>NC_069405.1:6200112-6247612 GCF_026875155.1 Cherax quadricarinatus
ATTGTACTGTACTGTTTTCTGTGTTATTGTGCTGTACTGGTCTTCTGTGTTATTGTATTGTGCTGTTCTTCTGTGTTATTGTACTGTACTGGTCTTGTGTTATTGTACTGTACTGGTCTTGTGTGTTATTGTACTGTACTGGTCTTGTGTGTTATTGTACTGTACTGGTCTTGTGTGTTATTGTACTGCACTGGTCTTGTGTTATTGTACTGTACTGGTCTTCTGTGTTATTGTACTGTACTGGTCTTGTGTTATTGTACTGTACTGGTCTTCTGTGTTATTGTACTGTACTGGTCTTGTGTGTTATTGTACTGTACTGGTCTTGTGTGTTATTGTACTGTACTGGTCTTGTGTTATTGTACTGTACTGGTCTTCTGTGTTATTGTACTGTACTGGTCTTGTGTGTTATTGTACTGTACTGGTCTTCTGTGTTATTGTACTGTACTGGTCTTGTGTGTTATTGTACTGTACTGGTCTTCTGTGTTATTGTACTGTACTGGTCTTCTGCGTTTTTGTACTGTACTGGTCTTCTGTGTTATTGCACTGTACTGGTCTTCTGTGTTATTGTACTGTACTGGTCTTGTGTGTTACACTTACTCTTACAAAATAACATGTGCACATGATATTCATGAACACACAATAATATGTACACATGACACCCATACACAATAACATGTACACATGAAATTAAGACACATGTGCAACATTTGTATATCTTTATTGTAGACGTTTCGCCATCCAGTAGCTTTATCAATACCAATTCTAGGACATAACTTGAAGACAGTAGAACTATGTACAGAAGATGAGGTAATCAGTCCCTCAACCTAGCAGTAGGTGCGAAGAGCACCATAGTCGTGGAGATTCTGAAGCAGAAACTAAACGCCTGACGCTTATATACTAACGTCAGGTGGAATTGGGACGGGTAGCAGACGAGGGCATAGTCACTGGTAGGCGGGATTCCCCAGTGGAAGTAGGTCCTACCCAAAGAGATGGGTTGTCGTAGTCGTGAAGGTTATGTACATGTCCTCAGAATCAAGATTCCATGATGTCGGTATTGTATACCATTCTTGTACAACTTGTCAGACACTGCAACATCATGGAATCTAGATTCTGAGGACATGTACATAACCTTCACTACTACGACAACTACTACTACAACTAACCCATCTCTTTGGGTAGGACCTACGTTTACTGGGGAATCCCGCCTACCAGTAACTATGCCCTCATCTGCTACCCGTCCCATTTCCACCTGACGTTAGTACATAAGCGTCAGGCGTCTTGTTTCTGCTTCAGAATCTCCACGACTATGATGCTCTTCGCACCTACTCCTAGGTTGAGGGACTGATTACCTCATCTTCTGTACATAGTTCTACTGTCTTCAAGTTATGTCCTAGAATTTGTATTGATAAACCACTGGATGGAGAAACGTCTACAATGAAGATACCCAGATGTTTTACATGTGTCTTAATCTCATCTTGTCGGTATTATATACCATTCTTGTACAACATGTACACATGACACACATACACAATAACACGTAAACATTACAATCATTCATACACAAGAATATGAACACATGACACATTCCTCCACTAGTGTCACAAACGTCTTCCGTCTTTATATATTTACATGTTTCACAAAGAATGTCGTCAAAATACCGTAAACCAGCGTATAAATGTATGTGAAAATACTGATATATGTGTATGTTTGTTCGCTTGTTAACCTTTCAATGTCATATGAAAATGAAAAGAGTGTAACATTTAATACAGTTTTGATGGAGGTGGAAAACTTCTTCAACACTTGGACATTTATCTACATAAAGTAAAACACTCACAAATACTTTTAAACTGATAAATAAGCAATAAAAGCTCGAACATAGTGTAAATTTATAGTGCAATATAAAAGGATTTCCAAAATTTATGTTAATTAGCCTCTCCGAGATTGCGGAACTGTGAGGCCGCTTGGTGGCGTCTAGCTGACCTACGGTCGCGGCTGTCTTGGTGAGTGTAATTACTGGACGCAGTTTTCTGTGTGTGTCACCTCCAGTAATTCCAGCCACCTGGACAGTCTCTACCGTAGACCAGCTAGACAAGACCAAGTTTCCATGCAGCGAGGTCACTGAAGGTGGCAACCACTGACTCTGGGGAAGTGGGGAAGGGAGTCCACCTGAGGTGACACTAGTAGACTCCTGGAGACACTGATCCGGGGAAGGCACCGCTGACTCTGGGGAAGTGGGGAAGGGAGTCCACCTCAGGTGACATGAGTGGACTCCTGGAGACACTGATCCGGGGAAGGCACCGCCGACCTTAGGTAAGTGGGGAAGGGGAGACATCTGGCGGTAGACGGATGGATTCCTAGATACATGATCCTAAGGAAAGCAAGAATACCGTTGACTCTGGGGAAGTGGGGAAGGGAGTCCACCTGAGGTGATACTAGTAGACTCCTGGGGACACTGATCCGGGGAAGGCACTGCTGACTCTGGGGAAGTGGGGAAGGGAGTCCACCTCAGGTGACATGAGTGGACTCCTGGAGACATGATCCGGGAAGGCACCGCCGACCTTAGGTAAGTGGGGAAGGGGAGACATCTGGCGGTAGACGGATGGATTCCTAGATACATGATCCTAAGGAAAGCAAGAATACCGTTGACTCTGGGGAAGTGGGGAAGGGAGTCCACCTGAGGTGACATGAGTGGACTCCTGGAGACACTGATCCGGGGAAGGCACCGCCGACCTTAGGTAAGTGGGGAAGGGGAGACATCTGGCGGTAGACGGATGGATTCCTAGATACATGATCCTAAGGAAAGCAAGAATACCGTTGACTCTGGGGAAGTGGGGAAGGGAGTCCACCTGAGGTGACATGAGTGGACTCCTGGACACACTGATCCGGGGAAGGCACCGCCGACCTTAGGTAAGTGAGGAAGGGGAGACATCCGGGAGCGAACGGATGGATTCCTGGATACATGAATTTGGGGAAGGTTGTGGTTGAGGCTGACTTGGGTAATTGGGGAAGGGGAGTCATCCGAGGGCGAACGGATGGATTCCTGGATAAATGATCCTAAGGAAAGCAAGAATACCGCTGACTCTGGGGAAGTGGGGAAGGGAGTCCAGTTAAAGTTACGTAAGTGGACTCCTGGAGACACTGATCCGGGGAAGGCACCGCCGACCTTAGGTAAGTGGGGAAGGGGAGACATCCGGGAGCGAACGGATGGATTCCTGGATACATGAACTTGGGGAAGGTTGTGGTTGAGGCTGACCTTGGGTAAGTGGGGAAGGGGAGACATCCGGGAGCGAACGGATGGATTCCTGGATACATGAACCTGGGGAAGGCATGAATACATGAAGTTGAGGCTGACCTTGGGTAAGTGGGGAAGGGGAGACATCTGGCGGTAGACGGATGGATTCCTGGATACATGATCCTAAGGAAAGCAAGAATACCGCTGACTCTGGAGAAGTGGGGAAGGGAGTCCAGCTAAGGTGACGTAAGTGGACTTCTGGAGACACTGATCCTGGGAAGGCACCGCCGACCTTAGGTAAGTGGGAAAGGGAAAACTTCCGGAGGCGGACGGATGGATTCCTGGATACATGAACCTGGGGACGGCTGAGGCTGGAAGGCAGAGAGAGAGAGAGAGAGAGAGAGAGAAGAGAGAGGTGAGGCTGACCTTAGGAAAGTGAGGAAGGGGAGACATCCGGGGGCCCACGGATGGATTCCTGGACACATGAACCTGGGGAAGGCGAGGGGGGGGCGGACCTTAAAGACGAACCACTGGCCTCCACGTGGCAAGGTCTGGTAACTCAGAGATAACTCTGAGGCTGACAGTGGTCGCAAATGATTTTATTGTTGCTATTTATAATTGCTATTTATAATTCAAGATTTGGATTCATGATTTTGATTCCAAAGCGTCGACCTCAACATTAGCCACGGTGGTGTTATTCCCACTCCTGCCTCCCTGACAGTATCCACGGTGGTGTTACTGAATTGTACTCTTCTGTGTTACTGTACTGTACTCTTCTGTGTTACTGTGCTATACTATTCTGTTATTGTACTCTTCTGTGTTACTGTACTGTACTGATCTTCTGTGTTACTATACTGATCTTCTGTGTTACTATACTGATCTTCTGTGTCACTATACTGATCTTCTGTGTTACTATACTGATCTTCTGTGCTACTATACTGATCTTCTGTGTTACTATACTGATCTTCTGTGTTACTATACTGATCTTCTGTGTTACTATACTGATCTTCTGTGCTACTATACTGATCTTCTGTGTTACTATACTGATCTTCTGTGCTACTATACTGATCTTCTGTGCTACTGTACTGAGCTTTTGTGTTACTGTACTGATCTGTGTTACTGTGCTGTACTGTTCTTGTATGTTACTGTACTTATCTTTTGTGATACTTTACTGTGATAAGTGTTGAAGACTGAGCACATCTGTTTCTAACTCTCACTCAGCTAGTATATATTTTGGTTGAATTACCGACAATATGTAACGTAAAAGGACACAAGTGACTTTTTATTGTGGCAACGTTTCGCTCTCCAGGAGCTTTGTCAAACCGTTACAAACAGTACATCGACAATGAGGGTTTATATAGGCTTAGAGTGAGGTGTAATACTAGTGGTAGTAGTAGTAATATAATATGGAAGAACAATTATCTTGCAATTAGCTTTTATATCCATTTACTAATGTGCAAGTTAATTGTTCTACTACTAGTATTGCACCTCACTCTGAGCATATATATACCCTCTGTGTCCAAGTACTGTTTGTAACATATGAGCGGAGAAGTGGCTTATATACCGTAGGCAGGAGAGGTGCAGCAGCCGTAGGTGGTGTCACATTTGTCCATGTGGAAGTAGGTCGTGCCCAAGGGTTAGGCAAGTGTTATGGCCAATGTCATAATGAGATCAATTTATATATATATTATCCACTTAATATTATACTCGGGGTTTCTTTAATATTAGCTAAATTAAAGATTCCACTAGTTTATAATATTATCTGATTTAGGAATATACCCGGGTATGATGTGTATATATATATATTTATGTATTTTGAGTAATGTGTTGGTAGGTAGGTAACAGCTGGCTAAGAGTTGAAACAAGGTATGTCCTTGGAGGGTAGTTTAGCCTATTCTTCTCTCTCCCCTTTGGCGAGTTGATGTCATGTAGGAATTAACTGTGTTAATTCAGTTCGCTCTCCCTGCCGACTCAGTGTACATTGACTGAGCTACCCCTCCAGTACTCCACCTTATTCTCACTTGGATAGAGAATTGTGTTGTAGAAACTCCTGAACCAGCTTGAGGTTTATTCTGATGTGAAGTCTGCGGACAGTTATATACTGTTACCCTCAGTTTACGATGTGACGACCTCTGTCAAGTTTAGAACTTTAAGTGATATATTCCTTATGCCAGGGAGTTACTCAGTGAAAGTGTCCATTCTCAATGTATATACTCGTGTACAAGTAATGTCCTTATTGAGGAAGCAGTAATATTCCTCTGATCATTAACAAGTGTAGTGACCATGTTGATGTACATTCTATTTAAGTGTTTTCTTATGTGAATGAAAGTTTCTGACGAAGTGATATTAATAGATATTTATGAATATCTAAGAAGTATTTAACCTTTAAATAAAAAGAAACTAAAAAAAACTGAGTAACTATTTGTGTCTTACATTTCTAAGTTTGGAAGTATCTTCTCATTCTATAAAGTGTATTGTTACGGAGTGCACTAACCTGGATAAAAATTAAGAATCGATCCGTAACAGCAAGCGAAGAGTTCCCAAGTATTAAGATCTCAAGAAGTTGCAGTGTCTGACAGGATTGTAGATGAATGGTTCAGAGAACCGAAATGTTGATAAATTAGACACATGTGCAACTCTTGGGTATCTTTATTGAGGAAACGTTTCGCCACACAGTGGTTTCATCAGTCCATACAAAGGTTGAGGGACTGATTACCTCCTTCTCCTTCTGCTCTTCACGATTCTCTTTTGTATGGACTGAGGAAGCCACTGTGTGACGAAACGTTTCCTCAATAAAGATACCCAAGAGTTGCACATGTATCTAATTTATCAACGTGTCGGTTCTGTGAACCATTCATCTACAATCCTGTCAGACACTGCAGCTTCTTGGGATCTTAATACTTGGGAATTCTTCACTTGCCTAACCCTTGGGCACGACCTACTTCCACATTGAACAAATGTGACACCACCTACGTCTGCTGCACCTCTCCTGCCTACGGTATACAAGCTGCTTCTCCGCATATATGCTGTATTCTATTCAAGATTGATGGACTGAACACATCGACTCACTGTTTGTAACGGCTTGATAAAGCTCCTGGAGAGCGAAACGTTGCCACAATAAAATGTCACATTAGTTGCACTTGTGTCCTTTTACTTTATTCAGTCAGTTAACCTGAACAGCTTATAAGTGTATCTGTCTTGTCCATAATCTTTCTCTTATTTACATGAAAGAATACTTTAGTTATTCGTTGAGTTCGTTGCGACTTTAACTTCATGATCTCTTTTGGCTTTTCTTATTCCGTTTTCTAAATTTCTCTTTTTAATTGAATATACTGACCTACCAGATATGTTAATCTGTTGTTTTTCCATATAAGTAATTATTTTTTATCTAATTTCCCTATCAGGAACCTTCGGGACCTTTGAGTGGGCCTCTGGTCCTTTTATCTCCCTGGAGTATCTTCTCAACTTGTCTTATCTCCCTGAGCTATCTTACCAATTTGTCTTACCAGACATTACCGTGAATTTTTCAATCTGGTCTCCAGTAAACATGTCTACACACGTGTTTCACTTCGCTCTTCCTTATGGTTTACCTCTGCCTCGTCTACCATTGTTTACCTCTGCCCCTTCTACCATTGTTTACCTCTGCCTCGTCTACTTTTGTTTACCTCTGCCTCCTCTACCATTGTTTACCTCTGCCTCGTCTATCATTGTTTACCTCTGCCTCTTCTACCATTGGAAATATAAACACATATTCAGTATAATGTGATCCTTTATTGACAACGTTTCGCCCACACTGTGGGCTTTTTCAAGTCACATCATTTCCTGTACTGGTTTTCCTGTCAGTTCTCTCTCCCACTGAACGTCTTGTAGGAAGTTCCACATGCCTGAGTAGTCCCCACTTCTGTAGTTTGGTTTTCCAATTCTATTCCTGCTACTCTCTCCACTTGAAGCTCAACTAAGAGGTCAAAGCACAGAACCACATGATCACTAAGCTCCTAGGGGCCTTTCATACATAATATCCTTGATGTCCGAACTAATCAAGGTGAATACAAGGTCCAGCCTTGCTGGATCGTCCTCACCTCTCTCTCTGGTAGTGTCTCTAACATGTTGATGCATGAGGTTTTCCAGTACCACATCCATCATCTTGGCTCTCCATGTTTCGGGCCCCCTATGGGGCTCCAGGTTTTCCCAGTCAATCGCCTGTGTGTGTGTGTGTGTGTGTGTGTGTGTGTGTGTGTGTGTGTGTGTGGTGTGTGTGTGTGTGTATGTGTGTGTGTGTGTGTGTGTGTGAATATGCGTGTGTGTACTCACCTAGTTGTGGTTGCAGAGGTCGTGTCACAGCTCCTGGCCTCGCCTCTTCACTGGCCGCTACTAGGTTCCCTCTCCATGAGCTTTATCATACTTCTTCTTAAAGCTATGTATGGATCCTGCCTTCACTACATCACTACCCAGACTATTCCACTTCCTGACAAATCTGTGACTGAAGAAATACTTCCTAACATCCCTGTGATTTATCTGAGTCTTCAACTTCCAAATGTGATCCCTTGTTGCTGTGTCCCTTTTATAGATCATCCTGTCTCTGTTCACCTTGTCGATTCCTCTCAGTATTTTATATGTTGTTATCATATCCCCCTATATCTCCTGTCTTCCAGTGTCGTCAGGTCGATTTCCCTTAACCTCTCCTCGTAGGACATACCTCTTAGCTCTGGGACTAGTCTTGTTGCAAACCTTGGCATTTTCTTTAGTTTCCTTACATGCTTGGCTAGGTGTGAGTTCCAAACTTGTGCCGCATACTCCAATATGAGCCTAACGTACACAGTGTACAGAGTCCTGAATGAGTCCTTATTTAGATGTCGGAATTCTGTCCTTGGGTTTGCTAGGCGCCCGTATGCTGGAGCAGTTATTTGGTTGATGTGCGCCCCAGGAGATGTATCCGCTGTTATACTCACCTCAAGATCCTTTTCCTTGAATGAGGCTTGTAGTCTCTGGCCCGTTTGACTGTACTCCGTCTGTGGTCTTCTTTGCCGTTCCTTAATTTTCCCCAAGCTTTATCAAACTTCGTCTTAAAACCATGTATGGTTCCTGCATCCACTACGTCACTTTCTATGCTATTCCACTTCCCGATAACTCTATGACTGAAGAAATACATCGTAACATCCTTTTGACTCTTCTGAGTCTTCAACTTCCAATTGTGACCTCTTGTGTCTGTGTCCCATCTCTGGAACATTCTGTCCTTGTCCACCTTGTCAATTCTTCACAGTATTTTATATGTCATGATCATGTTTCCCCCTAACTCTCCTGTCCTCCAGCCTCGTCAGACCGATTTCCCTTAACCTTTCTTCGTAGGACAATCCCTTTATCTGTGGGACTAGTCTTGTTGCAAACTTTTTCACGTTCTCTAATTTCTTCTCGTGTTTAACCAGGTGTGGATTCCAAATTGGTGCTGCATACACCAATATGGGCCTGACGTACATGGTGAACAGTCTTGAAGTATTCCTTAATGAGTTAACGGAACGCTATTCTTAGGTTTGCCATGCGCCCATATGCTGCAACAGTTACCTGGTTAATGAGCGCCTCAGTATTATATTCGGTATTATATACACCCTAAGATCTTTTTCCTTGAGTGAGTTTTGCAGTCTTTGGCCATACTTTGCATTTGGTGGGGTTAAATTCAAGGAGCCATTTGCTGGACCAGACTTGTAGCTTGTCCAGGTGTCTTTGTTGTCCTGACTGATCCTCATCAGATTTAATTCTCCTCATTAACTTCACATCATCTGCTAACAGAGACACTTCTGAAAGTATCTCTTCCGTTATGTTACATAAGAACATAAACAGAAGGCCCCAGGACCGACCCCTGGGGAACCCCGCCGTCACGGGTCCTAGGACCGCCCCTGTGGAACCCCGCTCGTCAAAGACCCCCTGCCAGATTTCTTGATTTTTTGAAATGCCTTTCCTGTTATGCATGTGATCCCTGGTTTTTTGTTTTAACCCTTTTGTGGGAAAAAGGTTTCTTGCTGCCCAAGAAATTGAATCTATCCACGCTCTCTCTCGTGTTTTTATTTCCGTTATGTAGTCTAAACTTAGTAGGTTTGTACAAAATTTTTTTCCCTGAAACCGTTAGTTGTCATTTATAAGCTTTTCGCTCTGGGTGCTCCACTCCTCCTGATAATCTCCATAATTTGCATGCATACACGTCAGTGACCGGGTCTGATTTTAATGCTTCGTGCTGTCTCTTAAAAGCGGGACTGCATTTGCCATCTTCCTCCCTCATTTTTTATTGAAAGTTGTGATACTTATTTTTTATTTTCAAACTAAAATGACTTTCTTACTTTTGTTTTTGCTGCATACGGGGACGAAAAAGCGTTTAATTTTTTTTTTTATTTTTCCAAATGCACCTGTAAGTGATTGGCTAAAAATTGTTTTCTTTTTAGAAAAAATATGTATTTCCCTGAGGAAATAATGACGTCGATTTTTTTCCTGAGTTATCTGTATTTCAAGGGTTGTTGAGGCTTATTTTTTATTTTTCCCAACCTTTTTCCCGATACGCGCGCTACATCCCCCTCACATCAGGCCGGGAAATAAGACGTGGAAATTGTATAGCATTTAGAAAATTTTTTCTTGTTGCTCATAAGGTCTTTCCCAACTTTCTCTTTAAAATATTTTTCAAAATATGTTAAAGCTTTTTGGAATTTGTCAAATTTGTTAAAGGTCTTAAATTCGAGAAATCAAACTGCAAAAAACAAGAAGAGAAAATTTTACATGTAAGTCGTAATAGCGGAAAGTAAGGCTGTTAAATTAATAAATAAGCAATCATTATTGAGTCAAAACCCTTCTTTTCTTAGCGAAACGAGCCCACTAAACGAGCCCCACTAAACGTACCCCACTAAACGTAGCCCCACTAAACGTAGCCCCACTAACGTACCCCCACTAAACTGCCCCCAAACACCCCCATAAACGTAGCCCCCTAAACTAGCCCCACAAAAGTACCCCCACTAAACACTTTTCTGAATGTTGTGTCATCATCCCCAAAGACGAATGTTAATGTTGTTAGAAAAGAATTTTAACAAAAATTAAAAAAAAGCATTAACCTCTATAAATTTAAAAAATCATTAAAACATATTGAAATTTAAATTCAATTATGTAGCTACTTAATATATCCTGAAACTCGTTCACAAACATTTAAACTCCCTACAAAGCCTACTACACCAAAAAATTTAAACAATAAAAATTAGCTTATATAAACAAAATTAAAATATAAAAAAGATAAACATTCCCCTTTTGTTCTGAAACAAATAAACCAAAAACCCCTTTTTCCCCGAAGTAGCCAAGGGCATCAGTTATTATAATTTTTGCCGTAAAGTGCTAAACCAGGGGGTTCATGCCTCCCAGGTGTGAAGATACTTTTTCACTGTCTGCTTAGATTTTGGAGTCATTTATTTGTATTCCTTGAAGGAACCTTTTTTAAGCTACCGTATGTCCGGCCCAATTTTTTGCCCGAGAATAGAAGAAAATTAGAAGCAGGTTGAGCAGGGGGAAAAAAATTTAAAAAAAACGGACAAATAACGCGAAAAAAAAAAAAGCCAAATTCTCCCGAGTGTAAAATGCGGGGATGTTACCCTAGACTTCAATTAACATTTTTCATGATGTCACACCGTTTTCTGTGGGGTTTACTGTCTTTTCTAAACGTCGAAAGAAATACCGGGAATTATATATTATTATTTAACTTTTAACTAGATTGTTCCTAATTTAATCCATGAAGCATAAATAATGAGATTACTAATGGGAAAAGTAAAAGTATAAGGGAGGAGTTGAAACAAACGCTTATTTGGTGCCAGGAGCTAAAAGTGGGCATTTTTATCCGAGTCTACAGCATCTTTTTTTTTTTTCTCCCAAAAAAACTTTTCTATTTGATCGATTCTCTCCTGTATTTTTTACATGCTGCATATTCCAAATATATTTACATTTGTAAATTAAAATTGCTTTTTTTAAAAAAAAATTTTTCTTCGGTAAATAAATTTAAAATTCTGGACACTTTTTCGAGAACCTTCCCGACTGAATAACTCCACCCGAACATTTGGTGTGAGTTTTCCCCCAAAAAAATTCTGGGATAAAAAGTGTTGATGGAAGGGGTTCCCTCGAAAATTCCCACCAGGAAAAGTCGCTAGGAGCCCAGAAAAAAAGTTCCATTAGGGAACGTGTGATTAGTGTTTTCCCATTTAATGTCGTAAAACATTTCTGTTGCTTTAAAAATTTTTTTCCCCAAAACAAATCTGTGTCCCCTCGAGCACCGGGAAAATCACTATTCCAAGATAACCAAAATTTTTTTTATTTTAAGAATCCAAAATTAATTACCTCATTTTCTGCACTTTTGGGGCAATAATATTAATCATCAGGGTTTTTGTCAAGTTGAAAAATGGTCAATAGCCACCCAACAAGCACAAACAACAACCTCAACAACCACCATAATCCAACACAGCTAACCCCCCGGGTCGCTGCTAGATTTTTTTCCCCGGGAACGTCACTCCAGGGGGGCTGCGGAGCCACCATGTACACTGTGCATAGCATCCCTCAAAATGTGTGACCTGGGGGAAAGGGGGGCCCCCGGAATTTTTTTTTTCCATTTTTGGGTTGCTAAAAAAAAAGGTTAAATAGCTTTGGGGGTTTTTGGTTTGGGTGGGGTGCCGTGGGTTATTTGTGTGGATGGGGGGGTTTTCCGTGTTCTTTTGTGGAAAGGGGGGTGGTTGTGGTATTTTGTTGTGGTTTTTCTGGTTGTTTTCTTGTTCGGGTTTTGGGGTATTTGTGGTGTGTGTGGGGTTGGTTGTTTTGGTATTTTGTGGTTTGTTGTGTTTTTTTGGGTGTTTGAAAAAAATTTGTAAATTTTTTTGTTTTTTTTAAAACTTATTTGTTTTAAAAATAAGTGTTTTTCTACACAAAAAAACCCCAAACTTAAAAAAGGCTAAATTTCCCCACGGGGCCCTTTTAAAAAAACCCCCCTTTAAAAAAAGGAAAATTATATTTAAAAAAAATTTTAATTTTTTAATAAAAATAATTTTTAATAAAAAATAAAATAAAAATTAATTTATTAAATTTAAATAATTTAATAAAAAAATAAAATTTATATATAGGCAGGAGTGGTGGTAGTATAGTGGTGGTGTATATACTCTACCACCTCCTGCCTTTATCCCATCTGCTCCCCTTTTCGTTAGGTGATTTTGTAAATGGTTCAAGTGGGACCGAAACGTCGTCGGCTCCCCTTCTTTTGGGCGGGTTTTTTGTGTATTAAAAAATGGTCATTGTTTTGGAGGTTTTTGAGAAATGGCTTTTTGATATGAAAATCATTTTTTGGAAAAGAGTAGGGTCAGTGGGGGAAAAATTTTAGCATGGGTAGTTTGGTTGTTGGGGACAACACACCCTCATAATCACAACAAAACCCCCCAACACACCCAAAAACACCACTCACACCACCACAATAACCACTACAAAACCCAGAAACAAGCACAACCAAAAACCCGAAATACCACAAAAACATCCACAACACACCACCACAGTATCCCCACAAAAAAAAACACAGAAACCCAAACCGACACACACAAAAAACAATACACACAAAAACAGAGAAAACCCCCCCCCAACACACATTTACCCCGCACCACCTTTTCTCATCTTCACCACCTGTATAATATTATCTCTGCACTTCCTCACCCTGTAAAGACCCCAGCAAAACAAAAAACTAGTAACTATAGCAAGCAGTTTAAAAAATTCCTCCCCTTTTCCCTCAGGCTCACACATTTTCGAGGGATCGTTTTCACAGTGTACCTGGTGGTTCCCAGCCCCCCTGTGATGACGTTTCCCGGGGGGGGAATCACACGCCTGGGTGGTTTTCTTGTCTGGATTATGTGGTTGTTGAGGTTTTATTTTGTGCTTTTTGGGATGGGGGTTATATTTTTAGTTTTTACCGATGATATTTTTCTGTTGTTATTAAAATTTTGCCATGTTTTTTTTACCCTTTTTTATTGTTATGTTTTTGTTGCCCAAAGTTGGGTTTCCCTTTTTTATTGTTACTGTTGTTCAATTTTTGTTTAAATCCCGAAGGCTTTATTTTCACTTCAGAAAGCCCAAATTTGATCGGCTTCAAATTTTCAACCCTGGTTTAAATATTAAATTTAAAAATAGACATTGAAAAGATGCGTCATGTTTTAAACGGGATACTTATGTATAACCTGTGTTGATGCATATCTTTATGTATTCATAAACTATCATATTAATGCAAAATATATATATGGTTATAGGAGAACAACCCCTGTGAAAAAATGAAAAATTTTAAAAACGTTGTTTGGGTTTCTCACATTAACGAGGAGCTGTTTACTTATCTTAGCATTTTGTACTCACCTATGAGGTTGCAGGGGTCGGCCAATCCTGGCCCCCCTTTCACTGGGCCTACAGGGCATTTTTACCGAACCATGAGCTTTATCGTACCTCTGTTTTAAAGCTATGTATGGACCTGCCTACACATCGCTTCCTAAACTATTACTTCCCGCTACTCTGTGCTGAAGAAATATTCCACATCCCTGTATTCTCTGTGTCTTCACTTCCAACTGTGTCCCCGTGTGCTGTCAGTTCTGGAACATCCTGCTTTGTCCCCTTGTGTAATACTGTGTGTATGTGTGTGTTGTGTGTGTGTGTGTGTGTGTGTGGTGTGTTTGGGGGGTGGTTTGGGTTTTTGGTTTGTGGTTTACATGTTAAACAGGGTTCGAGGTGTTTATAATTTTTTTAAAAAAAACGTGTTTAAATGTTTAAAAAAGGTTCAATTTTAAAAAACATGTTCAGAGTTTTAAATACAAATTTTTAATGTTTTAAAATGCTAAACAAAAATGGTGGATGTTTTTAAAAACCGTGTTCAACTTGGTCAGTGACATGTTTGTCACTGTAGCTCCCTCTGAGGATCTAGTCTACTGCTTCTGTCATGTAACCCCAATTTTAAAAATACTAGCGACCGTGATTTTGCAGCTGGGTCAACCTTTTGGGTTTAGTGACCAGTGATTGCCTGCTACCAATCTTGAAAAATTCTGTCATTCGCCCTTTTTATATTCCTGTTTATTGAACTCCCGTTAAAGTATGCCATTTTTGTAATGGGTTTTCCCCTTTATAATATAAGTGATTCTGTACTATTCACATTTTATTACTTGAAAAATATTTTTCACTGATTTGATAACTAATATTACATGATTCTTATGTGGGAAACTTTTAATATATACCCCGAAATTCACCTCCACCAAATTTTGAGATCTATTACCGTATTCTGTCAAAATAAAATCAACTTGAATTTTCTGTGACCTATTCCACTGTTTTGGGACCCAAATTTAATATATACCTTATTCCATGTGGCAACAACTTTAGATACATGACCGTGATTTTCATATGGATCAAATTTAGAGATAGGAAACCCTACCCGTCACTGATCACCAACTTTAGATACTATACCCTGATTTGTCACTGATCAAAACAACTTTAAGTACTAGGAACCCTTTCCACTAAATTGACAAAAAGACTATACCATGTTCTGTCACTGATCATCAACTTTAAACTGTACCATGATTTCTTCACCTGGAAACCAAATTTACCAGCTTCCCCCTGTATATTTTTCAAAAAGGGGAAAAATACAAGTATCACGAACCAAATTTACATAAATTTTAAAAATATAATATTTCCCATATAATTAAAATAGATCTAAAAATTGTTGTAAAATATACATAAATTATTTTTTAAATGTACAACAAATACATAATCAACTGTATTTACTGTACAACAAAACAAATCAACGTATTTACTGTAACAACATAGATACATACATCACACTATATACACTGTAACAACATAGATACATACATCACACTATATACACTGTAACAACATAGATACATACATCACACTATATACACTGTAACAACATAGATACATACATCACACTATATACACTGTAACAACATAGATACATATATCATTATTATTCACTGTAGCAACATAGATACATATATCACACTATATACACTGTAACAACATAGATACATATATCATTATTATTCACTGTAGCAACATAGATACATATATCACACTGTATACACTGCTAACAACATAAATACATATATCACATTGTTATTCACTGTAACAACAGATACAAAGATTACATTGTTATACACAGTAACACCTCAAATGCAGATCTTACGCTGTTATACACAATACTAACAAAGATACACAGCTCAGACTAGTGTACACAATAACAGAAATATCACACTGGTGTACACAATAACAGAAATATCACACTGGTGTACACAATAACAGAAACATCACACTAGTGTACACTTTAACAGAAATAACACACTAGTGAACACTTTAACAGAAATAACACACTAGTGTACACTTTAACAGAAATAACACACTTGTGTACTCAATAATAGAAAGATCACACTAGTGTACACAGTAACAACAGTTACGAAGATCACACTAGTGTACAAAATAACAACAGTAACGAAGATCACACTAGTATACACAATAACAACAGTTACAAAGATCACACTGTTGTACACAATAACAACAGAGATACACAGATCACACTGTTATACTGTGTGATCAAAATACTAATTATTACGTTTGTGTAAGAATGATGATGTCTTAAAGTTCAGTCTGAGTAGATGCAACGTTGAAATTTTACTTAAATGATTAAAAAAAAAAGCTTGGTATCGTTGAAACCACACACTGGAGAACTCCTTTTCTGATAGGCTTGAAACTTTCACCATTGATTTACAATGTTAAAAGATTGCTTGGTGTTAACTTCGAGCTGTGTAAATTTAAATTTGCTAATTTTATTAAATTGCTTCCCATGTAATAACTAGAGAATGGCTCTGCTGCTCGACTTCAAACCCTAAAGACCGGTATATCTTAAATATAAGTACTTTTACACTAATTTCGTCCAGTATGCCTGGCAATTTGCTATTTTTTAAAAACAAAATTAATAAAGATAAAAAAATACATGAAAAATATTTCTCAAATTTAGTGGGTTTTTAAATTTTCCGAGACAGGGCTTTCTTATTTTCAGAATTTTTCTAATAAAAAAAATTTTCTCGAAATTTTTCGTTTATAAGTGTAGTATGTCTTATTTGATCAACTTGAAATTTTTAACAGTGTAGCACTGTATCTGGGGCAAGATTCATAGTACCTGGCTGGTCAATGGACAATGTTACGCAGACTATTTGATTACCTGGCTGGTCAATAGACAATGTTACGCAGACAGCTAAGGTAATCAAGTAATCAGGCTAAGGAAGGAAGGAGGAGAGGCAACAAGAAATGACAGTGAAGTATGTGAGGAATTCAACAAGAAATTCAAAGAAGTGTTCATAGAGGAGACAGAAGGGGCTCCAGAAAGACGGAGAGGTGGGGCACACCACCATGTGCTGGACACAGTGCACACAACCGAGGAAGAAGTGAAGAGGCTTCTGAGTGAGTTAGATACCTCAAAGGCAATGGGGCCAGATAACATCTCCCCATGGGTCCTGAGAGAGGGAGCAGAGGCGCTATGTGTACCCCTAACAACAATATTCAATACATCTATCGAAACAGGGAGATTGCCTGAGGCATGGAAGACAGCAAATGTAGTCCCAATCTTTAAAAAAGGAGACAGATATGAAGCACTAAACTACAGACCAGTGTCACTGACAAGTATAGTATGCAAAATCATGGAGAAGATTATCAGGAGAAGAGTGGTGGAACACCTAGAAAGGAATGATCTCATCAGCAGCAGCCAACGTGATTTCAGGGATGGGAAATCCTGTGCCACAAACCTACTAGAGTTCTATGACATGGTGACAGCAGCCAGGTGTCAGAGTGAGCGCCTGTGACCAGCGGGGTCCCACAGGGGTCAGTCCTAGGACCAGTGCTATTTCTGGTATTTGTGAATGACATGACGGAAGGAATAGACTCTGAAGTGTCCCTGTTTGCAGATGACGTGAAGTTGATGAGAAGAATTCATTCGATCAAAGACCAGGCGGAACTACAAAGGGATCTGGACAGGCTGCACATCTGATCCAGCCATTGTCTCCTGGAGTTTAACCCCACCAAGTGCAAAGTCATGAAGATTGAGGAAGGGCAAAGAAGACCGCAGACGGAGTACAGTCTAGGAGGGCTAGAGACTACAAACCTCGCTCAAGGAAAAAGATCTTGGGGTGAGTATAACACCAGGCACATCTCCTGAAGCGCACATCAACCAAATAATTGCTGCAACATATGGGCACCTAGCAAACCTCAGAGCAGCATTCCGACATCTTAATAAGGAATCGATCAGGACCCTGTACACCGTGTACGTTAGGCCCATGTTGGAGTATGCGGCACCTGTTTGGAACCCACACCTAGCCAAGCACGTAAAGAAAGTAGAGAAAGTGCAAAGGCTTGCAGCAAGACTAGTCCCAGAGCTAAGAGGAATGTCCTACGAGGAGAGGTTAAGGGAAATCAACCTGACGACACTGGAGGACAGGAGAGATAGGGGGGACATGATAACGACATACAAAATACTGAGAGGAATTGACAAGGTGGACAAAGACAGGATGTTCCAGAGATTGGACACAGTAACAAGGGGACACAGTTAGAAGTTGAAGACACAGATGAATCACAGGGATGTTAGGAAGTACTTCTTCAGCCATAGAGTAGTCAGGAAGTGAAATAGTTTGGGAAGCGATGTAGTGGAGGCAGGATCCATACACAGCTTTAAGCAGAGGTATGATAAAGCTCACGGTTCAGAGAGAGTGACCTAGTAGCGACCAGTGAAGAGGCGGGACCAGGAGTTTGGACTAGACCCCTGCAACCTCAACTAGGTGAGTACACACACACACACACGCACGCGCACACACACAATATACAGTAGAGCTGCAAGTGGAGGGGGAAGCAGGAAGGCCAGGACGAATGAAGCCAAATTACAAGAAAAGGGACTACACGGGAATGAGGAACTTCCTGAACGGGGTTCAATGGGACAGAGAACTGGCAGGGAAGCCAGTTAATGAGATGATGGAATATGTAGCAACAATGTGCAAGGAGACTGAGGAGAGGTTTGTACCCAAGGGTAACAGGAATAATGAAAAAGCCAGGATGAGCCATTTTTACCCAAAATGCGGAGGCAAAAAAAAAATGTGCTAGGAATGGAAGAATATAGAAGGCAAAAAACCCAGGGGAAAAAAAAGCAGTCGTGAGCCAGAAATGAATATGCACGAAAGAAGGGAGCCCAACGACAATATCAAAAGACATAGCGCGAAAACCAAAAACTTACCCGAAGCTTTTTTAAGCCCCATCAGGAGAAAAAAAAAGCAGTCAAGGGCCAGGTAAACACTAAGAAAAGAAGGAGAGACAAGAAAAAAATGCCCGTGAAGTATTTTTGAGGAAATCAAAAAATTAAAGAAGTGGGTTTACAGAGGAGACAGAAGGGGGTTTAAAAAAGACAGAAAAGGTTGGGGGACACCCCCCTTGTCAAAACCCCGTGTAAAAAAAAAAAAAAAAAAAGAGAAGGAGAGGAGGGGGAAGGGGGGGAGAGGGGGGGGATGGGGGGTGGTAGGGGGGAGGGAAGTGGGGAGAGTGAGAGGAGGAGGGGGGGAGAGAGAGATGGGGAAAAAAAAGGGGGGGGGGAGAAATGAGAGGGGGGGGGATGTTAGAGGGGGGAGAGGGGGAGAAGAGTAGGTAGAGGGGAAAGAGAGGAGAGATGGGTATTGAGAGAGATAGGTTTTTGAGAGAGAGATAGAAAAAAAGGGGGGGGTATTTGGGTTTTGGGGGTGTTAAGGGGGGGGTTATCAGGTCATTAACGGGGGGGTTGAAATTTCCCGAGTAAGTGTTTTGTGTGCGTGCCCTTTCGTGGTACTACAGCTTTTTCAAGTGCTGACGCTTGTTCCCGTGTGTGTTGTGTGCCTCCATTCTAGGGTTTTTTTACTAAAAAATTTTCCCAAAAGTAAATTTAAAAAACTTATCAATTCTATTTAAAATCAGAAAATAACTAAGTTTCAAAATTTGCTTGTCTCAGCTTCTAGGGGTGTCTAACATTACCCCTCTAGACCCCTTTACTCCCCGCCCCTCTCGTCACCTCTATCTTCACCTTAAAATACTTTTTCTTTCTCTTTAAATTTTTGGGGGTAGTTTTCAGGAGGGAGTAACCGTATCTAACGTGAGAAAGACCAAAATCCAACCCGACAACATGCAACCACAATAGGTGAGCAAATTTGCTTGGCAGCGTGTGGGACGTTGCCAGATGCTGATGACGTACGTTTACCTGGCCTTCTATCTTATTTGAAATATCCTTCACCCGTGATGTTTATAACCAATATACTTATACACCAGCTTTTTTTAAGTGTTTTCACTTTTCACTTAGATAGAATACACTTAAAATTCGGTGTTACACTTTTTTAAATGAAAAATTCACACAACGTTGTGACGCCCTGCTTTAACGGGCCTACCCTCCACCTTCCCCTTTTTTATTTTTTATTTTTTTTTTTTCCCTTTGCTTTTTAACTTTTTCACCTCACTTTATTCCCCCACATTTCACTTTTTAAACCCCGATCTCCTAATTTCTTAACACCCGCTTCCACACTCATTTTTGATCTTTGTAAATTTGAATCATGTGGCTAGTCCCTACTGGGCCCCCCAACGATTGGCACTTTGAAAATTATATTTCAGTTCCTCCGACTTTTTTTAACTAATAACTTGGTACACTGACATTTTCACACCACGGATTACGCTAGCAGTTACTGCACGCCTTAAAAACACAAGGTTCTGGGGCTTTTTTCACCCACGTCTGCGGATTGTGATGTGTGAAGGCGTTGGTTTTGGTTTTTGTGTTGTGGTGGTGTGTGTGTGTGTGTGTGTGTGGTTTTGGTGTGTGTGATTGTGGTGGGAGCATGTATAGCGTTCTTGTCCGGGTCTTTTTTGTGTGTGTGCATGTGTGAAATAGAATTCGTAAAATAGCTTCATTAATACCGCACTGCTACGGTCTTCTATGGCGAATTCAGAACACTAAAAACATAGAAAGAACAATTGGCGGTATTAGTCCCTCGTCTTTGTAGGGGGGGATCAATCCTCGTTCTAAAAATATTTGATTTGGGTTTTGTTAAAGGGGGGTTTAAAACACCCACAAAAATAAATTTTAAATTCCCCAAAAATTTATTTACCCCCTTTGCTTTCGGCCGAGGGGTTCCTTTGCTTTTGCTTCTGCTTGTCAAACACCATTGGTGGAGGACGGGGCGTTTGGGTGCTGCACTCGCTACAGTTGGGGCAAAGAACGAATTTTGCAAGAGGTACAGACACCAGGGGGAGGGAAAACACGTGTGTATTGAGGGGTTGAAAGGCGCATTTATAACCCAATGCATCGTTTATGCTGCCCGCCATCTTAAAGATCCATTGCATCAACACAACGATTTGTAAGAAGCTTTTAATGGGTTACAACAGTCTTTGTGAAAATTTTGACGGCCTGTATATGAAAATGTGGAAAAGTACCAGTGGTGTAGGGTGGTTAACTCTGATTTAGAAGTACGTAGAGGGGGTACCAAGTATAAACTTGGGGAAATTTTCGAATGTCCCATTTGAGGGCCCATAGGAAGACATAAAGCAGCTTTCGAAGAGTTAACTACCACGAAATCGAATGACACATTTCAAACAAATCATACCACGGGCGGGGATAGAACCCGCGTCAGAGAGTCTCAAAAATCCAGACCGTCGCGTTAGCCCCGGACCAGCTAGCCACAATAAGATTCGTCCAACAGGGATATTTTTTTCTACAAACCCTAGGAAGGTTACATACACCACTGGACCACAAATGAAAATTTTTACAGACGAAACTCCCGCACGTGGCCCGGGCGAACCACTCAAATCCCCTCAAAGCCCCCTAACATGACTCCGAAATCGTAAGACACATTGCAAAAAACCTATGGTTAGGGAAAAAACCCGTTGGACGAATCTATTGTGGCACTGTCCAGTGGCTAACGGACGGGCTGGAGTTTTGAGACTCTGACCGGGGATCAAACCCCACCCGTGGCATGGTTTTTTTTGCAATCGTGTCATACGTTTCGTGAGTCACGTTAACGGGTTTGAGGGGACTTTAGCTAAGTTCGCACGGCCACGCTAGCTGGGGATTTGTCTGAAAAAATTTCATTTTGGGCACAGTTTTGGGCCCATGCTAACCTTTCCTATGGGGTAGAAAATAACCTAGTTAGACGAAACTTATTGTGGCTAGCTGGTCCAGTGGCTAACGCGACGGTCTGGGGTTTTGAGACTCTCTGACCGCGGGATTAAACCCCACCCTTGGATGGTTCGAAAAGTTTTGTTTTATACATCAAGCAACTTGAAAAAGGGGGTCGAGGGAATTATGCGGGCTGCGTGAGGAATCCTTTACCCTTAAGATGTCCTTTTAAAAAAACCCAAAGGCGGATGGCCCCGACGAGTAAAAACTAGACCTGGGGGGAAAGGAGTAGAAAAGAAGGTACACCCAGAAAGGAGTTTGGGCCCACGGCAATGAATTTTAGACAATCCGGTGGGGGGTTAACATTACCAGGCCTCATGTGATTAGACCTTTGCAAAAAATAGGTGAGACAAGTGAATTTTTGGGGAAGTTCAGTCAAAAACCGATCGGATTTTGGAGATCAAAAAGGGGACAACCCCCACTATGGTGTCAATGGACATCTGCAGTAAGGGTGGAATTAAGAGGGGGAAAGGGGTGGTGGGGATGGGCAAAAAGGATTTGTGAGGTTGGTTGAATCTAATTTGAAAGTCCAGTGGGGGCGCCCTATTGGGCTAGGAGGGGCCGTGTTTCGACTGATGATTTGCAAACCCCCCGGTTTGGTGAAATTTTGGGTTTAAAAAAAGAAAAAGGGGAGGTGGGAAAGGGGAGGGAGGCAAAAAAACTTTAAAAGATCTGTGCAAAACTAAACCCTAGACATGGTGATTGGAACCCCCCGTACATTTTTAATCCCCAAGAAAGAAAAGGCCGGGGCCGTGTAAAGCGAGGATAAAAAGTGATTTTAAAGAAAACCGGAAAAGATAAAAAAGATAATTTTAAAGATGGAAGGTTTTATTGAAAATTAAAGGTTTTATCCGGGGTTTTAACTGGGAAGTTTTAAGGGATTGCTGCGTTTTAAATAGTGAGGCCAGTTTTTCAAGTTCACGGGGAAAAGGGGAAAGGGGGAGGGGGGTAGAATGGGGGGGACATTGTTGTGAGTGGGGACATCCGCGGAAGGGGGGTTAAAGAGGAGTTTGTTGGGACACACAATTTTATTGGGGGGAAAATTTAAAAAATTTTTGGGGGTTTGGAAAAATTGATAGAAGAAGAGGAGGCGGGATGGTTTGTTTTGGGAAACCTGGGGATGATTGGGAAAAAAATCGGTTTAAAAATTAGAGTGGGGAGGGGTGGGGGGGTTGGAGCATTTTATGTGAAAAGGGTTAGCCCGTTGGGACCAAATTTAGCCCCGGGGATAAAGTTTTTTAAAGAAAAGTTTATTTCGGCATAAGGGGTTTTTGGGGACTGGGATGGGGTAGTTCAAACGTTTTAAAATTTTTTTGGAAAAAAAAGGTTTTTAAAGGGGTATGGGGAGGGATTTAGTTTTGGGAATGGGAAAAAAAATTTTAATGGAATGGGAAAGCGGGGGGGTGAATAAAGTGGTGGGAAAATGTGAAAACCGGGGTCCGTTTTTTTATTTGGGAAAGGAAAAGGAGGTGGGGACAATAAATATAAATTCCAGATTTATTTGGGGAGTTAAAATGTATAAGGCGTGGGATTTTAACCGGGCGAAACGGGGTTGGAAATTACGGAGATGGAGCGGTTGAGGGTGAAAGTTAAGGGGTGGGTTGGAGATTTTTTGGGGAAAAACCTCAGCTTGTTTGCGCTTTTAAGATCCGGAAAATATAATGAAATTTTAAATTGATTTCATCAGGAGGGGGGGGGTAACGTGGGCGGGGGTTAGTACCGAAGGTATGGTTTTGGGGATAATTTTTGGGGGTTTAGAAGGGGGAAAATGAAGATAAAACTTATTTTGGGGGAAGGGGAAAAATTTGGAAAAAGAAGGGGGGGAAAAGGGAATAAGTGGTGGGGAAGGCTTAAAGGGATGAGTTAAGGAAAGAGGGTTGTGGCTTTTAAATTATTTTTTTTAAAAATGGGGGGGCGAAAAGTTGATTTTTTAAATGAAAATAAAGGTAAGGAATTCTTGGGATGACAAGAACAGGGTTTGATGGTAAAAAAAGGGGGGTGAAAATGTTGGGGAATATAAAATCCTTAATTGGGGAAATCAAATTTTTGAAAGGGTTTTAAGAAATAGGACGTGTAATTTTGGGGGGGTTAAAGTAGGGACAAAGGGTTGGGGGCGGTAATGATTATGAAAAAGGGAGGATTAAGGAAATTGATTTAAATGGGGGGGGGGGGTTACTTCGGGAGGAAGGTATGAGGTAAGTGAAGATGTTTTAGGTATATAGGAAATGGGTTTTGGGCAGGAAAGCCGGGGGGTGGAAAATTATAAAAGGGAGCTTAATGAAATCAATGGATTTATGGGGAAGGATTTTTATGGGAGGGCTGAAAAGGGACCCCCCATGTTTTTAGTTTATTTATGTCTACAAATTTTAAGGGGTTTTTAAGTTGGTGTAGATGGGGGGGTAGGAAAAGGGGGTGTCCGGTAATTGGGTTTTTGACATGACTGTTTTAGGTTGGGAGAGGAGGGTTTGGTTAAAATGTTTTTTGGTTTTTGGGGAAAAAGGTGTTTTTAAGGGAGTTAATTTAAATTTGTTAGGTTGGGCATGGGTGGGAGAAATTGGGAAAAATATGGGGCAGTAAAATAATTAAAAAGTATGGGAGTATTTAAGGTTTGGGGCAAAGGAACTAAAGGCCAAAATCCAAAGGGGTTGTAAGGGTTGGGAGAGGGGGGTACGGCGGGGGGGTGAGTATAAAAGAGTTAGTTTAAATAAATATTTATAAATTGTGGATTTGGCAGTGGTTTATGGTAAGAAATTTTAGGTTTTTCCCAGGAAGGTAATGGTTTTTTATTTGGGGTATTTTCCATGCAAGCAGACAGGGGCAACTCAAGGGGGAGGGGGGGATTAGGAATTTAACCACGTGTTAGACAAAAGCATTATTAAACAATTATAAAGGGTTGGGTGGGGATGGGGGGTGGGGGAGAGTAGGTTATGGGATTGGGGTTAATTGGTAAAGCAGGGTACCTTTTAGGTTAGGTTAATTCCCCTTTGCCAAAACATGTATTAAAAATATTTTATATATTTATTTTAAATATATTATATATTTTAATTTAAAAATTTATTAAATAAAAATATATATATATATATATAAACTCCTCTTGAAGCCTATCCCATGGGTTTTGGTTTTGTTTGGAGTTAAAACTTATAACTACACTAGCTCAAAAAGGGTTGCCGGGTAATCCATTAAACTCTGGGATAAATACAACCCTCTAATATATATCCCTTTTTGCATAACATAAACAAAGTCGGGTACAATACCTAAGTTGCGCCCACGGGTGAGTGACGTCAACTCATATAGAATTTTTTTTTATTTTTTTTTAAAACTGTATAACAGAGTGCATACATAGGAGGTATACATAAAATTTTGAAAATATTATTATGGAATAAAATTTATACTCCTCAATCCTCTACCAATAACCCAAAACCCCCAATACAAAAACTCACTGAATCGGAGGTCACTACGGGAAAAACCCAGCAAGATGCTGCTTCACACAACTACTCGGATCAAAACATGTTAAATAACTCACTTATACTTTTTCACATTTAAATTTACAGTTATTTACCGTAAATTGTGACTACTGGGCCCTTTTACCAAAAAACCCTATATAATTTGTCATAAAAAAATTTCCAAGATTATGGTCTAAGACGGGGGAAGGACACCTTAAGACATCTTACCCCAAAAAGTGAAAAAACCTCAAAAATCTCCCCCTATCTAGTACTGCAGACCCCTAAAAAATTTTAGAACCATCACCACCCATCTGTGGCTCGTAATGCCGCCCACTGCCAACCTGTGACCCACAATCTTTGTCAACTACAACTGGGACTCCTGAAACAAAACACACCCTCCCCATGACCACACATTAGAAAAAGTTATCTGAAATGGTATATGTAAATTAGTCAGTGAAACATTTCTTTATCAAGTATAGTTATTTGAAAAAGTTTCGAAATATAAAAAAAAAAAAAATGAACTGTTAAAAAATAAAATATCTTAAAATAATTTGCAAAATATCTTTTTTACACTAACAGCCGCGTTAAAAAGAAATATGAAAAACACTTGACAGGTAAAACATGGTTCTGAGAGAGAGATTGGTCAGCGCCCCCTAAACCCTTAAAATCTGTACGTGTCAGTTTAATTTTTGGGTAAGGTAGTGACGCATGTGAGGCTACATGCACAATATACGTGTTAAGTGTTATGATACAGTGAGTGATATAGGGAAAATGTAAGCACATCATTTTATTATAGTGTAAAATCAAACGGAAAAATCTTGTAGTGTGTGGGATGCGTAAGATATCTTAGTGTTTATTTTTAGCTACCCTTTAAAAGGGGATTTTTAATGATTTTCAGATTTTTTTAATTCCCCCAAATTTTCGTTTATCGTCATAATGTGAGAAGCTTCATCCGATATGTTTCAATTTTCAAGGCTTGTGTAGCTAACTAGAGTCAGATTATTGGAACATAAGGCACATCGTCACGTCTCAAGCGTTGAAGCCACTTCCTTCTTCTGGCATAGCGGGAGGCCGGTCACAGACCTGGGAGGCCTGGTCACAGCCCTGGAGAGGCCGGGTTACAGACCGGGCGGGGGTCCGTCACAGACCGGCCGGGGGGGCGGTATCCCGAAACCTCTCCAATATATAGCCTCAACATTCTACAACTGCCTCTTAATTCCCGTCGGCAGAAGGAAATTCAGGAGTAGGTGTAGAGTTGATCATTTTAATGAATATAACGCAGAAAAAACCACATAAGGATGGAAGTCTTTAGGTCTAGTTTTTTCGCCTCCTCCGCGTCACGAAAAAAGCAGAACTGAAATACCCTTAGGGATTTAGCGTTAATTAGAAATACAGGGGAAAAATTCTCAATGCAAGCAGGGTCACGAAACATCTTTTTCGGAGAATTTCCTCTCTTATCTGTTGCTGCCCCTTTCAACATTGCATAGCTCCTGCAACCACGAGAGTGTGAAAGATCTAGTGTAAAAAAATTTCCATCTCCAAGTGCCTTTTTCTTATTTTCATTGCATAATGTGCAAAAAAGTAATTCAACTTTCCTCTTGTGAACTCGTCAGTGTTTAAAGCCTGACGCAGCTGACACAGCTGACGCAGCTTACGCAGCTGACAACTTTTAAAATACACGAAAATTTTCTTTGTATGTGGGGGAAAAATTTATCAAAAAAAAATGGTTTAAGAAAATTCGGATAATTGTTAACTGCCATAAATGCAAATTACTCTTCAAACGGGTTCAAACTATCACCAGTCGTGTGGCTTACTGAATGCAATTTTCGCCCTCTTTTTTGACAGCACATGTCCCGATTTTTTAATTTATTAAAATTTAAAATTTATATTTAATAACAAAAGATTTTTTTGATCGACCAAAAAATATTATAAGCATTCTGTAATAGGATGAAGTCCATAAGTTTATTTTAAAAAAATAAATTTGAAAAAATTCCTGAAATTGATACAAAAATTTGGAATGTTTGATTCTGATAAATTAAATCGAAGCCTTTTCGATCGTCTTCAAACTTTTTCCGTTGGTGGGTATTTTTAAAAAAATTTTGATGCTGTCTTGGCTTGGGTGATTTTAATTTGCCAAATAAACAAGTCCTTATTCCAATGTAATAACCAAAGTATGTTTTTACATGAAGATTTTTTTTTATAGATAAGGGAAATGTCAACTGGAAATTTTATTGATAGGGGGCCCTCAACGAATTTTTTTTTTTAAAACCCTTTTAAAAGAAAAAAAAATTTCTGAAACAAAAAAATGGTTTTTAAATGAATATAGAGAATTTTTTTTTGAATTTGAAGGTAAAGAAAACAGGGGAAAAAAAGTTTTTTTTGAATTTTTTTTTTGTGATCGAGGATGACTTGTTATTTTCGGAAAATTCGGCAAAACTTTTTCTCTCATAAGCATCTTTTTTTTTTTTTCGAAAAAGCCTTATTTGGATAAGCTTCAAACTTTTATTATTTATGTAATGTATATAGAGGAGATTTTTTTTTAAAAATTTTTTGGGGTTGGGTGGCCTTGAACAATATACAACGGGAGTTGTAGATAGTTTGTGTGTGATAACTGGGGAAAAGTCGCCACCTAGTTTTTTATCAAAATTTCCAGCCTCTAATGCTACACCAAAGAAGGGTTTTTATATTACCAATGTTTTTTGTGACATTTTTCAACTTAAACCGGGAAAAGGTTTTTTTTTCTATTGATTATTGTCCTTGATTGTGAATCGCCTTCCTTAGAGACAATTCTTCTCAAGTGAAACGACCCTAAAACTTCCATTTCACTTTTCTATATAATCCTCATTTGTTTTATCGCTATTTGCTGCCACTGATAAAAACAGCTTATCTCCGGTTGTGTAGGTGCAAATGTGTTTTTTTCTGTGTAATAACTGAATAATGCATTTTGAGGGGGGCCTTAAAAACTTACGCTGATTTTTTGTCCTCGAAACACGCAACATCAATAAAATCAGTTGGGGACTGTAATGCCTTTTCTGATATAAACAAATTTGTTGGGTTTTTTTTTCTGTTATTATGTTTATATAGGGGCAATGAAATTCCCAAAATGCCTGGATTCGGTGCCCCGATACCATTGCTAAAATAAATTTATTCTCTAAGGTTAAATAAAATTAAATTATTTTTTTAATTGCTTCGGGCTATTTGTTTTTTTCCCCAGAAAATTTTAAAAATAGAACACGCACTTTTGGATAAAACCTTTTATTGTCGCATGATAATAATTTAACTATTTTATGTTGATAACTTGACGGGCCCATCTTGGGGGTGATTCGTTTTTTTACGTATTTTAAAAATTAGTGTCTTTGAAGATTTCCAATAGTTTGGTTTTCGGCCTAAATTTTGTATTTTGAAAAAATTTGTATATTAGAATCTAATTTATTCTTGAAAATGTTAATTCTGAGTCACTTTTAAAACTTTAATTTTAATATTTTAAATGCATTACGACCGTGGGAACCTCCGCACATTCCAATTGTTTGCAATGATCACACAGACTGGGGGTTTTTGCAAAATTGGGGGATTGTTTTTCGGATCGCTACACGAGCAAATTCATCTAGTTTAATTATTTTCCCTTCACAAATAACCCCCACAAGAGAGGGAAATCTTTTCTGTTATGCAGAGATCACAGTCATCACACTGACTGGGCTTCTGCTAAAACTTCTATCCAACTTCTAACTTTCACAGTCGTCGTCTGGTTTAAAACCTCCCTTATTCACAATTTTCCCTTTTATGAATCTTAGTCCCTTTTTTTGTTCCCGTCCTGGGTTTTTCCCATTACATTTAAAAATGCTCCAAACTCAGAACACCCTGACTTTAAACTGATTACTTTTTCCCCTTCTCCCTCTTTTCCCCCTTTCCTCTTTCCTATTTTTCCTTTGAGTTTTCTTTCTTTTGGCCTTGGGCGTTTGATCCATTATTATTTCCCCCTCTCCCCCGTGTTCTTGTTACTACCCTTTGTCTGGCCCCTAGTTCCCTTGCAATGCTCCTCTTTCTTAATCTTTTACCCACTACTACTGCTACTATTATCACCTCTACACTACCTCTCTTCTTCCTTTTTTTACTGCCCTCTCGTCCCGTCCCCCCCCCCGAAGGCCTTGTGTTGGTGAGGGGGTCTTGATTTGGGGGAAATTGGGTCTTGCTCCAGTTCCCCGAATTGAGCCTGATGCCTTCCACATCCCCCCCCCACGCTGTATAACCACCCGGGGTTTTTCCTTCCCCCCCCGATTATTTATTAAAAATCTCGACCCTCCCCTGTCCTGGGCATTAAAACCCCCCTTCCTTCTCTCCTTTTTGTTTGGGACTTTGTAAATTGTCCAAGTCGGACCGAAAAATCACGTAAGCTGCTCTCTCCCATGTATGGTTATTTGTGTATTATTCCGTCACGGTATTTTGCATTTTTTTTCTATTTTGAACCTCGCAGGTCTTAATCTTTCCAAATTCTTTAAAGTTCTTTCCCTTTTTTAAAAAACCCTCTTTCGTTCTTAGAGGCTGTCTTATTGCTTCCAACGTCGTAAAATCACTTCGTTTTTGCGTGACTGTCTTGCGAAAAAAGATTTGCGCCCTTCCTTCTCCAATTTCCTGAAACCCAACTCACTGGGGACTCCCTTTCCTGATCAAAGCCCGCCCCTGCTTCAACAGCTCATTTTTCTCTACTGATCTCGGTTAAAATGTCTTTTTAAAATGTCCGTCAGCGTCAAAGTGCCCTTTGCTTTTTCTTTTACAAAATCTTTGTAACCTTCTCACACCATTTCTTTTCACATTGTTCGCCTGAAAAATTCAGTCTTCTAAACTCAGAAAAACTTCAACGTCTCATCTCAAATAGCCCTTTGGGCTAAATTCTCCCTTTTCCCACTTTATTACTAATCTGTCTTCTGTCACACACCCCAATATGAGCTTTAATGCTTGGCTTTGGCTTTTCCTTTCCACTTTACCTTTCCCCTCGCCTGGTATTGCCCAGATTAGCTCTTTTGATTTTTTCGTCAGTCTCACTCTCGAATCTTTTTAAAATTTTTTCACTTTTCGGGCCCTTCTTCCTGCCTGCATAGTCCCCCGTTTGTCTATGAATTACTACCTTTTCCTTTTTTCTTTCCCCTCTTAAATCTAACATTGTCCCCTCTTCAACAACGGTAATTTGGTATTATCCTGATTCGCGAGGGTTACATCCCTAAAACTGAGTCTTTTCTCTGATCTCGTACCTAACTCCTCTGTTTTTAACCCTCTTGATCGACAAGAGAACTTTCAAAATGAAAACCCCAGGCTCCTCCAACCCCTTCCTCCTACTTTGATCTTGTTCAAACGTTTTAGTGTCATCTGTCCATCATAACCTATTTCTATGGCCTTCCCAAAACCGTAAAACCCCGATATTCCTCATCGTCCCCCTCATTCCTAGAGTTTCTGTCTCTTATTCTCTTGCTTCTTTTCTACCCAAAACCCCCTACTCCCCTTTATGGTCTTTCTCTCCTCCCTCCTTGTCACTTTCAAGACTTCATGGAACGTGTTTATCCCTCCTGACCTGTAAGATCTTAGTCTTGACGTTGAGGGGCCTCTTCACCAATGTCCCTTTGAGACGTCCCGATTTTTTTAGAAGAAGGCCAATGAAGGGGGGGGGGGGTTTCTTCCTCCCATACCTACTGATGTCTTTCTTGATCTTTTCCGCCTTTTTCCTTCTAAGGCAAATAAAAATTCTCGAACCTCCGGGGTTTGCTATGGGCTCTCCCCATCTCCACTTTTTGCAAAACTCTATTGGGAAAACTTCGAGATTGTTTTTCCTTTTATTGGTTTGCACCCTTTACTAGGGTCCGCTATGTAGAACATCTTTGCTCTTGGCCTCATGACTAATCTCTTCCAACCCTTTCTTGATGCCCCTTAAAAATCCTGCCACTTTCCCTTAAATTTAAAGCTGAATGGGAATCTAATTCTTTACTTCCTGCCTTTATGTTCATATCCACCGCTCGATACAGGTTTTTCTTTTTTCCCTGTACAGCAAGCGTATCACAGTGGGGATGTACATTCACACTTTCCTTTTCTACTTTCCTGTCAAGAAAATTTTTCTTATTTTTTCTCTTTTTCTCGGTTTTTTCTCCGCATTTTTGATCCTCATTCCTTGAATCAAAATTTCCACTCTTTGTAGTTCTTTCCCCCGTTTTTTCTACCCTTCCCATTTAATAGACTCTGCCCTCTCCCCTTTTCTAAACGGGGCTTATTCTCTCCCAAACCTCTACTCCGGGAACTATCCTTTGTCTGCCTTTCATTATTTCCCCGTCTTTTTTTTAATCTCAACAACTCTCTCCGTTCCTTAACTCAAACTTTTTTTCGCAAAGACTAACACTCTTCGACTTATCTGGTTCATACTTCTCCTCCCTCTTTAGATTCTCCTGGTGTCTACAATATTTCGTGTTCCTCCTGTCCTCTTCAGTACTTTGAAACTGGCCGTTTTCTTTCTGACAGACTCGGGGAGCACAAAAGTGTGTTAGGCTTTTCGCACCCCAAAAATGCTCTTTTTTTGTCATGTCAAAATCAGTCATCCAATTGACCACCACATACATTATCGCCCTTCACCTCCCTTGAGACCCCTTTCACCTCTAACGTTAAAGCTCTCAAGGCCTCTACGTTACCCCCACCCATCAACCTAAAAACCCTCGCCAACCATGACCTCACCTCCCTCAAAGTTGGGAAAAATAAACCGCATGAAAACTTTTTCCTGTTCTCCACAGTGATGCGGGTCGTTCCCTCACCAACCCACTGAAAACAAAACAGCTTTCGATGCTAATATCTCCAATAAACCTATAACAAACTCCCGACCTCGGCATTAATTTTAAGCTTTCGAAAGTCGTTCCACATCTTCCCCATCAAAAAGGGGATAGACCAATACCCCCTGTATGATTTCCGGCCTCCTGCTCATCGCCACCAAAACACCCCACCCAAGTTTTGCCACCTCCCTAATCAATAACAAAACCCTCACATTCCCCATTAAATTTAATTTCTTTTCCGCCCCAAACCATCTCCGCACATCCTCCATCACTTTCCCCTTTCAAACCCTCCCCCCCCCCGCCCTAAGAACCTCTGTTTCACAAATAAGGCCTTTACTCTCGGGCCAAAAAACGCAAAAAGGGCCTTCTCCCCCAAAACGTACATTCGACTTACCCCCTCCTTGTTTACCAGCCCTCCCGAAACCCCAAACATAACGAAAGCCCTCCTCGAATCTCCTGTACTCCTGAGCCCCAAATGGATACACCACAGCCATGCCCACACTTTTACTATAACTAATGAATTACTTTTAAACGCCCGCTGTTGTAAGGTGACGTCCCCTGCCCGTGAACTTGAAACCCTTTTTTACGCCTTCTCCCCCACCACCCCCGATTCACCTGTCTACCTTCTGTGCATATGCCATGTATAAAACCCCCCAAAATTTTTTTTAGCTGAACCCACCACTTCCCCCCCAAAAAACCCCAACCCCCCAACCCCCCCCCCAGAACCCCCTCCAGCAAACTTGATTTTGCTCTTTTTCACCCGCTTTCCAGACGCCCCCCCCAAAAAGCCCACACCTTTCCACCGATGCAAGCCCTCCACCCCAGCTATCAAAACTGTGGTATCACCCACATACCCCACCCAATCTATACACCCATCCTTCCCCCTTTTAAATTTCCCCCCCCCTCAACGAGCCTAAAAATGATGCTGCATACATGCAAAAAATATTTGAACGGGGGACACCCTGTCTCAAACCCCTCTCCACGTGACAGGGCCCAAAACCAACCTGCCATTAATTTGAACCCGCCCCTTGCAGATGAATACTTGTATAAACCCCCCTCACCCCCCATCCCAAAAACCTAGATCATAAACTACCCCCCGAAAATTTCTATCCAACAGTCTATGTTTTTCCCCAAATTAATCCCCAAAAGCCTCCCCTTTGAACCCCAAAAAAATCGCTAATGCGAGATCCCCTCTCTCAATTTCCCGGGAAAAAAAACCCTCTCCCTTACGTAAACCCCACCTTGAAATCTTCTTTCATCCTATTCCCGTATCTTTGCGAAAATCTTGTAGTCTGCAACATTGGAAAATACTCTGTACGCACTCAATACTTTCCCTCTTGCTTTTTGCGTACTAAGACCATTTTCCGTCCCTCTGTCTGCCCTAACTGTCCTCCCGTCGCATAAAATTTCATAAACCCTCACCAGACGTACTTAATGTGTCCATTAAATTTATAAAAATCATTTGATACCCCTCAACCCCGGCCCCTTGCCAGACTCATTTTGAACACAGTCTCCTCAACTTTCCCCGCTAATTCACCTCCCACCCCCCCATGCCCCCCCTCCCACACGACCCAAACCCACTTCCCACCCCCCCACCTCCTCAATAGCATCGCCCTCCTCCCCCTTCCCCATTTCTTATGATATCCACCCTATCCTCACTTACCCCCAAAGTTTAAAAATAGTCGAATCCTTCTGCCTTACCCTAAAACCTGCAAAACATTCCCCAAGGTTTATCCCCCACGCCAGCCTCCATTCCCCCCCTTGCACGTACCGCTCAAACTTTCATTAGTAGCTCCCCCAACCGTCCCCGATTTTTTTTCCCGGAGTTTACCTGGAGAGAATTTCGGGGGTCAACGCCCCCGGCCCGGTTGTGACCCGGCCTCCTGGTGGATCAGGCCTGTCAAACCCGGTGTTGTGCGGCTGACGAAACCAACTACGAGCCCCAGCCCCTGATCAGGGAATGCCTTTAGGGCTTGTCCGTGCCAGCTTTAAGATGCCCGGGGTCTTTTGGTAAACCCCCTTATGTGTGCTGGGAGGCAGTTGAACAGTCTCGTCCCCTGACACTTATTGTATGTGTCTCTTAAACGTGACTAGTGACACCCCTGCTTTTCATTGGGGGGATGGTGCATCGTCTGCCAAGTCTTTTGCTTTCGTAGTGAGTGTTTTCGTGTGCAAGTTCGGTACTAGTCCCTCTAGGATTTTCCAGGTGTATATAATTCATGTATCTCTCCCTCCTGCGTTTCCAGGGAATACAGGTTTAGAAACCTCAAGCGCTCCCAGTAATTGAGGTGTTTTATTCTCCGTTATGCGCGCGTGAAAGTTCTCTGTACATTTTCTAGGTCGGCAATTTCACCTGCCTTGAAAGGTGCTGTTAGAGTGCAGCAATTATTCCAGCCTAGATAGAACAAGTGACCTGAAGAGTGTCATCATGGGCTTGGCCTCCCTAGTTTTGAAGGTTCTCATTATCCATCCTGTCATTTTTCTAGCAGATGCGATTGATACAATGTTATGGTCCTTGAAGGTGAGATCCTCCGACATAATCACTCCCAGGTCTTTGACGTTGGTGTTTCGCTCTATTTTGTGGCCAGAATTTGTTTTGTACTCTGATGAAGATTTAATTTCCTCATGTTTACCATATCTGAGTAATTGAAATTTCTCATCGTTGAACTTCATATTGTTTTCTGCAGCCCACTGAAAGATTTGGTTGATGTCCGCCTGGAGCCTTGCAGTGTCTGCAATGGAAGACACTGTCATGCAGATTCGGGTGTCATCTGCAAAGGAAGACACGGTGCTGTGGCTGACATCCTTGTCTATGTCGGATATGAGGATGAGGAACAAGATGGGAGCTAGTACTGTGCCTTGTGGAACAGAGCTTTTCACCGTAGCTGCCTCGGACTTTACTCTGTTGACGACTACTCTCTGTGTTCTGTTAGTGGGAAATTATAGATCCATCGACCAACTTTTCCTGTTATTCCTTTAGCGCGCATTTTGTGCGCTATTACGCCATGGTCACACTTGTCGAAGGCTTTTGCAAAGTCTGTATATATTACATCTGCATTCTTTTTGTCTTCTAGTGCATTTAGGACCTTGTCGTAGTGATCCAGTAGTTGAGACAGACAGGAGCGACCTGTTCTAAACCCATGTTGCCCTGGGTTGTGTAACTGATGGGTTTCTAGATGGGTGGTGATCTTGCTTCTTAGGACCCTTTCAAAGATTTTTATGATATGGGATTTAGTGCTATTGGTCTGTAGTTTCTTTGCTGTTGCTTACTGCCCCCTTTTGTGAGTGGGGCTATGTCTGTTGTTTTTAGTAACTGAGGACGACCCCCGTGTCCATGCTCCCTCTCCATAGGATGGAAAAGGCTCGTGATAGGGCTTCTTGCAGTTCTTGATGAACACAGAGTTCCATGAGTCTGGCCCTGGGGCAGAGTGCATGGGCATGTCATTTATCGCCTGTTCGAAGTCATTTGGCGTCAGGATAACATCGGATAGGCTTGTGTTAATCAAATTTTGTGGCTCTCTCATAAAAAATTCATTTTGATCTTCGACTCTCAGTCTGGTTAGCGCTTGCTAAAACTGAGTCATATTGGTGACTTGAGTAGCTCACTCATTTCCTTGCTGTCATCTGTGTAGGACCCATCTTGTTTAAGTAGGGGCCCAATACTGGACGTTGTTCTCGATTTTGATTTGGCATAGGAGAAGAAATACTTTGGGTTTCTTTCGATTTCATTTATGGCTTTTAGTTCTTCCCGCGATTCCTGACTCCTAAAGGATTCTTTTAGCTTAAGTTCGATGCTTGCTATTTCTCTGACCAGTGTCTCCCTGCGCATTTCTGATATATTGACCTCTTTTAGCCGCTCTGTTATTCTTTTCCGTCGCCTGTAAAGGGAGCGCCTGTCTCTTTCTATTTTACATCTACTCCTCCTTTTTCTTAGAGGAATAAGCCTTGTGCATACATCGAGTGCCACCGAGTTAATCTGTTCTAGGCATAAGTTTGGGTCTGTGTTGCTTAGTATATCTTCCCAGCTTATATCGGTTAGGACTTGGTTTACTTGGTCCCACTTTATGTTTTTGTTATTGAAGTTGAATTTGGTGAATGCTCCCTCGTGACTAGTCTCATTTTGTCGGTCTGAGGCTCCACGCATACATGTCTGAACCTCAATTATGTTGTGATCTGAGTATATTGTTTTTGATATGGTGACATTTCTTATCAGATCACCATTCCAAAACACACGACTCCACCTCTCTAGAATCCCAAAAAGTTTCCCACCATTCCCCAAACGCCATACTCACCTCCTCACTCCTAACGAGTCTTGCATTTAATTTCCTAAAACCAGATTGTATCCTAACCATTCCCTCCCAATCAAGATACGCCATAACTGCACTATGATCAGAAAACCCCACATCAAAAGTCCTAACTCCCAACACGCGTACTTCTTCCGTTGCATAGATCCTATCTAATCTTGCAGCATAACCCCTTCTGACAAACGTATACTCAGCCCGCCAACCTCCCCTCCCCACAACAACCAAAATCCCCACGTCTCCCAACACATTGCGTAACATGCCCAACATACACACCCCGCCCCCCTCGGTTCCACATCCCCCCGCCGAATGACACAATTCCAATCTCCCCCTATGACAGTGACTAAAGGTAATCCCCTTAAATAGTACATCAAAAATTCCCTCACGAAATTCTCCTTGACTCTTGCGTTGCCATCCGCCGGCATATATACTCCTATAAAACAAACCCTCGTTGCACCCCACTCTCCCTCCACCCTCACGACCCTCCCCCTCACTCCTCCCATCCCAAAATACGCAAGGGACTGGCTTCCTTTACAGCCACAGCAACTCCACATTTCAACCTCAACGAGCCACTCACATACAACTTACATCCTTTCAAAAACAACTCACAACCAAACTTATAATTGTGCTCCTGTATGAAACATATATCTACATTAAATCTCCTCAAAAACCATTCCAACCACACTCTTTTAACCTCAGCTCTCAGGCCATTAACATTAATCGTTACAACCTTGAATTATGACTGTAAAGGCGGCTTGCCCCGCCTTGGGGTTTCCCCGTAGATTTTGGCTGCTGACTAGAGCCACTTTGGCACCCTCCTTTCCAAACCCCCCCAAAACCCCCCCTTGTCCCTTTAAAACCTTTAGTACTTCAGTACCGATCACCCACTCCGGGGAACCCAACCTGGGTTTCCCCAAGACTTTTTTCCTGATTTCTCCCCGGGGCGTTAAGACGTCGTCCTTTTCCCGAGTCCCAGCTTTCTCTTGCGAAAAAACCTCCGTTTTTCCACGTGCCCTCATTTTCCCTGCCCTTCTATGCCCCTCAGCCACTACCGTGTGCCCCTTTGCCCTATTACCAGGGTTCCCCATCACTGATGGGGTTGTCTCCTCCAATGTTCGTCCAGCGCCCATCATCCAATTTCCTCCCCTCACTCGGAGGTTTTAAAAACCCTCATCCAGCAGTCCATCCTTTTGCTTACACGCTCGCCGTCATTGCTAGCCTTTTTGTCGGTGTCTGGCCCGTCCCCCCCGGGTAACGAAAACACATGTTCCGTCTTCGCCTCGTTTTATCCACTTCCTCACCCCAATGCACGATGCCTCCTTTTTCAGCCGATCTGTCTCCGGCCCCACAAGACCCAACTGTACCACCGGTTTTGGGCATCTTTCCCCCTCCATCCGGGTTTCCCTATGGCTTGGGCTCCATAGGTCAAAAAGACTCCCCACCCACATGCCTTTTCTCTTCCCCCATAGTATACTAGACCTGCTTCTAAACCCTTTCCAATAAAAATACAAGGTTTGATTGCCGTAACGTCTTTTCAGGTAAAGGGACCCCTGGGGCATCCCAAATAAGGCCCATCTTCCACATCCCAATTCCGCCGCTGAATCTTCCCATATCGACGAACCCCGCCACCACATCAAACTCCGTAGTTTCAAGGGTACATTTCATTTTTTTCCCCTGTCACAAGCGGGTAATCATTAGCATCCTCCACGCTGTTTTCCGGGCCCTCCTCTTCTCTTGATAGTTCAAACGAGCTTGAAAAAACCCGCTTTTATAAAATTTGATGAAAATCCTTGTTACTCCTTTAAAACAGCACACCATACACCCTTTTCATTTGGGTACCCCCATACACACAGGATAATCGAGGGAAATCACATGCACGTTGAACTGCTTAGTGCCCACGGACCAGCCCCACACAGCCTTATTTACACGGCGTCCAGTCTGTCCCCATTTTGATTGCCAAATTTTCACTACCCGCCCCGGGGGACAGCAGAGGCAAGCTCAGAATGCGTCCCCTTCCACCCGAGGTCAGAGCCAAATCCGCTTTTTTTTTCAAGTCCGGACAAGACCGGGAAAAAATCTTCAAGAATGTTTTGGGGTGGGAGGCGGTAACTATTCCTACAAGAGGGGGTTAGTTTTGGGGAAGCAGCACTTAAAACCCATAAATCTCCAGTTTTTTTTATTAAATCAATTTTGGGTTTAAGCAAAGCATTTCAATGTAGGCACATATCCACCACCCTTTCTGTTCCTATCTAAGCGTTTTTATTGAACCCTTGTATTTTGACCCGTCGTCATCACCGTCATCCAACCGGGTTTCCGATGAAAAAAACTGCCCAAGTTTTTTTAGCTAGAACCTAATTCGCTTTTGGAAAAGTGATCTTGCGTTGACAGAATAAAGTAAAGGGCCTGTTTTCAAAAACAACAAATCATCAGTATAGGGTAAGGGGTCATTTGTATTAAAATTAGGTAACAATTTCATCACTGCTAAAGGGTACGGGCCCAAAGTGCATTTTTTTTCACCAAAAAATTCTGGCACCGTTGCTAAAATTTGTACAACATCCCATCATCCCAAACCCCTTACACATTTTACTAAGGGCCTTTTTTTTTTCATGCGTTTTTTAGTACAGTGTATGACCTTTTTGGGTTTTTGAATAAGAAGGCTGTATGTCCATATTGTCCTATATGTGTGCATTCTTGGAGTTAAGGTTATCATCCCTGGGCTACTAGACCGTCATTACATGTTTTTATCTGTTGTTTTGCCTCTGCACAATATTTAGGTTGGTTTAAATTTGATATCCCCATTTAAGAGCGTACAATAAGAGCTGTTGCCATGTTTTTGTTGGGTATGCGGTTTGCCTACCTTGGGGCGATAGGAATTTACTTTTCTGGTAGGTTGGCAACTTTGGGCTTTTACTGTCCAGGGCGCTGTTACTCCATTCCCCTTTTTCAGCCCCCAGGGGAATGGGCAGGAGAAAGATAAAATAATTATGGAGCCTTACCCCACTAATCCCTACCATTTTCACTCTTCACTCTTTTACTCGTAATAAAAATATTTATTTCTCTTTTCCCAGTCCCCTAGTACCCCTGTACTGCTTTAGCAATCACCACTGAATTTACGGGAAAATGTTCTACTTCAAAACCCTCTTCATCCTCATTTCCCTTAACTTCGAAAACCCCTTTTTCATTTAAACCCCTTTTTGTAGATGAAGGGTTTAAGAAAACCCGACATTTTTAAAAATTAGACACTGGCAACTCTTGGGTTTTTTTTTAGGAAACGTTTTCCCCACACAGGGCTTCATCACCCCATACATAGGAAAACTTGAAGAACAGGGGGAGAATGGGGTAATCAGTCCTCAACCTTGAGTCGTGTGTTCAGCCATCAATTTGAGTAAATAGGAATGAGGGGAACACTTATAAACCGTATGGCAGGAGAGGTGCAGCATCATAGGGGGTTCCACTTTTGTTCAATGTGGAAGTGGTCGTGCCCAAGAATTAGGAAGCGAAGAATTCCTGGGTTTTAAGACCCAAGAGTTGCACATGGTCTAATTATCAACCCCTTATTACACACACCCCCCCCGCCTCATTTAAACAGTCCGTTTCACCCTATTAACTTCTAATCCTTTCCTTTTGGCGGGACCGACAGTTTTAATCAGGGTTTTATCCTCCAAATCCCTCTAAATTTCCCTTTTTATGGGGGTTGTGTGTGTTGTTGATCTGCCCTTTTCTGCTGCTCATTCTTTTTTAAAAGCCCCTGGGGGAAAAAACCCCACCTACAACCTGACTTTCCTTTGAGTTTTTAGATACTTTTGGGCTTTTTCTGAATTTTTCCTCACTGTACACTGGTCAGTGAATACAGGTCAGCTAATAAAACATTAACTTTGGCTTTTTTTAACTATTCACTTTTTCCCCACGACGGTATTTAGGGATAACCGTCTATATCATTTTCCCTGGGAGTTTTGTATTGCAGATTTGACGATGTTCCGGGTTTTTCCTTTCTTTAACTGGTACGGGTGTTTGATGGGGGTACAGGTAAATTGATTACGTCATAAAATCAACAAATTAATTTCGTATTTACGTCTGGCAGTATTTGGGTGTTTGGACCGTCAGCCATTTTTAAATGTAAAATTCTTTCCCTTTTTTGGCCTAGTAAAAAAATTTTCCAACCTGTCATTTCCTTGGAGTTTTGTAAGTTTTCTCCCATGTTTTTTCCCTTTGAACACGTGCAGTTGATATGGGGGTAGTTATTTCACTGTAGGGGAAAAACGTCTCGTTCGGTTCACTCGGGCAGGGGTCGGTACTTGAATGGGGTTCCTCTTTTTCATATTTAGTCCAATTTCTTGTCGTCCCCGTCATTTTCATTCATATAGGTTTCCCTTTGCTGTTGTTCAGTAAAACTTGCAATTTGGCCATCACTGGAGTTCGGATGGGCCCCCAGGGGAGGGCAAGATATGGAGCAGCTTGTGCTGCTTGATGCACGGTGTAATCCTCTGGGACAATAAAAAAATAGGACAGAACCCATTTTGGCAAAAGTATGAAAGGCAATGAAAAAAGGGAAATGGTGAAGAGGTAAGGAAAAAGGGGAGATGAAGGTCGTCAAGTCACGGGGTGTTTTAGTTTAAAGCATTTGACAATGTGGAAAAAGGGAAGGGCATCTTTTTGAGTAAGTCTGGGTATGTAAAGGAAGCTTCAACAAAAGTTTTTTGAAAGTTATCAGGGTTATACATGAAATTTTTAACCAGGGTTTACAAAACGTTTCTTTAATAAAGGGTCATGGCTTAATAATTTTTATTTTTCCCACATCCGTCAGTTCAACTTGCTAGTCCCTTGACTACATAACAAGCCCCTTTTTCGTTAATTTGACATTGTCTTTCTATTAGCTTGTCCTCTGCCAAAACTGTCTACCTTTTTAGTCATCACGAGGCCATCTTGTTGAAGCAACATTCCAAACATGAATCTTAGCCTGCCGGTTCTCTGTAATCCCTTCCTTTCTCATTACATTACAAAAGCCAAATTTTGAGAAAACCCGTTCTTAACCTGGCCTTTGTCTCTACTAATTCTTTCACTTTTCTGTATTTTTTAAGTCTTTGTTTAGGGGCTTCCGTCAAACATTTTTACTCAAAATTTTGTGTCCCAGGGGTTTATTTTAAAAATCTTACTAAGTTACACAGCCAAACCATACAAGTTATACACGATCAGGTTATAGGTCTGGTTGGATTTTGGGAAAAAGTAAATTTTGGGCTCCAAATATTATGCACGTTTTACAGTATAAGGTTTTCTTCAAGCCAGTGACAACAAAGGAAATTACGCCTTGGAAAGCCAGAATGGGCCCCAAGTTTTGTTATTTTGATAATCTTGGTTATTTTCAAAATACTTAAATTTATCCTGGGGGGAATACCGCCTTAAATTTTTAAAGTTTGGCTAAAAAAGGTTTTTTAAGATGCGTTTTTTGACCCCGCTGGGGGGTACCAGGGAATGGCAGTGACGGCAGAGGGACCCCGGTAAGACAGGACGGCAGAGTACCATAAAAGACATGACGGCAAAAGTACCAGGGGAATGACAGTGACGGCAAGGACCGGTAATGAAGGACGGCAGAGTACCATAATGACAGTGACGGCAGATACCAGGTAAAGACAGTGAAGGCTAGTACAAGGTAATGACGTGAAGTTTATACCCCGGTAAAACAGTGACGGGAGAGTACCATTTAAGACATGTAGGCAAAGGGACCCGGGGAAAGACAGTGAAGGCAAGTACCAGGTAAGATAGTGACGGCAGAGTACCAGGGAAACATGACGGGGAGATACCAGGTAAGACAGTGACGGGGGAGAGTACCAGGGAATGACAGTGAAGGGTGAGTACCAGGTAATGACAGTGAACGGCAGAGTACCAGGGAATTACAGGGCATACCCGGTAAAGACAGTGACGCGAGTCCCGGTAATGACGTGAAGTCAAGGGACCAGGGAATGACAGTGAAGGCAAGACAGGTAATGACGTGACGGCAGAGTACCAGGGAAAAGACAGTGACGGGAGAGTACCGGGAAGACAGTGCGGCAAGTACCAGGTATTACAGTGAAGGCAGAGTACCAGGTAATGACGTGAAGGCAGAGTACCAGGTAATGACATGACGGGGGAGTACCAGGAATGACAGTGAAGGGAGAGTACCAGGTAATGACAGTGAAGGCGAGACCAGGGAATGACAGGGGGCAGGAAACCCGGGAAAGACAGTAAGCAGAGTACCGGAATGACATGACGGGAGAGTACCAGGTATGACATGAAGGCAAAACCAGGGAAAAGACATGAAGGGGAGTACCAGGTAATGACGTGACGCGAGACCAGGTAAGACAGTGAAGGCAGAGTACCAGGTAAGACATGACGGCGAGTACCAGGAATGACATGACGGCAGAGTACCAGGTAATGACAGTGACGGCAGAGTCCAGGTAATGACATGGGCGGCACGTACCAGGTAATTACAGTACCGCGAGTACCAGGTCTGCATGACTGCAATTTTCCAGGTAAGCAGTGACGGGAGAGTACCAGGTAATGCAGTGACGGCAGAGACCAGTAATACAGTGAGGCAAAACCAGGTAATGACGTGACGGCAAAAACCAGGTAAACAAAACGGCAGGGTTTCCAGGGAATGAAATGACGGGAGAGTACCGGTAATGACAGTGACGGCAGGTACCAGGTAAGCAGTGAAGGCAGAGTACCAGGTAAAAACAGTGAGGGAGAGTACCCGTAAAGCGTGACGCAGAGTAAGGTAATGACAGTGCGGCAAGGGACCGGTAAAGACTGTGAAGGCAGACACCAGGGGAATGACAGTGAAGGCCGAGTACCAGGTTTAAAGACGTGACGGAGAGTACCAGGGAAGACAGTGAGGGGGATACCCGGTAATGCAGTGACGGGAGAGTACCCAAAAAGACATGAAGCAGAGACCAGTAAAGACAGTGACGGCAGGTACCGGTAAGACAGTGCGCAAGTACCAGGGAATGACAGTGAAAGGGAGAGACCAGGGAAAGACATGAAAGGGAGAGACCAGGTAATGCAGGAAGCAGAGTCCGTATGACTGAAGGCAGAAAACCAGGGAATGACAGTGAAAGGCAGAGTCCAGGGAAGCAGGACGGGAAGTACCAGGTAATGAAGTGACCGCAAAACAGGTAATACAGTACGGGAAGGGACCAGGTAATGCAGTGACGGGACAGTACCAGGTAAAAAACAGTAAGGAGAGTACCAGGTAATGACAGTGACGGGACAGTACCAGGTAATGCAGTGACGGCAGAGTACCAGGTAAAACAGTGAGGAGAGTCCAGGTAAGACAGTGACGCAGAGTACCAGTAAGACAGTCGGCAGAGACCAAGGGAAAGCAGTGACGGGAGATTTCCAGTAATGACGTGACGGCAATACCAGGTAAAACAGTGACGGCAAAAGTACCAGGTAAAGACAGTGAAGGGAGAGTACCAGGTAATGACGTGACGGCCAGTACCAGGGAATGAAGTGACGGAGTACCCGGAAGACAGAGACGGCGAGTACCAGGTAAAACAGGGCGGCAGGTCCAGGTAATGACAGTGACGGCAGAGTACCAGGGAAAGAATACGGCAGAGTACCAGGTAAGCAGTGACGGCACAGTACCAGGTAATGACATGGGCGGCAAGACCAGGTAATGACAGTGACGGAGAGTACCGGTAATCAGTGACGGGAGAGTACCCTGTAAAACAGTGACGGGAGTACCAGGGAATGACAGTGACGGCAGTACCAGGGAATGACGTACGGGAAGACCAGTTATCATGACGGCAAAACCAGGTAAAGCATGAAGGCAGATACCCGGAAAACGTCGGCAGAGTACCCGGTAAGACAGTGACGCAGAGTACCAGGTAAACAGTGAAGGGAAGTACCAGTAATGAAGTGAAAGGGAGAGACCAGGTAAGACATGCGGCAAATACCCGGTAATGACTGACGGCAAGTACCAGGTAAGACATGAGGGAGGTACAGGGAATGACAGTGAAGGCAATACCAGTAATGACAGTGAAGGCAGAGTACCAGTAAAGACAGGAAGGGAGAGTACCAGGGAATGACAGTGAAGGCAGAGTACCAGGTAATGACAGTGGGGGCAGAGTACCAGGTAATGACAGTGAGAGGTACCAGGTAATGAAGTGAAGGCAAGTACAGGTAAAAGCAGTGAAGGCAAGTACCAGGGAATACAGTGACGGGGAAAACCATAATGACAGTGAAGGGAAGTACCAGGTAATGACAGTGAAGGGAAAAATACCAGGTAATGACAGTGAAGGGGGTACCAGGGTTTACAGTGCGGCAGAGTACCCGTAAGACGTGAAAAGGCAAGTACCAGGGAAGACAGGAAGGCAAGAAACCAGGTAATGACGGACGGGAGAGTACCAGGGAATGACAGTGAAGGGAGAGTACCAGTAATACAGTGAAGGCAGGTACCAGGGAATGACAGTGAAGGCAAGTACCAGGTAATGACATGAAGGGAGATACCAGGTAAAGACAGTGAAGGGAAGTACCGGAATGACAGGACGGAGAGTACCAGGTAATGACAGGGAAAGGCAGAGTACCGTAAAGACAGTGAAGGAAAATACCAGGAAAGACAGTGAAGGCAGAGACCAGGTAAAACATGAAAGGGAAGACCGGAATGACAGTGACGGCAGATACCAGTAAAGACGTGAAGGCAGAGACCAGGGAAACAGGAAAGAGGTACCAGGGAAGGGGTGACGGCAGAGACCCGGTAATGACGGAAGGGAGAGTACAGTAAACATGAAGGGAGAGTCCGGGGAATGACGTGAAGGGAGGCAAAACAACTTTTTAGAGGAAAAAGATTAAAAATTTTGAGGTTAGTAACCCGGGGGGAATTTTGGGCAGCAATAGTTAGTTGTAAAATGGGATGATGTTGGAAGACCCAAAATTTTTTAGTAAAACTTGTAGAATGTGCCATAATTAAAAAAAAAAAAAAAAAAAAAAAAAAAAAAAAAAAAAAACAATATGGGCCTTTAAAAAAATTTGGGTTGGAAGAGATTAACAAATAGAAACCGCAAAAAAGTTAATAAACGTTGACCAGCTTAATATTTGGCTCAAAATGAAAACACAACAATTTTGGGGTCCCTCATAGGAAGTTGTTTTTCATCTGGTGAATTCGATGGGTTTAAAAATTTATAAAATGAAGGGGAAAAAATTAAAGGTAAAAGGGAATGTAGCTGCTGTCATCATTTACATTAACATTTTTTCACCAACTAAGGCAATTTAAATTGACAACCCGTGTTGGTAGATTCTGAACCATATGCTAAGATTACTACCATTTTACTCAAACATTACCTTTACCTCCAGATTATTTTAAAACATGCCCGATCCCGGGACGGGTTTAAAAATTTTAACATTTTTCTTTTACCCGTTTTTCCCTTTCTCTAGAACTGTAGGTCCTGGGGGTCACTGACGGGTTGCATCCCGGGGGGGGTTAACCTTTAAAAAAAGGCTGGAATTTCAAACGATTTCATTAGGATAACGCTTTTAGTCTAAAATTGATCAGTTTAAAAAAACCGTGACCTTTTTTGCAACCTTCGACAACTATAGCTTGGAAATGATTTTGCGAAAATTTTTTCATAGCTGGGGTTTAGTGCAAGCACTTTAAAATTTTTTTGGATGTCAAAATATCATCAAGGTTTCCGAGGGTTTAAGTCCTCCAAATTTAAGGGAGCAAGGGGAGATTTTCCACCAATTTACAAAAAAATTTTTAGCTCTTAGCGACCCTGCTTTTGCCCTTGAACGTAAAGTCTCTTTTTGTCTTCGTGCTCAGTTCCGATGTCATATTTTGGGGTAATAATTTTTATACCAGATATTCCTTTTAAATTGAAAGGAAAGTCCCTTTTTTTGATGGAACCCACTGAAGTACGCGATGCAGTGCATTAAAAAAGGGGAGGGGCTCCTTCCCTTAAGGGGTGTCCCCAGTGAAGGCTTTCACTTGGTTTCAACTCCCCCGGGAAAGCATTCCCGTCGGTGGGGGAACCAGACAAAGGGCTGGCCAAATTTCCTCTTTTCCCCTGAGGGTTTTGCGTGGGACTCTTTTTTTTTTTTTTTTTTTTTTTTTTTACCAGGGGTTTTACAAGGTTTGGTCCCTACTTATTGACAACTATATTCAGTTTTAAAGGGTTTCCCCTTTTGGCAAACTAAGGCGTTCCCTCGCCATTTTTAAAGCATTTTTATGTTTTAAATACAAGTACGGAAAGGATAAGTTGGAGCCCTCTGTGGGGCCCCATTTTCATTTATAAGCTTTTTTTTGGGGCATATTAGCTTCGAATGTTCCATACCGAGTCATCCTGGGGTTGTATACTCAATGGATGTGTTTGGAGAAGGGACAGCCGAGTGAAGTTTCTGCTTTTGCCCCTCTTGTGGGATAAAGTTTGTTTCACGCGTCCCCGAAGTGGATCCAAGGTTGGTATTTTTTACAATATTGGGCCCTTTTACATAACAGTAAGGCCCCCCCCACATCCCTCCTATGTTGAAGGCTCCTGAAAAGAAGATCTATCCCGGGTGGGTCCAGGCGAGAGAAGAGACGTCTTGCTCTGTTCTTATGTGTCAAGGTGGGAAGGGGTGGAGGGGGGCAGGGAAACCAAGAAAGTGGGGCATACTCTCTCTCCTCCTCTCTCTCTCTCTCTCCGCTCCGCTCTCGCTCTCGCTCTTTTCGCTCTCTCGCTCTCTCTCTCCTCTCTTCTCTCCTCTCTCTTCTCTCTCTCTCTCGCCTCCTTCGCTCTCTCTCTCTTCTCTCTCTCTTCTCTCTCCCCTCTCTCTCTCTCCCTCTTCGCCTCTCCTCGCTCTCCTCCGCTCTCTCTCCGCCCCTTTCCCCCCTTCGCTCTCTCGCTCTCTTCTCGCTCTCTCGCTCTCTCCGCTCTCTCTTCGCTCTCTCTCTCGCTCTCTCCGCTCTCTCGCTCTTCCTCGCCTCTCTCTCGCTCTCTCTCTCGCTCTCTCTCTCGCTCTCTTCGCTCTCTCGCTCTCTCTCGCCTCTCTCTCGCCCCTCTCTCGTCTCTCTCTCCTCTTTTCTCCGCTCTCTCTCTCGTTCTCTCGTTCTCTTCCGTTCTCTCTCTCGCTCTCTCCGCTCTCTCTCGGGTCTTCTCTCTCGCTCTCTCTCGCTCTCTCGCTCTTCTCGCTCTCTCGCTCTCTCTCGACCTCTCTCGCTTCGCTCCTCTCTCGCTCTCTCTCTCGCTCTCTCTTCGCTCTCTCGCTCTCTGCTCTTCTCGCCTCTCGCTCTCGTTCTCTCTTCGTTCTCTCTCTCGCTTCCTCGCTCTCTCTCGCTCTCTCTCTCTCGCTCTCTCTCGCTCTCTCGCCTTCTCGCTTTCGCTCTCTTCGCACCTCTCTCGCTCTGCTCTCCCTCTGCTCTCTCTCTCGCTCTCCTCTCGCTCTCTCTCGCCTCTCGCTCTATCTCTCGCTCTCTCTCTCGCTCTCTCCTCGCTCTTCTCTCGTCTCTCTTCTCG
>NC_069405.1:6252612-6306154 GCF_026875155.1 Cherax quadricarinatus
AGAGTATAGTTTTACCAACGCTCTTATATGGGTGTGAAGCATGGGTGATGAATGTTGCAGCGAGGAGAAGGCTGGAGGCAGAGGAGATGTCATGTCTGAGAGCAATGTGTGGTGTGAATATAATGCAGAGAATTCGTAGTTTGGAAGTTAGGAGGAGGTGCGGGATTACCAAAACTGTTGTCCAGAGGGCTGAGGAAGGGTTGTTGAGGTGGTTCGGACAAGTAGAGAGAATGGAGCGAAACAGAATGGCTTCAAGAGTGTATCAGTCTGTAGTGGAACGAAGGCGGGCTAGGGGTCGGCCTAGGAAAGGTTGGAGGGAGGGGGTAAAGGAGGTTTTGTGTGCGAGGGGCTTGGATTTCCAGCAGGCATGCGTGAGCGTGTTTAATAGGAGTGAATGGAGACAAATGGTTTTTAATACTTGACGTGCTGTTGGAGTGTGAGCAAAGTAACATTTATGAAGGGGTTCAGGGAAACCGGCAGGCCGGACTTGAGTCCTGGAGATGGGAAGTACAGTGCCTGCACTCTGAAGGAAGGGTGTTAATGTTGTAGTTTAAAAACTGTAGTGTAAAGCACCCTTCTGGCAAGACAGTGATGGAGTGAATGATGGTGAAAGTTTTTCTTTTTCGGGCCACCCTGCCTTGGTGGGAATCGGCCAGTGTGATAATAATAATAATAATAAAAATAATGACCACACTAGTTGACTAAACACTCAGGTACCTATTTTACTGCTAGGTGAACATGCTCAGCAGGTGTCTTATTAAGGAAGCACGTCCTAACATATCCAACTGTACTGGGGATCGATCCCTGGACCTCAGTGTGAGAGCTGAGTGCAGTAGCGATTGAGCTTCCTCATCAGCATGAAGGTGCCTCCCTTGATGGATTAATTAATAAAGGATCGCTGAGATACCCAAGGTCTTTTCTTAAAATAGCAGCATGACTAGCAGATATATAGTTTGTTTTAATATTGTTTATTTCCCTGGCTGTCATAATATTTGACATTCAAGCAGTAAATACCGTCAATCATTGCCCTCTCTTACATCAGTTTCAGGTTTAATGCTTAATTTGATTTTTAGTATTATTACATCCCTTCAGTCCCTGGCTTGAATTATTGCCTGAATAACACAAGTTTAGTTTAGATGTTTAAACTGAGCAAGTTTGTTTTAAACATTGATTACCACTGAAAGTAATGACTGCTGCAATTCAAGAATTACAATGGAAATAAGCAGCAATGTTTGACATTACTGAGTTATCCTAGTTTAAATGCACATACTTTTTTTTCTTTTTGTCCATAACACGTGTGTGTCCCTCAAGAACATTCTAAAAGAAATTGTATGCCATGTATGTGAAAACCTAAATAAAACTTGCATGCCTTGGTACTCTCATATAAAGCAAGTTGTTTGTGGAATTTACTTTAAATAGCTTTCTTACCTAGACTCCTAGACTGTGCCAGTTTAACCAGCATTGTCCTCATCGCTTCCGGGCCGTGTGGACGAGCTCCTGTTTGAGTTTGTTTTTGCGCAGTTTACCTGATTGAGCTGCCCCTAGCGTTGGTTGGGGGAAACTTTATTTTCTCCAACATGGCGCTGAATAGCAGAAGAAGAATCAATACTGTCTGCATTGAGATGATCCGTGGGGCTGTCACGGGATCCAACATGGATTTATTGTTACCAGCGATCATTCGCGATACCTATGGTATAGCAAATGAGGAGATAAGTGGTGTCGCACTCAATGGAACGACAAGAATCTTCGTTAAAACGACGTCTGCACGAGTCTACGAGGCGGTGGTCGACAAGTATCAGGAGACCATCATACCGGTTAATACAGCTGTGTCGGTGCGACTCCATGATGTATCTCGACACTACACTTGGGGTGAAAATCAGGAATGTGCCTTTTGAGGCGACTGATTTTGATATTAGCAGTGAACTGCGTACTTATGGGACGGTTCACGTAGCCACAGCAGGGAGATGGGCAACTGGACCGTATGCAGGTGCGCTGGAAGGTACATATACTGTTAAAATGACTCTTCGACACCCTATTCCTTCATATGTTGTGTTGAAGGAATTACGGACTCAAGTCTATGTAACGTATGCGGGGCAACAACGTACGTGTCGCCTATGTGGGTCATATGACCACATCGCGGCGCAGTGTGGGAAACGAAGTGGGTACCCGGCACAACAGCAACGGTAACAGCAGCCAATGGGCGAGGTAGGCGACGAGCGAGAACAGTCTCTTGCTACGCTGCCCCAACAACGGTTGTCATGGAGTGAGGAGGTGGACAAAGAAAAGGAGCTCGAATCGCCAGTTGTAACGCTACAAGGAGAATCTCAGTCTTTGGACATACATCAGGTTTTTGAGGAGAGACTACCTAATATGGGTGAATAAGTGGCAGCGTCTTTGGTAAAGGCGTTGGATGTCTTGTTAGAGGAATCGGTCCTAGATCAGGTGGGAGACCCAGGCTTAGTTCTGGGGACGGCTGTGAATGATGGTATAGCAGGAGATGACGGTTTGTCGACGAGAGAGTCTAAAGGATTGAAGGTGCATGCAGTAGAGGTGTAGGTGCATCAGGACGGTGCTTCAGATGTCAAAATGCAGGTGGAGGGCGGGACACGAAAGAGGACTGCAGCATCATCGACTTCTGATGATGTGCTCACTCCTGCCCAACGCCCTGGGAAAAAGTCTTGGGAGGAGGTACAGCAGAGAGGGAATGGTAAACCCAAGGATCAAGAGATTCCCAAAGGTGATTCCCAATAAAGGGAGGAGGGCCCAGAGGTGTTGCAAAAAAAGGGGGGTAAAGTCAATGCCGGGGAAAAAAGGGAAAAACCCCATTTGTTGATTCAAGTGTTTTACTATAAATATTAACGGGTTGAGAGCTGAAGGAAGCTTAAGTGGTTTAATGAGTATTTGGTGCGACTTGGTGTGGATGTGGTATTCTTACAGGAACAATAATTTTTTGGGCCCTGGTTATGAGTTGGATATGAGGGGTTATAATGTGTACATGGAACATGCGACACGTTTGAAGGGGGGGCTGCCATTTTGGTAAAGGAAACTAGCCCGTTTATGTAAGGCGTAGTGAAGGGGGGGAGGGGAGGGAAAATTTAGAGTGGATGGAACCTGGGGTAGGGTTCCCATTAGTTTATTATGTGTATAGGGCCCCGGTGAGGGTGACGTGAGTATTAAAACTAAATTTGTTCAGGACGTACTGGTCTATTTTTTACATGGTTTACCGAATGTTGCAATAATAGGCGGAGATTGGAATTGCGTGATACGTCGTAAAGTTGTGGAGCCTAGAGGTGCGGGGGTGTTTATTTGGGTATTTGGGGGATTTATTGACCGGGGTGGGGTTAAGGATTGTGTTGTGGGGGGGAAGGGATGGTAAAGCATACCTTCATTAAACGAGGTTATGCGGCGAGGTTGGACCGAATTTTGGGTCCCTTGTGCGGTTACTGTGCGGAGGGTGAATGTGATAGATGTGGTTTTTTCGGATCATAGAGGAGTGGAATAGATGTGGATATTGAGGGTTTTGCCTCGGAGGGGTCCATCATTTTGGAAATTGAATGTAAAGTTATTAAAGGAAGAGGATAGTCTTTTGTCTTTTGGACATATGTGGGATCGTTTAGTGGTAGAAGCCCCGGGGGAGTGTTGCCATGGTTTAATTGGTGAGAAACGATAGCTAAAAACGTATTAAGGAATATTATATTAATCGAGGGACGAGATATAATCAGTTACAATACGGTTTTCCAAAATATTTGAGGGCAGTTGCGCGAATGTTATGCAAAAAATTAATGCTAATTATCCTGTTAGTGAAATTAAAAGTTTGAAGGAAAATATCCGGAATTTACAAAATGAGGGGTTTGATGGGGAAAGGCTTAAGGGGCGGGATTGAGGAGGTTTTGTGGCGAGATCGGCCGTCGGTATGTGTGTTGGGGAAAGCCAAAAAACACACGTCGCAAGGCAATGGAGTTAATGGGGTTGAATGTTCAGGTAGGTATGCAAGGGTTAAAGTGGATCGGGTTTGTTGACGACGACTGAGGGTATGAGTGGGTATATTGATGCTTGGGTTAAGTTGAAAACGCAAAGTGTGGGAATAAGTAAAATTTACCATTACAGTCAATTGGAAGGTTTGTGCAGTTGTGAGTTGACAGAGCATGATCGATTCGTTTTGGAAGGGCCGATAAACGGAGTGTGAGACATGGGAAGCTTTATCCGGGGGCGCAATTAGGTAAGGCACCAGGAATTGATGGGTTGCCCAGTGACTTTTATCTTCAAATTGGAGCGTTTTAAAAGGGTTTTTGGTTAAGATTATTCAATATCCTTAAAGCGGGATCGGGTTTTAGGGAAACAGCAGCGGATGGCTGTGGTCGTTCTAGTGCCTAAAGGTGAGCCATTTAACAGTTAAAGACTATCGTGTTATTTTCGTTATTGTGTGGTGATTTTAAGATTTTTGCAAGAATTTTAGCTAACAGAATAAAAAAGGTCCTGGGTAAATTTGATCGATAAGGGCCCAATATGGGGTGCCGGGAAGGTCTATGTATGACGGGCAGGGTTTTTGATTAGAAGTTTTTTGAAGAAAGAGTAAAATTGGGAGTGGGGGGGGGGGGGTGTTGGCTATAGATTGGGAGGCGGCATATGATAGTGTAAAAAGGGGAAAAGCGTTATGGAAGATTATGAGATGGCAGGGGTTTGGAGAGGAAATTATATCATGGGCCAAATTATGTATCAAGATGCATCCTTGCGGGTGCAGGTAAATGGAAAGGGTTTTAGGAAAAACAAATTCAGATGAGCAGGGGTACGTAAATTTTTTTCCCCCTTTTTCCAAATATTTTTTGCGTGTTTACAGGATCCCTTTTATAGAGGAATTAGGGTCTTTTGGCAGCAAATGGGGTTGGGAGGGGGGGCTGGGGGTAGGGGTGGGGTTCTGGCATTGTTGGATATGTTGATGACAACGATTTTATTTTATTTTTTTTTTTATTTTATTTAAAACAAATACAAACTTAAATAGATAAAAAGAACACAGTATCAATTTTACACAGAATTATAAATTTTCATTGTCAAAAGCACACAGACGTTTAACTTTGTGCTGGGCACAAACTGTCCTCATCCCCTAAGCATTATTTCCCATGCACCTATGTTAAGCAAGATTTTATTTAAAACAGTACAGAACAGTTAATAAATAAAATAATACAAGACCTATCCGGCAACAGATGTGATAACCTTCCATCGCCCAATGAACCACACAAACTCCGTGTGGCTTTTTCCCAACCCCCCCCCCTTTTACCCCCCTATTTAAATCAAACAGGTTTACCCCAGCTCACGGACATATTGACATATTTTACATTAATATAACAGTTGTCATGCTTGTCCACCCAAAATTGTATTAAACGCCACAAGACTGCCCGAACAGTGTACTAACAAGAGTCATGGGTTTTGATATATATCACAACAAACATTACATTGCTACAACATAAAAGGCATGTAGCCCCATAAGTATTCACTACAGGAAAGACACCTATCCTAAAAATTATTTACCAACACAAACGTGTTTTAAGCCTCAACCCCCCTTGCATGTCCCCCCCCCTTGCATGTCCCCCCTTGCATGTCCTCCCCCCCTTGCATGTCCCACCAAACCTATTCACAACCAAACATACAAATTTATACAGTTAAAGAAAAAGAATACAACATCGTAACACATTGATACAGTAATGTATTTACACAACCCATTTCACAAATATTCTCAAGTAATTACAAAGGGTCTGTCCTTGTGCATACAAGGGGGCTCATAACAGCAAAGGGCCTGCACAAGTAACACTACCAGTGTTTTTATACATTGTTTTTATGCATAGGTATAAATACATACCCCAAAACTTGACATAGAACATAAGGATGCTCCTCAAACCTCCACCATATAGACCCCCCCACTATCATAAAAACATATAGTCCAAGGATTTCTACACACAGCAGCAGCATACGCCACCTCAACCCCACCAGGTACCTTAGGCGCACACAGGCGCAGGAGGCAGCAACACCCCTAAAACCCGAACCTAACACTACTCATACTCCACAATTTGCAGACACATCTGAACAGCACATATTTAAGTCACTTTCATCCTAACACTGGGCACATGCCCCTCTCTCAAGGAGCACGCTATCTGGTGCCCCAGACACCGCCATTAACCGTCGCTGCCATCAAGCAGCAGACCTCATTCACACCTTCCACGACTATTCCGCCCCTGTCTAAACCCCCCTCACACCTGGCTAAAGGGTTTCCCCCCTCGCCGCCCCGCTTGTACTTTTGCATGCCCACTTGGGCCCTGGGGGCCACGTTTGCCATGCTCTCCACGCACGACAACCCGTGCCACCTGGCACCACCTGCTGTCGCTGCTCACCTCCACTAGCACACCGCCCCCCCATTTACCGATGCTTTCTTTCCCTGTTCGTGTTTACCGGCGTCAGGACGTCGTCGAGTCGACATTGCTGCAGCCCTCTCCTCGTCCCAGCATCCTCCCCCATGTTTATGACCGGTCGTCCACCGATGAAACCCCCACCACCACCTTCGTCTCTGCCTTCTGACGAGGGGTCACCACGTCCCCCCCAGCCCCACCAGCACCAACAAACCCCCTCCTGCTGCTGTGCTCGACCGCCACAGACACGATCTCCGGACTGGCCGTCGTCACAGCCGGGGAGGACCACATCCGTTTGATGAGGCATGGTATGCAAAACAGACGCTATTGTGCATCCAAGTCCCCCATTCCACCGTCACCTGGTCTTCCCGGAAGCCCGCTGTCCACCAGCGATGCAGGTGACTCGAGAGACGACAGCTCCAGATTCGACACCACCACTGGCTCTTCAATCTCCCCCTCCAAAGCCCACCGTGGCCACCATCTCCTTTTCGTCCCTGTATGAGAGCCTCTGTCCATCGTCATTCGTTGACCCACCGGCTGGCCTTCTGGCCTGCCCGCGCTGCCCACACTCTGCTGCCATATGATCATATTCACCGCAGAGGCGACACGTCCGTCGTTGACCAGCATAAGACACCATGACCTGTGTGCGGAAGTCATCAAGGTACACATACGATGGTATGGGGCCTGGGCGTAGAGACATCTTGAGGGTAAACGAACCGTCTGGACGACAACATACGCCCCAGCCACCCGCATGCCTTGTTTAGCCATTTTTGTATTTACTCCGTTATCTTCTGAAAACATGCGGAGATCCGTTGCATCGGCCTCGAAGGGCACATTGCGCAGTTTTTACCCACGTATATTGTCGAGAGACATCCACCATACGCACATGCACGTCAGGGGACACATTACGCAGGATCTTGGAACTGCTTCAACCGCTTTCTCGTTTCACTGGCTCGTAGAGTAGTTTTACAAATATTCCCGGGAGGCGCCATTTAATGCCACACCATACAAATCCTTGTCCGCAATACCATAAGTGTCACGGATAATCTTAGGTAGCAAAACTTGTTCATTCTCAGGCATAATCGCCCCCCGAACAAGCTGTATACCAACGGTATTCACCCGCCTCCTCACACTGAATACCATGACGTCACTGGATAGCTTGCTAGACTGTCAGCAGAGAGGTATGAGGCACGTCCACACTCCCTGGCAGCTAGGTCGCGAATGCGTATGAGAGTAAATAGGGCGAAATCGTGTTTACTGGAGGTGGGTGCTTGGGTGGGGGGGGCTTGGGGTTGGAGTTTGGGTGGGCAGTGGTGAATAATTTGAAGATTTGTGGAGTTTTATACATGGCGAATGCGCAGGAGGTAAGGCAGGTAAATTAAGAGAGGGTAGTGGAGAAAGTAATGAGTAGATTAAGGGGTTTATGGGCAGGAGATGTCACATTACAGCAGAGGGTGGTAATAGTTAATTCGCTGGTTTACAGTAAGGTTTGGGGTATAGCGGAAGTGTATCCTTTGAGAGCACAGGACGTACAAGAAATACAGAGACGAGCTATACGTTATGCTTGGGGTTTTGAGAGGGCATGGCTGAGCAAGGAAGTGGTGATGTCAAATGTGCACAGAGGGGGAGTTGGTCTTTTAGCATTGGGGCCGAGGGTGAAAGCCATATATGTAAAACAGTCATTCGTCAGGGCTGGAGGAGAAAGAGGGGTTAGAGTGGGAAAGGTGAAGGGGGATGTGTGGAGATGGTGGGGAGGTAAAGAGTTAATTGAATGTGAGGATATGCTGAGGGTTTTGTTATTGGTTAAAGATGTTGAGCGACTTAAAGTGGGATGTTTGGTATCATTGAGTAGGACGGAAATCCTGCAGGGCATATCGGTCTATCCATTGTATGATTGGGGGACGATATGCGAAGACTTCTGGAGGCTCAGGTTAATGCCTAGGGTATGTGAGTTGGTATTACCTGGAGTTTACCTGGAGAGAGTTCCGGGGGTCAACGCCCCCGCGGCCCGGTCTGTGACCAGGCCTCCTGGTGGATCAGAGCCTGATCAACCAGGCTGTTGCTGCTGGCTGCACGCAAACCAACGTACGAGCCACAGCCCGGCTGATCAGGAACTGACTTTAGGTGCTTGTCCAGTGCCAGCTTGAAGACTGCCAGGGGTCTGTTGGTAATCCCCCTTATGTGTGCTGGGAGGCAGTTGAACAGTCTCGGGCCCCTGACACTTATTGTATGGTCTCTTAACGTGCTAGTGACACCCCTGCTTTTCATTGGGGGGATGGTGCATCCAGGTGTATATAATCATGTATCTCTCCCTCCTGCGTTCCAGGGAATACAGGTTTAGGAACCTCAAGCGCTCCCAGTAATTGATGTGTTTTATCTCCGTTATGCGCGCCGTGAAAGTTATCTGTACATTTTCTAGGTCGGCAATTTCACCTGCCTTGAAAGGTGCTGTTAGTGTGCAGCAATATTCCAGCCTAGATAGAACAAGTGACCTGAAGAGTGTCATCATGGGCTTGGCCTCCCTAGTTTTGAAGGTTCTCATTATCCATCCTGTCATTTTTCTAGCAGATGCGATTGATACAATGTTATGGTCCTTGAAGGTGAGATCCTCCGACATAATCACTCCCAGGTCTTTGACGTTGGTGTTTCGCTCTATTTTGTGGCCAGAATTTGTTTTGTACTCTGATGAAGATTTAATTTCCTCATGTTTACCATATCTGAGTAATTGAAATTTCTCATCGTTGAACTTCATATTGTTTTCTGCAGCCCACTGAAAGATTTGGTTGATGTCCGCCTGGAGCCTTGCAGTGTCTGCAATGGAAGACACTGTCATGCAGATTCGGGTGTCATCTGCAAAGGAAGACACGGTGCTGTGGCTGACATCCTTGTCTATGTCGGATATGAGGATGAGGAACAAGATGGGAGAGAGTACTGTGCTTGTGGAACAGAGCTTTTCACCGTAGCTGCCTCGGACTTTACTCTGTTGACGACTACTCTCTGTGTTCTGTTAGTGAGAAATTATAGATCCATCGACCGACTTTTCCTGTTATTCCTTTAGCAGCATTTTGTGCGCTATTACGCCATGGTCACACTTGTCGAAGGCTTTTGCAAAGTCTGTATATATTACATCTGCATTCTTTTTGTCTTCTAGTGCATTTAGGACCTTGTCGTAGTGATCCAATAGTTGAGACAGACAGGAGCGACCTGTTCTAAACCCATGTTGCCTGGATTGTGTAACTGATGGGTTTCTAGATGGGTGGTGATCTTGCTTCTTAGGACCCTTTCAAAGATTTTTATGATATGGGATGTTAGTGCTATTGGTCTGTAGTTCTTTGCTGTTGCTTTACTGCCCCTTTGTGGAGTGGGGCTATGTCTGTTGTTTTTTAGTAACTGTGGGACGACCCCCGTGTCCATGCTCCCTCTCCATAGGATGGAAAAGGCTCGTGATAGGGGCTTCTTGCAGTTCTTGATGAACACAGAGTTCCATGAGTCTGGCCCTGGGGCAGAGTGCATGGGCATGTCATTTATCGCCTGTTCGAAGTCATTTGGCGTCAGGATAACATCGGATAGGCTTGTGTTAATCAAATTTTGTTGCTCTCTCATAAAAAATTCATTTTGATCTTCGACTCTCAGTCTGGTTAGCGGCTTGCTAAAAACTGAGTCATATTGGGACTTGAGTAGCTCACTCATTTCCTTGCTGTCATCTGTGTAGGACCCATCTTGTTTAAGTAGGGGCCCAATACTGGACGTTGTTCTCGATTTTGATTTGGCATAGGAGAAGAAATACTTTGGGTTTCTTTCGATTTCATTTATGGCTTCATGATGGGGATCCTAGCTTCAAAAGCAGTTTTGAGTTTAATTGGTTTGGTGAGGGAACCGTCTTGCAGTCAGTGTGGTGAGCTGGAAACGGCATTTCATGCGGTTTATTTTTGTGAAGAATTGAGGGAGGTACAGATGTGGTTGGCGAGGGTTTTTTGTCTGCTAGGTGGGGGTAATGTAGAGACCCTGCGAGCTTTAACATTAGAGGTAAAAGGGGTATCACGGGAGGTAAAACAGGCGATTATGTACGTGGTAGTGGATTTTCTGTATATTTCCTGGGGAATGAGAGATGCTGGAGGTAGGATTCGAATAAAGGCAATTACAGCGCATATATACAGGACTGTTGGTAGGAACAAACTTATTTATGGGAGTCAGTGGGGAGCTTGTTTTCCAGAGAACTACAGAACTTACAGTCAGTCGTCTCCTGCAATTGGTACAGTGATAACCATGTAGGGGACTGGTTTTCTTTGGTAGTCGGATTTTCACGGGTTTTCAGTGGTGGTGGCGCGTATGGGAATGGTTTAAGCGAATGACATGGGTGAGATGGTATGTAGTGTAACGGATTATGGTTGGGTGGTAACTAGTCTGATTCCAATTCGCTGCCTGGATGAAGTAGAGTGCAGTCGTGGTTTGCACCCCTCTACTGTTTTCCCAGACGAGCAACTCAGTCAACAATATGGCGCCAGGTGTGCGCATGAGAGTGAATGCTGTGGGCATTGAACTAATTAGTGGGGCTTTAACGCCTACATCAGTCGATGTGTTATTACCCAAAATTATAAGAGAGACATATGGCATCAGAGACGAGGATTCGTATGGAGTGGCACTGAACGGTGTTTATAGAATATTCGTGAAAGTACTAACTGCTCAAGTATACAAGGCATGGGTGGATCATTACCAAGATGTCAGCATTAACGTAACACCGGCAGTGAGAGTCAACTTGACGGATGTATCACGACATTATTCGTGGGTCAAGCTCTGCAACGTGCCTTTTGAGGCTGATGAAGTAGATATTCAAAATGTTTTCGAACGTTATGGAACTGTACATCTAACCCAACCTGGCAAATGGGTAAGAGGAGCTTACACAGGATTTCCTGAGGGTTCTTTCAATCTCAAGATGACGCTTAGGCATCCTATACCCTCGTATGTATATCTCGAGAAGTTTAGAACCCAGGTAATGTTAGCGTATGCGGGGCAGAGGCATACGTGCCAACTGTGTGGCGAATATGACCATATGGCGGCAGACTATGGCAAGCGGAATATGGTTCCTGGGCCAGCAAGGGGCAGAGCACCTGCGCATGAGCACCCGATGCCTAAGGATGAATCGGGGCAAGGAGGAGGGCGTGGTCGCATCTGGAGTGAAGAGGTGGTGGTTCCTATGGAATCAGAAGGAGAAGTGGTGATCCATGAATCACCTGGCCCATCAACAGTACAGTTGTCAAGTGAGGAGGTGCAGGTGGGCGCAGCAGTGAAAGCTATTGAGGAGGAGTTGGAGACTGTGAAACAGGCTATGTTACAGCCTACGGAGGTGGAGAGTCACAGCGACCAGGAACCTGGGATCAGGGCAGAAGGTGTGTGCGGGGGGGGGGGAGGATCAGGTGGCACCTGTGATGGACAGTGCGAGTGCCATGGAAGGACATGGAGGGGGATTAAGGGTTGTAGAGGTGGAAGTCCATTGTGCTGGCTCCCAGGACTCAGATATGGAAACTGAGGGAGGTACAAGGAAAAGGGCAGCAGCATCAGATTCGGACTATGTTCTGACGCCGGCGCAAAAGCCAGAGAAAAAGACATGGGGTTATGGTACCCAGAGTGACTCTACGAGAGGGCCACAACAGAAGGGAGGGATGATTGGGAAGGAGGGTGGAGTATGTGGCAAAGGCAAACCCAGGGGAATGGTATGAAAGGGAAGAGTCTTGACAAGAGGCGGGGAGGGAAACCTTAAACCAGCCTCAAGTGTGTAACAATAAATATTAATGGTCTGTGTGATGATGTTAAACGTGAGTGCTTCAGAATGTTTTTGAATAGGTACAAGGTTGACGTAGTTTTTGTGCAGGAGCACAATTTTAAGCTTGGTCGTGAATTAGTGGTGCCTGGGAATCAGGCTTATGTGTTGCCGTCTGAGCATTTAAAAGGAGGAGTGGGTGTGTTGATCAGGGAGGCGAGCCCGTTGTATTGCACAGGAAAGAGGGGGGAGGGGGGAGAGTATTATGTGTGGAAGGATGGTGGATGGGAGAGAGAGTGGCATTTGTGTGTGTGTGTATGCCCCAGCACAAAGTGACGTGAAAGTAAAGATGGATTTTGTGCGGGAGGAGCTTGTGTACTACCTACGCACGTTACCGTCTGTGGTCATTGTGGGGGGTATTGGAATTGTGTAGTTAAGAGGGCGGACGTGGAGCCCAGAGGAGCGGGATATATTTCCTCAGTCTTGGGGGGCCTGCTTAAAGATCTTCAGTTATGTGATGCTTTCGGGGGAGGTCTGTGGGAGGTGTAACATACGTTTATAAGACTGGGATATGTGGCTCGTTTGGACAAGTTATATTTATCTAAGAGGGCTTTGTTAGAGTCTTCTAAAACTATTGAGATGATGTCTTCCGATCATAGGGCGGTATTAGTGGAGGTGGGGTGGGATGCTTTGCCTCGTAGGCAGGGAAGTTATTGGAAACTGAACACGATGGTTTTGGGGGATAGGGAGGGAGTGGAAGGTTTTGCAGTATTTTGGGAACAGCTCTGTGCAGACAGGACTGAGGAGGATGTGGAAGGATGGTGGGATAGTGTGGCTAGGGTAAAAATACATCAATTTTATGTGAGGGAGGGCAAACGCATTAATCAATTGCGGTATGGTTTGTCAAATTATTTAAAATCTAGATTATGGGATTGTTATGAGGGGGGAGGGCGATGGGCGGGGTGTACCCAGTGGAGGATATACACATGTTGAAGGACAGGATAAGGGATTTGCAAGAAGAACGCTTTGCAGTGGTGCGGGTACAGGCGGCGTTGGACGAAGTACTCTGGGGCGACAAGCCATTGGCTTGTGTGCTGCGAGGACAGAAGGTACGACAGCGAACGACTACAATACCGGTATTGCAAGTCATTTCTTCAGTGGGGGCTTTAGAAAGGGTCAGGTATTACGGGAAACCACGGAGATGAGTGCATATGCAGATAGATGGTTTGAGGAATATGGGAAAAGTAGTGGGGTGGATGGCGAGGTTCTTGGGCAGGCACGTGAGTATGTGCCATGCAAATTGGGGAGGAGTGATCAGGAGGCACTGAGTGGGGTCATTGAGGAGGAGGAAATATGGAGAGCTCTTATGGACATGAGGAAGGGAAAGGCACCCAGGATCGATGGTTTACCAAGCGAATTTTATGTACAGCACTGGGGTCTGCTTAGGGGTTTCCTAGTAGGGTTAATGAATGCCATGAAAGAAGAAGGTAAGATAGGAGAATCGCAGGCAACAGCGATGGTGGTGTTGGTCCCGAAGAGTAAACAGCAGAGTACCCTTTGGGATTACCGAGCCATTTCGTTGCTTTGTGCTGATTATAAATTGTTCTCAAAAATTCTTGGGAATCGGCTTAAATGTGTTGTGGGAAGGGTCGTGTTTGAGTCTCAGTTTGGGTTACCTGCTAGGTCAATGGGCGAGGGCCACGGGATCATAAAGGGGTTTCTGGAGGACATGGAAAGGGAAAGAGGGGCGTTGGTGGCGTTGGATTGGCAAGGGGCTTATGACAGGGTGGAAAGAAAGGCTTTGAGGGATATTCTCCTACGACAGGGGTTTGGCGAAGAAATAGTGGGGTGGGTGGATACGTTGTACTCAAACGCGAAGGTAAAGGGTGCAAATCAATGGGTGTGTGGGGGAGGGAGTCAACATGGAGCAGGATCTTTGGCAGGGATGTCCATAATCACAACTATTGTTTGCATGTGTTCAGGATCCCTTTTATAGGATGGTGGAGAATCGTCTAAGGACAGCGGGGGGGGGGGATGGTGAGCAGAATCCTTGGCCTGGTTTGGTGGGCTATATTAATGATACAACTATTTTGGAGTGAGGAGACACGGTTAGGACTTTTGGGGGAAGTTGTACACACTTTTGGGAGAGCTACTGGGATGAAGGTAAATCTGGAAAAGTCAATGATAATGGGGCTGGGAGAGTGGGTAGGGAGATTAGAATGGGGATGTGATGTTGTGCAGCGGCGAACCGAGAGTCTGAAAATCTGTGGTGCCATGTATGAGGCTGACCTGAGTGCTACCAGGGTTAACAATTCGAATAGGATGGTGGAACAGGTGCAGCGACGTTTGGGAATGCTGCGACCTCACCATTTAACCCTTAGGCAACGTGCAATTGTCATCGATGTATTACTATATAGTAAAGTCTGGTTTGTTTCGGTTGTGATGCCGTTAACAGGAACGGCGATCACGAGTATTCTTAGAATGGCGTTCAAATTTTTGTGGGGTTCAGGGTGCAATTGGTTGCGAAGGGAGGTAGTGACATTGCTGGTATGTAGGGGAGGGTTGGGTTTGTTGGACTTGAGAAAGCCCGTGAAATGTGTGTTTATTAAGAGGGAAGTGATGAGTGCAGGTGGATGGAGGGGGGGGTCAGCTAGATAAGGTACATGCTCACCTGAGGAAATTCTATGGAGTGGCGGAAATAAAGGAATGTGAAACAGCGTTACGTGCCTTAGTGTTAGCCAGGAAACCAGGAAAGTAAAGGTGGGAACTTTGTGTAAATTATTAGAGGGACATGTAGTGGCGGCGGTTGAAGGGATCTACCCCATGTATGCATGGGATGTAATATGGCAAAGATTTAGTTAATTAAGGATACGACCTAGGACGCATGAGGTTATGTATCATTTCCTGCATGGGATTTTGCCAACGGGAGCGATGCTCCAAGATAGGAGGGTTATCGAGGGTGGGGGGTGTGGCAGATGCAGTGGGGAAGAGACTGCATATCATGTTTCTATTTTTGTGAAGGTTTGGAGTGCATCAGGGTATGGATGAGTAAGGTAGTGTGAGGATGGGGGGTCAAGGTGTGTCGGTATTGTGAGTGTTGAGTCTTCATATGAGTGGTGTGGATGAGGGTGCAGTAAGGGGTTTAACATATGTAATCGTGGACTACATATATGTTTTGTAGGGATGAGGGGGAGGGAGGGTGGGGATGTGCTGAGAAGGACTTTGGCGGCGATGTTTTATCGAACTTTGTGTTGCAATAGAGACATTTTTGGGAAAAGGTGGGATGAGGTTTTTTTTGAGGGTTATAGAGGACTAACAATAGGGAATTTATTGGCGTTATAAGGGGTTTTAACTGCCGGGGTGAGTAGGTTGGTAAAAGAAGGCTGGAGTTCAAGAGTATTCAACGGGCTCACCTCCTTGGGTGTGCAGTGATGGGTGATTGGGTGTGATTGGAGGTACTCGTGTGGGACTAGATGAGAGGTTGTGAAAGATTAGTTTTGCTTAGTTCCCTTGATGGGGAAGGTGTAAATAGCAGTTTAAATATATAACATTTATTAATATATAACCTATAAATTATATAACATGTATATTTTCTTTGGTAGTGTATTATGTTCCGGTTGTACTGGTCTGGCAATTGAATTTTAACTTTTCTTGAGAGGGAATTCCTTTCACTATGGTTCCTTGAAGCACTGAGTTATTTTCTGCCATTTTTGTAACGTGTTCCTGCATCAGTTTTGAAGTAATTACCTATTATGTAAACATGTGTGGATAAGGATTAGTTCTCTAAATTAATATTTTTTGCATATATATTTGTATGTAATACTAGTTAGGTGATTGTGCTCATCGCTCCTGGGCCGTGTGGACAGGCTGCGCAGTAGCTCCCGAATCATCTGGTTTTCTGCGCAGTTTTCCTGTTTAGAGCAATCAAAATGGCGGACAGACATGGACGCAGGGTAAATACTGCCTGTGTGGTGCTGGTACGTGGTGCCCTGAGTAGTTCTACAATGCAGGTGTTTCTGCCAAGTATCATCCGCGATGTGTACGGCATACCGAACGACGAGTTGTATGGTGTAGCAGTGAATGGAGTGTCCAGGATCTTCATCAAGTTCAAGAGTGCTGGGTTTTACTCCAGCATAGTCGACACGCTCCAAGAAAAAAGGATGACCGTTAATTCTGCAGTGGAGGTCTGCCTACATGACGTATCAAGCTATGTAACGTGGGTAAAGGTGAGAAATGTCCCTTTTGAGGCCTTGGAATATGATGTTGTGGAGGTATTCCATAGGTATGGCAAGATCCATTCGGCAGAGTTGGAAGTGTGCAAGGATGGGCCTTATATGGGACTGCCAGTGGGATCTTTCACACTGAAGATGACATTGAGACAACCTATACCATCGTACGTTCTGATGGAAGAGTTCAGAACACAGGTTTATGTATATTATGCAGGACAGCATCGGACATGTAGGCTGTGCGGGTCTTATGAACATATGGCGGCCCAATGTCATCAAAGGCAGGGAGTGAGGGAACAGGCGCCAACAACTGTGGAACGACACCTGGGCTCCTTGGCACCTGGGATAGGTGAAGCTGCAAGACAGGCGTCTGGAAGTTGGAGTGAAGAAGTAGACAGAGCGGAGTCGGAGTTGGGAGCGTGCACCACGTTACCTGTGGGAACTGTGTCTGAGCGACCATCTACGGATGCGGGTGTTGACAGAGGTGACTTACAACACGATGGTCTGTCGGACGAGGTCTTGAAAGACTTCTTGGGGAAGGTGGAAGACAGTCAGGAAGGGGAGAAGGACAGGAGGGTACTGGAGGTGGTAGCAGTTGCACAGGAGTGTGAGAACACGTTGTGCAACGAAAGTAAGCAGCACACAGTGGTGGTTGAGGTGCACCAGGAGGACATGGATGCTGAGGCAACGTGTGGAGGTGGCACACGTAAGCGAGCAGCTGGGACATCTGATATGGAAGATGTCTTAACGCCAGGACAGAGATCTGGAGAGAAAACTTGGAAGACCGTGCTAGATCTCCCGGGGAATGGTGGCACCGGTTCTGTGGTGCTGCAAGGGTCGAAGGAAAAGGGGGGGATCGGAGGTCTGGACAGACCAAGTGACAAACGTGGCTATAGTCAACAGCGACGTCTTTCGAGCAACCTTCAAAAGCGGCGGGGCAAGCTGCCTTTACTGTCATAATTCAAGGTTGTAACGATTAATGTTAATGGCCTGAGAGCCGAGGTTAAAAAGAGTATGGGTGGAATGGTTTTTAAAGAGATTTAAGTGGATATATGTTTCATTCAGGAGCACAATTATAAGTTTGGTAGTGAGTTGTCTTTGAAAGGATATAAGTTGTATGTGAGTGGCTCTTTGAGGTTAAAAGGTGGGGTTGCTGTGGCTGTAAAGGAAACCAGTCCATTGCATATTTTGGGGTGGGAGGAGGGGGGGAGGGTCATGCGGGTAATGGGAGAATGGGGTGCAACGAGGGTTTGTTTTATAGGAGTGTATATGCCGGCAGATGGCAATGCACGAGTCAAGGAGAACTTTGTGAGGGAATTTTTGATGTACTATTTAAGGGGTTTACCTTTAGTCACTGTCATAGGGGAAGATTGGAATTGTGTTATTCGGGGTGGGGATGTGGAACCGAGGGGGGCGGGGTGTATGTTGGGCATATTACGCATGTGTTTTGAGACGTGGTGGTTTTGGATGTTGTTGGGAGGCGTGGTTGGCAGGTTTAGTATACGTTTGTCAGACGGGATTATGCTGCATGACTAGATAGGATCTCTGCAACGGAAGCTGTACGTGTGTTGGGAGTCAAAACTTTTGATGTGGGGTTTTCTGATCATAGGGCAGTTATGGCAGATCTTGATTGGGAGGGTATGGTTATAATACAATCGGGTTTTTGGAAATTAAATGCACGACTCGTGAGGAGTGCGGAGGTGAATATGGCTTTAGGGGAATGGTGGCAAACATTTTGGGATTCTAGAGAGGTGGAATCGTGTCTTAGAATGGTGGAAAAGGCACACTAAGCCGGGTATAGCAGGTTTCTATAAAAGGAAGGGAAGGGAAGGGAAGAGGCAGGGTGGAGGTATGGGTTGCAAAATTATTCTGAATATCAGCTAAATGGGTGTTATGAGGAAGAGGGGAGGGGTGGCAGTACGGAAATATGGTGCAACTCAGGGACAGGTTGGCAGAGTTACATAATGGTAGATTTGATGCGGTACGTGTGAGGGCATGAATGGAGGCTGTGCTGTGGGGGGATAAACCTTCAGGAAGTGTTTTGCGAGGTTTTAGGGTAAGGTAGAAGGATTCGACTATTTTAAACTTGGAGGTAAGTGAGGATATGGGTGGTTATCATAAGGGACAGGTACTGAATACTACAGAAGGCATGAGCAATTATGCTGATTTCTGGTTCCAAAAGAAGTGGGGGAAGGGGGATGAGGGCGATGCTATTGAGGAGGGTGTGGGGGGAGAGGTTTAGGGTCATGTGAAGAGGAGGGTATGGGGATGGGAGGTGAGATTAGCATGGGGGAAGTTGAGAAGGCTGTGTTCAATATGAGTACTGGCAATGCACCGGGTATAGATGGGATTTCAAATGATTTTTATAGAATTCAATTGGAGCACATTAAGTACTGTCTGGTGAAGGTCATGAATTGTATGCGATGGGAGGGACAGTTAGGACAGACTCAGCGAACGGGTGTAGTCGTATTAGTATGCAAAAAGCAAGATGGAAGAGTATTGAGTGAGTACAGAGCTATTTCGCTAATGTGTGCAGACTACAAGATTTTTGCAAAGATACTGGGCAAAAGGATGAAGAAGGTGCTAGGTGGGGTTATTCATAAGGGGTAGATGGGTATTCCGGGCAGAAGCATGAGAGATGGGCATGGCCGAATTAGGGATTTTTTGGAGGGTTGCAACGGGGGAGGGCTTTTGGGTATTGATTGGGAAAATGCGTACGATTGTGTGGATAGAAACTTTCTGAGGGCTAGTTTGTTGCATCTCGGTTTTGGCATGGGAGTGGTGAGGTGGGTTGATACAATGTATTCATCTGCAATGGTGCGGGTACAAATTAATGGCAGGTTGGGAAGGCGTGTAAGGATGGAGAGGGGTTTGAGACAGGGGTGTCCCTTCTCAAATATTGTTTGCGTGTATGCAGCATCCCTTTTATAGGCTTGTTGAGGGGAGGGGGATTTTAAATGGGGAGAAGGATGGATGTATAGATGTGGTGGGGTATGTGGACGATACCACTGTTCTGATAGCCAGAGTGGAGGGATTGCATACGGTGGAATGTGTGTTGGAGCTTTTTGGGAGGGCATCTGGAATGCAGGTGAACAGAACAAAATCAAGTTTGCTGGAGGTGGGTGCCTGGGTGGGGGGGGGCCTTGGGGTTGGAGTTTGGGTGGGAAGTAGTGGCTAGGCTAAAAATTTGTGGAGTTATATAAATGACAGATGCGCAGGAGGCTAGGCAGGTGAATTCGGAGGTGGTGGTGAAGGCAGTAAAAAGGTTAAGGTGTTCACGGGTGGGGGACGTCACCTTAAAACAGCGGGCGATAATCGTAAATTCATTAGTTTATAGTAAAGTGTGGAGTATGGCTGTGGTGTATCCATTGCAGACTCAGGACGTACAAGAGATTCAGAGGAGGGCATTATGTTATATTTGGGGTTTCGGGAGGGCATGGCTAAGCAAGGAGGTGGTGATGTCGAATATACGCAGTGGAGGAGTAGGTCTTTTAGCGTTGGGGCCGAGAGTAAAGGCCTTATATGTGAAACAGAGGTTCGTTAGGGGGGGGGGGGGGAAAGAGGGGTTATAGTGGGGAAAGTGATGGAGGATGTGCGGAGATGGTGGAGCGGAAAAGAATTAACTGAATGCAAGGATATGCTGAGGTTATTGTTATTGATTAGGGAGGTGGAAAAACTTAGGGTGGGGCGTTTGGTGACGATGAGCAGAAGGCCGGAAATCATACAGGGGGTATCGGTTTATCCCTTGTATGATTGGGGGATGATATGGAATGACTCGAAAGCTTAAGTTAATGCCGAGAGTACGGGAGTTTGTATATAGGTTTATAATGGGGATATTAGCATCGAAAGCTGTTTTGTGTTCAATGGGATTGGTGAGGGAACAGACCTGCGATCACTGTGGGGAACAGAAAACAGCTTTTCATGCGGTTTATTTCTGTGAAGAGTTGAGGGAGGTAAGGGTGTGGTTAGCGAAGGTTTTTAGGTTGATGGTGGGGGTAATGTAGAGACCCTGCGAGCCTTAACATTAGAAGTACGCGGGGTCTCCAGAGAAGTGAAAAGGGCGATTATGTATGTAGTGGTGGATTTTCTGTATATTTCCTGGGGGATGAGGGACACGGGAGGGGGGAGAATTAGGATTAGGGCAATTGTGGCGGGCATATATAGAACGGTTTGCAGAAACAAACTCATTTACGGGGGATAGTGGAGGGTACGTTTTCCGGAGACCTACTGCAAAATTATGGTCAATGGCCTCATGCAGTTGGCGAGCTAATTATTAGTTTTTCGGAGGGGGAGTGTATGAAGTAAAGGACTTGCGAAGGAATGTGAGGGTCGGGAAGGTATGTACTGCGTGGTGCTGTGTTGACATGTAAGTTTTGTGTGCAAGATTTTGATTAGCCCAAGATTTGTATAAATTAGGTCCTTGTGATTAAAAGGGAGTTATAGAAGTCACACTCCATGTTGGTCTACAAGTTTTTACAAAGATAATTTTTCTGGTATGTATTTTCGCAGTATTTATTGTAATTTTGTCGGGAATTTCTTTCCTCATAGATGGCTTTTATATTTGTTTTTACATAATTTGTTTTCCATCACTTTTGTAATGGTATTAAGTTTCGTTGATCGACACCATGCCTAACCCTTCTAGGGTAGGGTAGGTGCCTGAGCCCGAGCCTTTAGCTCATAAGACTGTCATTCCCATTAGTCCCCTTGGGGCGGGGATGGCAGGCCAGAGAGGTCTAGCTTGTGGCTAGGCCTGGGGACAGTTGGTCCCAAAGATGAGGAGGTACTTGTGCCTCCTCCCATGGCAGACTTAGGTCTCAGACACTCCCTAAAGAGGGAGCCAAGGCCGGGCCACCACTTGGAAAAGGCCCGGGCGGGAGAATACCGGCTACTCTTTAACTTAACTTAACTTAAGTTTCGTTGCTGATGCAACGTATGCTGTAAAAATCTTGCAGTTGTTGATGCTTTATACGCTTATGCAATTTTATTAATGCTTATTTTTGTTATAGAGAAATGTTGACGGATAATTACCAGACTTTGTTCTTAAGTTAAATCTCATAAACAGTTGCATGTATATATAAAGTTACAAAATTAATGTTTGATCACTGCTGTGATCAATACGTGTGTGAATCATGTGTGTGTATTTATAGATGAGTTTTCATGGGGGGGCGGTCCCCCCTCCAACAGTTTTGTGTGTATGTGTTAGATATATTATCATTTTGTATAATATGTCAGTGCATGGTGTGTATGTATTTTGCGTGTTTCAATTTTTTTTCTCTTGCACTTGTGATGTAATTCTTAGTAATCTTGTCCAGATCCTGTATTGTTATGGCATTTAATATTTTATACTACCTTGGAATTTACGATGTTTTAAATAAAATATAAAAAAAATACTAGTTAGGCACGTGCTAGAAGGCACAGCGAAAGTATAGTTTAGTGGAATGTGTGTTACGTCTTGGTAAGTTTGTATGTGGCGTGTTAGATGTTATAAGAAGTTTGGTGTTGTTAAGTTACTAAAATCATGATGAACCATTTGGATAATACTTATTAATGTCCTAGTCTTGAGTTCTTTAAATTATTTACATAGCCTAGTATTGTACCGCTAATGTAGCATGTGGTGTATTATCTTGCATTTTGAGTGTGAACTTCACGATATACAATGTTGGTATGAATGTTTGTATTTCATGGTTGTTAATATTAATAATTGATATTATATTGGTGGTGTATAATCTTCTACTTATTACAGTGTATGTGTATAGGAATGTATGTTTCATATATGTTTTAGTTGTAAATTTGTTTTTGTGTCTTGTTGATCATGCACTACCAACTCTTGGTAAATACTCATTAAGGTTTTGATGAGGTCAGTGTATGACCATTAATTAGGATAATTAATGTATGTTATTTAGAAGGGGACTGTACATACGGGGGGGGGGAGAAGTGTCAGCTCTGTCTGCACTGGCAATAATGATTATTGTAAAAGGAGGGTTTGTAGGATGTGTTGTGGGTTATGTATATGGTTGTAATATGGCCATTATCTATGGTGTTTATTTTCTGTACTGGGATTGTGTACTAGAGCTTTTGTAATATCTAGTATGGTTTTTAATTTTATACTCTTATACATTATTGTATTTGTTAGGTTTTGTGTATGTCACTGGTGACAAGGTGTTGTCCGGGGTAAATGCATAGACTGCACCATGCGTGTGGTGCATTAGCATGGATTATAATTGTTTTGTCATGGTTAGGGTAATTTATGAACTGTATGATCTTAGTTAAGTTTCTTAATGGGTAGGATAGTGGGTTATACCCGCTGCATGGTTTCTGTACGTAGGATCCTAGTGTGTAGGGATCCGTTTAGGCGAGTGAAGTTAATATTATTATTATAATCAAAAAGAAGCGCTAAGCCACAAGGGCTATACAGCAGTGTAGTTAACAGTGCTTGAAAAAGCCCTATATAGTTAGTGATGTTGGCGGGGACTAACTTCTGTGTTAGTCCTTTCCTGGTATTGTGTATCCTGTCCTTGTATGTTTTTGAAACATAATTTACGGGGTAAATTATGAACTCTTATAAGCATATGTAAATCTTTTTAGGGGTTCATATATAATTTTACAACCGAATGGTAAGTGATGTATACTGAATGTTAAACTTTCCCTGGAAATCAATACCATGCCTAACCCTTCTAGGGTAGGGTAGGTGCCTGAGCCCGAGCCTTTAGCTCATAAGACTGTCATTCCCATTAGTCCCCTTGGGGCGGGGATGGCAGGCCAGAGAGGCCTAGCTTGTGGCTAGGCCTGGGGACAGTTGGTCCCAAAGATGAGGAGGTACTTGTGCCTCCTCCCATGGCAGACTTAGGTCTCAGACACTCCCTAAAGAAGGAGCCAAGGCCGGGCCACCACTTGGAAAAGGCCCGGGCCGCGAGAATACCGGCGAATCTTTAATAAATAATAAATAATAAGTTAAACTTTTAAATAAGCCTAGTGTGTATTTATGGGTGGAGGGGAATATAGTAGAGGTAATGACTACGGTCCTGTAAGGGACTGTGGTTTTTGTGGTAGTGTGATGCATATGTATGAACTATGATTCTTGGTATTGCTCTTTGTGCACTGTAATGTGTGTTTTAAGTTATTTGGTCTTACGTGAAATGCACACTTTTTTTATGTATATTTTTGTGTTTTTTCCAATGAGCAAAGTATTTGTGGGGTTTTAATGTATATATATATATATATATATAATATATATATATTATATATATATATATATATATATATATATTTGAACAAGTCTGCCGTCTCCAACCGAGGCAGGGTGACCCAAAAAAGAAAGAAAATCCCCAAAAAGAAAATACTTTCATCATCATTCAACACTTTCACCACACTCACACATTATCACTGCTTTTGCAGAGGTGCTCAGAATACAAGAGTTTAGAAGATATACGTATAAAGATACACAACATATCCCTCCAAACTGCAATATCCCAAACCCTCCTTTAAAGTGCAGGGCATTGTACTTCCCATTTCCAGGACTCAAGTCGACTATATGAAAATAACCGGTTTCCCTGAATCCCTTCACTAAATATTACCCTGCTCACACTCCAACAGATCGTCAGGTCCCAAGTATCATTCGCCTCCATTCACTCCTATCTAATACGCTCATGCATGCTTGCTGGAAGTCCAAGCCCTAGCCCACAAAACCTCCTTTACCCCTCTTTTCCAACCCTTTCGAGGACGACCCTACCCCTCCTTCCTTCCCCTATAGATTTATATACTTTCCATGTCATTCTACTTTGATCCATTCTCTCTAAATGACCAAACCACCTCAACAACCCCTCTTCAGCCCTCTGACTAATATTTTTTATTAACTCCACACCTTCTCCTAATTTCCACACTCCGAATTTTCTGCATATATTTACACCACACTTTGCCCTTAGACAGGACATCTCCACTGCCTCCAACCGTCTCCTCGCTGCTGCATTTACCACCCAAGCTTCACATCCATATAAGAGTGTTGGTACTACTATATTTTTCATGCATTCCCTTCTTTGCCTCCATAGATAACGTTTTTTGACTCCACATATACCTCAACGCACCACTCACCTTTTTTCCCTCATAAATTTCTATGATTAACCTTATCCTTCATAAATCCATCCGCCGACACGTCAACTCCCAAGTATCTGAAAACATTCACTTCTTCCATACTCCTCCCCAATTTGATATCCAATTTTTCTTTATCTAAATCATTTGATACCCTCATCACCTTACTCTTTTCTATGTTCACTTTCAACTTTCTACCTTTACACACATTGTCAACTCATCCACAAACCTTTGCAATTTTTCTTTAGAATCTCCCATAAGCACAGTATCATCAGCAAAAAGTAACTGTGTCAATTTCCCCATTTTGAATTTGATTCCCCATAATTTAATCCCCCCCCTCTCCCGAACACCCTAGCATTTACTTCTTTACAACCCCATCTATAATATATTAAACAACCATGGTGACATTACACATCCCTGTCTAAGACCTACTTTTCCCGGGGAAGTAGTCCCCCTCTCTTCTACGCACCCTAACCTGAGCCTCACTATCCTCATAAAAACTCTTTACAGCATTTAGTAACTTACCACCTATTCATATTACTTGCAACATCTGCCACATTGCTCCTCTATCCACTCTATCATATCCCTTTTCTAAATCCATAAATGCAATAAAAACTTCCCTACCTTTATCTAAATACTGTTCACATATATGCTTCAATGTAAACACTTGATCTACACATCCCCTACCCACTCTGAAGCCTCCCTGCTCATCCGCAATCCTACATTCTGTCTTACCTCTAATTCTTTCAATTATAACCCTACCGTATACTTTTCCTTGTATACTCAGAAAAACTTATTCCTCTATAAATTTTTACAATCTCTTTTGTCCCCTTTCCCTTTATATAAAGGGACTATACATGCTCTCCGCCAATCCCTAGGTACCTTCCCCTTTTCATACATTTATTAAACAAAAGTACCAACCACTCCAACACTATATCCCCCCCCCCTGCTTTTAACATTTCTGTCATGATCCCATCAGTTCCAGCTGCTTTACCCCTTTCATTCTACGTAATGCCTCACGTACCTCCACCACACTTACATTCTGCTCTTCTTCACTCCTAAAGATGGTTTACCTCCCTGGCCAGTGCATGAAATTACCGCCTCCTTTCTTCCTTAACATTTAAAAGTTCCTCAAAATATTCTCGCCATCTACCTAATACCTCCCTCTCCCATCTACTAACTCCCTACGCTGTTTTTAACTGACAAATCCATACTTTCCCTGGGCTTTCTTAACTTGTTTAACTCACTCCAAAAATTTTTCTTATTTCATTAAAATTTCTTGACAGTGCCTCTCCCATTCTTTCATCTGCTCTCCTTTTGCACTCTCTCACCACTCTCTTCACCTTTCTTTTACTCTCCATATACTCTGCTCTTCTTATAACACTTCTGCTTTGTAAAAACCACTCGTAGCTACCTTTTTTCTTTTATCACACCCTTTACTTCATCATTCCACCAATCACTCCTCTTTCCTCCTGCACCCACCCTCCTATAACCACAAACTTCTGCCCCACATTCTAATACTGCATTTTAAAACTATTCCAACCCTCTTCAACCCCCCCACTACTCATCTTTGCACTAGCCCACCTTTCTGCCAATAGTCGCTTATATCTCGCCCGAACTTCCTCCTCCCTTAGTTTATACACTTTCACCTCCCTCTTACTTGTTGCCACCTTCCTCTTTTCCATCTACCTCTTACTCTAACTGTAGCTACAACTAAATAATGATCCGATATATCAGTTGCCCCTCTATAAACAGTAATCCTGGAGCCTACCCCTCAACCTTTTATCCACCAATACATAATCTAACAAACTACTTTCATTACGTGCTACATCATACCTAGTATATTTATTTATCCTCTTTTTCATAAAATATGTATTACTTATTACCAAATTTCTTTCTACACATAGCTCAATTAAAGGCTCCCAATTTACATTTACCCCTGGCACCCCAAATTTACCTGCTACTCCCCCTATTAACATTTTTACCCACTTTAGCATTGAAATCCCCAACCACCCTTACTCTCACACTTGATTCAAAACTCCCCACGCATTCACTCAACATTTCCCAGAATTTCTCTCTCTCCTCTACACTTCTCTCTTCTCCAGGTGCATACACGCTTACTATAACCCACTTTTCACATCCAATCTTTATTTTACTCCACATAATCCTTGAATTTATACATTTGTAGTCCCTCTTTTCCTGCCATAGCTTATCCTTCAACATTATTGCTACTCCTTCTTTAGTTCTAACTCTATTTGAAACCCCTGACCTAATCCCATTTATTCCTCTCCATTGAAACTCTCCCACACCCCTTCAGCTTTGTTTCACTTAAAGCCAGGACATCCAGCTTCCCTTCTTTCATAACATCCACATTCATTCTTTTTTTTCATTTGCAAAAATCACGCACATTCAGACTTCCATTTTGAAAATTTTTCTTCTTTTATTTTTTTAGAAATCTTACAGGAAAAAGGGGTTATTACCCCTTGTTTTATTTTTATTTATATAATATATATATATATATTATATTTATTTATATATAAATAATATTATATATTTATTAAAATATATAATTTAAATCGACTTACTCTATTTTTTTTAAATGTCTCGCCCCATATGACTTTGGGAGTCAGGCGTTTTCAATAGGGGTGTTTGGTGTTATTGGTTATGGTAAATTTTGTAATATTTATGTGTAAAATTAATATATTATGTGAAAAAGTGTAATATTTATTTGTAATGTGTTTTGGGGGGTTTTGTACTGTCATTGTTTACCTTGTTATTTTTTTTTTTTTTTTTTTTGTTGTTTTTTATGTGTCATGTATTGTTTTTAAATAAAAAAAAAATAATGTTTTCACCCCCCCCCCCCGGGTGAAAAACGTGCCCTTTTCCCTTAGCGTACATTCAATCATTCGTCCCTGCCCAGGGGTAGGGCGGTTGGCTCTCACCCCTTGCTGTTTTCAGGGGTACCTTTCCCAACATGGCGCTGGTGTGGGGGGGGCATAAAATCCCATTGGTATTGAGCTGCTTGTGGGGCAATTTCACCTTTCAGCGAGGTGTTACCCCCGCCATTTTGGGGAGCCCTATGGTACCCAGGTGATGAGGGTATGGTGTTCCCCTAAAGGGGGGTAAACAGAAATCTTCGTAAAACTGAATTCCACGTCGTGTCGAGTCTTTGGGCGAGATTCCAAGACGGAGTCTTACCTACCCAGCTGTGAAGGTGCTTTTTTGATCGAGTTTTCCCCCCACTTTACATGGGTTGGATTGTTTTTCCCCATTTGGGCAGATGGGCTGACATCAGGAGTGTTTTGGGTAGGCCCGTACTTGGACAACAGGGCAAGGGGACGGCTGGTGCTTACATGGGCCGTCTGGGGGGAAAACCTTTTTCCCCTGAAGATGATCTGAGACACCCCATACCTTCTTACCGTGGGGGACTTCGGCGCAATTTAGGTTTGTACCCCCGGGACAGGACGTACGTGCGGGTTTTGTGGGGCTACGCCATTGGCAGCAGCTTTTGTGTGAAGTGAGGGGGCGCTGCAAAAATTGGAAGCCCAGTTACAGTGTGGTAGCTGTTGTTGGGGCCCCCCACGCAAAAGAAGGCCTTGGGTGCTTGTGGAGTGAAGTGGTAGGGATCTCATAGGAAGACTGGGTGTGTGAGGCAAGCTGTGACAAAACAGAACTGTTCTGGAGGAAAAAAGGGCTGAGGAGGTCAGGCTCGAGGAAGGCTTCGGGAAGTGTTGAGGAATTGGCGCCCCCCTGCAGATTTTGTTGTTCCTGAGTGAGGAGGCCCGGCATTACCTGTGGGGGAAATGTGATGAAAAAAACCTAGCAGAGATGACGGAAGCAGTAAGCGGAGATATCCCCGTGTCCCTTGGAACGGGGTGGTGGAGGTTGAGGTTATCGTAGGGAAACCTTAGAAGACAACATGGACGGGGGACCCTAGGAAGAAAGTGGAGGCGTCAGACTCGATGATGTTCGGGAGCCGGCGCGAGTTCTGGGAGGAAGGAAGAGTCTGTTGAGGTGTCAGGTTAAGAAGAATCGCAGTGGTGTGACCCCTTTTCTGGCTCGGGGGTGGGGCCCCGGGTGAATGAGAGAGGAAGAAAGGGTTTGGAAAATAAAAAGAGGCCTGGTGATGACTGTAAACGTAAATGGACGGTAATAGTGTGAAGGGGGAATGGTTTCAAAATGTTTTGTGAAAATTATAGGGGGGATGTGTTTTCCCGAAAAGAACCCCAATCAAGGAGGGAAGAGTGCTCGGGTGGGGGGGTTTAGGTTATGATTTCCCCATCGCACGTCTGAAAGGTGGGTGTGGGTTTATTGATCAGGGGGGGGCCCCGTTTGTTTTAATATGAGGGGGGAGGGGGGGGCAGGGTGTTGCGGTGGATGGGGGGTGGATGGGGCGGGGTAACCTTTGTTGGGTGTATGCACCGTGAGAATGTGTGAAAGTAAAGCGGGAATTTGTTTGTGATGCCCCTGTTTTCTGCTTATTTGGTTTACCTTGGGCCATCGTTGGTGGGACTGGAAACTGTGTTATCAGGGGGGCGATGTGGAACCAAAAGGGGCGGGGACAATGTGGGCTGCCTTACAAACCTTTGAGGGATTTCTTTGAAAGAGCGTTGGAGGGGGAGTGTGGGGGTAGAGACCTTTCGTGGGGGGGGTTATGAGTAGGTTAGGTAAATTGAATTTTAGGGGTCTTGGTAAATTTTTTCCCAAAATGTTGAGTTTTTTGGGATCATAGGGGGTGTGAGAGGTGGGATGGGAGCATGGTGGGTATCCAGGGGTTTTTGAATTTTAATAAAGTGTGTTAGGAGATGGGAGGGGTTTATTGATTTACAACACTGTGGAGGGTTAAGTGTGGATTCATGGGGTGGAGGATGTGGAACATGGTGGGATGGGTGGCTAAAGAACGAATTTTGGCAATATTACGTGAGAGAAGGGAAACGAATTTAATTCTTTAAAATATGGGTGGCCCAAAATTTTGGGGAAGGTTACAGGGTTGTTATGCGAGGGGGCGGGGGGGGTATTTCTATGGATGGGCTACTGGCACTTAAGGCGAGGGCGGGAGCTCCAAAATGAGGGTTCCCGTGGTGGGGTAAGGAGGTGTGGAAAAAGGTGTTATGGGACGATAAGCCTTTGTCGTGTGTATTGTGTAGGCAAAAGCAACGGCAGCAGGAACAGTTTCCATTTTTGGAGGTTCATGAGTCGGTAGGTGGGTATAGGGTAGGTTAGGGTGAGAGTGCTTGCGGGCGAGTGGGTTTGGAAAATATTTGGCAAAGGGTGGGGTAGGAGTGGGGGTTTTAAAAGGTGTGTGAGAATGTGTAGTTTTTGGGGAAAAAAGTGATAGGGAGTGTTGGGAGGGAAATAACTGATGGGAACATGGAAGGCTTAAGTGAAAGGTAAGGGAAAAACTCAGGAACGATGGACTCCGCGGTTTTACTAAGCTTTGGAGTTAATAGGGGGTTTTTTGGTTAGGGTTTTAAATTTAATGAAGGGGGGGAGAGTTGGGGGGGAAGCAGGCAACAGCTGTAGTAGTATTGGTACCGAAGGGTAAGGGGCGAAAACATTGGGACTACAGGGCAATTCCCTTTTTATGCAAAAAATTATAAGCTGTTTGCCAAAATTTTGGGGAAACGGTTTTAAAGCGTAGTGGTAGAGTAGTTCGAGAACTCAGTTTGGGGGTTTCCCGGGGGTCTATGGTGGAGGGGCATGGGGTTTCAGGGGGTTTGTGGAAGCAAAAGGGGAAGAGGAGGGTTTGGTGGTTTTTGATGGCAGGGAGTATTGGCAGGTGGAAGAGAGGCTTGGGCCCTTCAGGGGACAAGGGGTTTGGGGGAAAAAGTGGGATGGGTGTGCTTTGTATCGCGGTGCATGGCGAGTGTTTGTTTTAAAGGGAGAGTGGGGGGAAGATTGTAAGGGAAAGGGGGCTTCGACAGGGGCCTATGTCACAATTTTTATTTGCATACATCAGGACCCCTTTTTAGGATGATGGGAAAGGGATGTGCAATAGGGGGGTGAAGGGAGTGAGTTGGGAGGGGTTTGGCCCGTCTTAAAAGGGTTGTTGATGACACTACTGTTTGGTTAGGGAGGGGGTGTAATGGATACCTTGGATGGGGTAGTACATTTTTTTCGGATGAACTGGTTGAAAGTGATTTCAGAAAAATCCTGGTATGGGTTAGGGTGGGGCTGGGGGGGTTGGGGGGCGTAGTTCTGTGGTGGAGAGGGGGTGAATTGTTAAAAAAATTTCGGTTCATTAGGGAGCGATCGGGGTGTAGCGCGCAGGGGAAAAAATGATTAGGTTTGGGGGATAGGATTCAGGGGGGATTGGGTGCATTGGGCTTATCTTTGACCCTTTTACAGTGGGCATTGTCATTATGTCTTATTGTATGTAGGTATGGGGAAATGGCGGCCGTGTTCCATTAACACTGACGGCGATGGAGACATACTTAGGGGGGTTTTTTAAATTTTGTGGGGCTCGGGATGGATTGGTTAAAAGGGACGTGGTAATGTTACCGTTTGGAGGGGGGGGTTTTGGGGTTTTTGGACTTAAAAAGGGGTCAAATGTTTTTTTATTTAAAAAGGGAGGTGGTGAGGGAAAAGGTGTGGGTGGGGGGGGTATGGCCCGGTCCATGAAAGATTGAAAAAAGAAAGTATTCGGGATGGAGTTTTGGAGTGTGAAACTGTTTGAGGGCATCGTGGGTCGGATCCGGGGAAGGTCAAAGTTGCGTGTGTCGTGTTGATGGGGGGGTTGTGGACCCGAGAGGGGATTTTCCCCCTGTATGCATAGGGGAAGTATATGGGAAAAGGTTAAGTAGATGAAGTTCAACCGGCTGTGACGTAATGTATGGTTTCGCACGGGGTTTTTCCGCGGGACGTTTTGAGCGATAGAGTTTTGGGTTTAGGGGGGTGTGGGAAAATTTTGAAGGGGGAGGAGTTGGCGTTTCATGTCGTATGTTTTTGTGAGGGATGGGGTGACAGGGGGGGTTAAGTAGGGTACTCCGTAAGATTGTGGGGAAAGGATTTTTGTTTGAGAGCTTTTAAGTCTTGAATGGGGGGATTGGATGAGGTATCATTTGGGCTTGGGGTAATTATGGTTGTTATATTTACATATCGTGGGGAATGAGAGGGAAAGTTGTTAGTGAGGTGAAGAGGCGGGTTTTAGCAGTTATGTTACATTAAACGTTGTGCCGTAACAGGGAAATTTATGGGAGAAGGTGGGAGCTGGCTTTCTCAGAGGGATGTAGAGAACTTACGTTAGAGGTTTTATTAGATTTGTAAATCAGGTAGGAGGAGCAGGGTAGGGATGGTAAATGCTACTGTAGGAAGGTGGTGTCAGGGATAGAAACGGGGTCGCCTCCTTGGGATTGACAGTTGCAAAGAATGTGCGCGACTTTTGTGTGGCGAGAGAGTTGGAATAATGTAATGTGCGAATGTGTATGAACCTGTGCGTATGGGATGTGTAACGGCACATACACATACACAAATAACCCGCACATAAAAGACAGAAGCTTACGACGACGTTTCGGTCCGACTTGGACCATTGACAAAGTCACACAGTTGTGGCTGTCTGCGCCTGCGTGCGCCTTAGATACGCTGTTGTGATTAGGAATTGGTTGACCTTCATTGTGGCAATGTTCCTGGACTTGTTAATGCACTAGATGTGTATCTTAACCGGGTTGAAGTGTCAATGTGTAAGACTTGGTCAGGTTTCCTTTATGTTAATATTTGTTATTAAACGTACCGTGTCTTTGGTGCTACTGTTTCACCAATACTTATATAATTACCACTTAGGTTTATTCATATATATCAAGTTAGGATGTAAACCACAAGATGGTGATAACGGTCATATTATTTTGGGGTGAGGTGGGGCAATTAATGTGTAATAAGTCTAGTAGTAGGTTGGTAGACAGCAACCACCCAGGGAAGTACTACCGTCCTGCCAGATGACTGTGAAACAGAAACCTGTAACTGTTTTACATGATGGTAGGATTGCTGGTGTCTTTTTCTGTCTCATAAACACGCTAGATAACAGGGATATCTTGCTACTCCTATTTACACTTTGGTCACACTTCACAGACACGCACATGCATATATATATACATACATCTAGGTTTTTCTCCTTTTTCTAAATAGCTCTTGTTCTTTATTTCTTCTATTGTCCATGGGGAAGTGGAAAAGAATATTTCCTCCGTAAGCCATGCGTGTCGTACGAGGTTACTAAAATGCCGGGAGTGATGGGCTAGTAACCCCTTCTCCTGTAGACATTTACCAAAAAAGAGAAGAAGAAAAACTTTATAAAACTGGGATGCTTGAATGTGCGTGGATGTAGTGCGGATGACAGGAAACAGTTGATTGCTGACGTTATGAATGAAAAGAAGTTGGATGTCCTGGCCCTAAGCGAAACAAAGCTGAAGGGGGTAGGGGAGTTTCGGTGGGGGAAAATAAATGGGATTAAATCTGGAGTATCTGAGAAAGTTAGAGCTAAGAAAGGGGTAGCAGTATTGTTGAAGGATCAGTTATAGAAGGAGAAAAGAGAATATGAATGTGTAAATTCAAGGATTATGTGGATTAAAGTAAAGGTTAGATGCGAGAAGTGGGTCATAATAAGCATGTATGGACCTGGAGAAGAGAGGAATGTAGAGGAGAGAGAGAGATTTTGGGAGATGTTAAGTGAATGTATAGGAGCCTTTGAACCAAGTGAGAGACTAAATGTGGTAGGGAACCTGAATGCTAAACTAGGAAAAACTTTTAGAGAGGGTGTTGTAGGTAAGTTTGGGGTGCCAGGTGTAAATGATAATGGGAGCCCTTTGATTGAACTTTGTACAGAAAGGGGTTTAGTTATAGGTAACACATATGAAAAAGAGGATAAATAAGTATACAAGATATGATGTAGGGCGAAATGACAGTAGTTTGTTGGATTATGTATTGGTAGATAAAAGACTGTTGAGTAGACTTCATGATGTACATGTTTATAAAGGGGCCACAGATATATCAGATCACATTTTAGTTGTAGCTACACTGAGAGCAAAAGGTAGATGGGATACAAGGAGAATAGAAGCATTAGGTAAGAGAGAGGTGAAGGTTTATAAACTAAAAGAGGAGGCAGTTAGGGTAAGATATAAACAGCTATTGGAGGATAGATAGGCTAATGAGAGCATAGGCAATGGGGTCGAAGAGGTATGGGGTAGGTTTAAAAATGTAATGTTAGAGTGTTCAGCAGAAGTCTGTGGTTACAGGAAAGTGGGTGCGGGAGGGAAGAGGAGCGATTGGTGGAATAATGATGTAAGTAGTAAGGGAGAAAAAGTTAGCATATGAGAAGTTTTTACAAAGTAGAAGTGAAGCAAGGAGGGAGAGTATATGGAGAAAAAGAGAGAGGTTAAGAGAGTGGTGAAGCAATGTAAAAGAGAGCAAATGAGAGAGTGGATGAGATGTTATCAACAAATTTTGTCGAAATAAGAAAAAGTTTTGGAGTGAGATTAACAAGTTAAGGAAGCCTAGAGAACAAATGGATTCGTCAGTTAAAAATAGGACAGGAGAGTTATTAAATGGAGAGTTAGAGGTATTGGGAAGATGGAAGGAATATTTTGAGGAATTGTTAAATGTTGATGAGATAGGGAAGCTGTGATTTCGTGTATAGGGCAAGGAGGAATAACATCTTGTAGGAGTGAGGAAGAGCCAGTTGTGAGTGTGGGGGAAGTTCGTGAGGCAGTAGGTAAAATGAAAGGGGGTAAGGCAGCTGGGATTGATGGGATAAAGATAGAAATGTTAAAAGCAGGTGGGGATATAGTTTTGGGGTGGTTGGTGCAATTATTTAATGAATGTATGGAAAAGGGTAAGGTACGTAAGGATTGGCAGAGAGCATGCATAGTTCCTTTGTATAAAGGCAAAGGGAACAAAAGAGAGTGCAAAAATTATAGGGGAATAAGTCTGTTGAGTATACCTGGTATAGTGTATGGTTGAGTTATTATTGAAAGAATTAAGAGTAAGACAGAGAATAGGATAGCAGATGAACAAGGAGGCTTTAGGAAAGGTAGGGGGTGTGTGGACCAGGTGTTTGCAGTGAAAGATATAAGTGAACAGTATTTAGATAAGGCTAAAGAGGTCTTTGTGGCATTTATGGATTTGGAAAAGGCGTATGACAGGGTGGATAGGGGGGCAATGTGGCAGATGTTGCAGGTGTATGGTGTAGGAGGTAGGTTACTGAAAACAGTGAAGAGTTTTTACGAGGATAGTGAGGCTCAAGTTAGAGTATGTAGGAAAGAGGGAGATTATTTCCCAGTAAAAGTAGGCCCTAGATAAGGATGTGTGATGTCACCGTGGTTGTTTAATATATTTATAGATGGGGTAGTAAGAGAAGTAAATGCGAGGGTCTTGGCAAGAGGCGTGGAGTTAAAAGATAAAGAATCACACACAAAGTGGAAGTTGTCACAGTTGCTCTTTGCTGATGACACTGTGCTCTTGGGAGATTCTGAAGAGAAGTTGCAGAGGTTGGTGGATGAATTTGGTAGGGTATGCAAAAGAAAATTAAAAGTGAATACAGGAAAGAGTAAGGTTATGAGGATAACAAAACGATTAGGTGATGAAAGATTGGATATCAGATTGGAGGGAGAGGTATGGAGGAGGTGAATGTATTCGATATTTGGGAGTGGACGTGTCAGCGGATGGGTCTATGAAAGATGAGGTGAATCATAGAATTGATGAAGGGAAAAGGGTGAGCGGTGCACTTAGGAGTCTGTGGAGACAAAGAACTTTGTCCTTGGAGGCAAAGAGGGGAATGTATGAGAGTATAGTTTTACCAACGCTCTTATATGGGTGTGAAGCATGGGTGATGAATGTTGCAGCGAGGAGAAGGCTAGAGGCAGTGGAGATGTCATGTCTGAGGGCAATGTGTGGTGTGAATATAATGCAGAGAATTCGTAGTTTGGAAGTTAGGAGGAGGTGCGGGATTACCAAAACTGTTGTCCAGAGGGCTGAGAAAGGGTTGTTTAGGTAGTTCGGACATGTAGAGAGAACGGAGCGAAACAGAATGACTTCAAGAGTGTATCAGTCTGTAGTTGAAGGAAGGTGGGGTAGGGGTCGGCCTAGGAAAGGTTGGAGGGAGGGGGCAAAGGAGGTTTTGTGTGCGAGGGGCTTCGACTTCCAGCAGGCACGCGTGATCATGTTTGATAGGAGTGAATGGAGACAAATAGTTTTTAATACTTGACGTGCTGTTGGAGTGTGAGCAAAGTAACATTTATGAAGAGATTCAGGGAAACCGGCAGGCCGGACTTGAGTCCTGGAGATGGGAAGTACAGTGCCTGCACTCTGAAGGAGGGGTGTTAATGTTGTAGTTTAAAAACTGTAGTGTAAAGCACCCTTCTGGCAAGACAGTGATGGAGTGAATGATGGTGAAAGTTTTTCTTTTTCGGGCCACCCTGCCTTGGTGGGAATCGGCCAGTGTGATAATAAAAAAAAAAAGTCTAAATCATTAACGGTAATACCAACTTTATTGGTAGTTGTATACGTGTGTTTTGAAATGTAATATTCACACTGTGTTAGTCTTATTTAAGGTACTGTGATTTTGGTAGTCCTGTACCATCCATGTTGTAAATTCTCTTTCCTCACGTGACACGTGTCATGATATTCCTAATTAATGTCATGATGATTCAGATTGGTGATGGGGTTAGTTTTCAATGTAAACAAACCATGTGTGTGTGAGTGGGGGAGGGATGATGGGTCAACTGTGTTGTGTGAGTGGGGGAGGGATGATGGGTCAACTGTGTTGTGTGAGTGGGGGAGGGATGATGGGTCAACTGTGTTGTGTGAGTGGGGGAGGGATGATGGGTCAACTGTGTTGTGTGAGTGGGGGAGGGATGATGGGTCAACTGTGTTGTGTGAGTGGGGGAGGGATGATGGGTCAACTGTGTTGTGTGAGTGGGGGAGGGATGATGGGTCAACTGTGTTGTGTGAGTGGGGGAGGGATGATGGGTCAACTGTGTTGTGTGAGTGGGGGAGGGATGATGGGTCAACTGTGTTGTGTGAGTGGGGGAGGGATGATGGGTCAACTGTGTTGTGTGAGTGGGGGAGGGATGGGGGGTTTCACCTGTGTTGCAGCACAGGTATATTAATAATGCATATTGTAGGTCTTGTGTAACTTGTTGAGAGTTGTATTATGGGTGATTGTCATTAAGCTTGGAGCATTATTATTGTGTTGAGGTTGTAATTTTTTATTATACCTTTATTCCTTCTTGAATTGTGATATGTTTTAAAAACTTATATATAGTATAGTGTTAGGTGTTGCCTGGATTATGTGTTTATATACTGTGTTATTGATGTAGTCCTTGTTCAAGTCATTTTTTAATTTTAAGTAACAGGGGAATGTAGAATGTATTCATTGATGGGGGAGGGGAGTATAAGCAATAATGAGTAGGTTCCACTATATCTATGAACCTTGTTACTTGTGAAACAACGTACGTAGAAGCAGTCTGTAGGTTGTGTTAAGTTTATTTTAATGTCTTTATGTATGTGCTTATTCAGTAGATTGTGTAGTGAATGTTTATTGTTCATCACCAGTGTCACTGTTACATATTTATATATGTTCCTATATATATTTGTATGACGTTTTAAAAAAATATAAAAAAAAGTATACTACTCAGTGACAATCTCTTATACATTTCTAAGAGCATTAAAAACTTCATTGACAAAATATATAAACACAATCCAGCCAGCTAAACGGCTGACACTATAATACAAGGAATGTCTGAACATGATGGCTCACATCCACAGTAGAACACAATCCACACCCTAACCCCCATATACCCTATGGTAATAATCAATATCGTGCTCGGTGGTGGATTTAATACACTACCGCTGACACTTCAACCCCCCCCCCCACATGCCTAGTAACTGTGTGTATTCACTGCCTGACCACGGTAGAGTGCGGTTGTGTTGTGCACCTCTCTGCTGTTTGTAGGCGAGCTCCATTGTCAGTTACCTGGCTGCAGTGGTGTGAAGTGGTGCTGTCACGCCTCTGCTAACAATATAGGCGCACTGTGATTGTCAAGATGGCGGTTAGTCTGAGACGCTGGAAAATACTGCAGGCATTGAGCTACTTAGAGGAATGATAACGCCTAGTTCTGCGCAAGTTTCATTGCCAAAAATCATCCGGGAGACATATGGCATACAAGATAGTGACTTGTATGGAGTAGCATTAAATGGAGGCCAAAGAATTTTCGCCAAACTGCTATCGGCAACGGTTTATGAATCGTTAATCACCAGGTTTCAGGACGTAAGTCCTGAATGATAGATGTTTCAAGTCATTATACGTGGATTAAGTTACGCAACGTTCCCTTTGAGATGGACGAGGCAGATATCAGGAAAAGTTTTTGAGACATATGGGATGGTGCATTATGCTCAACATGGCACGTGGGCGGCAGGCGCCTATGCTGGTCTGCCAGAGGGGTCTTTCAACCTCAAAATAACTTTGAGGCACCCAATACCGTCCTATGTGTATCTACAAGAATTCAGGACGCAGGTAATGGTTATGTACCCAGGGCAACGACGTACGTGCCGCCTATGTGGTGAGTATGATCACATAGCGGCGACCTGTGACAAGCGAAGACGTGTGCCTGGACCTGTGGTGGATGTCGCAGCCCCGGCTTCAAAGGTGGCAGGTGAGGAACAAACATCGGACGGAGGGCGTGGTGTCTTGTGGAGCGAGATAGTGGATCGGGCACACAGGACTGGCGGTGAGTTGGAGTCCCTCCCCCAGCTGCCTGATCAGGTATCGTCTCCTGTGGATGAGGAGCAGTAATTACAGGAGAAGGTTCATGAGATTGAGGAAGAATTGGTCGAGGTTTTCAAGACTTTGTCACCACCTGAGAGGGACGTTCATTTGACCCGTGGTGCATGGGGAGAGTCGCGCTTCCAGAAAGTTGGAGACGTGATATTTTGGGACGTAATGGTGGTTTGGAGTCATCCGTTGAATCATTAAACCATTCTCAGGTGGAGGTGGAGGTTCATCGAGAGGCAACATCTGACCAAGACATGTGTAACAGGACTGTCACGAGAAAGAGGGCGGCTACATCAGATTCTGATGACGCCCTAACCCCTTTGCACAAAAGGGCCCTGGGAAAACAGACTGAGGGGGAAGTGTAAAGGTAGTGATGTAGGTGGTAGTAGTCATGAAAGGAGGCACCGGAAGAAGGGGGGGGGGGAAGAGAGCACTCTGAAGGTGTCAAACTTAAATTCAAGCTCTGGAGTTGTAAAGAGTGATGAGGGAGGCAGGGGGGGAAAAACTTTAATAGGCCTTAGGTGCATGTCTGTAAATGTTAATGGGTTATGTAGCGGTATGGAGAGAGATTGGTTTCGTAATTTCCTGATTAAATAAATCTAGAGTGGATGTTGTGTTCCTGCAGGAGTACAATTTTAAAGAGGGTAGGGTGTTGGAGGTGGCAGGATTTCGAGTAGTTACCCTGCCATCTCCCCGTCTAAAAGGTGGTGTGGGAATTTTAATAAGGGAGACGAGCCCGTTTGTTTTGCAGAGAAGCGAGGGGGGAAGGGGAGGGGGATGAAGGGTGTTGCGTGTGGATGGGTGGTGGATGGGTAAGTGTGTGTCTTTTGTGAGTGTGTATGCGCCGGCAGAAAATAACATACAGGTAAAGAATGATTTTGTGTGTGAGGATCTTGTGTTTTTCTTAAGTGCACTGCCAGAGGTGGCAATAGTTGGTGGGGACTGGAATAGTGTAATCAGGGTGGCTGATGTGCACCCAAGAGGGGCTGGATATATGTCTGTGGCTCTTAGGGATTTATTAAGGGATGTTAGGTTACGTGATGCCTTTGGGGGGTTGTGTGGGAGACTGAATATACGTTATGTTAGGAGTGGATATGCTGCGAGACTAGATAGAGTGTACCTTTCTGAGGGAGTAGATGTGAAAACTTTCAGTACTGTTGAGGCTACAATGTCAGATCATAGGGCAGTGGTGGTGGAGGTTGGGTGGGGGACGCTCACGGTGTAGAAATATACCTAGTTGGATGAATCTTATTGTGGCTAGCTGGTCTAGTGGCTAACGCGACGGGCTGGAGTTTTGAGACTATGACCGCGGGTTCAATCCCGGCCGGGGGTATGATTTGCATATAGAAGTTATTGGAAATGAAATATAAGTGTGTTAGGTGATGAGGAGGGGGTTTTTAGTCCTATGGAGGGAGCTTAGTGTGGAAGAACGGGGAGTTGGATGACATTGTAACATGGTGGGATTGTGTTACAAAGGAAAGGGTTAGAAAGTTTTATGTGAGAGAAGGAATACGTATTAATAATTTAAAATATGGACTGGCTAACTATTTAGAGGATAGGTTAAGCGGTTGCTATGGGCTGGGGGTGGTTGGGAATAATTTTCCTATTTATGAAATAGCTGAAATAAAGGGGAGGTTGAAGGTGTTGCAAAATGAAAGGTTTCAAGCTGTAAGCGTGCAGGCAGGGGTGGAAGAAGTGCTTTGGGGCAACAAGTCGTCAGCGTGTGTTTTGCAGCATCAAAAGCAAAGGCAGGAGGTGACAGCTATCCCATGTTTAGAGGTAACGGAGATGGTTGGGAATTACAGAGCAGGGCAGGAGATATGAACCACGAAGGGGATGTGTGTGCATGCAGAGGCATGGTACGAGAAGTACTGGACAAGTGGGGGGAGGGGGTGACGTGGCGTTAGACAAGGTGTGTACGTACGTGACGTGTAATTTAGGAAATAGTGATAGAAAGGCTTTAGGTGGGACTATTACGGCAGAGGAAATAGAGAATGCTTTAAGGGGAATGAGGAAGAGGAAAGCTCCGGGTATTGACGGTCTCCCGGTAGAATTTTATTTACAACATTGGACGTTAATACGGGGATTTATGGGTAGGTTATTTAACCGTATGAAGGAGTAGGGTAAGTTGGGGGAGAAGCAGGCAACAGCAGTTGTAGTGTTGGTTCCGAAGGTAAAGGGGCAGTTCACCCTACGGGAGTACCGAGCCATATCGCTGATGTGTGCAGACTATAAGGTTTTTGCTAAAATTATAGTTAATGGGTTCAAATGTGTTGTGGGGAGGGTGGTGTCAAAATCTCAGTTTGGGTTGCAGGGAAGGTCGATGATTGAAGGACATGGGATACTGCGAAGTTTTGTGGAAGCTAAGAGTGGGGGTGAAGGGGCGGCTTTGTTGGCTCTTGATTGGCAGGGAGCATATGATAGAGTGGAAAGGGGAGCTTTGCAGGTTATACTTAGGAGACAGGGTTTTGGGGAGGAAATAGTCGAGTGGGTAAATATGTTGTACAAGGGGGCGAAAATGAGGATACAGATTAATGGATGTATGGGGAGGGAGAAATTTCAATGGGTAGGGCCCTTTGACAGGGATGCCCCATGTCTCAAATTTGTTTGGGTTGTTTCCAGGACCCCTTTTATAGAATGGTTGACCGTAGCTTATGTACTCCAGGTGAGAGAAGTGTTGGGGGTGGGAGGGCCTGGCCAAGTTTAATTGGATATGTTGACGACACCACTGTGCTCATTCGTGAAGGGATGTCAATGGGGGTGTTTGGACGAGGTGGTGCAATTATTTGGAAGTGCCACGGGGTTTTGCAGGTAAATAGTGCAAAGTCAAGGTACATGGGGTTGGGTTCTTGGGTGGGGGGTGTGGGGGGGAAATGTAATGTTGTTAAAGAATGGGCGGTGTCTTTACAGATTTGTGGTATTATTTATAGGGATAACATGGTAGCGGCGAGGGAGGAAAACTCGGATAGGTTATTGGAAAGGATCGTGGGGCGTCTAGGTGTTTTGAGACCCCAGCACCTAACTCTGATACAGCGAGTGATAGTCGTGAACATTTTATTGTGTAGTAAGATTTGGCATGTTGCAGCTGTGTTCCCAATTACAGGGACAGCGATTGCGGGAATTTGTGTAGGTTGCTTGTAGGTAGATGCGTTGTCCCAGTTGAGGGTTTGTTCCCCATGTATGCGTGGAAGAGTATTTGGTTTAGATTTAGTAAAATGAAGTTAAACCCTCGGGCGCGTGAGGTGATGTTTCTTTTTCTGCATGGGATCCTTCCGTCTGGTGAGATACTACGAAACAGACAGGTTGTAGAGGGTGGGGGGTGTGGTATCTGTGGAGGGGATGAGACAGCGTTCCATGTAGTTTACTCTTGTGAAGGGCTAGAGGAGGTTAGGTGCTGGTTAAGTAGGTTTGGTACGAGGGTGGGGGCCGTGGGGTGTCGGTTCCCGCGTGCTTTAAGTCTAGATAAAGGGTGGGTTAGACGAGGGTGATCAAGAGCTTTATATTATATCATGGTAGATTATATATATATGTTGTGGGTGATGAGGGGGAGATTGGATAGTGAAGAACGAAGGAAGGTTCTTACGGTAACGTTCTATCGTACGATGTGTCGTTAAAAAGAGATTTGTATGGGAGGAGGTGGGATCAGGTTTTCTCAGAGGGGTAAAGAATGCTAACGTTGGGATTCTCGTAAATCTGTGAATGATTAATGGTGAGTGAAGGGGTTTTTTATAGGTTGCGAGGGAAGTCAGGGGGGGCACAGCGGGGCTCGCCTCCTCGGGGGTGGGGGGTGGGGGGTCGTGAGAGTGTTGTGAATGTGGGTTTGGAATGGTTTCCTGGTTTTCATTGAGACTTTATGGCATTACACCTTGTGGTTATCTTGCCAAGTGTGGATGTAGAGCTCAATGACTCGTTATATCGATATAACACTTTTCAGGAATGTAGGTATATATATAGTAGGTTTTTTTTATGTATTATTTTGATTCTTGAGTAATAAGTTCTATGCGATATGAAGTGTGTTTTAGTTTGAATTTATGTTACGTGCTGGGTTTTTGCATGATGAGATATACTTATGAACTGTTTTGCTTTGTGCATACAGTGCATCTGACTGATGTGGTTTTGTGAAACATTTTGCGTGTATGTGTGTGTGTGTGTGTGTGTGTGTACTCACCTATTTATACTCACCTATTTGTGGTTGCAGGGGTCGAGTCACAGCTCCTGGCCCCGCCTCTTCGCTGATTGCTACTAGGTCCTCTCTCTCCCTGCCCCATGAGCTCTATCATACCTCACCTTAAAACTATGTATGGTTCCTGCCTCCACCACATCACTTTCTAGGCTATTCCATGGCCTGACTACTCTATGACTGAAGAAATACTTCCTAACATCCCTTTGATTCATCTGAGTCTTCAACTTCCAATTGTGACCTCTTGTGTCTGTGTCCCATCTCTGGAACATCCCGTCTTTGTCCACCTCGTCTATTCCGCACAGTATTTTATATGTCGTTATCAGTCTCCCCCTGACCCTCCTGGCCTCCAGTGTCGTCAGGCCGATTTCCTCAACCTTTCTTCATAGGACAACCCCCGTAGCTCTGGGACTAGTCTTGTTGCAAACCTTTGCACTTTCTCTAATTTCTTGACGTGCTTGACTAGGGGTGGATTCCAAACTGGTGCTGCATACTCCAGTATGGGCCTGACGTAGATGGTGTAAAAGAGTCTTAAACGAATCCTTACTGAGGTATCGGAACGCTATCCGTAGGTTTGCCAGGCGCCCGTATGCTGGCAGCAGTTATCTGATTGATGTGCGCCTCAGGAGAATATGCTCGTGTTATACTCACCCCCAGATCTTTTTCCTTGAGTGAGGTTTGCAGTCTTTGGCCATCTAAACTATATTGTGTCTGCGGTCTTCTTTGCCCTTCCCCAATCTTCATGACTTTGCATTTGGCAGGGTTAAATTCAAGGAGCCAGTTGCTGGACCAGGCTTGTAGCCTGTCCAGATCTCTTTGTAGTCCTGCCTGATCCTCGTCCGATTCGATTCTTCTCATTAACTTCACATCGTCTGCAAACAAGGACACTTCTGAGTCTATCCTTCCGTTATGTCGTTCACGTATACCAAGAACAGCACAGGTCCTAGGGACTGACCCCTGTGGAACCCCGCTTGTCACAGGCGCCCCACTCTGACACCTCGTCGCGTACCATGACTCGTTGTTTCCTCCCTGTCAGATATTCTCTGATCCATTGCAGTGCCTTTCCTGTTATGTGTGCCTGGTCCTCTAGCTTTTGCAGTAACCTCTGTGAGGAACTGTGTCGAAAGCCTTCTTGCAGTCCAAAAATACGCAGTCGATCCACCCCTCTCTCTCTTGTCTTACTTCTGTCACCTTGTCATAAAACTCTAGTAGGTTTGTGACACAGGATTTTCCTTCCCTGAAACCGTGCTGGTTGTCAATTATACACTTGTTTCTTTCCAGGTGCCCCACCACTCTCCTCCTGATGATCTTCTCCATGACCTTGCATACTATACACGTTAGAGATACAGGTCTGTAGTTTAGTGCCTCATGTCTGTCTCCCTTTTTAAAAATTGGGACTACATTTGCCATTTTCCATACCTCAGGGAGTTGCCCAGTTTCAAATGATGTGTTGAAGATCTTGTTAATGGCTCACACAATATCTCTGCTCCCTCTTTAAGGACCCATGGAGAGATGTTTGTCTGGTCCCACCGCCTTTGAAGTGTCAAGTATCGCATAGCAGCTTCTTCACCTCCTCCTTGGTTATATGTACCTCATCCAGCACTTGCTGGTGTGCCCCCCTGTTCTGATTTCTTGGAGTCCTACTGGTTTCCACTGTAAATACCTCTTTAAATCTTGTGTTGAGCTCCTGACATACCTCTCGGTCGTTTCTTGTGAATTCCCCATCACCCTTCCTCAGTCTGATTACCTAGTCCTTGACTGTTGTTTTCCTCCTGATGTGGCTGTACAACAGCTTTGGGGTCAGTCTTTACTTTTGATGCTATGTCATTTTCATATTGTCTCTGAGCCTCCCTTCTTATCTGTGCATATTCGTTCTGGCTCTTCGGCTGATTTCTTTATTTTCCTGAGTTCTCTGTCTTCTGTACCTTTTCCATTCTCTAGTACACCTAGTTTTTGCCTCCCTACACCTTTGGGTGAACCAAGGACTCGTTCTGTTCTTCCCATTATTTCTGTTTCCCTTGGGAACAAACCTCTCCTCTGCCTCCTTGCATTTTGTTGCTACATAGTCCATCATTTCTTGTACTGGTTTTCCTGTCAGTTCCCTCTCCCACTGAATGTCTTGAAGGAAGTTCCTCATGCCTGAGTAGTTCCCCCTTTTGTAGTTTGGTTTTTCCCAGCCTATTCCTGCTACTCTCTCCACTTGGAGCTCAACTATGTAGTCGAAGCACAGAACCACATGATCACTAGCTCCCAGGGGCCTTTCATACATGATACCCTCGATGTCCGAACTACTCATGGTGAATACAAGGTCCAACCTTGCTGGTTCATCCTCTCCTCTCTCCTCTGGTAGTGTCTCTAACATGTTGATGCATGAGGTTCTCCAGTACCACATCCATCATCTTGGCTCTCCATGTTTCGGGACCCCCATGGGGCTCCAGGTCTTCCCAGTCAATCTTGTGATTGAAATCACCCATAACTAGTAACTTTGCTCCCCCCCATGTGTGCTCTCCTGGCCACCTCGGCTAGTGTGTTGATCATTGCTCTGTTGCTCTCATCGTATTCTTCTCTTGGCCTCCTGCAGTTCTGTGGTGGGTTGTACATTACTGCAATTATCACCTTATGTCCCTCAGACTGGATTGTTCCTACTAAGTAGTCCCTTTCGCCCATGCCATCCATTCCTTCCATTTTCTCAAAACCCCACTGGTTTTTATGAGCAGTGCAACTCCTCTCCCCCTCTCCTCCCTCGTCTTTCCTGAAGATTTGATATCCGGATGGAAAGATTGAATCTGTTATTATTCTGGTGAGTTTTGTTTCTGTGAGTGCTATTATGTCTGGGGATGTCTCTTTGATTCTTTCGTGCCACTCCTCGTACTTGTTTGTTATTCCATCTGCATTTGTATACCACACCTTCAACTTCTTTTCTAAGACTGTGGTCTGGAAGTATATTGGGGTTGGGAAGTCGGAGACCTGGTAAGGAACTATGGGTTGTTGCTGTGGGGGTGAAGTTTGTAATGTAGTGGGTGGGGGCATTGGATGTGGCATGGGTGTTTTGATTTAGAGTGTTTGGTTGCACTGGGGTTGACCTGGTTGGGAGGCTTCTATAGAAAGTTGTGAGGGAGGCTGTATTAGATCTTCTTCCTGGGTCTGGGATCTCCTGTCTGTCTTCTCCATCCCCTCTCTTTCCTCCTTTCGCCTTTGTACCATCTCTCTCATTTCTTCCTTTCTTCTTGTGTTCTGTCGCGGTCGAGATACACCCTCCTGTATGCCGTCATGTCCCTTAATCGTGCTTTCTCCTGCAGTATCCTGGTCCGAGTCGCTTCTGCTTGAAGGTCACTCTCACTGGCCGGAGTTCTTTTTTTTACAAACCCCCCTATTCTCCGAAAATTTTCCAGCTGGGTCATATCGTCTTCTCCTATTGCTTTCATGATGCTTTCAATTGCTTTTTTTCCCCTTGTTTTCTTGCTTCATATGTTTCCCCTTCGACTTCCTGGAGCCCATACACAAAGACTGACCTCACCCTTTCATTCTCCCACTGCATATCCCTGTGTATCCCCTCATTTAATTGGTTTCCTCCACTGCAGCTTTCCTTTCATCAGTTTCACTGGCTAATGTAACTTGGGCTCAGTGGCCTGTCATTTTCCCTTCTCGGCTTTCTTGGGCATCTGTTGTTGTCTGTTAGGGCCTCCACAAAAAGCTTAGCTCTTTCATTTGCTACAGTCTCCCCTGATAGAGCATCTCCATGCAGTTTTGCTCCTTCTTTCCCTACAGTCCCCTTATTTGTGGCTGAGGTAGCAGTCTCTGTTGTCAATCCCAAAATGTTCTTCAGTTCTTTAGGCTGTTTCAGATTTTTCAATTCCTCTTCTAAACTCTGTATCCAAGCTTCTGCTGCTTTGACATGCACCTCCCACTTCCTGCTTTCCATATCTATCCTCTCTTCCATTCTCATGCTAAGTTCTTCTAGTTTCTTTTCCATTCATGATCCCTTTTTATGAGCTCTGCTGCCCAATCTTCCTTTGCATTTTCCTCCTCCTGTCCCTTGGTTTTTCTTGTTGCTCTCTGGCAACCCATTTTTGTTTTATCCTGATTGCCTCAGAGTGGGAAACCTATGTAGTTCTGTATGTTAGGTTAGTAGTGTGTGTGTCAGAGTGTGGGGGGGGAAGTAGTGGAGGAACTGTGGCTATTTGGGAGCTGAGTGGGAGGGGTGGGGAGGGTTTGGGGTGAACGGGGGAGGGGAGGGTGATTTCGAGGGAGGGATGGATCAGGGGAAGTAGTGAGATGTCGGTGGTGAGGGGGGAGTGTGTTGTGTGTCTGGATATGTATGTGTGTGTGTGTGTGTGTGTGTGTGTGTGTGTGTGTGTGATGTATAATTTTGTGTGTAATTGTGTGTGGAATTATGTGTGGGTTATTATTATGTACTGAAAGGTAGGTGCTTGTGCGTTTAAGGTAAGTCTCAGTGGTCCTTGGCTGCCCACACCTTCTTGTGACCTGACCAACCTCCTGGGACTTACCGCACTTACAGTGTGTGTGTGTGTGTGTGTGTGTGTGTTGTGTGTGTGTGTGTGTGTATGTGGGTGTATGTGTGTGTGTGTGTGTGTGGTGTGTGTGTGTGTGTGTGTATTATGTGTCGAATTATGTGTGGGTTTATTATGTGTCTGAAAAGTAGGTGGCTTGTGCTTGGAGTGTAATGTAGATTCTCAGTTGTCGCTTGTGTCCACAACCTCTTGTGACCTGACTCCCACCCTTGCAGTGTTGCCTATATCACCTGCTTATAGTGAGTTAATCGACTTGTTCAATGGATTACCATTTGCTAAACCTTATTGAATACTTGAGTGCCTATTCTTTATCGTGCTATGAGAGTTAGACCATTCACATTCAGCTTGGCGGTTAAATTGGAACCTGGACCCCACACCCAAACAACCACTCATAGGTGATACAGTACTTGTAGTGCAGCTGTAGCAGTGTAGATTGTCCAGGTCGATGTGACGTCCTGGAGTAGATCCAGCTCGATGTACGTCCTGGCGTAGATCCACCTCAATTTCTTCTCGTTAATTATGTACCCTATTCACTGTATTTCTTTCACTGGTCACACTATTGTTTCGCTTTATTAAAATCTTGGGTGACACTAGGCAACGCCGCCTTCACACTAGTCTGCGCCACAACGCTTTTATTTTCCAGATCACTTTCAAAATTGTGGCTCTCCCCACACTTGTGTGGCTCAGGCAATTAAAAAAAAACACTTCTAGGATTGTTGACTACCCTGACACACTTAGCAACCCTTGCAGAACACTTGTAGCCCTCAAAAACACTTAAATCCCCGGAGCACCGACGGCGTGACTAGCCCGCTCGCTCTGTGTGTGTGTGTGTGTGTGTGTGTGTGTGTGTGTGTGTGTGTGTGTGTGTGTGTGTGTGTGTGTATCCCTTTCTATTGTATTGAGTCTTTGCCATGGGTCAGGCATTATGTAAATCTTTATATATGTATGATTCGATTCTTTCTTAAGTTTATAATTTAGGTCTGTACCCTGATACTGGTTTGGTGTCATGCTAAGTTCTTGATGTAAGTTTTAGTCTGTATGGTATACAGACATATCTAGACAGTTTAGTCTGTATGGTATACAGACATATCTAGACAGTTTAGTCTGTATGGTATACAGACATATCTAGACAGTTTAGTGACGTAGTCCATTTGTGTCTGAGATTTAGTATATGGGTTTATTGTAACAGTATTGCGCCTTCAGTTTTTGAGTTCTAAGCTTTGTATGTTTATTCGTATGTTGGTATATATAAAGTTGTATTGTTAGGGATACGTATGTAGATGTTCTAGTAAGATTATGATGTTAGGTTTTGGTTTATTGATTAATGTGAAGGATGGGATTTAACTGATATAACTTCTTTGTATATTTTATGTTCTAGTGTATTGAGCCTTTGTCAGATGTCATGTTATATGTAACATTTATATATATGTAAGGTTTTGATTCAAGAATGTGTAATATATGTCAGTTCACGACCCTGTGACCGTATTATTTTTGTAGCTATGTTGTTGCCGTAAGTTCTTGTTGTATGTTTGGCAGCAATATCTTGCCAGCATATAGGTACGATCCGTTTGTCAGTTAATTTGATTGAGATCCATACTGTTTCCTTATTTTTATTTTTATGTTAAACTGTATTGGTTTTAAATAAAATATATAAAAAAAAGTAACTGTGTCTGCCATCACCACCAGTCATAACCACCAACAGTCATTGATGGTAATTAGTGTCTTATATATCACCATAAAACACTCTGTATACAATAAAACCTACCAAAAAAATAAATTTACACATTTTTCCTTCCTGCAGACAGATTATTTACACTGCCGGAGATAATCTATACATCACATCCTACTATAGAGAATGGACAACATTAGACATCTTAAAAAAATTATGATACGTGTTTCGCATGACCTGCTATTGCAGAGATTGCTTACACTCCCCCCCCCCCCCAAGTGAAAATTGTCCAGTTTCACCTGGCTATACACAAGATCAAAAACTCATTCACTTAAACATATATAATGAACTTGTAAAAAACATTTGTAACAAAATATAAGCAAGAACACCCCAGACAAGATCTTACATTACATATACAATACCAAAATGTGCCACCAGTTAAACAGGTAGGAATGCCTCATTATTATGAAAAGTTACATTGATCATTTTAAATCATGCACAACTACGTGTATAAGTAGACTCGTATGGTTACAGGTTACAAAATGTCTACTAGCAAGACTCGGGTCCAATAATTAAAGGCTTTATTCCTCCCAAACCTCACCATCCACACCCGACCACTAAATACCCTATGATAAAATCAAAATATTTATATACTAACACCACCTCAAGGAAGGTTCCTTGATGTTGGTGAGGGGCTCTTGATTTAGGGAATTGGATCTGTGCTCCAGTTCCCCGAATTAAGCCTGAATGCCTTCCACATCCCCCCAGGCACTGTATAATCATACGGGTTTAGCGCTTCCCCCTTGATTATAATAATAATAATATATACTAACATCCTTACGTACATCCTTACAAAATATGAAGGAATCCTTAAATAAATATATATTTATCGGTGTTCACAATAACACCAAGACACATTACATTCAATATCGAAATTTACATAATTATGTAGATAATGTTATAATGTCACCTCGACCAGGTACAATAACTGCCAATCATAATATTTTTTTACACCTCAGAAAAAGTGCGTTAGTTCAACAACTCTCACTCCCATCAAATCACACACAACCTTAACAACTGTCAACCCCAGGAGGTGACCCCGTGTTATACCCCTGACATCCCTTCCCACTGTAACATACATCATCCCCATCCTACCCCTCCTACCTGACTTACAAGTCTAATAATACCACTAACGTTAGTTCTCTGTATCCCACTGGAAAATCCCTCTCCCACCTCCACCCATAAATATCTCTGTTTCCACACAGTGTTTTATAAAACATACCCGCTAATACCCGCCGCTTCACCTCGCTAACACCTTCCCCACCGCCGCTTCACCTCGCTAACACCTTCCCCACCGCCGCTTCACCTCGCTAACACCTCCCCACCGCCGCTTCACCTCGCTAACACCTTCCCCACCGCCGCTTCACCTCGCTAACACCTTCCCCACCGCCGCTTCACCTCGCTAACACCTTCCCCACCGCCGCTTCACCTCGCTAACACCTTCCCACCGCCGCTTCACCTCGCTAACACCTTCCCCACCGCCGCTTCACCTCGCTAACACCTTCCCCAGCATTACCCACGATATGTAAATATAATCTACCATAATGTACCCCACAGTCCTAATAATACTCTAAATCCATACCCCCCACATCTAGACTTAATTTGCCCGTAGAACAGAAATGCTTTTATCCCTTATCATGTGCAGCAGCCTGCTCAACCAACCCCTGACGCTCCCCATCCCCTCACAAAAATACACTACATGGAACGCAGAATCCTCCCCTCCACATATTCCACAGACCCCCCCCCCCACTACCTGTCTATCCCGTAATACCACACCCGACGGTAAAATCCCATGCAAAAAACGGTACATCACCTCACGCCCATGGGGTTGCAACCTTAACTTACTGAACCTACCCCAAATACTTTCCCAGTCATACATGGGGAAAATCCCCTCCACCGGTGCCACTATCCCCATTAATTAACATCCTGCACAGCCTACCTATTTTTACCTTCCCCAGATCCCGAGCCAACACCAGAGCCCTCAAAACAGTTTCACACTCGTGCAACTCTACTAATAATACATATGTTTCAATCTACTGTGTATCTTGACCAACCCCCCCCCACACCCTCCCTCATCACCTCCCTCTTAATGAAGATACATTTGACCCTCCACTTTAAATCCATCAAACCCCCCCCCCCTGATGCACAGGTAACATTACCACATCCCTTTTAAGCCATTCACAGCCCGAACCCCACAATAATTTAAAAAACCCTCTAAGTATATTTGCAATTGCCATCCCAGTTAAAGGGAACACTGCTGCCACGTGCCAAACCTTGCTATACAATAAGACGTTAATAACAATGGCACGCTGCACAAGGGTCAAATGATAAGGCCGCAATGCTCCCAAGGCACCCAGAATCCTGTCTACTAACCTAACCGAGTTTTCCACACGTGCAACATCCAGATCATTTGCATAGATAAGACCACAAATTTTTAATGAGGTCACCAGCTTTGTCACAACTACACTACCCCACTCAACCCTCCCCACCCAAGCTCCTAACCCCATGACCATGGACTTCTCTGAATTCACTTTCATACCAGTTGCACCTGCAAACATGTCAACTACCCAATCTAAGGTATCCATTGACATCCCCTCCCTAACCAGAACAGTAGAATCATCTACATACCCTATTAGAACTGGCCAAACCCTCCCAACTCCACTCCCTTCTCTCTCACTAACGCCCATTTGCTGCTCCACCATTCTATAAAAGGAGTCCTGTATGCACGCAAACAAAAGCTGTGACATAGGACACCCCTGTCTAAGTCCCCTACCCATTACAATCCTCCCCCAATCTTCCATTAATCTGTACCCTCGCCGTTCCCGCCCACGATATAATGCATCTACCCATCCCACTATTTCTTCCCCAAAACCCTGTCCCCTAAGGATAGCTCTCAATGCTTCTTGCTCCACTCTATCATATGCTCCTTGCCAGTCTAGAGCAACCAAGCCCCCCCTTCCCCCCTTTTTCTTCCACGAAATCCCATAGTAACCCATGTCCCTCCACCATAGACCTCCCTGGCAACCCAAACTAAGTTCGCAATACGACCCCGCCCTACTATGCATTTAAACTTATTTCCTAAAATCTTAGCAAACAATGTATAATCCGTGCATAAATGCTATTGCCCTGTAGTCCCTAAGTGTATGCTGTCCCTTACCCTTCGGTACCAAGACTACTACAGCTGTTGCCTTCTTTTCCCCAACTTGCCCCTCTCCTTCATCAAATTTAATAACCTTTCCAAAAACACCCTCATTAGCTCTCAATGCTTTTGATAAAACTCTGCCAGTAGTCCATCAATTCCCTGCACTTTGCCCTTTTGCATTTCCCTTAAAGCTCTCCATATTTCCTCCTCAGTTATTTCCCCACCCAGTGCTTCCCTATCACTGTTTCCCAACCGACACATCACACTCCCACAGACCTGTTCTAAATCCCCAGCTCCTAACCCTTCCTCTTGCCAATACTGCTCATACCACTTGTCGGCAAACACCCCCATCCCATCTGTAGTTTGTATAACCTGACCCACTCTATACCCACCCACCGACTCATGAACCTCCAACCATAGAATAGCTGTTGCCTGCTGACGTTGTTTTTGCCTACACAACGCACACGACAGGCCTATCTCCCCATAACACCTCCTCCACCCCCGCAATTACTCTCACCACTTGGAACCTCTCGTCCTGGATTTCTCGCAAGCCTCCCCTTAATTACCATAATGTCGTCAATAGGATAAGTACCCTCCACCGCCCCCTTACATAACAATCCCTTAACCTGTCCTCCAAATAGTTAATGAGCCTACATTTTAAGGAACTGATCTGTTTCCCTACCTGCATGTAATAATGCCAAATCCGTTCCTTAGCCACACCATCCCACCACGTCACCACATCCTCTACCCCTTTTACCTCCTCACTTAACCTTCCCACAGTGCTGTAAAATCCTCCAACCCCTCCTCATCTTCTAATACACTCATGTTTAACTTCCAGTATCCCCTAGAGAAACTAGCTAATGACTCCCACTCCACCTCTGTCACTACTGCCCAGTGATCTGAAAAAGCTACTTCTATTGTACGAACAAACTTTGACAAAACCCCGTGAGAAATGTACAACCTATCTAACCTAGCATCGTAACCCCTCCTCACGAAAGTATGCTCTACCTCCCATGCCCCCACACCTACCACATCCCTCAACTGAACATCCACCAAGAGATTTTGTAAGGCTGCCAACATGTGTCCCGCCCCTTGTGGTTCCACATCAACCCTCCTAATTACACAATTCCAGTCCCCACCAACGATGGCCACTGCAGGTAAACCACATAAGGCAAAAACTAGATCATCACACACAAAATCCCTCTTTACTTTCATATTGTTTTCCGCTGGTGCATACACACTTATAAAGGTTACCCTCTGCCCCATTCACCACCCATCCACATGCAACACCCTCCCCCCCCTCACTTCGTATCAACACAAACAGGATCACATCCTTTATCAATAAACCCACACCACCTTTCAAACATGCAGATGTCAGAGTCAAAACCTTATACCCTGCCACCTCTAGCACTCTTCCTTCCCTGAAATTATGCTCCTGTAGAAAAACGATGTCCACTCTATATTTACATAGGAGCATACGAAAACATTCCCTCTTCACTCTATTACACAGTCCATTCACATTCACAGTCATACACCTAAGGCCTTATCAAAATTTCCAACTCTTCCTCCTCTCATCCTTCCCAGGACCTCCTGCCCCAGGGTCAACACATGATTTCGCACCATCCACCCCGCCCCCCTTCTTTCTATGCCTCTTATCCTGGCTACCTCGAGAATATTCATCCTTCCTTCCAGACCTCTGCCCACCCTCAGGACATCATTTGATCCGAGCTGCC
>NC_069405.1:6306654-6325890 GCF_026875155.1 Cherax quadricarinatus
GGAAATTGAAAAAGGCCTTCGTATGCAAAATTTCGGGGCATTTAAAATTTAAACTTAAGATTAACTAAACAATGATATATTCATGTTAACAATAAAAGTAAACAAATACCACATGAAGTAAAAATGAGTTTTTTAAACAATGAAATTTGAACATTTCAATTAAGAAGCATTATAGTCAAACAAATTTGTAGCATAACAATGTATAATATAACAAAATGATCAAATACTAAATGAAGTCATACAATTATTAATCCGATCAAATCGAATAAAATCAATGATTTGAGTGCAGAAAACAGGTCATATTGTCATTAGATGAGTAACTGAGCATTCATAAAATGGAGTTTTTTTATTTGGTAATGTAATTAAAAATATGTAGTTTGATAGGGTCACAGTTTATACATTCATGAATACATTTAAATTCAGTATTTATCTATTTTGTGGTGAGTAAGTGGTTTTTAAGAAGAGTCTTGAATTGATAAAGTTTTTCCTCTGTATTCACAAGTAATTAATTCCAGATTTTTGGCCTTTTGTTGTGTATCAAATTTTTACATAGTGTGAGATGGACACGGGAACATAAAAGAGGGGATCTGTGTCTTGTGTTATGGTCATGTGTTCTGTTGGGGTTTGGTAAGGAGATGTTTAGGAAGGGTTAAACCGAGTTTAGTGTTCTATGCCGTATAGGAAACAATAATAATATGGATGTCTTGTACAGTGAGTAAGTTTAGATTTTTTGAATATTGGTGGAGTATCTGCCTGGAGTGGGAATTTGTTACATTCTTACTGCAGCCTTTTGTTGGAATATTAATGGTCGAGATGATTTATTATTGTTGACCCATGCACAATTCCATAGGTGAATAGGAGTAAATGAGTGAGTGATATAGGCCAGGAGAGCTATTGTGGAACATAGTACTGTATCTCGAGGTATACCTAGGTCTTGGAAACTTTCTTGAAACTGTTGAAATGTGTTTGAAATTTGAGTCTTTATCAAGAGGGATTCCTAAGAATTTTCCCTCTGTGAGGTTTGCAATAGGTGATCCATTTATCATTATATTAAGAGGAACATCTGTAGTTTTTGTTTTTCCCAAAGTGAATGAAGTAGGTTTTGTCAATATTAAAGTAAGCTTTTTAATCATCTTGCAGGTAAAAATTTTTTCCTGAAAATTCATTATTTATAGAATTAGTTAGTATGACTGGGTTTGGGTAGAGAAACGTACGTGGCCCACTGAAAAATAGTGTGGTTTGAGTATTTTCAACCCAGGGGTTTTCGTTTAGGTAAATGAAAGAAAGAGGCCAAGGACATTTCCCTTTTTGGGACACCAACTGAAAATTGGGTTGGTAGAAGATTTGCTTCCTTTTTTTTACACAAACTGGCTTCTGTTGCAAAAATGTTTTTGGGTTTTTTGAGGGGGGGCCCCTTTTAAACCCCACATGGAAAATTTTTATTTTCAGAAAATTCAGATCAACTGTACCCAAAGCTTAATTTTAAAAATCATGAAAAACCCCATGAGACTTTTTTTTTCGAAACATGTATATTTGGGTTCAAGCTGTGTAAATCACCCATTCGAATTTTTATTGGGCCAAAAACCCCAAACTGACGGGGGTTTGAGTATTTTTGGAAGATATGAAGGAAATAAATTCGCTTATTAATTAAATTTTTAAAAAGTTTTAAAGAAAAGGGGGTAATTGGGATGGGGGCCAATAGTTTTCCCAATCTGCTTGATCCCCCTTTATGAAACAGGGGACCCTCACTATTTTGAGAACTGTGGGGAAATAGAGGATTCGAGGGTTTTTGTTAAAAAGGGGTTGAAATGTTTGGTGAAAGTATTTGTACAAAAAGTGTAGACTTTTTTTTGAGTCCCCTACTTATGAAAGGTATCCCTTTGTGAAATAGTAAAGAAATAAATACAGTAAACCCTCAATGTAAAAAACCAAATTTGGGGGGGTCCAGGGCCAGTAATGATGATGGGATAATAAAGATGATTTTTTGGAAAAAAATTTGTTATAAAAAGGGGGGGAAACCTGAAACCCAAAAGGGAATTTTTGTCCCATTTTTTTCCCCAAATGGGGTTGACCCAGGGGGTTTTTTACCCTTTTAATTCGGGGCCCCTTTTAAAATCAAGGGTTTCCCAAATACAAAAAAAATTTAAATATGTCCCATTCACTGACCTAATTAAAGTCAAGGCTTTTTAACTGTATATACAAACTATTTCTGTTGTTGGACACTTCTTACGGGTTTTCTAATTTCAGGCCTTTCAGCATTCTGATTGTTTTCCTCTGCTGGTAAACCCATCAAAGGGGGGAGGCCTTACCCAAGGGAACGGGACTACCCATCCCCTTGATCAAAATTGTCAAACCTTTCCCCGGGAAACCTGAAAAATAATAACCCTTAGGGGTTTTAGCTTTTTCCTCATGTCATTTATTATATTTAGGGGAAATGCAAAAAAAACCAGAAAACATATAGCCCCTTTGGGAAATGTTTATTTGGGCTCAACAAAAAGGGAAATTTGGGAAAAAACCCTGTTGCTCAAAAACCCCTTTCCCTAAGTTCTTTGGGTAAGCATTAAAAAAGGGTTTATACAACACAAAATTTAGTAAACAAGTCACGGGGAAAAAATTTTGGAGTCCCTGGAAAAAGTCACGGGGACCCAAAAAAAGGGAAAATTTTTCCTCTAGCATGTAAACAGGCATATTCCTCTTTAGCACCCACCCTGCAGCGCTTTTTTAACCTTTGTTTTTTAGCGTAGTTTTAAACTGGGGTTAATACCGTCCGGAAATGTATATAGGGAACGGGAAATTTGAGTAAAAAATTTAAAAGAAATAGTATAAAACAATGAGGGGGAAATGAAATTAATAGTAGAAATATCCAGCAACTACAAAAAGGACGTGGGGGGCCTTCGTGACAGAAAAGGGGTTTTTGATCCCAGAAACTCCCCAAAATTTTCCCCCTTCCCCCTTGGATTCAACCTAATTCTTCCAAATTTCCTAGGGGGGTGTAGCCATGGGGGTTTACCTTGCAGGATGGGTACTTTTTCCCTTTTAAAAAAAATTTTGTACCAAAGGGTCCCCCTCCCCGGTTTAGGTAGCATTTTCTCACTGTTGGAATATTTAGCCAAAAGGGGTCACCTTGGCAGGTTTGGAAACACTTCTCACTGTTAGAATATAAAAGAAAAGGGGGCAATGGTTTGATCAAGAAGAAATCCAATTTTTTTGATCAAGAGCCCCTCACCGCATAAACCCCAACCCCCTTCTTTACATTAATAAGGGGGTGCAAAAAACCCATGGGGCCCATTTTAAAATCAGTGAAGTGCAAACCCTGCAAGGGTCAAAAAAACCAATAAAAACAAAGCCCCAAAACCCAAAAGGGGCCTTTTTTTTCACTGAATAACCTTTTAAATTTTTTTTAAAAAAATCGGGTTCATTTTTAAAAAGGGAAGGAAAAATTATTTTTCCTTGATCAAGACCCCTCACAGCAAAACGGGCACACCTTTTGCTACATTTCCGTGGGGGGAGGCAAAACCGTAGAGCCCAAAGTTCCTGAGGGAAAGGAAGCCTTTTTCAGGCTTGATCCAAGGAATTGAAGCCCGGGGAAAATTTCCCTTTAACCCAAAAACAATCATACCTACAAGTACAGGAAAAGGGTATACAGCCCCTAGCAACATCACTGACATACACTAAAGTCCTATTTTACATCACTGACATATACTACAGTCCTAGCTGAAAATCACTGACATACTACAACAGTCCTAGCTAAACAAAAATGACAAAAACAAACGGGGCCTAGCTGCATCACTGACAAACAACAACAGGCCCTAGCTGACATCATTTGGACAAAACTACTACGGGGCCCCCAAAAGCGACATCACTACATACTATTTACAGTCCAGCTGACATCACTGACATACTACTACAGCCCCTAGCTGAAAACACGACAACACTAATTCCTAGCTGACATCACGACATACACTACAGTCCTAGCTGACATCACTGAAAAACACACATCCTACTGACATCACTGACATAAAACTACAGCCCCAACTAACATCACTGACATACTACTACAGCCCCTGGGCTAAACATCATGACATACTACTAAAAGCCTACCTTACATCACAAGACTACAACGGGCCTAGCTAAAACATCACTGACATACTACTACAGTCCTACTGACATCATGACATACTATTACAGTCCAAAGCTGACATCACTGCCCAACTACTACGCCCCAACTGAAAATCACTAAAACATACTACTACATTCCTAGCTGACATCACGACTACTACTACGGGCCCCTACCCTGACATCACTGACATACTACTACGGGCCAAGCTGACATCACTGAAAATATTTCTACAGTCCTACTGACTTCACTGACATACTACAACATTCCTGGGTGACTTCACGACATACACTACGGGCCCCTACGACATCACTGACTTTTAAAACTACAACCTAGTTTAAAATCACTGACAAAAAACTACAACATTCCTAGCTGAAAAACACTGCCCATAAAATTTACGGGTCCTACGACATCACGACATACAACAACAGTCCTACGACATCACTGACATCTACTACAGCCCTAGCTGACCCACGACATACAAACTACAGTCCTACTGAAAACACGACTCCCAACAAAAATCCTAGCTGACATCACTGACAAACTACTCCCGTCCAAACGACATAAACTGACAAACTACTACAGACCAACTGCCCACACTAAACATCCACTCAGCCCCTACTGCCATCACTGACATACTACAACATTTCCCCCTGCCCCTAAATGACAAAAACTACAGCCCAGCTGACATAAATTGAAAAAACTGCTACACCCCAAACTGCCCATCACTGACATACTACACAGTCCTAGCTGCTTCACTACATACTCTAAGTCCTACTGAAAACCCTGACAACTACTACAGTCCTAGCTGACATTCACTAAACATACTACTACAGTCCTAGCTGACACACTGCCCTACTACTACAGTAAAACTGACATCACGCAAACTACACATTTCCTACGACATCACTGAAAATACAAACAAACATTCCTACTGACATCACTGACATACAACAAACAGGCCTATCGGAAAACACTGACATACAAACTAAGCCTACTTACATCACTGAAAATACTACTAAAGCCTAGCTGACAATCCCCAAAACATACTACAAACAGTCCTACTGACATCACGACATACTACTTACAGCCCAACTGACATCAGACATACTACTACAGTCCTACTGACATCACGACAAACTCCCACAGCCCCTACTGACATAACTGACATACAACAAACAGTCCTCCTGACATCACGGACATACTACACAGTCCTAGCTGACATCACTGACATACTACCCCGGGCCTAGCTGACATCACTGACATACTACACAGCCAAGTTTAAAACACTGACATACTACAACAGGCCAAAAGCTGACATAAACTGCCCAAAACTACAACAGGCCTACGACATAAACTTGACTTACAAACTACAGCCCCCTTGCTGACATCACTGAAAATACAAACTACAGGCCTAGCTGACACCCCTGACATACTACTACACCCCGGGCTGACATCACTGAAATACAAACTACAGGCCTAGCTCACATCACTGACATACTACTACAGTCCTACTGACACACTGACATCTACTACAGTCCTAGCGACATCACGACATACAAACAACCGTCCTAGCTAACATCACTAAACAACTACACAGTCCAGCTGACCCCACTAAACATAAAAACAACAGGCCTAGCTGACATCACTAAACATACAACTACAGGCCTAGTTTACCACTGACATACTACTACGGGCCCCCAGCTGAAAATCACGGGCCCATACTACTCACCCTTTGGGCTGACACACTACAAAACTACTACAGTCCTAGCTGCCCTTCACTGACATACTACTACAGTCGTAGCTGAAAATCCCTTGACTTTCACTACAGTCCAAGCAACATCACTGACATACTACTACGCCCCTAGCTGACATCACGGGACATAGAAACATTTCCTACCCGACATCACTGCCCTACTACTACAGCCTACTGACATCACTGACATACTACTAGGGGGCCAACGACATCCCCTGACATACAAACACAGGCCTAGCTGACATCTCTGACTTTCTATTTACGGGCCTAGCTGACATCACTGACAAACTACTACGGGCCCTAGCTGACATCACTGACAACACTACGGGCCAACTGACATCACGGGACTTATTTAATACAGGCCTACTGACACCCACTGACATACAAACAACAGTCCTTGCTGACATCACTGACATACAACTACAGGCCAGCTGACATCACGACAACAAAACATCCTACTGACATCACTAAAACATACTACCCAGGCCCAAGCTGACATCAAGACAAACTACTACGTCCTAGCTGACATCACGGACATACAAAACAGTCCAAGCGACATCACGACAAAACTACAAACCCCCCAAAGCTGACATAAACTGAAAAACACTACGGCCCTAGCTGACACACTGACATACTACTACGGGCCTAGCTGACAACACGGGAATACTACTCCATTCCTAGCGCCCATCACGGACATACAACTACATCCTTGCTAAAAATCACTGACATACTACTACTTTCCCCTAGCTGAAAACACTGACATACAACTACAGTCCTAGCTGACTTCACTGACATACAAACTACATTCCTACCCTGACTTTCCTGAAATACAAACTACACCCCTACTGACACCCACTGACATAGTACAAAAGTCCAGCGAAAACACTGACATACTACTACAGTCCTAGCTGACTCACGGGACATACTACAACGGGCCTAGCTGACATCACTGACATACAACTACAGTCCAAGTTTGACTCACTGACATACAAACACAGTCCTAGCGACATCACTGCCCATAAAATTTACATTTCCGGCTGACATCACTGAAAACTACAAAACCTAGCGAAAACACTGACATACTACAAAACAGCCCTTTAGCTACTCACGACATACACTACAGCCCCAAAGCTGACATCATTTGACATACTCCAACACCCCCAAAGCTGAAAATCACTAAACATACTACTACGGGCCTAGTTTGAAAACCCACTGACTTTCTACAACGGCCTAGCTGAAAATCACTGACATACACAACAGGCCTAGCTGAAAACACTTGCAACTCTACGGGCCTAGCGACACCCATTTGAAATACAAACAACGTCCTAGCTGACATCACAACATACTACACGGGGCTTACTGACATCACAACATACTACTACAGCCCTACTGACTTCACGGGAAAAAACTCCTACAGCCCTAGCTGACTTCACTGACATACTACTACAGCCCTAGCTGACTCACGACATACTACTACGGGTCCTACTGACACACTGACAAAACTACTACAGTCCTAGCTGAACATCACTGACATACTACACGGGCCAAGCGACATCACTGACATACTACTAAAAACCTAGCTGACATCACTGACATACCCCAAACAGTCCAAACCTGACATCACACATACTACAACGGGCCTTTAGCTGCCCACACTGACAAAACAACTACAGTCCTACTGCATCACTGACAAAACTACTACAGTCCTAGCTGACATCCCTGACATACTACTACAGTCCTACCCTGACATCACTGAAAAAACAAACAACGGGTCCTACTGACTCACGACATACTACTACAGTCCTACCCTGACATCACGGGACATACTACTACAGGCCAAGCAAAATCACTAAACATACAAAAAAAACAGTCCTACAAACATAAACCTGACATACAATTTCGTCCTGGGCTGACATCACTGCCCATACTACTACGGGCCTAGCTGACATCACGACAACTACTACAGCCCTATGTGACACACTGACAAAACACTACAGCCCCTTAGCTGACATCACGAAAAAAGTACTACAGCCCCCTACCGACATCACTGACATATACAAACAAGGGCCTTTGCAAAAAACACTGACATAGTACAAACAGGCCACCCGACATCACGGGCCCATACTCTACAGTCCTAGCTGCCATCACTGAAAATACTACAACAGTCCTAGCTACATCACTGACATACTACTATAAAAAAGCCCCTTTGTTATGTACGGGTTTCCTGGCAAATTAATTCAGCTTAATCCAGGTAGGGACCAAAAAAAAATTATGGGGGGATAATCTGTTGAGAAAATCCCTGGTAAAGGGGTAGGGTAGAGTTTTTATTGAAAAAAATTAAGAGTAAAGGGAAAATGGGATAGCAGATGAACAAGGAGGCTTTGGGGAAAGGGTAGGGGGTGGGGGACCAGGTTTTTACATTAAACCCAATAAGTGAACAGTATTTAATAAGGCTAAAGGGGCCCTTTGTGAAAATTTAGGGTTTTGGGAAAACGAAAAACGGGGTTTGATAGGGGGGCAATGTGGCAATTTTGCGGGTGAATGGTGTGGGACGTGGGTTTTACTGAAAGCAGTAAAAAGTTTTTACGAGGATAGGACCCTCAATTAAGTATGTAGGTAAGGGGGGAAATTTTAATTTCCCAGTAAATGTAGGCCTTAGAAAAGGGAATTGGGTATGCCCACCGGGTTTTTAATATATTTTAGAGGGGGTTGTAAGAGAAGTAAGTGCAGGGTCTTGGCAAAAAGGCGGGGGTTTTAAAAAAATAAAGAATGCCCCGGGGTTTTCAATCCCCCGGGGGGTTTTGGTTTAGATAAAGAATCACCAAAAATAAGAGTTGTCACAGTTGCTCTTTGCTGTTTAACACTGTGCTTTTTGGAGATTCTGAAGGGAATTTTGCAGAGTTTGGGGGGATAAATTTTGGAAAGGGTGTCCCAAAAGAAAAAATTTAAAATTGAAAACGGGAAAAAGATAAGGTTAAGGGAAAACCCCAAAAAGGGGGGGGGGGGGGGGGGGGGGGGGGGTTTTTTTATTTGTTTTAAAAGGGGTTGACATCCAAAGAGGGGGGTTTGGGGGGAAATTTTAAAAATTCTAATAGGGGAAATTTTAAGTGCCCCGGGATGGGTTTTTATGAAAGAAAAAGGGGGGGAACCTTTAGAATTGATTGAAAGGGAAAAATTAATTTTCCCCCCCTTTTTTAAATTTTTCTTAAACAAAGAACCCATTTTCCTTACCAAATAGGGGAATGTAGAAATTAAAGTTTTACCCAAACCCCCCTTGGGGATAAGGGTAAAAATGGTGAACTTGGAATTTGCCGCTTTGAGAAAACCCCGAAAGGCCCATGGGGGAAGCCCACCCCGAAGCCAAGGGGGGGGTTTGGAATATAAAGCAAAAAAATTTCGAAAATTTTTGAAGAAAAAGGAGGGGTGGGGGATTACCAAAACGGGTTGTCCAAGGGCTGAAAAGGGGTTTTTGTTAGGGGGTTCGGCCCAAGTAAGGGGAAGGGAGCCCCCCCCAAAAACCCCAAAAGTGAAACATTCCTGAGTTTAAAGGAAAGGGGGGGGTTGGGGGTTTCGCCTTTAAAAAAGGGGGGGGGGGGTTAAAGGAGGTTTTTTGCGAGGGGTTTTTGGACTTCCAGCAGGCAGGAAACTGACCCGTTTTTAATAGGTTAAAGGAGACAAAGGGAAAAATTTAATACTTGACGTGCTTTTGGGAAGTTGTGAGCAAAGTAACATTTATAAAAGGGGGTTCAGGGAAACCCGGCCCGGGCCCGGGTTCCTGGAGAGGGGAAAAGAAACAGGGCCCACCTGAAGGGGGGGTGTTAATGTTGCTTTTAAAAAAACGTAGTTTAAACCCACCCTTCGGCAAGACATAAAAGGAGTGAAGATGGGAATTTTTTTTTTTTGGGGCCACCCCCCCTTTGGGTTTGGGAATAAACCAGTGTGAAAAAATAATAAAAAATAATAAACCAAAACCATTGACTAAACACCCCGGGTTTACCTATTTTACTGCTAGGGAACATCTCAGCAGTTTTCTTAAGGAAGCACGTCCTAACATTTCCAACTGTACTGGGGATCGATCCCTGGACCTCAGTGTGAGAGCTGAGTGCAGTAGCGATTAAGCTTCCTCATCAGCATGAAGGTGCCTCCCTTGATGGGTTAATTAATAAAGGATCGCTGAGATACCCATGGTCTTTTCTTAAAATAGCAGCATGACTAGCAGATATATAGTTTGTTTTAATATTGTTTATTTCCCTGGCTGTCATAATATTTGACATTCAAGTAGTAAATACCGTCCATCATTGCCCTCTCTTACATCCGTTTCAGGTTTAATGCTTAATTTGATTTTTAGTATTATTTCATCCCTTCAGTCCCTGGCTTGAATTGTAGCCTGAATAACACAAGTTTAGTTTAGATGTTTAAACTGAGCAAGTTTGTTTTAAACATTGATTACCACTGAAAGTAATGACTGCTGCAATTCAAGAATTACAATGGGAATAAGCAGCATTGTTTGACATTACTGAGTTATCCTAGTTTAAATGCACATACTTTTTTTTCTTTTTGTCCATAACACGTGTGTGTCCCTCAAGAACATTCTAAAAGAAATTGTATGTCATGTATATGAAAACCTAAATAAAACTTGCATGCCTTGGTACTCTCATATAAAGCAAGTTGTTCGAGGAATTTACTTTAAATGGCTTTCTTACCTAGACTCCTAGAGTGTGCCAGTTTAACCAGCATTGTCCTCATCGCTTCCGGGCCGTGTGGACGAGCTGCGCAGACGCTCCTGTTTGAGTTTGTTTTTGCGCAGTTTACCTGATTGAGTTGCCCCTAGCGTTAATTGGTGGAAACTTTATTTTCTCCAACATGGCGCTGAATAGCAGAAGAAGAATCAATACTGTCTGCATTGAGATGATCCGTGGGGCTGTCACGGAATCCAACATGGATTTATTGTTACCAGCGATCATTCGCGATACCTATGGTATAGCAAATGAGGAGATAAGTGGTGTCGCACTCAATGGAACGACAAGAATCTTCGTTAAAACTACGTCTGCACGAGTCTACGAGGCGGTGGTCGACAAGTATCAGGAAACCATCATACCGGTTAATAAAGCTGTGTCGATGCGACTCCATGATGTATCTCGACACTACACTTGGGTGAAAATCAGGAATGTGCCTTTTGAGGCGACTGATTTTGATATTAGCAATGAACTGCGTACTTATGGGACGGTTCACGTAGCCACAGCAGGGAGATGGGCAACTGGACCGTATGCAGGTGCGCTGGAAGGTACATATACTGTTAAAATGACTCTTCGACACACTATTCCTTCATATGTTGTGTTGAAGGAATTACGGACTCAAGTCTATGTAACGTATGCGGGGCAACAACGTACGTGTCAGCTATGTGGGTCATATGACCACAGATACTAATGCCGGAAAAAAAATCCCCCCCCAGTACCAACAATACCACCAGTCCGATGACATTCGTCTTAGCAAATAAACAGGGTCTAAAGCCAGCAACAAACAACAAAATACCTTTCATCCGTGGACTGCTTGCAGAGGCAAAGGCAATGTTCGCGGCTTTCACTGAGACCCACATAAAGGATCACTTAGACAACGAAATATGGATCCCAGGTTACAACCTGTACAGATGTGACAGAGTGAACAGACAAAAGGGGGGGGGGGTTGGCCTGTACATTGCAGAGTCACTTGTTTGCACAGAACTGCTTAATTCCTCAAATGATGTAGTGGAAGTTTAAACAGTAAAGGTCGAGAACCAAAACCTAGTCATTATGGTAGTCTACAAGCCTCCGGATGCAACATCCCAGCAATTCCAGGAACAGCTGTTAAAAATTGACCACTGTCTGGAAAATCTTCCAGCTCCTGCACCCAACATCTTGCTCCTGGGGGATTTCAACTTAAGGCACCTAAAATGGAGGAATATAGCAAATAATATTGTTGCAGTAACAACACCAGGAGGCAGCTCTGATGAAAACTCACACTCACACGAACTTTTAAATCTCTGCACAAAATTCAATTTAAACCAGCAAATAATAGAGCCTACTAGACTGGAGAATACACTAGACCTCATCTTCACTAACAATGATGATCTGATAAGAAATGTCACCATATCAAAAACAATATACTCAGATCACAGCATAATTGAGGTTCAGACATGTATGCGTGGAGCCCCAGACCGACATAATGAGATTAGTCACGAGGGAGCATTCACCAAATTCAACTTCAATAACAAAAACAAAGTGGGACCAAGTAAACCAAGTCCTAACCGATATAAGCTGGGAAGATATACTAAGCAACACAGACCCCAACTTATGCCTAGAACAGATTAACTTGGTGGCACTCGATGTATGCACAAGGCTTATTCCTCTAAGAAAAAGAAGGAGTAGATGTAAAATAGAAAGAGACAGGCGCTCCCTTTACAGGAGACGGAAAAGAATAACAGAGCGGCTAAAAGAGGTCAATATATCTGAAATGCGTAGGGAGGGCCCCTGGTCAGAGAAATAGCAAGCATCGAACTTAAGCTAAAGGAATCTTATAGGAGTCAGGAATCGCGGGAAGAAATAAAATCCATAAATGAAATCGAAAGAAACGCAAAGTATTTCTTCTCCTATGCCAAATCAAAGTCGAGAACAACGTCCAGTATTGGGCCCCCACTTAAACAAGATGGGTCCTACACAGATGACAGCAAGGAAATTTAGTGAGCTACTCAAGTCCCAATATGACTCAGTTTTTTGCAAGCCGCTAACCAGACTGAGAGTCGAAGATCAAAATGATTTTTTATGAGAGAGCCATAAAATTTGGTTAACACCAAGCCTATCCGATGTTATCCTGACGCCAAATGACTTCGAACAGGCGATAAATGACATGCCCATGCACTCTGCCCCAGGGCCAGACTCATGGAACTCCGGGTTCATCAAGAACTGCAAGAAGCCCCTATCACGAGCCTTTTCCATCCTATGGAGAGGGAGCATGGACACGGGGGTCGTCCCACAGTTAAAAAAACAACAGACATAGCCCACTCCACAAAGGGGCAGTAAAGCAACAGCAAAGAACTACAGACCGATAGCACTAACATCCCATATCATAAAAATCTTTGAAAGGGTCCTAAGAAGCAAGATCACCGCCCATCTAGAAACCCATCAGTTACACAACCCAGGGGAACATGGGTTTAGAACAGGTCGCTCCTGTCTGTCTCAACTATTGGATCACTACGCAAGGTCCTAAATGCACTAGAAGACAAAAAGAATTCAGATGTAATATATGCAGACTTTGCAAAAGCCTTCGACAAGTGTGACCATGGCGTAATAGCGCACAAAATGCGTGCTAAAGGAATAACAGGAAAAGTCGGCCGATGGATCTATAATTTCCTCACTAACAGAACACAGAGAGTAGTCGTCAACAGAGTAAAGTCCGAGGCAGCTACGGTGAAAAGCTTTGTTCCACAAGGCACAGTACTCGCTCCCATCTTGTTCCTCATTCTCATATCCGACATAGACAAGGATGTCAGCCACAGCACCGTGTCGTCCTTTGCAGATGACACCCGAATCTGCATGACTAGGGAGGCCAAGCCCATGATGACACTCTTCAGGTCACTTGTTCTATCTAGGCTGGAATATTGCTGCACACTAACAGCACCTTTCAAGGCAGGTGAAATTGCTGACCTAGAAAATGTACAGAGAACCTTCACGGCGCGCATAACGGAGATAAAACACCTCAATTACTGGGAGCGCTTGAAGTTCCTAAACCTGTATTCCCTGGAACGCAGGCGGGAGAGATACATGATTATATACACCTGGAAAATCCTAGAGGGACTAGTACCGAACTTGTACACGAAAATCACTCACTACGAAAGCAAAAGACTTGGCAGACGATGCAACATCCCCCCAATGAAAAGCAGGGGTGTCACTAGCACGTTAAGAGACCATACAATAAGTGTCAGGGGCCCAAGACTGTTCAACTGCCTCCCAGCATACATAAAGGGGATTACCAACAGACCCCTGGCAGTCTTCAAGCTGGCACTGGACAAGCACCTAAAGTCGGTTCCTGACCAGCCGGGCTGTGGCTCGTACGTTGGTTTGCATGCAGCCAGCAGCAACAGCCTGGTTGATCAGGCTCTGATCCACCAGGAGGCCTGGTCACAGACCGGGCCGCGGGGGCGTTGACCCCCAGAACTCTCTCCAGGTAAACTCCAGGTAAACATCGAGGTGCAGTGTGGGAAACGAAGTGAGTTCCCGGCACACAGCAACGGCAACAGCAGCCAGTGGGCGAGGTAGGCGACGAGTTTAGTTAGTTAGTTTAATATGTTTATTATGCACCCCATACCCATCCTGTGGGCGGTAGTCAAAAGATTACAGAGGTACATAATTGGTCCAGGGACTGGACTCCAAAGTTTTGATAGCTGAGCAAGTTACAGAGGTAATGAACTTACAATTTACAAAGGTAATGAACTCACAATTTATTCCAGGTAGGTCTGGTCACAATCATGACAAGTTACAAAGGTATTTACAGATTACGGAGGTACGTAATGGGTCCAGGGACTGGGCCTGCAAAGTTTTGATAGCTGAACTAGGTATAAAGGTAATGAGCTCACAAGTTACAAAGGTAATGAATTCTGTAAGAATGGTTACTTACGTTTATACATGGCTACAATCATGAACAAATTATAGTGTAATGAGCAATTCACACTTCCACACCCGGTCACAACTGTAGTGAGTTATTGGTGCAAATATTGATTGTTGAGACACACACACACACACATACACACACACACACACACACACACACACACACACACACACACACACACACACACACACACACACACACACACACACACACACACACACACACACACACACACACACACACACACACACGTAGTGTAGTGGGTCACAAGCGCCAGGCTCCGAGAATCTTAGTGCTTTTAGGGCGTGTTTTAGCAGCTAGAAGCAACCAGTGTTAGTGACAACGTCAGTGAACAACCCTACAAGTGATAACCAAAGTATTAGCAAAAATAAATAAAGTAAAGGCGAGAGAAAGCCTGAAATTATACAACAAAATTTCAAAGTGCCAGTTCGTTGAGGCCTAGTTGGCACTTGTTGCCACATTGTTACAAATATACAAAGTACAAAGCGAGTGACTAAAGAGTAAAGATCAAATAGAATTAAGAGAGGTTGGCTAACGACAAACTGTGATGTAGCACACAGCCAACGTGAACAAGCTAGCCAGAAAGGGGATATATATATAATATATAATATATATAATATATATATATATATATATATATATATATATATAATATATATATATATATATATATATATAAATATATATATATATACATACATATACATAAATATATATAAGCAGAGGTGGTGGCAGCAGTAGGCCTGAGGAAGTAACGCCGCCATAACAGGTTGGGTGTCATCTTAAATAAGAAGTGTACTTACCAAAAGTGAAGTGTAAATTATAAAAGTAGCAGTATACAAGTGATAAGTGTGGTAAATGAGGACTCAAAAGGGCAACGAGAAAAGAATAGCTGAAGAAGTCAGCGGCGGAAGGGCGAGGTGCACGAGTCATCGTACAGCGAGCATCGTACAGCGAGCATCGTACAGCGAGCATCGTACATCAGGCATCTGGATGGACGTCCCCTCTGAGGAGTAACGTACAAATCACCTGTTTGTGGTTGGCTGGAAGTTTTGAGTGGTAGAGCCGGCCCTACGATCACTGGTAGCTGGCTATCACAAACCCTGCTCCAGAGCAATTATCATACACGCAACACCTAGCAGTAGTAGGAAGATAAAATTTGTAGGAGCAAGGAATAGGCAGGAGGATTAAGTCGTGGCTAATGGGACTACAGTCCTGTCAACAGTTTCGAGAGATAATGTTTTAGGACACAAAGACAGTACAATCTGAGAAGCAAGTATTGGGTACACATGTAGTAAAAGGTAGTACATAACTGGGTGAAAGAAAGACTCGTTAACACACGCTAGTATTATAATTATTAGAATTACTCTCAGTGTTAATGGTATCTTATTAGTATTACGGATACACAGAGGTGAATTGTATTTCTGGGACATATAAACAACTGACGTGCTCACACACACGCGCGCACACACATACACTCGGGGCCAGGAGCTGAGTCTCGACCCCTGAAACCACAACTAGGTGAGTACACACAGCTGATCCTTGGAATTTGACCGCGTCCCCACCCCCCCACACACCTTTCCTCCCCACAGACCTTTCCCCTCCCCCGCTCTTTGCCTTCACTCCCTCCTCCCTCCTATGTTTCCCTATCCCCCTCCCTCGCGTTTCTCTCTCTCATAGCCTTTTCCCTCCCCTTCCCCTACTCTTTCTTTCTCTCTCTCCCTATCTCTCTCTCTCTCTCTCTCTGTCTCTCTCTCTCTCTCTCTCCTCTCTCTCTCTCTCTCTCTCTTCTCTCTCTCTCTCTCTCTCTCTCACTCCCATAACCATATCTCTTACCCTCCTCTCTCTCTATAGGCTTCTCTCTCCATCTTTCCATTTCTCTCTCTCATAGCCTTTTCCCTCACCCTCCTTTCTCCCTCTCTCTCTCTCTCTCTCCCTCTCACTCTCTTTCTCCCTCTCTCTACCCTTTTTCTCCCCCCTCACATTTCTCTCTCTCTCCCCCTTGGTCTTATCCCTCACCCCAATACTCTCTCCTCTCTCTCCCCCTTTCTGCCCTTTCTCTCTCCTCTCTCTCCCTCTTTCTACCCTTTCTCTCTCCCCCTCGCACCCTCTCCCTCCTCTAGGCTTCTGTCTGTGGTAAAAAAAAAAAAAAAAAATGGGTGGCCCTAGAGGACGGAAAACCAGAGATCTGGTAGACGAACCAGGGAGGAAAGACTGGGAGTTAGAGCTACAAAAAAGGGAGGAAGTGTGGGGAAGGAAGATAGTAGAGCTTGGTAAGAAAATGGAGGAGCGGATAGCTGAAGAGTGCAGGAAGTGGGAAGTACAGGTCTTAGCAGCAGAAGCTAGGATACAGTGCTTGGAAGAGAAACTGCAAAGCCTGAAACAGATTAGAGAGACAAATGACAATTCAGATGTGACATCAGGAAATTCAAAGTCAGGCGCAGACAAGGGAACGGTAAGCAACAACGGAGACATGCAGTACACGAAGGCCCTATCAGACCCACGTGGGGCCAGGGAAAAGACGAGGAACACACTAAGATCAAATGACAGGTCCGAAGACAATGAAGGTATGCTATATGCAGAGATTCTAACAGCCAACTGCAGTAGCAAGGGACAGCTGGTCATGAAAGACAGTTCACTGAGAATAGAAGTTTCAGATATGACAGGGACTGAAGGCAAGAACATGTCAATGGAAGGAAATAAAATGCCTCAGAGGAAGCAGATGGAGACTCAGTGGGAGGAGGAAAGGGCGAGGTCAGTTTTTGTGTACGGGCTCCAAGAAGCCAAGGGGACAACTTTGAAGAAATAAAACAGGAGGAGAAAAAATGATTGAAGGCATCATGAAAACAATAGGTGAGGGCGATATGACCCAGGTGACAAATTTTCAGAGAATTCGGTGGTTTGCGAGTGGAAGGATACAGCCTGTCAGAGTAACTTTCAAGGAAGAATCAGTTCGAACCAGGATTCTGCAAGAGAAAGCAAGACTGAGGGACAAACAGGGTACCAGAGAGTATACCTCGACCACGACAGAACACAAGAAGAAAGGACTACACTGAAAGAGAGGGTACAGAGACGCAAGGAGGAACGAGAGGCAATGACGAAAATGAGCACGACCCAGCACAGGAGAAGGGCAAACCACACCCCACAGAATCTCCCACCAAAAGACTCCAACGCGACATTCAAACGCAACTGAGCAACCTATACTACAACCCACTCACTGTTCCCTCTGCCACCAACCCCCATATCACAAACCTCACCCCAACAGCTGTCCCTTATGGGCATTCTGACCCCACCCATCATCACAAACCCCACCTACACCACTGCCCATATAGGCCCCCACCAAGGCTCTCGCTCCCCAACCCCAATATTCTTGCATGACCACAATGATAGAAAAGAAACTGAAAGTTTGGTACACAAAACGCGGATGGAATAACGAATAAACATGAGGAGTGGAACGAAAGAATCAGTGAAAAATCCCCAGACATCATAGCAGTCACAGAAACAAAACTAACTGAGACAATAACAGACACAATCTTCCCAATGGGATATCAGTCCTGAGGAAAGATAGAAGGAGTAGAGGGGAGGAGGGTTGCACTGATCATAAAAACACCGATGGGGATTGTGGAAATGGAAGGCATGGACATGATTGGAGAAAGAGACTACATTGTAGGTACAATTCAGTCCGGAGAACATAAAGCAGTCATTGAGTGATGTATAACCCACACAGAACTGCAGGAGGCCAAGAGAGGAGTACGAAGAAAACAACAGGTGATTGTGGACACACTGGCTGAGGTGGCAAGAAGAGCTCACTCGAGCAAGAGCAAAGTTACTGGTAATGGGCGATTTCAACCACAGGGAGATTGACTGGGAAAACCTGGAGCCACATGGGGGTCCGAAACATGGAGAGCCAAGATGATGGATGTGGTACTTGAAAACCTCATGCATCAACATGTCGGGGACACAACTAGAGAGAGGGGGAGATGAGCCAGCAAGACTGGATCTTGTGTTCACCCTGAGCAGTTCAGACATTGAGGACATCACTTACGAGAGGCCCCTTGGAGCTAGCGATCACGTGTTCTGAGTTTTGATTATATAGTAGAGTTGCAAGTGGAGAAGGTAACAGGACTGAAGGGGACAGGCCAAACTATAAAAGGGGGGACTACACAGGTATGAGAAACTTCCTGCAGAAGGTTCAGTGGGACAGAGAAATGGTAGGAAAATCAGTAAACGAGATGATGGAATATGTGGCAACAAAGTGCAAGGAGGCAGAGGAAAGTTTTGTTCCCAAGGGAAACAGAAATAATAGGAAGACCAAAACGAGTTCTTGGTTTACCCGAAGGTGTAGGGAGGCAAAAACTAAGTGCAAACGAGAATGGAAAAGGTACAGGAGGCATAGGACCCAGGAAAACAAGGAGATTAGTAGAAGAGCCAGAAACGAGTATGCACAGATAAGTAGGGAGGCCCAGCGACAGTATGAGAACGACATAGCATCGAAAGTCAAATCTGACCCGAAACTGCTGTATAGCCACATTAGGAGGATGACAACAGTCAAGGACCAGGTGATAAGGCTGAGGAAAGAAGGTGGAGAACTCACAAGAAGCGATGAAGAGGTATGTGAGGAGTTCAACACAAGATTTAAGGAAGATTTACAGTAGAACGAAGGACTCGGGGGGACAGACCAATGGGACACCACAAAAAT
>NC_069405.1:6326390-6350133 GCF_026875155.1 Cherax quadricarinatus
AAATTTAAAATAGCACAGACAAGAAGGGAGGCCAACGACATATGAAAACGACATAGCAGCAAAAGCCAAATCTGACCCGAAACTGTTATACAGCCACATCAGGAGGAAAACAACAGTCAAGGACCAGGTAATCAGGCTGTTACAAAAAACGCGATTCTAAAAGCTTAGAGATCTCCAGTGAATAATGAAAGGACTGCCCTTCTAGCATCCAGCCTGTTACTGGGTTTTCGTAACAAGTAGTCAGTATCCTTGTCCACTTATCCATTAGAAATCAGTATGATTCAATAGTGCTTCAGGATTACAACTGGTAGGCTACTAGAGAAATTAAAATTTAATAAATTTATTAATCATTATGTTGTCTAGAGGTATATTATCAATTAAATTAAATTCAATTAATCACAGTAATCAAAATAATATTAATCTCTCTCGTATACAATAGTATTGTGCTGAAAGCACATATCACATTTATAATTCTTAAGTACCGTCTGGTACATTAACATATAATAAGATATTACAAATATGTACAAGTAAGTGTGTATGTGTGTAAGTGCTCTAAGTAGTTCTCTGTCTCACGACTCGACTAGACTTAAACAAGTGACTGACAAAGTCCTCAAAAAACTAACTTCTTGACCAACTGGCAGTCAGAACAGTCTGCTTGAACAATAAAAAGAATGCTAAGCCCAATAGCAGTACAACAAGCAACTGCGACACAGAATCAGGAACAAGGAGATAATATAACGACACTAAGTAGGGACCATCTGCAGATCCTCCACAAAAGTCACAAAACTCCCATAGTACTGAATCTAAGTTCAAGCATAAGAAAATCCCCGACTGTGATAATACACAGATACCAGTACAAGTTAGGTGAGAAGCTAAAGCTCAGGACCTGAGATGTTTCGATTGTATGTGACACACAACCTCAGTACAACGTCGAAAATCACTAAGTCTATACAATGTTCTGTGAACAGAGTTCTACAGAACTAACAAGAATAATGAGACAGACAATCTGTCCAACCACCAAGAGAGTCTCGACCAGACTGAATACTTTAGGCGAGGTGAGGACACCATCCCCCCTCGATCACGTGATAGCAACGTGGACAACTGCAGTTCAGAAGCCGGCAGTCTAACGAGCTACAAGCGATAATTACAGTAGTTTGACAATCAAGACTTGAACTGAGCACTTAATATGTTACATCCTAACAACATAAGTCAAATAGCAATATAAAGCAATACATTTACGATTTAGCTATTATAGCAAATATAAGCAATATAAAATTATATGAAAAGGTAATATACATTATATATATACATAATAATCATTGCAACCCATTCAGGGGTTGCAACACCCCCTTCCCCCAACACGACAGACGGTCGCACTAGGAGTTGCATTAAGGTCTTTCACATTATTACTGATTACTCATATCAATACAATTTAATATAAACATTAATCAGTCTCTCTTGTGCCAAGCACCTCTACAATTTCACAGCATTGTTCGCATCGCTATTGGGCCGTGCGGACGGACTGCGCAGTAGCTCCCACTTCACCTGGTTTCTGCGCAGTTTTCACTGATCAAACATGGCGGATTACACCGGCAGGAGGATTAACACAGTCTGCATTGAGCTGTTAAGGGGTTCTCTGAGCCCTGCTACGATGAACGTACTTTTTCCTGCAATTATTAGGGATCTATATGGCATTCCTAACGAGGAACTGTATTGTGTGACTTTGTCAATGGTCCAAGTCGGACCGAAACGTCGTCGTAAGCTTCTCTCTTTTATGTGCGGGTTATTTGTGTAACTGTATGGTGTGGCCCTTAACGGGATGAAAAGAGTATTTGTGAAGTTTCTGAGGGCCAGTTTCTACAGCAGTGTGGTGGAGGAGTACCAGGAACGCCGAATGTGCCTCAACTCGACGATGGATGTGTGTATGCATGACGTGTCTACTTACTATACGTGGGTACAGGTGAGAAATGTACCCTTTGAGGCGACCAAGTTTGGTATAGAGGACGTTTTCAGCAATTACGGAGTCATTCATGAGGCTGAGGAGGGGTAAGGCGGGATGGACCATATTCGTGAGGCGCCTCCCCGGAAAGCTCTCAAACAACATCAAGATGACATGAAGAAAGCCTATACCTTCGATATGTGATGTTGAACAGGGACAGAACTCATGTATAATTGTCTTATGGCGTACAAAGGAGTAACGTGTCCGTCTTTTTGCAACTCTTATGAAACATAAGCGGCGCAATGTGCACGTAGAGTTGCCCCAGGGGTGCCAGCACCCGGTGAGGAGGCCCCCAAGCAGCAACGAGTGTGGGTGGCACGGCGAAAACTGGGACTCCTCTATCTGGAGTAAGTGAGGATGAGAAGGAGGGTGAACATATGGGAAACATTGGTGCTCTCACACTCCCCGGTGGAGGACTGGAGATCCACTCCAACGCCTGTGTGTGGTGGAGGAAGTGGCGAGTCGACATCAGGAGGTAGTCCTGCAGTCTGTGCTCCAGGATTCTTGGAGGAGACTTTGGTAGGAGAGGACATGGATGGACGGACCCAGTGGGATAGGCAGAGCGATTGCAAGCGCCTGAGTGAGAAGAAGGGACGTTAACAGGGGAATAAGTGGAAAGGATACAGACACTTGTGGTAGGCAAGTAAAAAGGGCTGATGTACATGGAAGAGATATGGCTTTGAGAGGAGCTCTAGGAAGCGGCCAGCGGGGGTTGGACCGATTTATTACGACGTTATAACACCTGGGCAAGACCAGGGTAAAGAAGGCAATGGGCAGAGGCGGTACGAAAATCCCCTACAGGGGGGGGGAGTAACAGGGAAAATCGTTGCGGGGGGGGGGAGGGACAGGGGGTAGGGGTCTTATTAAAAAGAGTAAGTAAGGAAAGTGTGAGAAGCACTTGAAGGGAGTGTGAGCAAGCCCACAGCGGCACAGAGAGTAAAGGCCGCTTTCCATTGACCATTCAGTCAGGTGTGTAACAAATAAATGCTAATGGCCAAAGAACAGCGAATAGTAAAAAGGGTATGGTTGAGTGGTTCCTCAAAAGTAATGACGTGGGATTTTTGGTTATTCCTACAGGAGCATAATCAATAACCAATAAGTCAGGTATGTAGTTGCGGTTCTGAGAGGAGTATAAAGTTGTCTTTGTAAGCACTGGGCAATGCTTTAATAAGGGAGGAGTGGCTGTTTAGTAAAGGATACCAAGTCCATTGCGAGTCGTCATGGGTGGGAAGGGGGGAGGGTTGGTTCGGTGGATGGTGGTGGGGGAGAGCAGGGTATGTTTTTTGTGGGAGTTTATGTGGCCCCCGCGATTAGTAACGTGAGGATAAAACAACTCTTGTTCGGGACGTATTGTTATACTAAACACTACGGGGTTGTAACCAGCTATCGCGCATATTGGAGGTGGTAAATTGGAATTGTGTGATTAGGCATGTAACGTCCCATACCTAGGGGGGCGGGTGCGTGTTGGGTGTCTTACGGGATGCATTGCGTGATGTCCGGGGTCGTAAAATTTGGTGGCAGGTGGGGGTAACTCAGTTCGAGCACACACCTATGTACAGGGGAGTTAAATGAGGCACAGGTTGGATAGTATATTATGTAGAGGCAGGGATAGGAGTGGAGAGGGAGTTCTAGAACAGTAAAACACGTGGGTTTATCTGACCACAGAGCATGTTGGCTGAAAACCTTCGGTGGATGGTAATCCGAGAATAGATCAGAGTTACTGTGAAATCAATGTGAAGTCTTTTACAGAGAGGAAGATCAAGGTTGGTCCTTACAGACATGTGAGGAAAAGGAGGGCTTTTCTTGCGTGGGAGGCAGGGATGAGGAGGTTGATTTTAGCTAGATATGGTTGAGGCAGTCTTGCAAGAGGCAAAGGTGCAGATTGCAGATTTATTAAAGAAGTAGGGCAGGAATCGTAGGCCAACCATGGAGGTTTGGATTCGCAAGAATTATTTAGAGGGGCCAGTTGAATTGATTGTTATGGGGGGGGAGGTAGGTAAGGTGTGGGCGAGAGTTATGAGGTGGAAACTCTCTATATAAAGTCTTTTCTAGTGGAGATTGCATATGAACGAGGTATGTTTGATGCACACTCAGGGCAGGGCAGGATTGAGGACGTAACTTAATAAGGTGATAAGCCACAACCGGGTTATGTACTCCGAAAATTCAAGGACAGACCAGTATTAGAGATACCGAGGCACAATACTGTCGTGGCGAGTGGGAGGGGAGGTTATGTCGCAAGGACAGGGTCTCTCTGACTCAGACTACTTCATCAGTAGGTAATACTAGATAATTGGTTTATACGGAGAAATGGAAGAGAAGGGAGGGGGTGGTTGTTAGAAACATTTAGAGTTATAGGGGTTCAATCAGGTTTGGGGCAGGGGAATCGGGAAATGCTTGGAGCGGATGGCATTAAGAGGGGCAGAGGTGGGGGACAGGTGGTGAATGGTCGAGAGTCAGGGGAAGGCACGGGAAATAGATTGGTGGTCTTATCATAAATGATTTTTACAGAGCATAGCACATTGGAGGAGTATATGGGAGGGACGTGAGCCCTTAGTTGCGGTTTCTGAATTACATATGTTTGAAACGTGGTAAAAATGTGGCAACAACAGTGAAACTGGGATATGGTTTATATTTGTAGCAAAGAAGGGGGGGAGGAGAAGGGTTGTGGGAGTATTAATCGTACCCGTTGTCCGTTAATGTGTAGTGTACGGATTAGCAAAAATTTTTTTGCGAAGGTAAATGGGTAACAGGTTAAAGAAGGTAATAGTGGGGATAGCATACATGGAGGTCAGTAGTGGGATACCGAGCGGACGGAACTATGAAGACAATGGGCACACAACGTGGGATAAGGATTTCTTTATAGAAGTAACTGGCCCCCGGGAGGGGCGTCCTTGCGCTTGGATGGCTCAGGCCTAACTGCGTGAATGATGACTTTTTTGTGGGGGCTGCTATTTTGGAGAAATTCGGGTTTTGCGAGGGGGGGTAGTGAAGGTGGGTGCACAACTCTATATTAGGGGCTGGTCATGAGGGTGCAGGGTTAATGAAAGCTGGGGGGTGGGGCGGTGAGTGATGGAACAGGTATTAAAGGAAGGGTTGACCCGCTGTCGCAGTTGCTCTTTGCCATGTGTCAACATCCTTTCTTTGAGGCTGTGTAGAGGAATTGCGGGGTAGTGGGAGCATCATGGGGACGAAAGAAGGTTATGTGGAATGGACACAACTTGGTTATTACGAGTGGGGAGCTTAAGAAGGGTGGGAGAGGTATAAGTAGTTTTGGGCAATGTTTCCTGGAATGGTAGTTAATTAGCAAAGTCTAAGTTATTGGAGGTAGGAACATGGGTTGGGGGAGGATTGGGGAGAGATGGGATGGGAACGGTTTAGTGACAGAATTAGGGTGTGTGGGATATGGTTATATGAAAGCAGTTGCAGGAATGTAGGAGATTAACTCAGAAACAGTCACGAGAGGGTTATAGGCAAGTTAAAAGGTTTGAGGGTTTTTGTGAAGTGGCGCGTTATACACAGAGGGCGAGTTTGGTCAATTTAACACGGTGGTGTAGAGTAAGGATTCTGGGGTGTGGCCGGAGGTGTGTGTTCCGCTTTCGAGGGGTGCAGGATATACAGGAAATACATATGCGAGGTGTTGAGGTCTTGTGTGGGGGTTGGAGGGCCCTCGGTTGTTCAACGGACCTGTGGTCACATGACGGAGGTGAAACGGGGGCGGGACTAGGTTTAGAGAGTTCATGGCCTTAGTGGGCCTAGGGCGTTAAATAGTCAATCTATTATTATTTAAGCAGAGAGGTATCTAAGGTGGGGGGGAGAGGGGTGTTTATGGTGGATAGGGTTGATGAGGGATGACCTAGAAAACTGTGGTTGTGTACGGGATTTGCGAGAAAGTGTGTAGAGTATGAGTAATAAACGATTCATGTCTGACCAGTGGGGCAGGTTAAAAGGGTTGAAGGTAAACACAGTGGTGGGTGTGGTGTGGGGAAAGGGGTGATATTGCAGGGGGTCGTGCAGTATACCCCATGGTTATCACTGGAGGGTCATATGCGGGGAGTTTGCAGGAAGCTTAGGATATACCAGCAGGGTCAGGAGATGGTAATAAACCGTTTTCTTCTCATGGGTGATGGTTGCAATCTAAGCACATTGGCAATAAAGATGGGTTGGTGAGAAGGCCAACATGTTTATTCTGTGGGAGAGGAAAAACTGCCTATCATGTGGTATAAATTTTTTTGTTCATAGCTTTGGGCGTGTGAGAGTCATGATGGCGGGGGTTTTATTAGGTTGTTGGGGGGGGGGGAGTTGGTCTTTCTTAGATCTTTGTCGATGAATGTTAGTGGGGTAGCAAGTAGAAGTGGGGGAGGGCTTTTGATGTAATGTTTATGGGCAGACTAATTTGCATGTTTTTCATGGGGAATGCGGCAGATTAAAGGGCAGTTTAGGATAAAAGCGTTAGCAGCAAGGTTCTTTAGGACAAGGTGTAGGAATAGAATTAATATATATGGGGGAGTTGGGAAATCAAGTTTCTTTTTTCGGTATGGTATCGTAATCTCAACTGTAGCCACAAACTTCTCTGGAACAGGGGGGGGGCAAGGACGGTCCACCTTTAAGGTGAGGGGTGGGGGGTGTAAGTTTTGCTAGTAGTGGTGAAGGTGATGAGAGAGTGAGCTAGTGAGAGCATACATACGTGAACTGGTTATGTTCCTGGAGGGTTTATTTTATATTTGCTTTCAGTACCATGGTTTTCATTCAGTAACACTAAAACGAGAGTCTACATTTTTCATATTTTGGTTCTCTTGGGGTATATTATTACACCTCACTGGTCAAGGATACAGGTGGCTTACGCAGCTGTTATGGAGTGTCTTTTAATGGTCATGCAGCCAGAGGACTGAACATGTACAACAATGATACTGCCAGTGGGAAAAATAAAAAAAATTTCTAGTAATCCCTTTTTTATTAATATGAGATGTGTTAAAAAAATTTCACAAATAATAACAAGGACACAAACCACGTAGGTCAAGTGTTACGTTAGTATGGGCTGATGCTTAGTATTTTTGTAGTTTTAAACACGTAGCTGCAAGTAACTATTCCTATACCCTTGTGGCCCTTAGCGCTCTTTTTGATAATAATAATAAAATAAAAAAGTAACTTTTTCCTTTAAAGCTGTACTCCTATATATGAAGAAGATTGTAAATACTTTTACACAACATTCTTGTAGTGAATAATTACTAGCCAAGGATTGTTTTAAAATTTGTTGTTTCAGATAGGGAGATTAGGATCTTATTCCAGATCATTATCTTAAACCTAGGATGTCTAGTTAGGTTGTAGGTAGTTCTGTATAAGTCCCTTCATTGAGGGTGTTTTTTATTTGCCTCCGTCCCTTGGTGGGGAGTAACCATTTGAACATGTTTCAATGGGGGGCTGATAAATTCTAGTCTTTGGCATTATATTAAATATTTACATAAGCTAGTTTTTAAAAGCTGAGGTACATGTAATGTTTCTCGTAATTTTAACGTGTAAACAACTCCATGGTTATAAACAATGTTGTTTATGACAGTTTTGAATTCATGGTTGTGCTTTATGTTGATTATTAAATAATTGGTGGGTGTAATATTTCCCTATTCTTCCGCCTTATCAACAGGTGTGTGTGTATAGCAATGTAATGTTTCATATCTGTTGTCCGTATATACTTTTAGATTTTTGTGTTTTGTATTGTTTCATATGCATCAACAAACTTTCTTGGTAAGAATTATAACCATTAAGGTTTAATGAGGTTCGAGAGGTAAACCCTAATTGTTAGGTTACTTTAAGGTATTTCCTTAAACCGTTGAGCAATGTAAAAATATTTTTTGTCTGCTACTGGCAATTATTAATTATTGTAAAAGGAGGGGTTTTTGTAGGACATGTTTTGTTGGATGTGTAACTGGTGGTAATATGGCTACAGCTATAGTGTTAATTTAATACACTGGGAATTGTGTGATAGAGGTGGATTGTTAATATCCAGTAATAAGTTCTTCTTTTAATTAAAAACTCTCATACATTCTTTTATTTGTTGTAAGTAACTGAGTAGGGCAATGAATTCGATATAGAGATGTCTTTGTATATAAACTTTCATGTAACATTGTAAATAAGTGTGACAATTCTTTCTTTTTGAGGATTATATACCTTTTGGTTATAAGAATAACTGGTGTATTTTTAAATGGATATAATAAACCCCCTTAATGTTCAGGTGTGGGTTGTCCGCAGTGTAGTTACATGTATGTTCGGCGGCATTTTTGGGGGTAATCAAACATTTAATAGTTCAAACACAAACGTGTGTTTCTTATGTATAAGTTTAGTGCTGTGATAGGGAACGTGAACGTTTTGTTTTTAATTATTTAATGTTTTCTACATGTCTTTGGTTATGGTGACTATGTTAGCATTACTGTATAAATGTGTATTGCGTTTTTTTAAATATATATAAAAAAAAAAAATTAGTGTTACTAAGCATTGGTCCCCTAGAAAGTAAGTGTAAAGGAACAGTGCTGAGAAGAAAAAGAGAACGATTTCCATGAAAGCATGAAGTCATAGATAAACAAGCGAGGTGTCCAGGTATTGGGTTGAGGGGGAGGGGGAGCTGGCTCATAACTCAAATGCTGGCTTGTAACTCAGAGAAAAAGATTGACCCAGTAACGGCTTGTATCTCAAAAAACTCGTATGTTGGGACACTCATAAGTCAAGGTTTCACTGTATTTAAAAAAAAAAAATTATGTGTAACCCTTTGACTGTTGCAGGCCCCTTTCTGAAACTCATTCTATGTCGATAATTTTTTGGAAAAAACAAAAATTATTTTTTCTTATGAAATGATAGAGAATCTTTTCCCGATGGTAATGACACCACAAGTACGAAATTTGGTCGAAAACTCACGGAATTATGCTCCCGCGAAGTTAGCGGTCTCGGCGACATATACGTATTGGCGATTTCGCCGACTTTGAGCTCTATTTTTAGCCAATTCCGTTGTTCCAGTTGACCAAACGCATAGCTATTTCTTTAGAACTCCATTTTATCCATCAGTTGAGTACAAGAAACTGCCCATTTACCGATACGAACTACCCAATATAGTGGTCAGAAATTGGCAATTTGGCCAATTTCACGCAAATTAAAAAATATGCCAATTTCAAAATAGGGCCCAGAATAAACAATGTAGACATTCTTGGCACTAAAATAACATATCCTCTGTTCATTAATCACGTCTCTAGGCCCCTCTTATATTACTATTGCTTTCTATTTTGATTTTTTATACAAAAAAAAAAAAAAATACAAACTTTACTGTTTTGCAGACTACTGCATTATTGTAAAAATTGTATAAATAATATCAGTGCACTAGTGAAAGAATATTAGACTCCACAGTTGATGTGTATTGGACGTGTGGTGTGATTTGCTTACTCTTGAACATTGGTAAAAATCGAACATTTCTGCTACTTTGAGCTCAATTTCATGGTCGTTCTCATCGTGAAAGTAATTAAAATTATCTCTATTTCTGTAATATGTTTTCCATTTTATCACCTGAGACCAAGAAAACGAGAATACAACGATAAATACTATACGAAAATACACCTCAAAGTCGACGTTTTAATCCAAAACAACGGTCAGTTTTTTTTTCTCATTACACACTGCGTACTGCAGGATTTTTTTATGTGGTGCACACTGACCACACAGACCCATTCTCTCACATGTGGGCCTACCAGCTTTCTCCTGCTTGATTTAAAGCCGCTAGTATATATACGACGTAAACAGTCAAAGGGTTAATGAAGAGAACTTTGTTTTTTTACACAAAGTAATGTAAAAAAAAAAAAAATTCTTGAATAAGTACTTAGAGATGTAAGGCAGCAAAGTTGTCGCTTGTCACTCATCTGATGGCAACGTGAAGCGCTGCCACTTTCAGATGTGTTGCCGATATACCTTTTTTCCTCATTTTTTTTAATATGTATAGCTTTTATGTTCTGATAATGACAATTTGTAGTAGTTCTTGTGATTTCATGGTTAATCTTTGTTCTGACACTATTATTAGGTACTGAAATAGTGCTCAAATTGTCATAAACACAGTGACAGGTGAACATTTTCACCTACCTTAGTCACTGACTATTGTCTAGAAATATATACATAGTATTTATAGGTCTCAGCAATGTTTTGGATACACAGGAGTATATACTACTACTACTACTACTACTACTACTACTACTAATAATAATAATAATAATAATAATAATAATAAGTTTCCTTGAAGCTTGATATAAGAACATAAGAACATAAGAAAGGAGGAACACTGCAGCAGGCCTGTTGGCCCATACTAGGCAGGTCCTTTATCTCTTCACTCCACTGCTGACACTAATGAGTGTCATCTTATCACCCCACAAATGACAGTGGTGACATTTGATGAGCATGTCTTATCTCTCTGCTAATGACAGTGGTGACATTTGATGATCCTTCATTTTATTTGTTTTCACTCTTGTCTTTCACTCTGTCTGTGTCTGTCTATCTGTCTGTCTCAGAGTTGCTCATGAACCAGCTGGTATTGCACACGATCACTTTCTACAAGCTCAGTATAGAACTTTGTCTGGATTTTTTGGGTTATCATAGGTAATTTACACTATGTATAATTGTATTTACTATGTGTTCTTGTGAGATAGAGACAAAGATAGATACAGACAGATATACAGACAGCTGGACAAGCACTTTGCTGGATTTTTTGGGTTATCTTAAGTAATTTACACTATAATTGTATTTATGTATGTGTTCCTGTGAGATAGAGACAGATGAAGAGACAGAGATAGCTAGAGATAGATACAGACAGACAGACAGAGATACAGACAGCCAATCTGCCAGCCAGCTGGCCAGCCAGCCTGCTGAAATTACAGTTCCAGAATTGTTTCTTTTTACTTAGGGCATATGTTATAGTACATTCTGGCAGGATGAAACTTTCCTCTTAAAAGTCGTGTTAATACGACATGACATCAGTGAATCCTCGGTGTTTGTTGTGCAGTTTGTTCTTTCTGGTGCTCAGTGGAACTGGTGCTCCCACACGGTACAGCACACTTGGTGTTTGTTGTGCAGTTTGTTCTTTCTGGTGCTCAGTGGAACTGGTGCTCCCACACGGTACTAAGTGATCTCAGATTTTTTTAATACAGCACACATTGAGGGTTAAGACCCATTCTATGCTGACCAGGCATCTTAGGCCAATCGTGCCAAATTTGGAGGCAGGAAAATTAAAATGTAGATCTACGTTTGGAGCGCTAGCGGTAAGAACATAGATCTACATTTGGACAGATAAAGCATTAAAGCGAGTAATTTTCTGTGTGTAATAAGACCAAAAAAAATAAAATTTAGGGTCAGTACTTATTGAGATAAAGGCCACAAAGTTGGCACTGGATGCTCACCTGATGGCAACATGGAGTCCTGCCGCTTGTAGAAGTGTTGCCAATATACCTTTTTTTCTCTATTTTTTTATATAATTTTTATGTTCTGATAATTACAATTTGTAGTAGTTCTAGTTTCATATAAAACTGGATACTACACTAGGGAAAGGAAATTAATTGAAGATTATTGTTTGTTACCTCAGTATATTTTGTTACTACTGATACAGCTACAGTATTTTGTTACTACTGATACAGGTACAGTATTTTGTTACTACTGATACAGGTACAGTATTTTGTTACTACTGATACAGGTACAGTATTTTGTTACTACTGATACAGGTACAGTATTTTGAAAGTGTTGTCTTTTCATCATTATTTATTTGTTTTTTTCCACATCAGTCTTTTTTTATTCACGAAGGTAGAGTGGCCTAAAAAATGGAAATACATCACCATCACTTATTCAATAGCTGTTCTGCCACAAATCCATGGACATCACAATTCAAATGACACTTTGAACCACAACAGCCCCACCTCTCCATTAGAGTGTACATACTATACCTTCCACTTGCTCATGAAACTGGCTTCATTAAATCCTTCCATACCAGGATTGTCAGAGTATCCATGGTTAAGCAGACATTTCAGTAGTAAAGAGGACAGTTCACACAGGAAGCTAAGAGACATGTACCTATTTTTCTTTGATAAATTGTGTCATAAATTTAACTGTAAATTTGCTTATGTATTTTTATACTTAAATCTATATGACTTATTCATTAATAATTGAACAATAGGGATATGAATATGTTGTTCCACAAATATTATCTTAATGCATTATTGTAGTAGACATATTGTCTTCACTAAACTGTGACCTGAGACTGCTGTTAACTGTTAAGCTGTTAACTGTTAACCTTCAGTATATGTCAGTTTTTTATTTCCCTTATAATTCTGAACATCCTCACATACAAAGGCAGCTGCTTGTGGTGGTGCAATGAAAATTATTTAAAAGCGACTTGAGATTGTGAATCTCTTCAACCTGGTACATGTAAATTCATTAAACCATATTTACATGGTACATTAGCTGTAATTTTTTCGTTGTATTCACTCCCTGTGTGTATGTACATTATGTATGTGCAAAACAAGACAAATTGGAAAATTAGGATGAACTGTTTTAAAAATGTAGAAAGTCGAAAGTGAACATGGAAAAAGAGTAAGGTGATGAGGGTATCATGATTTAGATAAAGAAAAATTGGATATCAAATTGGAAAGGAGTATGGAAGAAGTGAATGTTTTCAGATATTTGGGAGTTGACGTGTTAGCGGATGGATTTATGAAGGATGAGGTTAACCATAGAATTGATGAAGGAAAAAAAGTGATTGGTGCATTGAGGTGTCTGTGGAGACAAAAAAAAAACGTTATCTATGGAGGCAAAGGGAATGTATGAAGGTATAGTGGTACCAACACTCTTATATGGGTGTGAAGCTTGGGTCGTAAATGCTGCAGCGAGGAGGTGGTTGGAGGCAGTGGAGATGTCCTGTCTAAGGGCAATGTGTGGTATAAATATTATGCAGAGAATTCGGAGTGTGGAAATTAGGAGGTGTAGAGTTAATAAAAGTATTAGAGAAATGAAGAGGGGTTGTCGAGGCGGTTTGGTCATTTAGAGACAATGGATCAAAGTAGAATGACATGGAGAGCATATAAATCTGTAGGGGAAGGAAGGCAGGGTAGGAGTCGTTCTCAAAAAGGTTGTAAGGAGTGGGTAAAGGACGTTTTGTGGGCGAGGGGTTTGGACTTCCAACAAGGGTGCATGAGCATATTAGATAGGAGTGAATGGAAACGAACGGTATTTGGGACCTGACAAGCTGTTGGAGTGTAAGCAGGGTAATATTTAGTGAAGGGATTTGGGGAAACCAGTTATTTTATTTAGCCGGACTTGAGTACTGGAAATGGGAAGTACAATGCCTGCACTTTAAAGGAGGGATTTTTGGGATATTGGCAGCTTGGAGGGTGCGAGACCAGGCCTCATGATGGATCAGGGTCTGATCAACCAGGCTGTTACTGCTGGCCGCACACAAGCTGACGTGCGAACCACAGCCCGGTTGGTCAGGTACTGACTTTAGGTGCCTCTCTAGTGCCTTCTTGAAGACAGCCAGAGGTCTTTTGGTAATCCCCCATTATGTATGCTGGGAGGCAATTGAACAGTCTTGGGCCCCAGACACTTACTGTTTTTCATCGGGGAAATGTTGCATCTCCTGCCGAGTCTTTTGCTTTCATATGGAGTGATTTTCATGTGCAGGTTCTGTACCAATCCCTCCAGGACCTTCCAAGTGTATATTATCATGTATCTCTTGCCTGCATTCGAGGGTCACCCTCCCTTAGTGGGAGACGGCCAGCATGTTAAAATAACTAAGGGTTTTATAACACATATGGAATAAGAGGTGTTCAGGTTCAGTCAAAGGGAAGGATAAGTGCAGTTCCTAGGATTAAGAGCCTCTTGCTGTAGGGATAAGAGAAGAAGAGAAGGTTGACTAAAGGATGCCAGAAGTCTGTAGCCAGGGACTGAAGGGATGTAATACTAAAAATCAAATTAAGCATTAAACCTGAAACGGATGTAAGAGAGGGCAATGATTGACGGTATTTACTACTTGAATGTCAAATATTATGACAGCCTGGGAAATAAACAATATTGAAACAAACTATATATCTGCTAGTCATGCTGCTATTTTAAGAAAAGACCATGGGTATCTCAGCGATCCTTCATTAATTAACCCATCAAGGGAGGCACCTTCATGCTGATGAGGAAGCTCAATCGCTACTGCACTCAGCTCTCACACTGAGGTCCAGGGATCGATCCCCAGTACAGTTGGAAATGTTAGGACGTACTTAAGACACCTGCTGAGCATGTTCACCTAGCAGTAAAATAGGTATCTGAGTGTTTAGTCAACTGGTGTGGTCATATCCCGGGACAAAGCTGACCTAATTTGCCCAGAATCCTGTACATAACAAGGAGCTTTCTATATAGTAGTATGTCAGTGATGTCATCTGGGACTGTATACCTTATCCATGTACTTGTAGAAATAGATTGCTGTTGTTAAGGAATTAACTGCTTCAATTCCTTGGATCAAGCCTGAACGGCTTCCTTTCCCTCAGGCACTATGACTTCTACAGGTTTAGCGCTCCCTCCACCAGGAATGTAGCAAAAGGTGTGCCGTTATGCTAGTGAGGGGGTCTTGATCCAAGGAATCTGATTTATCCTTCCCTTAAACTGAACCTGATTATTATAATCAAATTAAGCAGGTTATACAGTGAACTGAGCCCTTGTGGGTATGGTGTTTAGTTTTTATTGTAATATGACCCTTGCAGGTTTAGCACTTCACTGATTAAAGTGACCCCTATGGGTTTAGCACCCTCTTATTAATGTAATGAAGGAGGTTGGTTGATGCTGGTGTGGGGCTCTTGATCAAAGAAATTGGACTCTTCTTCCTTCGATCAAACCCAATTGCCTCTTTCTCTTTTATATTCTAACAGGGAGAAGTGCTACCTATCCTGCAAGGTGACCACTATGGCTACACCACCTAGGAAATAGGAAGAATTCAGGTTGAATCCAAGGAAGGGGAAAATTAGTCCAGTTTCTGGGATCAAGAACACTTTACTGTCACGAAGGCACACAGTCCCATTTGCTAGATGCTGTATAACTTCTACATATTAAACATTTCCCCATCACTATGCAAGTTTTTCCACTCAAAATAACCACGTCCTATATACAATTCTTGACGGGTATTACCACAATCAAAACTACGCTAAACCACAAAGGTCAAACAGCGCTGCAGGGCTGGACGTGCTAAAGAGGAAATATGCCCTGTGACATGCTAGAGGAAATATGCCCATTTTGAGTCCCTGTGACTTTGTCACAGGGACTCAAAATTAGTCCCTGTGACTTGTCACTAATTTAGTGTTGTATAACCCCTTGATTTAATGCTTACCTATGAACTTAATATATTCATGGGGAAGGTTCTTGATACTGGTAAAGGGTTCTTGAGCTACAGGATTTTACCAGTTCTCCTTCCTTAGACTGAGCCCAACTACTCATTCCCAAGGTGCTATATGTTTTCTGTTTTTTAGCATTTCCCTCTAAATATAATAAATGATCTTGAGGAAATGCTAAACCCATAAGGGTTATTATACAGTACCCTGGGAATGGTAGACAATTTTGATCAAGGGGATGGGTAGCTCCAGTTCCTTGGATCAAGGCCTCCCTCCTTTGATGGGTTTACCAGCAGAGGAAGCACATCAGAATGCTGAAAGTCCGAAATATGAGAGACCAGTAAGAAGTGTCCAACAACAGAAACTAGTTTGTATATACAGTTAAAATGCCTTGACTAATTAGGATCAGTGAATGCGACATATTTATTTTTGTTGTATGGTAAACCCTTGAAATAAAGGATAAAATCCGCTGGGTCAACCGATTTGGAAACAAATGGACAAAAATCCATTGGTTACAGAATTCTCCCATATTATAACATCATGGCACAATAAACTCATCTTTATTCATCACCATCATCATTACTGGCCACCTGTACCCTACCCATTGGTTTGTTACATTGAGGGTTTACTGTATTTATACTTTACTATTTCACAGGTAATTCCTTTCATAAGTATGTACTCTAAACAAGTCTACACTTAAGTACAAGTACTTTCACCAATCATTGCAACACTCTTTAACAAATCCATCGAATCCTCTATCTTCCCTACAGTTCTCAAAATAGTGAGGGTCACCCTGATACATAAAGGAGATCAAGCAGACTTGAGTAACTATAGGCCAATATCCAACTTACCCCTTATCTCTAAAATCTTTGAAAAATTAATTAAAAAGCGAATCTATTCCTACCTCATCTCCCACAACATACTCAACCCCTGTCAGTTTGGGTTCAGGTCTAATAAAAATACGAATGATGCTATTATACACACGCTTGAACAAATATACACTGTACTCGAGAAAAAAGAAGTCTCACTGGGGATCTTCACTGATTTCCATAAAGCTTTTGATACAGTTGAACATGATTTGCTGCACATAAAATTATCTCACTGGCCAGTACGACTGTGTGTTGCCACAACCTGGCCAGTACGACTGAGTTGCCACAACCTGGCCAGTACGACTGTGTGCTGCCACAACCTGGCCAGTACGACTGCTGCCACAACCTGGCCAATACGACTGTGTGTTGCCACAACCTGGCCAGTACGACTGTGTGTTGCCACAACCTGGCCAGTACGACTGTGTTGCCACAACCTGGCCAGTACGACTGTGTTGCCACAACCTGGCCAGTACGACTGTGTTGCCACAACCTGGCCAGTACGACTGTGTTGCCACAACCTGGCCAGTACGACTGTGTTGCCACAACCTGGCCAGTACGACTGTGTTGCCACAACCTGGCCAGTACGACTGTGTTGCCACAACCTGGCCAGTACGACTGTGTTGCCACAACCTGGCCAGTACGACTGTGTTGCCACAACCTGGCCAGTACGACTGTGTTGCCACAACCTGGCCAGTACGACTGTGTTGCCACAACCTGGCCAGTACGACTGTGTTGCCACAACCTGGCCAGTACGACTGTGTTGCCACAACCTGGCCAGTACGACTGTGTTGCCACAACCTGGCCAGTAACGACTGTGTTGCCACAACCTGGCCAGTACGACTGTGTTGCCACAACCTGGCCAGTACGACTGTGTTGCCACAACCTGGCCAGTACGACTGTGTGTTGCCACAACCTGGCCAGTACGACTGTGTTGCCACAACCTAGCCAGTACGACTGTGTTGCCACAACCTAGCCAATACGACTGTGTTGCCACAACCTGGCCAGTACGACTGTGTTGCCACAACCTGGCCAGTACGACTGTGTTGCCACAACCTGGCCAGTACGACTGTGTTGCCACAACCTGGCCAGTACGACTGTGTTGCCACAACCTAGCCAGTACGACTGTGTTGCCACAACCTAGCCAGTAACGACTGTGTTGCCACAACCTAGCCAGTACGACTGTGTTGCCACAACCTAGCCAGTACGACTGTGTTGCCACAACCTGGCTAGTACGACTGTTCTGCCACTACCTGGCCAGTACGACTGTGTGCTGCCACTACCTGGCCAGTACGACTGTGTGCTGCCACTACGTGGCCAGTACGACTGTCAGTGGAACGCCTTCCATCTGAACAAAAGAAACTAATGGAAAAATAAATAAATAAAGAAACGACTAGGAAAAATAAGAATAATGATTTTTGAGGATTTTACTTAAAATTTAAATATAATAAAAAAAATGGCCTTCGGTTTTTGTAGTTGGGCAGGAGTAGGTAAGGCCCTGGATAGATCTGATATTATTGATGTAGGTTATCCTGGGCGGATGGTGATAGTCCGATGTTTTGGAATCTCCTACCACTTGGATGGAGCACCACAAGTAGAACAGGTAAGGGCCAGTAGTAGTCCAATAATGTTAAAAAGTCTCATTAACAAATGTCTTGTTCCTTTATCTGGCGTCTATCCTAGATGACCACGCCAGGAACAGAGCTAGTAATAAGAAAAAATAAACTGGTTACCAATGGTCATGATAATATAACATTTAGGAATGGAAAAGAATGATAAATGCCAAAATCATTACTGGTAACCAGCAAACAAAAGAAAGGAACAAACAGTAATACTCCTGGTAGATCACCCTACCTGATTAGGAGAAGAGTGGAGGTGAAGTGACTCTCCAAACTTCAACCCACACCAGGTAAGGTCAATATTATCAGGAGTAGAAATTTGAACAAATCAGACACCAAGAACTAGTTTCGCCCCAGCCCGCCAGAGGGGGGGGGGGTGGCGGACGTAACTCGCTAATGGTTCCTGGTTGCCTGAACAACCTTAACCCCACTTACGCCTACTTTTCCCTCACACTGTGTGCTGCCACAACCTGGCCAGTACGACTGTGTGTTGCCACAACCTGGCCAGTACGACTGTGTGTTGCCACAACCTGGCCAGTACGATTGTGTGTTGCCACAACCTGGCCAGTACGACTGTGTGTTGCCACAACCTGGCCTGTACGACTGTGTGTTGCCACAACCTGGCCTGTACGACTGTGTGTTGCCACAACCTGGCCAGTACGACTGTGTGTTGCCGCAACCTGGCCAGTACGACTGTATGTTGCCACAACCTGGCCAGTACGATTGTGTGTTGCCACAACCTGGGCATTTACGACTGTGTGTTGCCACAACCTGCCAGTACGACTGTGTGTTGCCACAACCTGGCCAGTACGACTGTGTGTTGCCACAACCTGGCCAGTACGACTGTGTGTTGCCACAACCTGGCCAGTACGACTGTATGTTGCCACAACCTGGCCAGTACGACTGTGTGTTGCGACGACCTGGCCAGTACGACTGTGTGTTGCCACAACCTGGCCGGTACGACTGTGTGTTGCCACAACCTGGCCAGTACGACTGTGTGTTGCCACAACCTGGCCAGTACGACTGTGTTGCTACAACCTGGCCAGTACGACTGTGTGTTGCCGCAACCTGGCCAGTACGACTGTGTGTTGCCACAACCTGGCCAGTACGACTGTGTGTTGCCACTACCTGGCCAGTACGACTGTGTGTTGCCACAACCTGGCCAGTACGACTGTGTGTTGTCACAACCTGGCCAGTACGACTGTGTGTTGTCACAACCTGGCCAGTACGACTGTGCTACTGTCTCCCAGACTGTTGTTATGTACTGTGATGTATCAATGTACCACTAAATGCATACTGCACCACTGAATGTTGTAGGGCACTATGTTGCAGAGATATATTCCACAAAGCCAGGAAGTACTGCCATTATGTGTTTTTCACCACCATCGTTGTGTTGTGATGTGTATAAAGTCTGATACACCAGAGTTAATAACACTGTATGTAACATGTTTGTTAAATATCTGATTAAAGACTTATTAACAGGATTCTTTTCTTAGGATTCTGTTGGTAGGATTCATGTGTATAAGTCTGGACGCTACTGGAAGAACACTACTGGAAGGATTGTTACCACAAGACTATTGGTGGGTTTATGCTGGAAATAGAGTGATGGCAGGACTCTGTTGGTAAAAGACTGGTATTATACGTCTGCGTGATCGTGGTGTCTCCACGGAGATTATCCTTCCAGCGACTCTTTTTTCTAAGTTTCTTCCTGAAGGGAAAGAGAATTTTGTCTCTTTTTGTCACATCACAGATATAATTGGTGCAGATGTTTCCTCTAGAAAATTAATGATGGATGATTTACATGAGCTAACACAGTAGAGAGTGACCGTTGTCATTCCACGGCTGTGTTCTCTTTCTTCCTCAGAAACACAGTACTCGATGAAAAGAATCCTCACAAACTTCATATACAACGACTAATACATTCCAAGAAGTAAGGAACTAAAGCTGGAACTAAAGTAGGAAACATAGAACTATATGTGTCTCCTGGATCTTCTACATTGTGTTAACGTCTCCTCGCAGCTCATAACTCTTAACTCTGGAACAAGCACCGCACTTTCTCTTCACATTCTCTAATACGTTAACATGTTCGTAAAGGTGCGGGTTATATGCTGGTGCTGCATACTCCATAATAGACATCACATCTCTTACATACATTGCCCGGAATAATTTTCGATCGAATTATTCCGGGCAATGTGAAAGACAGAGTGAAAGACACTCTGTGTCTTTCACTCTGAGGTTTGTGGCTGTGTCCCTGAAGTCTATGTTCTGAGTCCGCTAATCTTGCCTCTTCTTTATTTTCTTAACTCCGCCCTTTCAAGGAAACCCGTCCAGGGAGATGGAATATGACAGGGAAACCTGTCCAGGGAGATGGAATGTGAGAGGGAAACCAGTCCAGAGAGATGGAATATGACAGGGAAACCTGTCCAGGGAGATGGAATGTGAGAGGGAAACCAGCCCAGGGAGATGAAATATGACAGGGAAACCCGTCCAGGGAGATGGAATGTGAGAGGAAACCAACCCGGGGAGACGGAATATGACAGGGAAGCCCGACCAGGGCGATGGAATATGTGAAGGAAAATAGTCCAGGGAGATGGAATATGAAAAGGAAAAACGATCAGAGAGATAGAATATGACAGGCAAACCCGTTCAGGGGGATGGAATATGATGCGGAAACCAGTGCAGGGCGATCGCATATGACAGGGAAGCTCGTTCAGGGCAATTGAATATGAGAAAGAAACCCGTCTTTGGACGGGCTTGGAATATGAGAAGGAAATGGCGATGGACTATGAGAAGGAAACCCGTCCAGAGAGATGGACTATGACAGGGAAACCCATTCAGGGCGATGGAATATGACAGAGAAACCCGTCCAGGGAGATGGAATATAACAGGGAAACCGTCAAAGGAAATGAAATATGAGAGGGAAACCCGTCCAGGGCAACGGAAATATAGACAGAAACCCGTCAAGGGCGATGGAATATGCAAGGGAAACCCGCCCACGGAGACAGAATATGACAGGGAAACTCGTTTAGGGCGATGAAATATGGCAGAGAAACCCGTCCAGGGAGATGGAATATGACAAAGAAACCAGTCCAGGGCGATGGAATATGGCAGAAACCCATCCAGGGAAATGGAATGTGACAGGGAAACCCGTCTAGGGAGATGGAATGTGAGAGGGAAACCAGCCCAGGGAGATGGAATATGACAGGGAAAACCGTCCTGGGCGATGAAAAAATGACAGGGAAACCTGTCGAGGGCGATGGAATGTGACAAGGAAACAGTTTCAGGGCAATAAAAAATGACAGAGAAGCCTGTCCACGGTGATGGAAAATAACCGGGAAACCCGTACAGGGCGATGGAATATTGCAGAAAACCGTCCAAAGCGAGGGAATATAACAAGAAAATCTGTCTACTGAAATAGAAAGTGACAGGAAAACTCATCCATTGCATAGAAAATGACAGAAAAACAGTTCCATATTAATAGAAAATGAAAGAAAAGCCCGTCCAAGGCGATGGAAAAGGAGAAGTTGTCCTGTCCAGGACGATGGAAAACAGGACAACTTCAAATACAACGACTAATACATTCCAAGAAGTAAGGAATGGCATCAGGCCCAGGAGCTTGACACCAACTGCTAATAAAATGGCGACCAACAGAAAATTTGGTGTGCTGGACAAACTAAAGGTGGAAAAAAAATATTATATACTTAAAACTAAGAAACATAGAACTATATGTGTCTCCTGGATCTTCTACATTGTGTTAAGGTCTCCTCGCAGCTCATAAGTCTTAACTCTGGAACAAGCACCACAATTTCTCTTCACATTCTCTAATACGTTAACATGTTCGTAGAAGTGCGGGTTTTCTATGATGGTGCGCATACCAAATAAACTTACGTGTCTTACTCATTCCCCGGGAATAATTCTGATCGAATTTTTTCCGGGGCCAATTGAAAGACAGAGGAAAAAACACTCGTTTTTTCACTCGAGGTTTTGGCTGTTCCCAAAGTCTATGTTCTGAGTCCTCTAATCTTGCCTCTTTTTTTAATTTTTTTAATTCGTTTTTAAAGGGAAAACCCCTCCAAAGGGCCATGGAATATCAGAGAAACCTGTCCGGGGAATGGAATGAGAAGGGAAACCAGTCCAGCCGAGGGAATATAAGAGGAACCCGTCCAGGGAGATGGAAGGAGAGGGGAAAACTAATCTGGGAGATGGAATATGACAGGGAAAACCCATCCAGGGAAGGAATAGGCGGGAAACCCCGCCCATTGAGAGGGGAATGTGAAGGAAAAACCACCCCCGGGAAAGAAATATGACGGGAAACCCGTTCAGGGAGAGGGAAATTGAGGGGGAAAACCCGTTGGGGCGTGGAATATAGGGGGAAAACCGTCCGGCGATGGAAAAAGAGGGAAACCGTCCGGGTCGAGGGAGTATGAAAAGGGAAAAAAGTCCAGGGAGATGGAAATAAAAAGGAAAAACGTAAAGGGAGATAGAATATGACGGGGAAACCCGTTCAGGGGGAAGGAAATTGGCATGGAAGCTGTACGGGAGGGGGAAAGAGAGAGAAACCCGCCCAGAGCGATGGAAGTAAGAGGGATACCCGTCCAACGAGAGAAATGACGGGAAAACCTTTCGGGGCGATATAAAATGACAAGAAACCGTTAGGGCGGGAATTGAGGGGGAAACCCGGGTTCGAGCGAGGAAAATGACAAGAAAACCCGTCCGGGGCGATGGAATATGACAGAAACCAATCCGGGGAAAGGGAAATTTATGACAGGGAAACCCTCCTGTGGCGATGAAAAAAAATGACAGGGAAACCGTCTATGGCGATGGAATGTGACAAGGAAACAATTTCAGGCAATGAAAATGACAGAGAAGCCTGTCCACGGGAGGAAACATAACCGGGAAACCCGTACAGGCGAGGAATGTTGCAAAAACCGTCCAAAGCGAGGGAATATTAAAAAGAAAATGTGTCTAACTGAAATGAGAAATGACAGGAAAATCATCCATTGCAAAAAACCAAAACTAAATAAAAAACCGCAATGCGAAGAAAACACTTTTCCGGCGATGGAAAAGGAAAGTTGTCTTCCAGACGATGAAAACAGGACAACCCGTCCAGGCTGTAGTGACAGAAACCGTCCAGATCGATGGAAACCACAAGAAAAATGATGGCGGGAACAAAGGAGGGAAACATAAGAAAAATGAGAGGGAAACATAGAGGAAATGAGGGATTTAGGGAAACGGCAGAAACATTGAGAGGAAAAGGAGGAAACCCGTGGGGCATGGAAAATGAGGGAAACCTTCCGGGATTGAAATGACAACGAAACCCGTCCAGGTGATGAAATATGCAAAATACCCGGAAATGAAATGACAGGCCCGGTCATGAAACGGATGAAAAGACAAACCCCGTCCAGGGTTGGTAATATGAGAGAACAGTTCAGTGTTTTGGATTATGACAGAAAGCCTCTTGAGACGGAAAAGACAGGGAAAACCCAGGAAGCTGGATGGAAGAATGAAAGGACACCTGTCATTTCATGGAATATGACAACGAAACCTCTCTAGGACGCGGAGATGAAAGGGGAAACAATCCAAGGCGGGATAAAATATAGAAAAGCAAGGCGAAAAACAAGAAACCTGTCAAGGGAGAATGGCCCCGCCTCTTCATGATGATGGGTCCCTCTCTCTCAGCTCCTGACTTGTCATAAACCCCTTCTTAAAACTATGTATGGGTCCTGCCTCAATCATGAGGCTATTCCACAGGCTGAGAATATGACTGAAAAACCTCCTACATGTAAAGGGGAAAATCAGTCCGAGTATTCAAATACAGATGAATCCCGGCCCGTTCAGGGGGAAAATATCCTGGAACTTGTCAACGGGGAAAAATTTAAGGGAAAAGTC
>NC_069405.1:6350633-6367599 GCF_026875155.1 Cherax quadricarinatus
TAAGGACTTAAGTGTTAAAACAAAGAAAAAAAGTATTAGATAAGAGATATCCTGTAGCTGGACTGACTGACTGACTGACTGACTGAACTGAACTGAACTGAACTGACTTACTGGGTGACTGACTGACTGACTGACTGAACTGAACTGAACTGACTGACTTATTGAGTGACATGACTGACTTACTGAGTGACTTGACTGACTTACTGAGTGACTTGACTGACTTACTTAATGACTTGACTGACTTATTTAGTGACTTGACTGATGTCAGTACCTGACCACCTGGGCTGTGGTTCATGCATTGGATTGCATGCAGCCAGCAGCAACAGCCTGGTTGATCAGGCCCTAATCCACCATGAGGCCTGGTCACAGACCGGGCCGCGGGGGCGTTGACCCCCAGAACTCTCTCAAGGTAAACTCAGTGACTTGACTGACTTACTGAGTAACTTGACTGTAATAATATTATATTATTAATGTATTATTATTATTAATTTAGAGAACTGAAGCTTTCTTATTATTATTATTATTATTATTATTATTATTATTTATTATTATTATTATTATTATTTTATTATTATTATTATTATTGTTATTATTATTATTATTATTATTATTATTATTATTATTATTATTATTATTATTATTATTATTTTTATTAGTGTTAGTATTATTAATTTAGGGGACTGGAGCACAAATCCAATTCCCTAGATCAAGAGCCCGTCACCAGCATCAAGGAACCTTGATGCTAGTGATTGGTTCTTGATCTTGGGAATTGGATATATGCTCTAGTTACTTAAATTAATAATAACTAATAATAATAATAATTATTGTTTTTATTATAGCGAACGCCGCCAACTCAGTGCAGTGTTTACCTCGCTGTGGGAGCACTTCTCTCCTGCTTTGCTTACATTTTTAAGTCATTTGGCCAAATTTTGTTTTTCTAAGCATGAGTCCTAAGAAAGTAAGTGTAAAGGACACTGCTGAGAAGAAAAAGAGAATGATTTCCACGAAAGCATGAAGTCATAAATAAACAAGCGAGGTGTCCAGGTTTTGGGTTGAGGGGGAGGGGGAGCTGGCTCATAACTCAAATGCTGGCTTGTAACTCAGAGCAAAAAAATTGACCCAGTAACGGCTTGTATCTCAAAAAACTCGTATGTTGGGACACTCATAAGTTAAGGTTCCACTGTATTTTGAAAAATAAAAAAAAAAAAAAAAATTTGTGTAATGAAGAGGACTTTGTTTTTTACACAAATTAATGTAAAAAAAAAAATCTTGAGTAAGTACTTAGAGATGTAAGGCCGCAAAGTTGTTGCTTGTCACTCATCTGATGGCAACGTGAAGCGCTGCCACTTTCACATGTGTTGCCGATATACCTTTTTTCCTCATTTTTTAATATGTATAGTTTTTATGTTCTGATAATGACAATTTGTAGTAGTTCTTGTGATTTCATAGTTAATTTTTGTTCTGACACTATTATTAGGTACTGAAATAGTGCTCAAATAGTCATAAACACAGTGACAGGTGAACATTTTCACCTACCTTAGTCACTGACTATTGTCTAGAAATATATACATAGTATTTATAGGTGCCAGCAGTGTTTTGGATACACAGGAGTATATACTACTACTACTACTACTACTACTAATAATAATAATAATAAGTTTCCTTGAAGCTTGATATAAGTGCGTGTCACTTATCTCTTCACTCCACTGCTGACACTAATGAGTGTCATCTTATCACCCCACAAATGAGAGTGGTGACATTTGATGAGCATGTCTTATCTCTCTGCTAATGACAGTGGTGACATTTAATGACCCTTCAATTTATTTGTTTTCACTCTTGCACATAAACATGTCTGTCTGTCTGTCTGTGTCTGTCTGTCTCAGAGTTGCTCATGAACCAGCTGTTATTACACACGATCACTTCCTACAAGCTCAGTATAGCACTTTGTCTGAATTTTTTGGGTTATCATAGATAATTTACACTATGTATAATTGTATTTACTATGTGTTCTTGTGAGATAGAGACAGATGAAGAGACAGAGATAGCTAGAGATAGATACAGAGATACAGACAGCCAATCTGCCAGCCAGCTGGCCAGCCAACCTGCTGAAATTACAGTTCCAGAATTGTTTCTTTTTACTTAGGGCATAGGTTATACCCCTGGATGGGAGAGTTTTTTTTTTTTTGCCTGTTGCATTTTTATGTCCCTTTTGATTTACAAGTGAGCGAAAGCCAGTCCCTCTCTGGGGTAGCTAGTGTAATTCCTTTATACCTACGGGCCCACCAGTATTGTCGCATCGGGACGACGCGAGGTGCGTGGCCGAGCAAATGTAGACAGCCTGTACTGTCAGAACACACAGCCTAGCCGTCTGCTCTGACTAGTTCAAATTTCGCGGCATTTAGGTGCTGCCCTCTGTAGGTTCACCCAGGTCAGTGGGAGCCTCAGCCCATCCGCTCTCACTCATAGGCCGACCGACTTGAGAGACACAAGTGCTTCCCCTCCATGGACTGGCTCGCAGTCACTCCCTCACACTGCCCGTTGTGTACTCACTCCTGTCCAATTAAAGCCAAACTAGTCCACGGCCGTATCATTGCTACCTACGCTACCTTCATCGGCACCAAACCGCTGTTCAGCAGCAAGAACAGCAATAACATGTTTCTTTTTACTAAGGACATATGTTATAGTACATTTTGGCAGGATGAAACTTTCCTCTTAAAAGTCGTGCTAATACGACATGACATCAGTGAATCCTTGGTGTTTGCTGTGCAGTTTGCTCTTTCTGGTGCTCAATGGAACTGGTGCTCCCACAGGGTACTAAGTGATCTCAGATTTTTTTAATACAGCACACATTGAGGGTTAAGACCCATTCTATGCTGACCAGGCATCTTAGGCCAATCGTGCCAAATTTGGAGGCAGGAAAATTAAAATGTAGATCTATGTTTGGACAGATAAAGCATTAAAGAGAGTAATTTTCTGTGTGTAATAAGACCAAAAAAAAAAATTAGGGTCAGTACTTATTGAAATAAATGGCACAAAGTTGGCACTGGATGCTCACCTGATGGCAACATGGAGTCCTGCCGCTTGTAGAAGTCTTCCCAATATGCCTTTTTTTCTCTATTTTTTATATAATTTTTATGTTCTGATAATTACAATTTGTAGTAGTTATTGTTTCATATAAAACTGGATAGCACACTAGGGACAGGAAATTAATTGAAGATTATTGTTTGTTACCTCAGTATATTTTGTTACTACTCATACACCTACACTATTTTGTTACTACTCATACACCTACACTATTTTGTTACTACTCATACAGCTACACTATTTTGTTACTACTCATACAGCTACACTATTTTGTTACTACTCATACAGCTACAGTATTTTGTTACTACTCATACAGCTACACTATTTTGTTACTACTCATACAGCTACACTAATTTTGTTACTACTCATACAGCTACACTATTTTGTTACTACTCATACAGCTACACATTTTGTTACTACTCATACAGCTACAGTATTTTGTTACTACTCATACAGCTACACTATTTTGTTACTACTCATACAGCTACAGTATTTTGTTACTACTCATACAGCTACACTATTTTGTTACTACTCATACAGCTACACTATTTTGTTACTACTCATACAGCTACACTATTTTGTTACTACTCATACAGCTACACTATTTTGTTACTACTCATACAGCTACAGTATTTTGTTACTACTCATACACGCTACACTATTTTGTTACTACTCATACACCTACACTATTTGTTACTACTCATACAGCTACAGTATTTTGTTACTACTCATACAGCTACACTATTTTGTTACTACTCATACAGCTACATATTTTGTTACTACTCATACAGCTACATATTTTGTTACTACTCATACAGCTACACTATTTTGTTACTACTCATACACTACACTATTTTGTTATACTCATACAGCTACACTATTTTGTTACTACTCATACAGCTACACTATTTTGTTACTACTCATACAGCCACACTCTTTTGTTACTACTCATACAGCTACACTATTTTGTTACTACTCATACAGCTACACTATTTTGTTACTACTCATACAGCTACACTATTTTGTTACTACTCATACAGCTACACTATTTTGTTACTACTCATACAGCTACATATTTGTTACTACTCTACACCTACACTATTTTGTTTACTACTCATACAGCTACACTATTTTGTTACTACTCATACAGCTACACTATTTTGTTACTACTCATACAGCTACACTATTTTGTTACTACTCATACAGCTACAGTATTTTGTTACTACTCATACAGCTACCTATTTTGTTACTACTCATACAGCTACTACGTATTTTGTTACTACTCATACAGCTACACTATTTTGTTACTACTCATACAGCTACAGTATTTTGTTACTACTCATACAGCTACAGTATTTTGTTACTACTCATACAGCTACACTATTTTGTTACTACTCATACAGCTACACTATTTTGTTACTACTCATACAGCTACAACTATTTTTGTTACTACTTACAGCTACAGTATTTTGTTACTACTCATACAGCTACAGTATTTTGTTTACTACATACAGCTACACTATTTTGTTACTACTCATACAGCTACGGTATTTTGTTATACTCATACTGCTATACAGCTACGGTATTTGTTACTACTCATACAGCTACGGTATTTTGTTACTACTCATACAGCTACAGTATTTTGTTCTACTCATACAGCTACAGTATTTTGTTCTACTCATACAGCTACAGTATTTTGTTACTACTCATACAGCTACGGTATTTTGTTACTACTCATACAGCTACGGTATTTTGTTACTACTCATACAGCTACAGTATTTTGTTACTACTCATACAGCTACAAGTATTTGTTACTACTCATACAGCTACGGTATTTTGTTCTACTCATACAGCTACAGTATTTTGTTCTACTCATACAGCTACAGTATTTTGTTACTACTCATACAGCTACACTATTTTGTTACTACTCATACAGCTACAGTATTTTGTTACTACTCATACAGCTACACTATTTTGTTACTACTCATACAGCTACGTATTTTGTTCTACTCATACAGCTACATATTTTGTTACTACTCATACAGCTACCAGTATTTTGTTACTACTCTATACAGCTACACTATTTGTTACTACTCATACAGCTACACTATTTTGTTACTACTCATACAGCTACACTATTTTGTTTACTACTCATACAGCTACACTATTTGTTACTACTCATACAGCTACACATTTTTTACTATCATTACAGCTACATATTTTGTTACTACTCATACACTAACATTATTTTGTTACTACTCATACAGCTACACTATTTTTACTACTCATACACGCTACACTATTTGTTACTACTCATACAGCTACAGTATTTTGTTACTACTCATACAGCTACACTATTTTGTTACTACTCATACAGCTACAGTATTTTGTTACTACTCATACAGCTACACTATTTTGTTACTACTCATACAGCTACATATTTGTTACTACTCATAACAGCCACATATTTGTTACTACTCATAACGCTACACTATTTTGTTACTATCATACAAGCTACAGTATTTTGAAAGTGTTGTCTTTTCATCATTATTTATTTTTTTTTTCAACATCAGTCTTTTTTATTCATGAAGGTAGAGTGGCCTAAAAAATGTAAATACATCACCATCACTTATTCAATAGCTGTTCTGCCACAAATCCATGGACATCACAATTCAGATGACACTTTGAACCACAACAGCCCCCACTCATCCATTAGAGTGTACGTACTATTACCTTCCACTTGCTCATGAAATGGCTTCATTAAATCCTTTCATACCAGATTGTCAGAGTATCCATGGTTAAGCAGACATTTCAGTAGTAAACAGGACAGTTCACACAGGAAGCTAAGAGACTTGTACCTATTTTTCTTTGATAAATTGTGTCATAAATTTAACTGTAAATTTTCTTATGTAATTTTATACTTAAATCTGTATGGCTTATTCATTAATAATTGAACAATAGGGATATGAATATGTTGTTCCAAAAATATTACTTAATGCATCTTGTAGTAACATATTGTCTTCACTAACTGTGACCTGAGACTGCTATTAACTGTTAAGCTGCTAAGAAAATCTATTCCAACCTTCAGTATATGTCAGTTTTTTATTACCCTTATAATCTGAACATCTCACAACAGAGGCGGCTGCTTGTGGTGGTGCAATGAAAATTATTTTAAAAGTGACTTGAGATTATGAATCTACGTCACCTGGTACATGTAAATTCATTAAACCATATTTACATGGTACAGTAGCTGTAATTTTTTCGTTGTATTCACTCCCTGTGTGTATGTACAGTATGTACGTGCAAAACAAGACAAATTGGAAAATTAGGATGAACTGTTTTAAAAATGTAGAAAGTCGAAAGTGAACATGGAAAAGAGTAAGGTGATGAGGGTATCATGATTTAGATAAAGAAAAATTGGATATCAAATTGGAGAGAAGGAGTATGGAAGAAGTGAATGTTTTCAGATATTTGGGAGTTGACGTGTTAGCGGATGGATTTATGAAGGATGAGGTTAACCATAGAATTGATGAAGGAAAAAGTGATTGGTGCATTGAGGTATCTGTGGAGACAAAAAAAACGTTATCTATGGAGGCAAAGGGAATGTATGAAGGTATAGGGGTACCAACACTCTTATATGCGTGTGAAGCTTGGGTCGTAAATGCTGCAGCGAGGAGGCAGTTGGAGGCGGTGGAAATGTCCTGTCTAAGGGCAATGTGTGGTGTAAATATTATGCAGAGAATTCAGAGTATGGAAATTAGGTGTAGAGTTAATAAAAGTATTAGTCAGAGAAATGAAGAGGGGTTGTTGAGGCGGTTTGGTCGTTTAGAGACAATGGATCAAAGTAGAATGACATGGAGAGCATATAAATCTGTAGGGGAAGGAAGGCAGGGTAGGAGTCGTTCTCAAAAAGGTTGTAAGGAGTGGGTAAAGGACGTTTTGTGGGCGAGGGGCTTGGACTTCCAACAAGGGTGCATGAGCATATTAGATAGGAGTGAATGGAAACGAATGGTATTTGGGACCTGACAAGCTGTTGGAGTGTGAGCAGGGTAATATTTAGTGAAGGGATTCGGGGAAACCAGTTATTTTATATAGCCAGACTTGAGTACTGGAAATGGGAAGTACAATGCCTGCACTTTAAAGGAGTTTTTTTTTGGGATATTGGCAGCTTGGAGGGTGTGAGACCAGGCCTCATGATGGATCAGGGTCTGATCAACCAGGCTGTTACTGCTGGCCACACACAAGCTGATGTACGAACCACAGCCCGGTTGGTCAGGTACTGACTTTAGGTGCCTCTCTAGTGCCTTCTTGAAGACAGCCAGAGGTCTATTGGTAATCCCCCATTATGTATGCTGGGAGGCAATTGAACAGTCTTGGGCCCCAGACACTTACTGTGTTGTCTCTCAGTGTACTCGTGGCGCCCCTGTTTTTCATCGGGGGAATGTTGCATCTCCTGCCGAGTCTTTTGCTTTCATATGGAGTGATTTTCATGTGCAGGTTCTGTACCAATCCCTCCAGGACCTTCGAAGTGTATATTATCATGTATCTCTTGCCTGCATTCGAGGGTCATCCTCCCTTAGTGGGAGACAGCCAGCATGTTAAAATAACTAAGGGTTTTATAACACATATGGAATAAGAGGTGTTCAGGTTCAGTCAAAGGGAAGGATAAGTGCAGTTCCTAGAATTAAGAGCCTCTTGCTGTAGGGATAAGAGAAGAAGAGAAGGTTGACTAAAGGATGCCAGAAGTCTGTAGCCAGGGATTGAAGGGATGTAATACTAAAAATCAAATTAAGCATTAAACCTGAAACTGATGTAAGAGAGGGCAATGATTGACGGTATTTACTACTTGAATGTCAAATATCATGACAGTCAGGGTAATAAACAATATTAAAAACTATATATCTGCTAGCCATGCTGCTATTTTAAGAAAAGACTATGGGTATCTCAGCGATCCTTTATTAATTAACCCATCAAGGGAGGCACCTTGATGCTGATGAGGAAGCTCAATCGCTACTGCACTCAGCTCTCACACTGAGGTCCAGGGATCGATCCCCAGTACAGTTGGAAATGTTAGGACGTGCTTCCTTAAGACACCTGCTGAGCATGTTCACCTAGCAGTAAAATAGGTACCTGATGTTTAGTCAACAGGTGTGGTCATATCCCAGGACAAAGCTGACCTAATTTGCCCAGAATCCTGTACATAACAAGGAACTTTCTATATAGTAGTATGTCAGTGATGTCAGCTAGGACTGTAGTAGTATGTCAGTGATGTCAGCTAGGCCTGTAGTAGTATGTCAGTGATGTCAGCTAGGCCTGTAGTAGTATGTCAGTGATGTCAGCTAGGACTGTAGTAGTATGTCAGTGATGTCAGCTAGGACTGTAGTAGTATGTCAGTTGATGTCAGCTAGGCCTGTAGTAGTATGTCAGTGATGTCAGCTAGGACTGTAGTAGTATGTCAGTGATGTCAGCTAGGACTGTAGTAGTATGTCAGTGATGTCAGCTAGGCCTGTAGTAGTATGTCAGTGACGTCAGCTAGGCCTGTAGTAGTATGTCAGTGATGTCAGCTAGGACTGTAGTAGTATGTCAGTGATGTCAGCTAGGACTGTAGTAGTATGTCAGTGATGTCAGCTAGGACTGTAGTAGTATGTCAGTGATGTCAGCTAGGACTGTAGTAGTATGTCAGTGATGTCAGCTAGGACTGTAGTAGTATGTCAGTGATGTCAGCTAGGCCTGTAGTAGTATGTCAGTGACGTCAGCTAGGCCTGTAGTAGTATGTCAGTGATGTCAGCTAGGACTGTAGTAGTATGTCAGTGATGTCAGCTAGGACTGTAGTAGTATGTCAGTGATGTCAGCTAGGTCTGTAGTAGTATGTCAGTGATGTCAGCTAGGACTGTAGTAGTATGTCAGTGATGTCAGCTAGGACTGTAGTAGTATGTCAGTGATGTCAGCTAGGCCTGTATACCTTATCCATGTACTTGTAGAAATAGATTGCTGTTGTTAAGGAATTAACCCTGTGCTTCAATTCCTTGAATCAAGCCTGAACGGCTTCCTTTCCCTCAGGCACTATGACTCCTACAGGTTTAGCACTCTCTCCACCAGGAATGTAGCAAAAGGTGTGCCGTTGTGCTAGTGAGGGGTCTTGATCCAAGGAATCTGATTTATCCTTCCCTTAAACTGAACCTGATTATTATAATCAAATTAAGCAGGTTATACAGTGAACTGAGCCCTTGTGGGTATGGTGCTTAGCTTTTATTGTAATATGACCCTTGCAGGTTTAGCACTTCACTGATTAAAGTGACCCCTATGGGTTTAGCACCCTCTTATTAATGTAATGAAAGAGGTTGGTTGATCAAAGAAATTGGACTCTTCTTCCTTTGATCAAACACAATTGCCTCTTTCTCTTTTATATTCTAACAGGGAGAAGTGCTACCTATCCTGCAAGGTGACCCCTATGGGTACAGCACCTAGGAAATAGGAAGAATTCAGGTTGAATCCAAGGAAGGGGAAGATTAGTCCAGTTTCTGGGATCAAGAACACTTTACTGTCACAAAGGCACACAGTCCCATTTTCTAGATGCTGTATAACTTCTACATATTAAACATTTCCCCATCATAGTAATATACTATACTATTTAAGCTTTTCACTCAAAGTAACCACGTCCTATATACAATTCCTGACGGGTATTACTACAATCAAAATTACGCTAAACCACAAAGGTCAGACAGCACTGCACGGCTGGACGTGCTAAAGAGGAAATATGCCCTGTGACATGCTAAAGAGGAAATATGTCCTGTGACATGCTAAAGAGGAAATATGCCCATTTTGAGTCCCTCTGACAAAGTCACAGGGACTCAAAATTAGTCCCTGTGACTTGTCACTAATTTAGTGTTGTATAACCCCTTGATTTAATGCTTACCTATGAACTTAATATATTCATGGGGAAGGTTCTTGATACTGGTAAAGGGTTCTTGAGCTACAGCATTTGACCAGTTCTCCTTCCTTAGACTGAGCCCAACTACTCATTCCCAAGGTGCTATATGTTTTCTGTTTTTTAGCATTTCCCTCTAAATATAATAAATGATCATGAGGAAATGCTAAACCCATAAGGGTTATTATACAGTACCCTGGGAATGGTAGACAATTTTGATCAAGGGGATAGATAGCTCCAGTTCCTTGGATCAAGGCCTCCCTCCTTTGATGGGTTTACCAGCAGAGGAAGCACATCAGAATGCTGAAAGAGCCCGAAATATGAGAGACCAGTAAGAAGTGTCCAACAACAGAAACTAGTTTGTATATACAGTTAAAATGCCTTGACTGTAATTAGGATCAGTGAATGCGACATATTTATTTTTGTTGTATGGCAAACCCTTGATTTAACAAGCCTCAGAAATAAAGGATAAAATCCGCTGGGTCAACCGATTTGGAAACAAATGGACAAAAATCCATTGGTTACAGAATTCTCCCATATTATAACATCATGGCACAATAAACTCACCTATATTCATCACCATCATCATTACTGGCCGCTTGTACCTTACCCATTGGTTTGTTACATTGAGGGTTTACTGTATTTATACTTTACTATTTCACAGGTAATACCTTTCATAAGTATGTACTCTAAACAACAAGTCTACACTTAAGTACAAGTACTTTCACCAATCATTGCAACACTCTTTAACAAATCCATCGAATCCTCTATCTTCCCTACAGTTCTCAAAATAGTGAGGGTCACCCTGATACATAAAGGAGATCAAGCAGACTTGAATAACTAATGGCCAATATCCAACTTACCCCTTATCTCTAAAATCTTTGAAAAATTAATTAATAAGCGAATCTATTCCTACCTCATCTCCCACAACATACTCAACCCCTGTCAGTTTGGGTTCAGGCCTAATAAAAGTGCGAATGATGCTATTATACACACGCTTGAACAAATATACACTGTACTCGAGAAAAAAGAAGTCTCACTGAGGATCTTCACTGATTTCCATAAAGCTTTTGATACAGTTGACCATGATTTGTTGCACATAAAATTATCACACTATGGTATAAGAGGGCACTCCCTCAACTACCTAAAGTCATACCTTAGCAACAGAAGCCAATATGTGTACACAAATGGAGCAAACTCTTCTACACAACCAATTACAGTTGGTATCCCACAGGGAAGTGTCCTTGGCCCTCTTCTCTTTCTCATTTACATAAACGATCTACCAAATGCGTCGCAACTACTCAAACCCACACTATTTGCAGATGACACTACATACGTCTTCTCTCACCCAAGCCAAGTCATACTAACTAATTTTATAAATACTGAATTACAGAAAATATCTACCTGCATGATGATTAACAAGCTTACTTTCAATATTGACAAAACCTACTTCATTCACTTTGGAAACAGAACTACAGATGTTCCTCTTAATATAATGATAAATGGATCACCTATCGCAAACCTCACAGAGGGAAAATTCTTAGGAATCCATCTTGATAATAGACTCAAATTTCAAACACATGTTCAACAAGTTTCCAAGAAAGTTTCCAAGACCGTAGGTATACCACAAGGATACAGTACTATGTTCCACAATCAGCTCTCCTGGCCTATATCACTCACTCATTTACTCCTATCTCACCTATGGAATCTGTGCATGGGGCTCAACATAATAAATCATCTCAGACATAAATATCCAACAAAAGGCTCGCAGTAATGAATGATAATAAATTCCCACTCCAGGCAACATACTCCACCAATATTCAAAACTCTAAACTTACTCAACGTACAAGACATCCATACTTATTATTGTGCCTACTACGTGCATAGAACTCTAAATCGGATATAAACCTCCTCAAACATCTCTTTACCAAAACCTCAACAGAACACATGACCATAACACAAGGCACAGATCACTCTGATGTTCCTCTTGTCCATCTCACACTATGTAAAAATTTGATTCACAACAAAAGGCCCAAAAATCTGGAATTAATTACCTGTGAATACAGAAGAAACACTTTATCAATTCAAGGCTCTTCTTAAAAACCACTTACTCACCACACTAGATAAATATGATACTGTATCTCGTGAATGTATAAGCTGTGACCCTATCAAACTATATATTTTTAATTACATTACCAAATAAAATACTCCATTATTATGAATGCTCAGTAACTCATCTAATGACCATATGACCTGTTTTTTGCACTACAAATCATTGATTTTATTCAATTTGATCGGATTAATAAATTGTATGACTTCATTTAGTATATTGATCATTTTGTTATACATTGTTATGCTACAAATTTCTTCAACTATAATGCTTCTTAATTGAAATGTTCAAATTTCATTGTTTAAAATACTCATTTTTACTTCATGTTGTAATTTGTTTACCTTTATTTTTACCACTGAATATATCATTGCTTAGTTAATCTTAAGTTAATTTTAAGCTGCCCACAATGTTCTGCCTTTTGCAATGTTCACCCAGTGACTATAATCCCTTGCACAACTATGTATCATGTTCAAATAAAAGTTATTATTATTATTATTAAGTAGGTATAAAATAAAAAACAATATTTAAAAAAGAAAAGTACATATGTAGGAAAGCAATAGGTAAATTACAGTATTACAGTAACTTATACAATATCAGTTAAAATAAGCACTGGTTATAATACAACTATAAAAAGGTTACTACATAGTAACAGTGGAACTTTAAGGAAGCCCACCTTGATCACATGAAGTATGTGGATTATGTGCAGGCCGAAGCAGAGCTGGAGTCGCGTGCGTTGAAACGCCACAATCAGACCAATGCTAGGGACAACCCGTCTATCCCTTCTCCCACTACTACTGGTATGGAAGACGGCCCAGTAAGGCTCCATACTTATGGCCTGCGACCCAGGACAACAGTACATTTCTGTGACATTGACGTACCTACTGACTTGTCTGACTCCTACGCTAGTTATGCTAATTGTTTGCTTGCAGAAATGAGTATAAATGCGCACACATTGTATAGCTAGTCGATAATGGAGTCAGGGTGGACAACATCACGTAATTATGTAAATACGTTTAGAAGGGTACCCAGAGTGTAATGAATTCCATGGATATAGTATTATTGTAGGTATGTGCACCCAGTTTTTTTTATAACAAAAAAAAAGCCTGTATTAGGGTCAGGGCAGTGCTGCCCTCTGAGTCACATGTCACACCTTAGGAAATGCTACTGTCAGTCATTGTTTGCAGGTGTGAGGGTGCAACAACGTTAGTAGGCGAGTGGTCAACTGATGTTCAGCCCTGCGAACAACCTGTATATAGAAGATTTTAGTTCCCGTGCTGACGTCTCCGGACACCTCCCGAGGGAATCAGCGCCGGCAAACCAGTTTTCTCTTCCCCTGGATGGGAGAGTTTTTTTTTGCCTGTTGCATTTTTATGTCCCTTTTGATTTACAAGTGAGCAAAAGCCAGTCCCTCTCTTGGGTAGCTAGTGTAATTCCTTTATACCTACGGGCCCACCAGTATTGTCGCGTCCGAGGTGCGTGGCCGAGCAAATGTAGACAGCCTGTATTGTCAGAACACACAGCCTAGCCGTCTGTTCTGACTAGTTCATATTTCGTGGAATTTAGGTCTGCCCTCTGTAGGCTCACCCGGGTCAGTGGGAGGCTCAGCCCATTCGCTCTCACTCCTAGGCCGACCGACTTGTTAGACACAAGTGCTTCCCCTCCACGGACTGGCTTGCGGTCACTCCCTCACACTGCCCGTTGTGTACTCACTCCTATCCAATTAAAGCCAAACTAGTCCACGGCCATATCATTGCTACCTTCATCGGCACTAAACCGTTGTTCAGCAGCAAGAACAGTAATAACAATATTACCCCTCTCAGGCAACAAATATTACCCTTCTCAGGCAACAAATATTACCCTCTCAGGCAACAAATATTACCCCTCTTAGACAACAAATATACACCTTTTCAGGCAACAAATATTCCCCATCTCGGGCAACAAATATTCCCCCTCTCATACAACAAATATTACCCCTCTCAGGCAACAAATATTACCCCTCTCAGACAACAAATATTACCCCTCTCAGGCAAAAATATTACCCCTCTCAGGCAACAAATATTACCCCCCTCAGACAACAAATATTACCCCTCTCAGGCAACAAATATTACCCATCTCATGCAACAGATATTACCCTTCTCAAGCAACAAATATTACCCCTCTCAGGCAACAAATATTACCCATTTCAGGCAACGAACATGACCCCTCTCAGACAACAAATATTACCCCTCTCAGGCAACAAATATTACCCATCTCATGCAACAAATATTCCCCTTTCCCTCAACCCAAAATATTACCCCTCTCAGGCAACAAATATTACCCATTTCAGGCAACAAATATGACCCCTCTCAGGCAACAAGGTATTGGATCAATAACTAGTTTAAAATTTATTTAGAGTCTATGCATTATAATTTATTTCTACTAGGAAACTACATCGAATATTATCAAAATCTTACAATGTTTAATTTTAAAGTATCTGAATATTATGACTTAATATTGTATGTACTATAGTTTCATTTTATGGAAACTTTAAGTAATGAATTTACAAATATATATATATATATATATATATTAAAAATATATATATATATATTATGTATTTTATATAAGTAGGTGTGTTTTCTACAGTATGGCTCTCTGCATATGGCTCCCACAGTATGGTCCTCCTGAAAAAGCCTTCTACGAGTGGCTCTTTTCCTGAGTGGCTACCTTTCCTGAGCAGACTCCTTTTCAACCTTTATGCTAATGACCTCGCCCTCGAGACCACCTCACCCTCGACCACCTAATATACCAGACAATCACTTTACTTTGAACACTACCAAAAACACCATCAATTACCATTGAATACTCCAAAAACATCATTGCAACCCCCCAAATCACCACTGAAAACTCACAGAAACCTTCAAAAATACTCTTGCACATTATTTGAACACCATCAAAAACATCATCAAACCCATTTGAATACTCCCAAATACACCACTGAATTCAGTCCAAAACACCACCAAAATCACCATAACTAAGATCAACATTTACATACGAATGCTCCAAAAACATCATCAAACTCCTTGAATATACCCAAAAAACCACTGAATACTGCCCCCAACTTTTACTAAAAAAACTCCAGAAAATAAGATCAACACCACCAACTAACACCCATTTTATAGAAATCCCTCAAATCGCTATAACCCAAATCGATTCCCACTCCCCAAGAATATTATATAACATGAACGCAAAAAAAAAAAAAAAACATTATCATAAATCATTTGAATACTCCAAAAAACACCTTTGAACATTTCCAAACAACACCCACAACCCAACAACACCCACAACCCACAATTTTAACTAATTTCATCAGAAAAAGACATCAACAACCCACAACTTATAACCACTTTTTGGGATCTCTAGTTCGACTACATTCCCACAACCCTCACACTTACCATTTATTCACAATTTATTCGATACAAATTTTTCCCCCCTTTTTTAACTAAATCTTAAATTTTAAAACACATTCCCCCCTACATTACTAAAATTCTAATAAAATCCTCGAACAAAAACAAAATTCACATTTCACTCCACAAATGCATCTCATCACCCATCTCGAATCCACTAAATCACTGTAACCAAGTTATTCCAAAATTCTATGACCCCTAACACCCCACAGACAACTACTTTACTTTGAACACTACCAAAAAACACCATCAATTACCATTGAATACCCAAAAACATCATTTGAACACACCAAATCACCCCTGAATACTCCCCGAACCCTTCAAAAATACTCTTGCACATCATTTGAACACCATCAAAAACATTACAAACCCATTTTAATACTCCCAAATACACCACTGAATACTACTAAAACGCCACTGAATAGTCAAAACACCACCAAAATCACCCTAAACTAAGATCAACATCGCAGACTAACACCCATTTTCACACAAATCCTCTCAAATCCCTATAACCAAGACGATCCCACTCACCTCCAAACTAAGAAATAACATGAGTGCAAAAAAACATAAACACAATCCAAAACAACACAAACACTTACAACAGAATCATCTCTTTTCGGTATCTCTAGTTCGACAACAACGCCCACAACCCACAATACCCACATCCACAACACCCACAACCCACATCACCCACAACCCAAAAACCCACAACAACAACCCACAACTTATAACCACTTTTTCGGCAAACACTAATTCGACAACAACACCCATAGCCACAAACCAACAACCACATCACCACACAACCCCCAATTTTTTCTCGTTTTAAAATAATTTCATCAGAAAAAGTCACAACAATAACCCACTTATAACATCTTTTTTGGTATCTCTAAGTTCGACAACAATACCAATAACCCTCTCACTTACCAATTTATTCCCCAATTTTTCCTCTTTCGATACAAATTTTTCCCTTTTTTACTGAATCATAATGTAATACACATTCCTCCTACATTACTAAAAATTTAATAAAATCCTTCCATACCCATCTCCTGTATCCCATAAATTGTATTAAAAAAACTAATCTCAATACCGAACTACTGCGACAAAGTTCAAACCCATTCTTTCAATATTTATAACTTTTCACTTCTATAATTTCTTTTAAAATTCACACATTACCTTTATTTTAGTAAAATTCCCCCATATTTCATTAATTTCTAATAAACCCTCCATACCCCTCTCCATTTCACCCAATTTTTCACATCCACTCCCCCCTCTCCAACAACTCTCTGAACACACACAAAAATCACATTTCATCCACAAATGCCCCCATCTCCAAAAAATCATAAAATTTTCACCTTTTTAACCCCCCCAAAAACCCCCAAATACCTGTACCCCTTCCCC
>NC_069405.1:6368099-6433228 GCF_026875155.1 Cherax quadricarinatus
GTTGGATTAGACTAAATTAAATTGTGCTTCTTATAATAACGTTAAGTATGTTTTCTATTTTTATTTTTTTACAAAATTACTATTTTTTACATAAACATAAATGAAAAAAATATATCTTTAAACGTGTAAGAGAATTTTTTTTAGAAATGACTTAATTTTAAATGATTTCCTGCTAATTGACCAGTTTTACCTGTCCGGCTCCACATTATATATATATGAACAAGCACTTCCAGCTACACATTGTGAAAGTAAAATACCTGTTGATCATAGTTGATACCATTATCACTGACAACATTTTCACTCCAGAAGGCAGCAGATACATTACGTGTTAAACTAGCACACACCAAACACCATTTTCAAGCCATTTACCTCCATTCCATCAGCGTATTAAATGTCATGTACAGATATTTGAAATCGAAAATGCTAAAAAGTAATTATGAGGACGCTGAATGCTAGATAACGTGATGATTTCGAACAATTACTGCAAATGGCAGATTGAAAAGAAAGAAAGTTTAATTCGTGTACTCGCTATGTGATGATGTAATCAGTCTAAGTTCGGATTTCGCAACAAAATTTATCAGCGTGAGATTAAAATTATGGAAAATTATCCCGATAATTTCGAATGGTACTTGATGTTATGATTATCATTTGCAGGTTGCGGGTAAAGGCATTATCGCTGAGAGCAAAACTGCGATAACAACCATTCAGTAAATACGACTGCCAGTTGGATATTTGACTAGCTGGGCCGCTCGCCCGGCCATTATGTAAGGGCAGGGACCACCTGTCCAGGCGTTGTTTTTAGCGACCCGCCCAGGTCACTGCCCAGGTCACATGTCCAGGTCACATGCCCAGGTCACATGCCCAGGTCACATGCCCGGGTTCACATGCCGGCTGATATGCATGATGTTAAGTAAAAGGACACAAGTGCAACATTTTATTGTGGCAACTTTTCGCTCTCCAGGAGCGCTGTAAACTGTTAACTATTTAACCGCTAGTTTTGGCAGGCCCGTCACATCTGGCCAACATTCAACAATTTTATTTGTTTTATCTTTTTTTAAGGAAACTCCATGGACTTACAATAACAATAATAATGTAATAATAATAATAATAATAATAATAATAATAATAATGATTTAATAATATCCTCCTTATTACATTATTAACTCAAGCATAAAAAAATGATGTACCATCGGGGTGGGGGGGGGGGGGTGAGGGGGGTGGAGGGGGTTAGGGGTGGGGGGGGGGGGGGTTTTCAGTAATTTTCACCAGATAGTAAAAAGGGGAACATTTATTTTACTGGGACATGCTGGTGATGTGTGTGTGTGCAGGTACATTATGAAGACTGACACCAAGAAAGGAAGGACATTGCCTGTATGAAGGGGAAGTTGCTAATACTCAAGACATACAGATGTTATATAGAAATTAATATGTTTGTCAAAATTCTTCACTTGATGCATTATATATGAAGGTTAACATTGTGTATAATAGGTGGGTTTTTTAAAAAAGTTAACCAAAAAAAATAAAACACTTATTGCCTGGATTTAAAAGTCATTATCATGCTAGAACTTCATTAAAAATTTCCCCTGTTATTATGTAGTAACCTTTATATAGTTGCATTATAACCAGTGCTTATTGTAACTGATATTGTGTAAGTTACTGTAATACTGTAATTTAACTATTGCTTTCCTACATATGTACTTTTCTTTTTTAAATATTGTTTTTTTATTTTATACCTAATTAATAATAATAATAACTTTTATTTGAACATGATACATAGTTGTGCAAGGGATTATAGTCACTGGGTGAACATTGCAAAAGGCCTTCGTATGCAGAACATTGTAGGCAGCTTAAAATTAACTTAAGATTAACTAAGCAATAATATATTCAGTGTTAACAATAAAAGTAAACAAATTACAACATGAAGTAAAAATGAGTATTTTAAACAATGAAATTTGAACATTTCAATTAAGAATCATTATAGTCAAACAAATTTGTAGCATAACAATGTATAATATAACAAAATGATCAATATACTAAATGAAGTCATACAATTTATTAATCCGATCAAATCGAATAAAATCAATGATTTGTAGTGCAGAAAACAGGTCATATGGTCATTAGATGAGTAACTGAGCATTCATAAGAATGGAGTATTTTATTTGGTAATGTAATTAAAAATACATAGTTTGATAGTGTCACAGCTTATACATTCATGAGATACAGTTATTCAGTATTTATCTAGTTGTGGGTGAGTAAGTGGTTTTTAAGAAGAGACTTGAATTGATTAAATGTTTCTTCTGTATTCACAGGTAATTAATTCCAGATTTTTGGGCCTTTTGTTGTGTATCAAATTTTCACATAGTGTGAGATGGACACGGGGAACATCAGAGTGATCTGTGCCTTGTGTTATGGTCATGTGTTCTGTTGAGGTTGGTAAAGAGATGTTTGAGGGGAGGGTTTATATCAGAGTTTAGTGTTCTATGCACGTAGTAGACACAATAATAAGTATGGATGTCTTGTATGGTGAGTAAGTTTAGAGTTCTGAATATTGGTGGAGTATGTTGCCTGGAGTGGGAATTTATTATCATTCTTACTGCAGCCTTTTGTTGGATATTTAATGGTCTGAGATGATTTATTATTGTTGAGCCCCATGCACAGATTCCATAGGTGAGATAAGAGTAAATGAGTGAGTGATATAGAGCCAGGAGAGCTGATTGTGGAACATAGTACTGTATCCTCGATGGTATACCTACGGTCTTGGAAACTTTCTTGGAAACTTGTTGAACATGTGTTTGATATTTGAGTCTATTATCAAGATGGATTCCTAAGAATTTTCCCTCTGTGAGGTTTGCGATAGGTGATCCATTTATCATTATATTAAGAGGAACATCTGTAGTTCTGTTTACAAAGTGAATGAAGTAGGTTTTGTCAATATTGAAAGTGAGCTTGTTATTCATCATGCATGTAGATATTTTCTGTAATTCGGTATTTACAGTATTGGCTAGCATGACTGGGCTTGGGTGAGAGAAGACGTATGTAGTGTCATCTGCAAATAGTGTGGGTTTGAGTAGTTACGACGCATTTGGTAGATTGTTTATGAAAATGAGAAAGAGAAGAGGGCCAAGGACACTTCCCTGTGGGACGCCAACTGTAATTGGTTGTGTAGAGGAGTTTGCTCCATTTGTGTACACATTTTGGCTTCTGTTGCTGAGGTATGACTTTAGGTAGTTGAGGGAGTGCCCTCTTATACCATAGTGCGACAATTTTATGTGCAACAAATCATGGTCAACTGTATCAAATGCTTTACGGAAATCAGTGAAGATCCCCAATGAGACTTCTTTTTTCTCGAGTACAGTGTATATTTGTTCAAGCGTGTGTATAATAGCATCATTCGTATTTTTATTAGGCCTGAACCCAAAATGACAGGGGTTGAGTATGTTGTGGGAGATGAGGTAGGAATAGATTCGCTTATTAATTAATTTTTCAAAGATTTTAGAGAGAAGGGGTAAGTTGGATATTGGCCTATAGTTATTCAAGTCTGCTTGATCTCCTTTATGTATCAGGGTGACCCTCGCTATTTTGAAAACTGTAGGGAAGATAGAGGATTCGATGGATTTGTTAAAGAGTGTTGCCATGATTGGTGGAAGTACTTGTACTTAATTGTAGACTTGTTGTTTAGAGTACATACTTATGAAAGGTATTACCTGTGAAATAGTAAAGTATAAATACAGTAAACCCTCAATGTAACAAACCAATGGGTAGGGTACAGGTGGCCAGTAATGATGATGGTGATGAATAAAGATGAGTTTATTGTGCCATGATGTTATAATATGGGAGAGTTCTGTAACCAATGGATTTTTGTCTATTGTTTCCAAATCGGTTGACCCAGCGGATTTTATCCTTTATTTCTGAGGCCTGTTAAATCAAGGGTTTACCATACAACAAAAATAAATATGTCGCATTCATTGATCCTAAACAGTCAAGGCATTTTAACTGTATATACAAACTAGTTTCTGTTGTTGGACACTTCTTACTGGTCTCTCATATTTCGGGCTCTTTCAGAATTCTGATGTGCTTCCTCTGCTGGTAAACCCATCAAAGGAGGGAGGCCTTGATCCAAGGAACTGGAGCTACCCATCCCCTTGATCAAAATTGTCTACCATTCCCAGGGTACTGTATAATAACCCTTATGGGTTTAGCATTTCCTCATGATCATTTATTATATTTAGAGGGAAATGCTAAAAAAACAGAAAATATATAGCACCTTGGGAATGAGTAGTTGGGCTCAGTCTAAGGAAGGAGAACTGGTCAAATGCTGTAGCTCAAGAGCCCTTTACCAGTCGAATCGAATCGAATCGAGGACGACGAGAGCTGTCGTAAGATGGGAAGGAAGAAGGATAAGGAAGGATGGAAATAACTGGAAAAGGATGGGGAGGAGGGTGTCATGTAGGGGGTGAATGATTGAATAGGATATAAGTGGGGAATATTGGGAAATAAGGGATTTATGTAGGCAGGGGGGAGAGGCAGGCGAGGTGGTAGGAGTGAGATGATTAGCGGAGGTAGGTAGTAATGACAGGTCAGTGGTGACCACACGACACTCTCATTAACTCTACACTACTCACTAACATATGCCTCGCCACTCTTCACTCATATATAAACATAATAAAATATAAGAAATAGGAATAGCTAATAACGGGGACAGTGAATATTACTATTTCTATTCAAACACAGTTTATTATTAGTCCTTGTACAAAAAATATTTGGGAACAGGAGTACGTCATTGGTTTAGATAAAATGGGATGGTATGTATAGCAGTGAGACAGGGAACACAATCAACTTGACCAAAATGAATATAACTTACAATATAGCACAGAGGACAGTTCACTACAGGAACAAGCCACAGGTCCAAGACCTACACAGCACGAGTACTGCGCCAAGCCAGTACTCTGCCCAATGCCTCCAACAGTCTCCTCCAGAGACTTCAGCAGCCTTCTCCCGAGCCCTGCACCCCAGCAGCAGCTCCGCTCGAATCTCCCTACTCAGCTCTTCCTTGGGCTTTTATGGTGATCCAAGCACCCTCCACAACCACGTGTACGACCTGACGCCTAGGTCTGAGGCGTCAAGAACAAAAGACCTCAGACGTGGGCGTGGCTACAGACGTTTGCCAAGGCAAGGTGTGACCATATAATTGGTTAAATTAGGTCTCCCCAGAGACCTCACAAGCCCAGCTGAACTACATCACAAGGGGAAGAGGAGGAATCAAGGCAAGTGGCCCAACCACTTTGGGACATGTGGTACAAAAGTACTGGAGACGTAGATAGAGAGGCTTGAATGATGTCATTGCTTGACTCACTAGGAGAGGATGGCAAAGGCAGCGGTAGGAGCTGGGAGTGTCAGAAGGCAGCAAGCAGGATGAGTTGGTTATGGTCTTAAACCGTTTATCAGTGCGTTAAATTGTTTTCGAGAGATTTGTATCACACATATGGGAGAGCTGTAGTAGTATTCGTTGGTTTGGAGTTGGTGGAGTATCTGGTTGTAGGTAGGGAATGGTCTTTCTTCGCTTTGGTACGATACAGTGTTGTCTTGGAGATGTTGGATGAGTTCTAGGCGAGTCATGCTTGCGGGGTATTGCCTCGTGGTGTAGAATATGAGTCCTTTGTGTTTAACCGGTGGTGGAGTAGAGGAAGGTGGTATTGCTTCGTTTTCAACTTCAGTAGACGAATTAGAAGATGTTTTTGGTGGCAAGGCTTCTGATTGGTTGGATTCAGTGAGAGGTGGTGGCGATGGAGGCTTCTCATTGGTCGTTGTTGGATTGACGTCACTAGTTGGTGGTGTTGATGGAACTTCTGCAGAAGAGTTGGTGATTAAGTTTTTGGTGAATTTGAGAATTTCTTCAGAAGGTGGAGATGCTGGAAATGTAAATGAAATCATGTTATTTAATGCAAATAACTCGTTGATGGTAGAGTTAAATGATCCAGGTACAGCCATGTTTTGCATATGAGCGTATAGTAGACAGTAGTGAATCTTCGTTACGTCACATTGTTGGAGGAGTGATGGTGGTGGTGGGTGGAGGCGGGCTGAGTAGAAGCTTGTAGCAATTTTGTAGTGTCTGCTTGTATTTTTGCAATTGCTGCATACGTTGGAGTGTTGCTAGTAGGTTTTTTCTTTGCTGCATCTTGTGTTTTCTTCATAATATCCTTTCTTGTAGGACATTTTGCTGCCAGTGTATGGTGATCATTACTCTTGCAGTTTAAGCACGATGGTTGTGTTGGAGCAGCAGCGGTACAGGAACTGAAGGCGTGTCCCTCACTACCACATGTAGTGCAGAACTTCTTGTCTTTTACTGGACATGCTTTGGTGGTGTGATGGTATGAATAACAGTTCCAGCAATGTTGGATGTAGTGATATCTCTCTGCTTCAATGTAGGTAGGGCTGATGTAGTAGTAGTAGACAGCAAGACCTTCGTTCAGTGCAGTGGCAGCCATGTTCACGTCGGTGAAGGTGACCTTGAGCATGGACGTTGCATTTGGAATTTTTGTAATGCTCCTTTACCAGTATCAAGAACCTTCCCCATGAATATATTAAGTTCATAGGTAAGCATTAAATCAAGGGGTTATACAACACTAAATTAGTGACAAGTCACAGGGACTAATTTTGAGTCCCTGTGAGTTTGTCACAGGGACTCAAAATAGGCATATTTCCTCTTTAGCACGTCCAGCCCTGCAGTGCTGTCTGACCTTTGTGGTTTAGCATAGTTTTGATTGTGGTAATACCCGTCAGGAATTGTATATAGGACGTGGTTATTTTGAGTGAAAAGCTTATATAGTATAGTATATTACTATGATGGGGAAATGTTTAATATGTAGAAGTTATACAGCATCTAGAAAATGGGACCGTGTGCCTTTGTGACAGTAAAGTGTTCTTGATCCCAGAAACGGGACTAATCCTCCCCTTCCTTGGATTCAACCTGAATTCTTCCTATTTCCTAGGTGGTGCAGCCATAGGGGTCACCTTGCAGGATAGGTATCACTTCTCCCTGTTAGAATATAAAAGGGGAAAGGACAATTGTTTAAACCCCGAAAAAAAGGGCCCCTAATTAATTTCTTTAAATCAGACCCCACCCACCAACAATCAACCCAACCTTTTCATTACTTTAAAATTAAGTTGCTAAACCCAAAAGGGCCCACTTTAATTATAAGTCCTAAACCTGCAAGGGGCATTATTACAATAATAACTAAAACCCCTCCCCAAAAGGGCTCATTCACTGTTTTCCCTTTTTCTTTGTTAAATTATAATAATCGGGTTCCTTTTTTAAAGGGAAAAAATCAGTTCCTTTGGATCAAACCCCCTACTAACTTACGGCCAACCTTTTGCTAATTCCTGTTAAAAGCCTAAAACCTGGAATCAAAAGTCCTAGGGAAAAAAAAACCCGTTTGGTTTGACAACGGAACTAACACGGGGTTTAATTTCCTTTAATAACAAACCAGCTAATTTATTTTCTACAAGCCCTGGAAAGGTATTACAGCTAGGACATCACTGAATATATACAGCCCTGTGACACCCAACTGACTTACTACTACGGGTCCTAGCTGACTTTCACGCCCATTTACAAAGGGCCCTAGTGACATCCGGGACATATACTCCCAGTCCTAGTTTGACATCACTCCCTACTACTTTTATAGAAAGCCCCTTTTGTTTTTGTACAGGATTCTCCCCCAAATTGGGTTTCAGTTTTTCCCCGGGATATGACACACCAGTTGCCCAAACCCCACTCAGGTCCCAAAATTTTACGTTTGGTAAACCCATGGTCACCCAGGTGCCCTTAAGCCGTCCAACATTTCCCTGTAGGGGGGAAACGACCCCGGGGCCCCCGTGTGAGGGCGGGTTTTGCAGAAAGCGTTGAGCCCCTTTCATCGCATAAATTTGCCCCCCCTTGATGGGTTAATTAATAAAAAAAATCGCTGGGAACCCCCATGGTTTTTCTTAAAAAGAGCGCATGATAGCGTATTAGTTTTTTTAATTTTGGGTTTTTTTCCCCTGCTGTCAAAATTATTTGACATCCAATTTATAAATCCCGTAAAATCATTGTCCTCTGTTACACCCTTTTTCATTTTTAAAATGTTTTAATTTGATTTTTGGGTTTTACTCCCTTAACCCTGGCCCCGGGTTTTCTGGCATCCTTTTTTTCAACCTTCTCTTCTTCTCTTACCCCTAAGCAAGGGGCCCTTTTAAATCCTGGGAAAAACTGCACTACCCTTTCCCTTTGCTAAACCCTGAAAACCTTTTTTCCCATTTGTGTTAAAAAACCCCCTTAGTTTTTTTTAACATGCGGGCCTTTCCCCCCACTAAGGGAGGGGGGCCCCTGGAATGCAGGCAAGAGATACAGATAATTTTCATTTGGGAAAAGGTCCTGGGGGGTTTTGGTACAAAAAAACCTGCACACGAAAAACCCACCCCCCAATAAAAATAAAAAGATTCGGCAGGGAGGGTTTGAACATTCCCCGATGAAAAAACAGGGGCGCCACGAGTAAAACTGAGAGAAAACACAGAAAAAGTGTCGGGGGGCCCAAGCTTTTTCAATTGCCTCCCAGCTAATAATGGGGGATTCCCATAACCTTGGCTGTTTTCAAAAAAGGCATTTAGGGGGGAAACCAAAGGGTCAGTACCTGCCCAAAACCGGGTTGGTTCGTTTGTCAGCTTGTGGGGGGCCCGGAGAAACCCAGCCTGGTTGATCAGCCCTGACCCAAATCATGGGGGCCGGGTTCACCCCCTTCCCAAGTCCCTTTTACCCCAAAAACCCCCTTTAAGTGCGCATTGTATTTCCCCATTTCCAGTACTCAAGTCGGCTTTTAAAAAAAAACGGTTTCCCCGAATCCCTTCTTAAAAATTACCCTGCCCCCACTCCAAAAGCTTGTCAGGTCCCCAAAAAAAATTCGTTTCATTCACTCCTATCTAAATTTTCTGCCCCCTTTCTGGAAGTCCAAGCCCCTCCCCCACAAAAAGGGCCTTTACCCAACCCCCTTACAACTTTTTGAGAAAGACTCCCACCCTGCCTTCCTTTTCCTAAGAAATTTTTAGGGTCTCCATGCATTCTACTTTGATTCCCCTTGTCTCCTTTTAAAAAAACCAAACGCCTCAACAAAAACCCCCCTTTTTTCTTGACTAAAACTTTTTTTAATTTTTATTTCCCCTAATTTCCCCCTCCGAATTCTCTGCATAATTTTTAAAACCCCCACATTGCCCTTAGACAGGACATTTCCCCTGCCTCCAACCCTCTCCTCGCTGCGGGATTTACGACCCCAAACTTCACACCCCTATAAAGTGTTGGTACCCCTTTACCCTTTTTTTCATTCCCCTTTCCTCCCTAGGGTAACGTTTTTTTTGTTCCAAGAAAACCTCAACGCACCCCTCACCTTTTTTCCCTTTATCAATTCTATGGTTAAAAAATATCCCTTATTTTTAAAATTCCCTCCCCTAAACGTCAACCCCAAAAGTCTTTTAAAAAAATTCACTTCTTCCTTAAATCCTCCCAATTTTTATATCCAATTTTTCTTTAATTTTAAATCTGTTTCCCCCCCATCACCTTTCTCTTTTCCATGGGTTTACTTCGTTTTTTTTACATTTTTTTAAAACAGGGTTTATCCTAAATTTTCCTTTTTTTTTTTTTTGGGAAAAACCTATGTACATCACACAGGGGAGTGAAAACAAAGAAAAAATTCAGCTCTGTACCCCTGTAATATGGTTTAAAGAATTTACAGTTTCCCGGTTGAAGAAAATTCAATCTCCAAGTCACTTTTAAAAATTTTCAATGCACCCCCCCACAAGCAGCTGCCCTTTTTATTTTGGGATGTTTAGAATTATAAGGGTAAAAAAAAACTGACATATACTGAAAAGGGTTTGGGAAAAGATATTTCTTAGCAGCTTAAAAAAATTAATAGCGTCTCAGGGCAAGTTTAGTGGGAAAACAATATTTTCTCTACAAAATGGGATTAAGGGTTTTTATTTGTGGAACAAACTTTTTCATTTTCCCTATTGTTTTAATTAATGAAAAAAAATCATATTGATTTAAAATTTTAAAAAAAACTTTGCCCAAAAAACAGTTTTAAAATTTTGGCAATTTTCAAAGAAAAAAAAGGGAAAATGTCCCTTAGCTTCCCGTGTGAAAAAGTCCCCTTTATATGAAAAAGTCTGCTTAAACCCTGGGATACTCTGAAAATCTGGTTGAAAGGATTTAATTTAAAAAGGGGCCCCGGGGGTTTTTTTTAGCAATTGGGAAAATAAGTACGTACACTCAATGGAAGGGGGGGGGCTTTTTGGTTTTAAAGTGTCATCTGAATTGTGTGTCCATGGATTTGTGGCAGAACAGCTATTGGGAAAAAGTGATGGTGATGTAAATTTCCCTTTTTTTAAAGGGGGACTCTACCTTCGTGAAAAAAAAAAGACTGATGTGGAAAAAAAAAAAATAAATAATGATGAAAAGAAAAAACAAAATTTCAAAAAAATAGTGTAGCTTATGAGTAAATAACAAAATAGTGTAAGGGGTTGAGTAGTAAAAAATTGTTTTAGCTGTATTTATAGTTAAAAAAAAGTTTTAAACTGTATGAGTTGTAAAAAAAATAGTTTTAGCTGTATGATTAGTAACAAAATAGTGTAGTGTTTGAGTTTGTAAAAAAAATTTGTGTAGCTGTATGGTAGTAACAAAATTTGTGTAGCCCGTAAAGGGAGTAACAAAATAGTGGAGGGTATGGTAGGGAAAAAAATAGTGTTTGCTGTATGAGTTGTAAAAAAAATTTTTGGGTGGGGCCCCCGTTGAAATTTGTTAAAAACCCAAAATAGTGTGAGTAAAGAGTAGTAACAAAAAAGTGTAGCTGTAGGGGTAGTAACAAAATAGTGTTTGCTGTAATTTGGGGGGGGGGGTTTAAAAAAATAGTGTAGCGGGAGGGTTTGTAACCCAAAAAAGTGTAGCTGTATGAATAGTAAAAAAAATAGTTTTAACTGTATGAAATAGTAACCAAAAATTTTGTGTAAAAAAACCCGTATGAGTAGTAAAAAAATAGTTGTACTGTATTGGGGTTTGTAACCAAAAAAGTGTTGTGTATGGTAGTTAAAAAAAATAGTTTTAGCTGTTAAAGAGTAGTTTTCAAAATATGTTTCCTTGAGTAGTAAAAAATTTTACTGAGGTCAAAAATAAAAATTAAACTTCAATTTTAAATTTTCCCTTTTCCCCGTGTACTATCCAGTTTTTTTTTGAAACAAAAAAAGTGCAGGCAATGGGCCCCTTTTTTACTTAAAAGTAATTGTTGGGTCTCAGTTTCCCTTTTGGGCCCCTACATTATGTTTTTCCTGTAAGGCTTTCATTTCCCCGAGGGGGACATGAAACTGATTTTCTCTAGCATTTCTACTTAAAAAATAAAAAGGTTCCATAGTAAAAAATTTGATGTTATACTTACATTAATAAGAGGGTGCTAAACCCATAGGGGTCACTTTAATCAGTGAAGTGCTAAACCTGCAAGGGTCATATTACAATAAAAACTAAGCACCATACCCACAAGGGCTCAGTTCACTGTATAACCTGCTTAATTTGATTATAATAATCAGGTTCAGTTTAAGGGAAGGATAGATCAGATTCCTTGGATCAAGACCCCCCTCACTAGCACAACGGCACACCTTTTGCTACATTCCTGGTGGAGAGAGTGCTAAACCTGTAGAAGTCATAGTGCCTGAGGGAAAGGAAGCCGTTCAGGCTTGATCCAAGGAATTGAAGCACAGAGTTAATTCCTTAGCAACAGCAATCTATTTCTACAAGTACATGCATAAGGTATACAGGCCTAGCTGACATCAGTGACATACACCTATATAGAAAGTTCCTTGTTATGTACAGGATTCTGGGCAAATTAAGTCAGCTTTGTCCCAGGATATGACCACACCAGTTGACTAAACACTCAGGTACCTATTTTACTGCTAGGTGAACATGCTCAGCAGGTGTCTTAAGGAAGCATGTCCTAACATTTCCAACTGTACTGGGGATCGATCCCTGGACCTCAGTGTAAGAGCTGAGTGCAGTAGCGATTGAGCTTCGTCATCAGCATCAAGGTGCCTCCCTTGATGGGTTAATTAATAAAGGATCGCTGAGATACCCATGGTCTTTTCTTGAAAGAGCTGCATGACTAGCAGATATATAGTTTGTTTTAATATTGTTTATTACCCTGAATGTCATAATATTTGACATTCAAGTAGTAAATACCGTCAATCATTGCCCTCTGTTACATCCGTTTCAGGTTTAATGCTTAATTTGATTTTTAGTATTATTACATCCCTTCAATCCCTGGCTACAGACTTCTGGCATCCTTTAGTCAACCTTCTCTTCTTCTCTTATCCCTACAGCAAGAGGCTCTTAATCCTAGGAACTGCACTTATCCTTCCCTTTGACTGAACCTGAACACCTCTTATTCCATATGTGCTATAAAACCCTTAGTTATTTTAACATGCTGGCCGTCTCCCACCAAGGGAGGGTGACCCTCGAATGCAGGCGAGAGAGATACATGATAATATACACTTTGAAGGTCCTGGAGGGATTGGTACCGAACCTGCACATGAAAATCACTCCATATGAAAGCAAAAGACTCGGCAGGAGATGCAACATTCCCCCGATGAAAAGCAGGGGCACCACGAGTACACTGAGAGACAACACAATAAGTGTCTGGGGCCCAAGACTGTTCAATTGCCTCCCAGCATACACAACGGGGGATTACCAATAGACCCCTGGCTGTCTTCAAGAAGGCACTAGAGAGGCACCTAAAGTCAGTACCTGACCAACCGGGCTGTGGTTCGTACGTCAGCTTGTGCAGCCAGCAGTAACAGCCTAGTTGATCAGACCCTGATCCACCATGAGGCCTGGTCTCACACCCTCCAAGCTGCCAATATCCCAAAAACCCCTCCTTTAAGGTGCAGGCATTGTACTTCCCATTTCCAGTACTTAAGTCCAGCTATATAAAATAACTGGTTTCCCCGAATCCCTTCACTAAATATTACCCTGCTCACACTCCAACAGCTTGTCAGGTCCCAAATACCATTCGTTTCCATTCACTCCTATCTAACGTGCTCATGCACCCTTGCCGGAAGTCCAAGCCCCTCGCCCACAAAACGTCCTTTACCCACTCCTTACAACCTTTTTGAGGACGACTCCTATCCTGCCTTCCTTCCCCTACAGATTTATACGCTCTCCATGTCATTCTACTTTGATCCATTCTCTCTAAACGACCAAACCGCCTCAACAACCCCTCTTCAGTTCTCTGACTAATACTTTTATTAACTCTACACCTTCTCCTAATTCTCTGCATAATATTCACACCACACATTGCCCTTAGACAGGACATTTCCACCGCCTCCAACCACCTCCTCGCTGCAGCATTTACAACCCAAGCTTCACACCCATATAACAGTGTTGGTACCACTATACTTTCATACATTCCCTTCTTTGCCTCCATAGATAACATTTTTTTGTCTCCACAGATACCTCAATGCACCAATCATCTTTTTTCCTTCATCAATTCTATGGTTAACCTCATCCTTCATATATCAATCCGCTAACACGCCAACTATCAAATATCTGAAAACATTCACTTCTTCCATACTCCTTCTCTCCAATTTGATATTTAATTTTTCTTTATCTAAATCATGATACCCTCATCACCTTACTCTTTTCCATGTTCACTTTCAACTTTCTACATTTTTAAAACAGTTCATCCTAATTTTCCAATTTGTCTTGTTTTGCACATACGTAATGTACATACACACAGGGAGTGAATACAACGAAAAAATTACAGCTACTGTACCATGTAAATATGGTTTAATGAATTTACATGTACCAGGTTGAAGAGATTCACAATCTCAAGGGTAATAAAAAACTGACATATACTGAAGGTTGGAATAGATATTTCTTAGCAGCTTAACAGTTAATAACAGTCTCAGGTCACAGTTTAGTGAAGACAATATGTCTACTACAATGATGCATTAAGATCAATATTTGTGGAACAACATATTCATATCCCTATTGTTCAATTATTAATGAATAAGTCATATAGATTTAAGTATAAAAATACATAAGCAAATTTACAGTTAAATTTATGACACAATTTACCAAAGAAAAATAGGTACAAGTCTCTTAGGTTCCTGTGTGAACTGTCCTCTTTACTACTGAAATGTCTGCTTAACCATGGATACTCTGACAATCCTGGTATGGAAGGATTTAATGAAGCAAGTTTCATGAGCAAGTGGAAGGTACAGTACGTACACTCTAATGGAGAGGTGGGGCTGTTGTGGTTCAAAGTGTCATTTGAATTGTGATGTCCATGGATTTGTGGCAGAACAGCTATTGAATAAGTGATGGTGAGTGTATTTCCATTTTTTAGGCCACTCTACCTTCGTGAATAAAAAAAGACTGATGTGGAAAAAACAAATAAATAATGATGAAAAGACAACACTTTCAATATAGTGTAGCTGTATGAGTAGTAACAAAATAGTGTAGCTGTATGAGTAGTAACAAAATAGTGTAGCTGTATGAGTAGTAACAAAATAGTGTAGCTGTATGAGTAGTAACAAAATAGTGTAGCTGTATGAGTAGTAACAAAATAGTGTAGCTGTATGAGTAGTAACAAAAGTGTGGCTGTATGAGTAGTAACAAAATAGTGTAGCTGTATGAGTAGTAACAAAATAGTGTAGCTGTATGAGTAGTAACAAAATAGTGTGGCTGTATGAGTAGTAACAAAATAGTGTAGCTGTATGAGTAGTAACAAAATATACTGAGGTCAACAAACAATAATCTTCAATTAATTTCCTTTCCCTAGTGTACTATCCAGTTTTACATGAAACAAAAAAGTGCAGGCAATGAGGCCATTTTACACTTAATGTAAAATTGTAGCTGTCAGTACCTTACTGACACATTACATTATGTACCTGTAAGTCTTTCATTTCCAGAGATGACATGAAACTGAGTACTCTAGCATATTCTACTTAAATTATAAAATAAGGTACCCGAGTCAAAAGTTTGATGTTATACTACCAAAATGGCTGAGTGTATGAAGAAAGTTTTGTTATACTACCAAAATGGCTGAGTGTATGAGAAAGTTGTTATACTACCAAAATGGCTGAGTGTTTTGAAGAAAGTTGTTATACTACCAAAATGGCTGAGTGTATGAAGAAAGTTGTTATACTACCAAAATGGCTGAGTGTATGAAGAAAGTTGTTATACTACCAAAATGGCTGAGTGTATGAAGAAAGTTGTTATACTACCAAAATGGCTGGGTGTATGAAGAAAGTTGTTATACTACCAAAATGGCTGAGTGTATGAAGAAAGTTTTGTTATACTACCAAAATGGCTGAGTGTATGAAGAAAGTTTTGTTATACTACCAAAATGGCTGAGTGTATGAAGAAAGTTTTGTTATACTACCAAAATGGCTGAGTGTATGAAGAAAGTTTTGTTATACTACCAAAATGGCTGAGTGTATGAAGAAAGTTTTGTTTTTACTACCAAAATGGCTGAGTGTATGAAGAAAGTTTTGTTATATACCAAATGGCTGAGTGTATGAAGAAAGTTTTGTTATACTACCAAAATGGCTGAGTGTATGGAGAAAGTTTTGTTATACTACCAAAATGGCTGAGTGTATGAAGAAAGTTTTGTTATACTACCAAAATGGCTGAGTGTATGAAGAAAGTTTTGTTATACTACCAAAATGGCTGAGTGTATGAAGAAAGTTTTGTTATACTACCAAATGGCTGAGTGTATGGAGAAGTTTGTTTATACAAAATGGGCTGAGTGTATGGAGAAAGGCTGTTTTTATGGCAAACCTTATTTCAGTATTTCATCCAGGACTGGACTTAGCAAGTTTACAAACACAGATATTCTGTCATATTCTGTCTTATAAGGTAAACAAGCACCCTAAGGTCACCAAGACTTTGAGTGCATCTTATTTTTAAGTGCATGCATGCTGCAATGTATATGATATTTGTATGTGTGTGTATGTTTGTATGTTTTGGTTGTTTATGTATGTTGTATGTTATGTGTGTGTTTTTATGAGTGTGGTGTTGTATGAGTGTATGTGTGTGTGTATTTTTATGTGGGTATTTGGGGTATGTGTTGTAATGTATGTATTGTATGGTGTTTATGTAGAGTGTATGTGTATGTTTGTTGTGGGGTGTGTGTGTGGGTGTTGTGTTGTGTGTGTGTGGGTGTGTGTGTGGTGTGTGTATGTGTATGTGCGTTTTGTGTGCATGTGTGTGTGTGTGTGTGGTGTGTGTGTTTTGGTGTGTGTGGGTGTGTGTGTATGTGTTTATTTGTGGTGGTGTGTTTGTGTGTGTGTGTGTGTGTGTGTGTGTGTGTTGTGTGTGGTATTGTGTGTATGGCATGTGTAGTGCATGGTTTGTGGTTGTCAGGTGTGTGCATGTGTGTGTGTGTGTGTGGGTGTGGTGGTGGTGTGTGTGTGGTGTTTGTTGTGTGTATGGTTTTTGTGTTTTGTGTGTGTATGTGTGGTTGTGTGTGTGTGTTGTTGTGTGTGTAGTGTGTTTTATGGGTGTATGGTTGTTTGTATGTGGTGGTATGTGTGGTATGTGTGTGTATGTGTACGAAGTATGAAAGTTCAGTCTCGGACAAATACTTAATGTTTCATTGCTAACCCCAGGTCTTTCTCCTCTCTGTCGCTTTCCCACTTTTCCCATTAACTCATTTCTTTTTAACTGGCCTATTTGCCAGGTAATGTTTAAACTTTCCCCCCCTAAAGGGGGAGAAGGAATTCTTCCCCCGTAAACCACGTGTCGAAGAGGGACTAAAATTCCAGGGAAACGCTAATCCCCCCTTTCTCCTGGGAAATTACAAATTAAAAAAAAAAAATTTTAATTTTTCTTTTTAGGTACCCGCCTAGGGGGGTGATATGTCAGTCTTTTCGAAAAAAAAAAAAAATTTTTTCTGAAAACCCTGTTAGTTAGATATAAACTTTTCTTTCTTGTACCTCCTGACCTACACTTATGTTTATCTGAGGCTTTTTAACAATATTTCTTAGGTTGTCAAAGGAACTTTCAATGCACGCTGTATCCCCCGAGGGGGGGGGCCAAAAGGAAAAAAAGAATGTTTCTCCTTTTACATTTTTTAAAAAACAAGGAGGGGATAGCCCCTTCCTCCTGACGTTTTAGTCCCTCTTATGACAGCATAGCTTATGGGGGAAAAATTCTATTCACTTCCCCTTGGATAGAGGGAAATAAAAAACGAATAGACAAAAAATAGAAAAAAACCCAGAAAGGGGGTGTGTGTTTATTTAAAATGTTTGTACGCATATTATGTGACCAAAAAGAAAGTAAAAGAGAAGGTACCGAAATCTTGATGTTTTGAACAGAAAAAAAAAAAACCAGCAATTCTTCCATCATTTAAAACAATTACATGCTTCTTTTTACACTCACTTTGGAGGGGCCGGGAGTACCCCCCTGAGGGGTTGCTGTTACCAAAATACTACCACGATTGTAAAAAAAGTACTGTCTTAATACGTTATAAAAAATTTATGAATAAATAATGACCAACCCTGATATATTATTAATTTTATATATTTATATATATTATATATTTATAATATAATATATATATATTTTTTTTTGTTTGGTTTTTGTGGTTTTGGGGTGTGGTGTGTGTTGTGTGTGTGTGTGTGAGAGAGAGAGAGGGGAGAGGAGAGAGAGAAGAGAGAGAGAGAAAAGGGGAGAGGAGAGAGAGGGGAAGAGGGAAAAGAGGAGGGAGAGAGAGGGGAGAGAAAAGAGGGAGAGAGAGGGAGAGAGAGGGAAAAGAGGGAGAGAGAGGGAGAAGAAGGGGGGGAGGGGAAGAGGAGGGGAGAGAGAGGGAGAGAGAGAGGGGAGAGAGAGGGGGAGAGAGAGAGAGAGGGGAGGAGAGAGAGAGGGGGGGAGAGGGGGAGAGAGGGGGGAGAGAGGAGAGAGAGAGAGATGAGGAGGGGAGGGGGGAGAGGGAGAGAGGGAGAGGAGGGAAGAGGGGGGTGGGAGGGAGGAGAGGGAGGGGGAGAGGGAGAGAGGGGGAGGGGGGGGGAGAGAGGGGGGGAAGGGGGGAGAGAGAGGGAGAGAGAGGGAGAGAAAGGGAAGAAAGGAGAGAGGAGAGAGAAGGGAGAGGAGGGGAGAGAGAGGGGGAGAGAGGGGGAGAGAGGGGGAAGGAGGAGGGGAAGAAGAAGGAGAGAGAGAGGGAAAAGGAGGAGAGGGGAGAGAGAGGGAGGGGGAGAGAGGGAAAAGGAGAGGGGGGGGGGGGGGGCTGCAGCCAAACAAGTTGATTTTTTAAAAATTTATATTTTTTAATCTTTAAAATTTTATTTTACTCAAATGCACATGTAGGGGGCTAATTTTGTTTGGTAAAAATTAGTAAAATTTAAATAAATGTATTTGTCCTTTTAAAACTAGCCCTGTGGTATTGGGATAGTTTTGCACCCCAACCCTAAGGGCCCCGGCTTTCTTTTTGACCACGGTAAACTAAGCTGTTTGCGCTATTGGAAACCAAGGCCCAAATAGCCCCCACAATCTGGTGAATCCAGCACTTGTAGAGTTAATATACCCGTTTAATATAAATAAATAATATATACACACCCCAAAATAAAATGTATAAACACCACATACTACTATATTTTTAAAAATATCAAACTTCCTGTCAGAAAAAATTTATACTTGGTTCCAAGTATAAATTTTTTTTAAAAATCATTTTCTCAAACAAACTTTCAACAAAACAACAATTATTTTTCCTAAAAACTAAATACCATTTGTTAAAAAAAAAATGATTCTCACAGTTTTTGTATATAGGCCTTTAATTCGTTTTTAATCACATAATATCACCTCCCTATATGTCAAGGGAAGAATCTGATCATGTCAAAATAGAAAACTGGCAATAATGGTTTACAATCTACTCTTATGGTTCAATTGTTGTTGATTATTTACAGAATAAGATTCAGTAAGACACTGCAAAATAGAACTATGCACAATAAAGATAACATCCAATGAGACATGATCAAGATAACCATAAAAATTTTGAATGACCACATATTTCTGTAAAGCTTCTCCTGCAGGTCCTCCTAACATTGAGAATCAGTCCCATGTTTGAAGCAATGGTGGTGCTGTTCTGGTGTGCCTGCTGATGAGCCTCACATGCTGGAAAAGGCTACCCCCACAAAGAATGAATCATATGAGCCAAAGTGGTTACCACCCAAACTACCACAAAAGAAGTCTTCCATATCCATAAAGCCATCATCCTGCATGTGTGGAGTGTGGGTTCTCAATTTAACCCCATAACTGTCTAAATGTAGATCTACATTGTTACCGCAAACGCTCCAAACATAGATCAATGTTTTATTTTTCCTGCCTCCAAATTTGGCATGAATGGCCTGAGATGCCTGGCCAGTACGGAATGTGTCTTAACATTCGGTGTGAGCAGTATTAAAGAAATCTGGGACCACTTAGTACCCTGTGGGAGCACCAATTCAATTATTGCCAGTTAGAGCAAACAGTGTGACAAACACCAGGGATTCACTGATGTCATGTCCTATTAACCTTTTCAGGGTCCGTGCCGCATTTCTACGACTCTGAGTTCTGGGTCCAAACCATAGTTCTACGCCATGAGCTCAGCTCACTTAGATAAGCTGTGAGCAGTAAATTTGGACCTAGATATGAGAGAATACTGTACATTTATGTGGCATGTGTGTGCACCACATAAAACAAATCCCGCACCACACAGTACATAATGAGAGAAAAAAAAAAAAAAAAAGAGTCCATAATTTTAGATTAAAACAGAGATTTTGCGGTGTTTTTTCATATGTTTTTTATAGTTGTATGTGCGATTTCTTGATCTCATTTGATTGGATGGAAAATATATTACATAAATAGAAATAATTTTGATTGGTTTTAGTACTGAAAACGGCTTGAAACTGAGCTCAAAGTAGCGGAAATGTTAAATTTTTGCCGATGTTCGAGGGTAAACAAATCGCATCACTCATCCAGTACACGTCAGCTGATGGGTATTATGTGTGTTCACAAATGCACTGATATTATTTATACAATTATTACATAACAGTAAATCTTCCATTTTTTTATTTGAATAAAAATTCATTGTTAATAAAAAATCAAAATGGAATTCATTTGTAAAGCCTGAAAACGTAACTAATGAACAGAGGAAATGTTACTTTAGTGAAAGGGATGCCTGCACTGTTTATTCTGGAAGCTATTTTGAAATAGGAATATTTTGAACTTTGTGATAAATTGGCCAAATTACCAATTTCTGATCACTTTATTGGGTAGTTGAAACAGTTGACTTGGTGATTTCTTGTGCTAAATCGATAAAATAGAAGTAATTCTAGTGAAGTGGCTAAGAATTTGGTTGACTGGAATAATGTAATTGGCTTAAAATGGGAGTCAAAGTCGGCAAAATCGCTGATGCGTAAATATCGCTGATGCATCAAAATTTGCGAGAGCATAATTTCGTCAATTTTCCATCAAATTTTGTACTTTTTTTTTGTTTTGTTTTATTAACCCTTTCAGGGTCCAAGGCCAAAATCTGAAGTCACGCACCAGTGTCCAAGAATTTAAAAAAAAAAAAAATTATTTTTTCTTATGAAATCGTAGAGAATCTTTTTGTGAAGGTAATAAAACAAAAAGTACGAAATTTGGTGGAAAATTGACGAAATTATGCTCTCGCGAATTTTGATGTGTCAGCGATATTTACGAGTCGGCGATTTTGCCAACTTTGACTCCCATTTTAGGCCAATTACATTATTCCAATCAACCAAATTCTTAGCTATTTCACTAGTATTACTTCTATTCTATCGATTGAGCACAAGAAATCGCCAAATCAACTGTTTCAACTACAAAATAAAGTGATCGGAAATTGTTAATTTGGCCAATTTAACACAAAGTTCAAAATATTCCAATTTCAAAATAGGCTCCAGAATAAACAATGTAGGTATTCCTGGAACTAAACTAACATTTCCTCTGTTCATTAGTTACATTTTGAGGCTTTACAAATAAATTCCATTTTGATTTTTTATTCACATAATGAATTTTTATTCACACCAAAAAATAGAAGATTTACTGTTATGCAATACTGTAATAATTGTATAAATATCATCACCATATTTGTGAATGTATATTAGACCCACCAGCTGACGTGTATTAGAGTGTGAGGTCGTTTGTTTACTCTTGAATATCGGCAAAAAATTAACATTTCCGCTACTTTGAGCTCAGTTTCAAGCCATTTCCAGTGCTAAAACCAATCAAAATCATCTCTATTTCTGTAATATGTCTTCCATTCTATCAAATGAGACCAAGAAATTGCAAATACAACTATAAAAAACATACGAAAAAACACTGCAAAGTTGCTGTTTTAATCGAAAAATCATGATTTCAGTTTTTTTCTCTCATTATACACAGTGTGCTGCAGGATCTGTTTTATGTGGTGCACACATACCACATAGATGTATTCTCTCATATCTAGGCCCAAATGTACCACTCACAGTTTATCAGAGTGAGCTGAGCTCATGGCGTAGATCTACAGTTTGGACACTCACCGTAAAGCCGTAGATCTACGGGACGGACCCTGAAAGGGTTAATGTCAGAAAAAGGTTCTCTACCATTTCATAAGAAAAAAATAACTTTTTTTTTGTGTGTGTGAAATTTCTTGGACCCTGTGGAAACGTCTCAGGTGTTGGGTCTGGACCCTGAAAAGGTTAACACTCCCCTTTTAAAAGGAAAGTGATGTTGACCCTGAGTTTAGTGGCTTTGAGATGGATGTGGCCACAAGTGGTCGAGGCAGACAGATAAGCAGAGACAGAGATAAACAAAGACAGGCTAGACAGTAGACAGACATATTTATGTGCAACAGTGAAAACAAAGCCAAGGCAGTGCATGATCATCAGATGTTGCTCCACTGCTGCACTGTCAGCAGTGTTGTGACACTGTCAGCAGTGTTGTGACACTCGTCTTACACCATGCTTCAAGGAGTTTCATTTATACTCCAATATGGCTACTGGGTGCTACACTAGTATGGCTACTGGGTGCTACACTAGTATGGCTACTGGGTGCTACACTAGTATGGCTACTGGGTGTCACTTTCAGCAACACTAGTATGGCTACTGGGTGCCACTTTCAGCAACACTAGTATGGCTACTGGGTGCCACTTTCAGCAACACTAGTATGGCTACTGGGTGTCACTTAGCAACACTAGTATGACTGGGTGCCACTTTCAGCAACACTAGTATGGCTTTCTGGGTGTCACTTTCAGCAAAATAGTATGGCTATGGGTGCCACTTTCGCAACACTAGTATGGCTACTGGGTGTCACTTTCTCAACACTTTGTATGTCTACGGGGCCACTTTCAGACACTAGTATGGCTACTGGGTGCACTTTCAGAACATAGTATGGCTATGGGTGCCACTTTCAAACAACACTTGTATGCTACTGGGTGCCCACTTTCAGCAACACTAGTATGGCTACTGGGTGTCACTTTCAGCAACACTAGTTTGTCTAATGGGTGCCACTTTCGCAACACTAGTATGGCTACTGGGTGCACTTTCGCAACTTTGTATGGCTACTGGGTGCCCCTTTCAGCAACACTTGTATGGCTACTGGGTGCCCCTTTCAGCAACACTAGTATGGCTACTGGGTGTCACTTTCAGCAACACTGGTTGGCTACTGGGTGCCACTTTCAGCAACACTGGTATGGCTACTGGGTGCCACTTTCAGCAACACTAGTATGGTACTGGGTGCCACTTTCAGCAACACTAGTATGGATACTGGGGTGTCACTTTCAGCAACACTGGGATGGCTTTCTGGGTTTCCACTTTCAGCAACACTGGTATGGCTACTGGGTGCCACTTTCAGCAAAAACTGGTATGGTACTGGGTGCCCCTTTCAGCAAAAACTAGTATGGTACTGGGTGTCACTTTCAGCAACCACTAGTATGGCTACTGGGTGTCACTGTTTAGCAACACTGGTATGGCTATGGGTGCACTTTCAGCAACATTGTATGGCTACTGGGTTTCCACTTTCAGCAAACTAGTATGGCTACTGGGTGCCACTTTCGCAAAACTAGTATGGCTACTGGGTGCCCTTCAGCAAACACTTTGTATGGCTTTCTGGGTGCCATGATTGCTGGTAGATACAAGATATATAATTAAATATCATAACACAATTCACAAACACAGCTCCTTGTAGCAGAGCAACACTGAACTGCACACTTGTGAATTATGACCACTGGTTAGTGAGGGAGGGGGGGAGGGTGCCCAGGGAGGGGGGAGGGTTGCCCAGGGAGGGGGGGGGTTGCCCAGGGAGGGGGGAGGGTTGCCCAGGGAGGGGGGAGGGTTGCCCAGGAGGGGGGAGGGTTGCCCAGCTGCCCACAAACATGGCAAGCGCTTGAGCAAAAGAGAAAAATTTTTCCTTCCACAAAACTGAACCTGTTAAATTAATTATACGACGTGTTAAAATAAATTGTGCAGAATTATTAATTATTATATTAACAATAGTGTTTCAGTTCCTAAATTAATAATTTAATAATAATAATAATAATAATAAAGAGCTTCAGTTCCCTAAATTAATAATTTATAATAATTAATAAAAATAATAATAATAATAATAAGAGGCTTCAGTTCTTAAATTTAATAATAATACTAATTTTTTATTATTTTTAAAATAGAGCTTCAGTTCCCTATATTAATAATAATAATTTAATATTGCATAACACATACATAAAAATAATTCAGAAATTTCTTCTGCTAGTTGACAAGCGGTGGCACAGCTGGTGGCACAGCTGGTGGCACTGCTGGTGGCACAGCTGGTGGCACAGCTAGTGGCACAGCTGGTGACACAGCTGGTAAGCAGTAAACATGTTTACATCACTGTGGCAGTAGTTCTCTCGTGCTTGTTTGCATTTTTTAGAGTCATTTGGCCAAATTTCTTTTTTCTAATCATGAGTCCTAAGAAAATAAGTACAAAGGACAGTGCTGGGAAGAAAAGGACGATGATTTCCATCAACATCCCCCACCCACAATTTATATGAACAGTTTTTATAAGATATTTCTTATTTATAAATACATACATTGCTTCAGTGTTTTCCTTAGAAAACTAATGATCTACTGCAGTTAGCCTCAAAAATGCTCTGTTTTCTCTTACAGTAAGAACATGGGAAGATAATATAGCCAAATTGGGGCAGAAATGGTGGACACTTCTGCCGCTGCCACCATATTATGGCCTATTTTATTCATTCTAGGGTATATATCATGTTTCTGTGCTAATTATATTGTTCATTATGTCATATTAGATGAATTATGATAGATAAATAAGCCGTAGAGTTGATAATAGTGTCATATTCAAGTATTTTTTCTCATCTCTTCAGAGTGCAAGAACGGATTAATGGCTTTTCAATTAATTTAAATGAGGAAAATTAATTTGATATATGAGTAAATTGAGTTACAAGCTAGCTCCTGGAATGGATTAAACACATAAGTCAAGGTTCCACTGTATTCGGAGCGCTGGGCAAAAGAACGTAGATCTACATTTGGACAGTTAAGGGGTTAATTTTAAAAAAGTTTTTCTTTTTTTCAAAATATTTGTAGCGCTGGGTGAGAGAACATAGATGTACACTTGGACAGTTAAGAGGTTAAAAGTTAAGCTACATACTATAATACTAAGTCATCTTTTAAACAACAAAAAGTTTTCATTTGTTCAAACAAAATACTGCAAGACAAATTAATATAATTTTTTGAATGAAAATATTTAACTTTAAATTTAAGTCCAGAATACTTTATTTGGAGAAAAAAGAATCAGTTCAAAGAGTTAATTTTGTTTAAAAAAAACTTCATACCTGCATTCCCCCCCCCCCCCCCAAAAAAAAAAAAAAAAAAAAAAAAATGACATATCTACAAATATCAATTTTCTGTAATTAAAACATTACATTCATTCTAAAGTTTCATGTAGCCTACCTCATCAATCAGTGTCGCTTTCATCAAAGTTGTAGCCAACAGACTCACTGGACCAATCCTCTGGTATACCTGATAAACAAAATCAAATTTGTTTTTATTTTTTTGCAAGTTTACAATGAGATTGACATAGAAAGTTTACAGTGTGCAATTACAATGATGATTTGGCATTACAGGCAGACTAAATTTAATGGTTTACAGACTACAGTGGTACCTTGAGTTACAAACTTAATTTGTTCCAGAAGACTGTTAGTGCCGTATGAACGTTTTTGTTCCCTAAGGGGATAATGTAAATTAGATTAGTCCATTTCCCCCCCCCCAAAAAAACACTATTAAAAGAAAATTACAAAAATACCCTTAACAATTTTGGGGGGCTGTTCAAAACTAGGTCCACTAACAGTGGCCCCCACTACGTTGGATCACATAACGTTAAATCCGCATCCCGCTATTTTTTATCGTTTAAATTTCCCCGCTCCCTTTAAAAAAAACCGTCAATGCTTTTTGTCGGCACGCCCAAGGGGCCCCCTGCCAGCCTCCCATGTTCCCCCCCGGTGGCTTGTTTCAGCCAGCCTCCCGGTAACATAAAGCTACATGGGGAACTTTCGTATTATTACAGTTTTTTTTGGTGATTTTTTTCTGCAAATAAGTGACCATGGGCCCCAAAAAAGTTTAGTGCCAACCTACAGCAAAAAGGGTGAGAATTCTATGAGGGGAAAAAAGGATCTTTGATAAGTATGAAAGTGGAGTGGTGTCTCCGGGGGCCCAGGTTGAAAAAAACCCCCAATAAAACCTAGCCTTTTTGTGGGCAACAAAAACCCCCAAAAGGAGCTGTTCTTCCCAAGGGTTTTTTAACGGGTTTTTTCAAAACAGAGACCCAAGTGGGAAGTGTTGAGAGACTTTTTACGGGTGTGGATAAAAAAAAAACAGCTAGGGCGATAGGTCTCTCAAGTGTTTAAAAAGGGAAAAAGGGGGTTGCATGAGGTTTTAAAATTAAAAAAAATCCCGCAATAGTATGATGTGAGTGAATTAAGGGCCCAGCAAAGGTTTTTTTGGAGTTTTTAAGAAGCGTAGTGGCATACATGGTGTAAGGCAAGGTGAGGCTCCCAGTTGGACAAAAAGCAGCTAAAAATAGTGCAGGAATTAAGGTCATAGACAATAAAGGAAAAACCTGCAAGTTTTTTAATTGTGAGAAACGGCTGTTTTGGAAAGAAAATCCCAAGCAGGACCACTTTCTAGGAGGAAAAGGACCCCCAGGCATAAGCCTATGAAAGAAGGCTTACTCTTTTATGTGTTCCAATGCTATGGTGATTGCAAAGTTAAGTTCAAATTTTCTTTTCAGTTAGGAAATTTTTCACATTGGGGGCAAAGATGGTGAACCCAGATAAAAAAAGCCCCTAGTGCCCCATGCCTATTTTTCCCCTCCACAGCACACACAAATTCCCCCTTGGGACTTTATTTTCCCGAAGGGGTCTGGGGTTTCAGAGTGATACACAAAAAAAGGTTAAGTGCCTCCGGTGTTAGACAACCCCCTGTAACCCTACAGACGTGGCAGAGCGACTTTTTGGGGACTGAAATTCTTAAAGGTGAAGTTTTTGCTCCTAATACCACTCCTCCCCTCACCCCATGGACCAGAGGTTATTGAAACTTCAAAAACTGTACACAAAAGCTTGTTGAAGGTGCTTTAGTGACCCGAAACTCAATGACTCTAAGGGGTTTTTGGGAGAGTCATTTAATATCCTCAATTGTTAAACCCTTATGGGAAAGGTTTTGGGGGGGAGTGACAAAGGGCCCTTAAACTTGCTTGGAAGAAAAATGGGGCCCAGATGTTGTAGCCAAAGGGTTTTTAAAGGTTTTGGGCTAACCCCTGAGAATCCTATCCCATTTGAGGAATCATTATGGCTTGGAAAGCCCTTTGGGGGTTGGAGGTTAGTGGGTTTGATGTGGAGGGGTTGGTGGAGGGGACAATGAAGAACTAACCATGGAGCTGATAGACCACTTAAAACCCCAAGAGGCAGCCCTGAGGAAACTGGTTCAAAGGGGGGGAGAGAAATTGAAGAAATTGCCATACAAAGTTTAAGGGAAATCTGTGGAAAGTGGCTTGAAGTTAAAACCCTTCTGGTAAAATCACCCTCACAAGCTATTGCAACCCGTGCTGGTGACTATTACATGAAAATGTTGGAAACCTTTGGAAAAGTAAAAAGGGAAAAGGAAGGTCGGCCATTGGACAGATTTGTTGGCGCAAAACCCCGTGATTTAAAAGCTGGCCCTAGTGGCATTAAAAGAAAAAGGGGAAAGTAACCCAAAAAGGACTTGAACCTCAAGTCTTAAGGGAAAGGGGGATTCCCTTCAAAACCCACTAACACTCTCTCCTCCCACCCCCATCAATCATCCCAGATCTTAAATAAAGTAGTGTCATGTAATTGTGCTGCCTTTTCAGTTTTGTGTAAAAAATTATTTTCATGTGGAAAAATTTTTTTTTTTCATACTTTGGGGTGTCTTGCAGGTTTAATTGATTTCCTTTAATTTCTTATGGGGAAAAATTCATTCCATAACGATAATTTCGCAAAAACAATGAGCTCTCTTGCAGGATTAATATCCTATGCGGGGTCCACTGTACTTAACTAGAAAAAAATATACAGTGGTCCCCGCTTTGTAGTTCTCGGAAAATCGAAAAATTGCCAATAAAGGGGGTATTTTTTATATAAACATGGATCGTTTTTTAAAGGTTGACTGCGGTTTTTTTCGCCCAGGACGCGTACCACAGTGTAAAACAGGGCAGCGCCGTCGGGCTTTGTTTCCCCGTGGAAAAGGGCCCCCTCACTGCCCAGGAAATATTTATAATCCTTTTTTTTTAGTGCTTGCAAGTACAAATAAGCTACCATGGCCCAAAGAAAGCTCCTAGTCCCAAAGCCGGGGTAAAAAAGGTGAGAAATCGATTAAATTTTAGAAAACCATCATTGAAAAATTAAAAGTGTAAAGTGTGCCGAACTGCCCGGATGTATAAGAAAACCCCGTTGTTGTGTGTTGTTGCAAAGGGGTATCTATGCGACAAAATGAGATCACCAGTCGGAAGGGGTTGAGAAGTTTTATTGGTGGGGATAATGAGAAAAATTAGCAGGAGATACTCTTTTGACTTCGATTATTTGTGAAAAGGCTAGGCCGTTTCTGAAAATTTGGTAAAGAAATTGCCTGCAATAGGGTGATGTGAGTGAATTTAAGGCCAGCAAAGGTGGTTTGAGAGATTTAAGAACCGTACTGGCATAAAGTGTGGTAAAACATGGGGTGGCTGCCAGTTGGACCCCAAAGGGGGCTGAAAAAAATGGATGAATTTAGGGTACATAGAAGGGTGAAGGCTGAAACCTGAACAGTGTTCAATTGTTTTACGAAACAGGCCTCTTGGAAAAAAATGCCAAAGAGGGGGGCCTTCATTCACTAGGGAAAAGGCAAAGCCAGAAAAGCCTATGAAAGACAGGTGATGCTAAAGTTCTGTGTAAAGCTAGTGGGGTTTAAAAAGGAAACCATTCTGTGTACCATTAGAAAAACCAGGTGTTAGGGAAAAAAAAAAAGTTATGAGAGTAAAATTGTGTGTTTTGGAAAAACTAATGTAAGGTTGGGTCACGGGGAAATTTTCGTCGGGGTTAATGAAGTGCTTGGCCCAGTGTGAAGGGGTATCCCGGAAAAAAAATTGGGTCTCAAGTGCCTGCTAGTAATGGGCAAAGCACCCGTCATCCTCCAACTTGGATGACCCAATTTTTGAGGAGTTTGGGTTCATCCAGTAAAGTTCTTGCCCCGAACCATCCCCTTCCCCCAGCCCCTGGACCAGCAGGTATTGCAAACTTTAAAAAAACCACACAAAGCAATGTTTCCAGGTGCTTTACTGTGACCCCAGACACTCCTTGACCCTAAGGGAATTTTGGGAGAGAACACTTCAGCATCCCCCATTCATAACCTTATAGGTATGGTTGGGGGGATTGTACAGGACTTTGAACTCTGCCGGAGAAAATTGTGGCCAGGTTTTGCGACAAAAGGGGTTTTGAAAAGGGTTGGGGGCTGACCCCGAGAGCCCATGTTGTTGTAAAAACAAAGTGGCACTGGGAGTTCCGGGGGCGATGTGAGTTTGGAGAATGTGGAAGAATTGGTGGAAGACCCAATAAGGCTACCCCTGAGGAGCTGCAGGCTTCAGCAGGAAAAGGGAACACATCGCAGTCGAATTGCTGCAGAGGGGAGGAAGAGAGATGGAAGAGGGCTTCTTCAGAAATTTAAAAAGCTTTTTTAATGTGAGGTAGATGGAAACTTTATGGAGAAACATCACCCTAAAAAGGTTGTTTAACCCCATGGCAACATGTACAGTGAAAAGTCTTGGGCCATTTTTGGGAAGTTTAAAGAGCGCCCCGAAAAAGGCTCTCTGCACAGTTAATTTTTAAGAAAGGGTCCTTGCTCTCAAGGTGGGCCCAGTGGCATTAAGAAACAGAGAAGACAAGAACCCAGAAAAAGCAAAGGTAATTAGGTGTGTGGAAGGGGATTCCCCCTTTCCAAACTATAAACAAACCCCTCTTCCCCCTCCAGTCTCCCTCACTAAAAAGAAACTAATAAAAGGGAAATGTTATGCTGTTAATGTTTCATTCACATTTCCCCTTGTCTGTTTTTTACAAAGATTTTCATGTAAAAATGTTTTTTGTTTTTATTTTTGGGTGTCGGAACGGATTTTTGTATTTACATTTTTCTTATGGGGAAAATTGTTCGTAAATCGTAAATTTTGTTTTTAGTAACGGCTCCAGGAACGGAAAATTAAAAAAAGAAAAATGAGGGACCACGTAGTTTTTAAATTTTTTCTTTTGTTTTTATATATAGTAAACAGCAAAAAAGACTCAAATTAACATGGGGAAATTACAATGAGACAAGTTGAAAGTAATATACGGTTAAGTATAAGTCAAAAGGCGTTTGGGGTTTAAAAAATAAAGAAACAACACAAAGTGGGAGTTGTCAAAGTGCCTTTGTGATGACACTGTGCTCTTGGGGATTTTGAAGGAAATTTCAGAGTTGGTGGATGAATTGGTGGGTGTGCAAAAAAAAAGAAAAAAAAAGGTGAAAAGGAAAGAGAAAGGGTTTTAGGATAAAAAAAAGATTAGGTGATGAAAGTTGAAAATTTTGATTGGGGGGAGAGAGTATGGGGGGGGAACTATTCAGTATTTGGGGTGGAGTGTCGCGGATGGGTCATGAAAGATGAGGTGAAACATAGAATTGTGAGGGAAAAAAAGGGGGGTGGTGAAATTGGAGTGTGGAGACAAAGAACTTTTTCCTTGGGGGCAAAGGGGGGAAAGTATGGAGTATAGTTTTACCAACGTCTTTAGGGTGTGAAGCGGGGTGATGAAAATTTTCGCGAGGAGAAAGGCTGGGGGCAGTGGAGATGTCTGTCTGAGGGCAATGTGTGGTGTGAATATAATGCAGAGAATTGTGTTTTGGGAAATTAGGAGGAGGGGCGGGATTACCCAAAATGTTGTCCAGGGGCTGAGGAAGGGTTGTTGAGGGGGCGGACATGTGAGAGAAAGGGGAAACGAAGCTTCAAAAGTGTATCAGTCTGTAGTGGAAGGAAGGGGGGGTGGGGGCGGCCAGGAAGGGTTGGAGGGGAGGGGGTAAAAGGGGTTTTGGGGTTTGGGGGGGCTTGGATTCCCGCAGGGATGCGTGAGCGTGTTTTATGGAGTGATGGAGACAAATGGTTTTAAAACTTGAGGCTGTTGGGTGTGAGCAAAAGTAACATTTATGAAGGGGTTCAGGGAAAGGCAGGCCGGACTTGATCCGGGGATGGGGAAATACAGTGCCGCACTTGAAAGGGGGGTGTTAAAAAGTTGCGTTTAAAAAAAATTTGTGTAAAGCCCTTCTGGCAAGACAGTGATGGGGTGAATGATGGTGAAGTTTTTCTTTTTCGGGCCCCTGCCTTGGTGGGAATGGCAGTGTGATAAAAATAAAATATAAAGTCAACCCCGGTTATATAAAATTTAAACTATTCCAGAGGTGACTAAACCCAATTTCCAAATTCATTTTTCCCCTAGAAATCAGTGGGCCCCCGGGTTTTGGCGTAATCCCCTTTCCCCGAAGGTCAGCCAAAACTGAAATGGCCCAAAAAAGAATTTTAAAATCTCCCATAAGAATTAATGGAAATACAATTAATCTGTTCCAAACAAAAATATTCACAAAAAAATAATTTTTTTAACAATTATGTAAGTATATAAAAAAAATACTTTCATCAAAAGATTTCACAGATATACACCTACCATCCGCCTTACGACCGAGTTCGGCTCCGAGAAACTGGTCGTAAGTCGAAGTGGTCATAAGTCGCACTTTACTACTGAATATCAAAATAACTTTTTGTAATGACTTTATTTTATTGTTTTATTTTGGTATTGCATGTTTTACTTTACTTTTTATGCTGTTAGTACTGTATTTTATACTGTAAGGTTTAGGATAAACACTGTGTACAACACAAACACTTGTTTATTTCCCAGAAATTTGGCATAAAAAACACGGTCGTAAGTCGAGCAGGTTGTAAGTCGGATGGTAGGTGTACACACTAAATATTCTGTAATATATATTTTTCTTTGTAACACATTAACCGTTTCCCACCAAGGCAGGGTGGCCTGAAAAGAAAAACTTTCATCATTCACTCCATCACTGTCTTGCCAGAGGTATACTTATGCTACAGTTATATTCCCTGAATCCCTTCATAAATGTTACCTTGCTTACACTCCAACAGCACATCAAGTCCTAAAAACCATGTGTCTCCATTTGCTTCTAACATGCTCACACATGCTTGCTGGAAGTCAAAGCCCCTTGCACACAAAACCTCTTTCACCCCCTCCCTCGAACTTTTCCTAGGCCGATCCCTACCCCGCCTTCCCTCCATTTCAGCTTTATACACTTTTGAAGTCATTCTATTTTGTTCCACCCTATCTACATGTTCAAACCATCTCAATACCCCCTCCTCAGCCCTCTGGATAATAGTTTTGGTGATCCCACACCTCCTAATCTCCAAACTATGGATTCTCTGCATAATATTCACACCACACATTGTCCTCAGACATGACATCACTGGCTCCAGCCTTCTCCTTGTTGCGACATTCACAACCCATGCCTTACACCCATGCAAGAGTGCTGGTACAACTATACTCTCATACATTCCCCTCTTTGCTTTCATGGATAAAGTTAATTGTCTCCACAAACTCCTCGGTGCACCACTCACCTTTTTCCCCCTCGTCAATTCTACGATTCACCTAATCTTTCATACACCCATCTGCTGACACATCCACTCCCAAATATCTAAATATATTCACCGCCTCCATACTCTCTCCCTCCAATCTGATATCGTCTTGTTACCTAATTTTTTTTATCCTCATCACCTTACTCTTTCCTATACTCACTTTTAATTTCCTTCTTTTACATATCCTACAAAACTCATCATGCAAACTCTGCAACTTCTCTTCAGAATCTCCCAAAAGCACAGTGTCATCAGCAAAGAGCAACTGTGACAACTCCCACTTTGTGACAGATTCTTTATCTTTTAACCCCACACCCCTTGCCAACACCCAAGCATTCACTTCTCTTACAACTCCATCTATAAATATGTTGAACAAACCTGGTGACATCACAATCCTTGCTAAGGCGGCCTACTTTAAACTGGGAAAAAATCCCCCTTTCCCCTTTCAAACTCAACCTGAGCCCCATCCTATAAAGACTCTTCACTGTTTTCAAAAACCCTTACCTCCATTCCAACATTTGAAATTCTCCCACATTCCCCCCCTGTCCACCCTATCATATGCCTTTTCCAAATCCATAAATGCCACAAAACCCCTTTACTTTTTTCAAATACTGTTCCTATTGCTTTCTGCAAATGCTTGTCTACACCCCCCCCCCCCTTCCCAAAAGCCCCTCGTTCATCGCTATCCTCTTTCTGTTTTTCCTTTTAAATTCTTTCAAAAAAAACTCTACACTTTCCTGTATGCCAACAGACTTATTCCCCTATAATTTTACACCCTCGTTTGCCCTTTTTCCTTTTTAAAAATAAATATGCATGCACTCAGCCCAAACCATAGGTACTTTACCCTCTTCCATAATTTTTAACTAACCACTCCAAAACTATATCCCCACCTGCTCTTAACATTTCTATCTTTATCCCATCAATCCCAGCTGCTTTACCCCGTTTCATTCTACCCACTGCCTCACAAACTTCCCCCACATTCACAACTGGTTCTTTCTCGCTCCTAAAAGATGTTATTCCTCCTTGCCCTATACACAAAATCAAACCTTCCCTATCTTCATCAACATTTAACAATTCCTCAAAATATTCCCTCCATCTTTCCGATACCTCTAACTCTCCATTTAATAATGCTCCTCTCCTATTTTCAACTAACAAATCCATTTGCTCCTTAGGCTTTCTCAACTTATTACTCTCACTCCAAAACTTTTTCTTATTTTTCAACAAAATGTTGATAACATCTCACCCACTCTCTCTTTTGCTCTCATTTTACATTACTTCACCACTCCCTTAACCTTTCTTTTTCTCTCCATATACTTCTTCCTCCTTGCATCACTTCTATTTTGTAAAAACCTCTCATATGCTAACTTTTTCTCTCTTACTACTCTCTGGCCCTAAGCAAAACAAAGTTGAAGGGGGTAGGTGAGTTTCAGTGGGGAGAAATAAATGAGATTAAGTCAGGAGTATCTGAGAGAGTTAGAGCTAAGGAAGGAGAAGGAATATAAATATGTAAATTCAAGGATTACGTGGATTAAAATAAGGGTCGGATGTGAAAAGTGGGTCATAGCGTTTATGCACCAAGAGAAGAGAGGAGTGTAGAGAAGAGAGAGAGATTTTGGGAGATGTTAAGCGAATGTATAGGAACCTTCGAACCAAGTGAGAGAGTAATTGTGGTAGGGGACCTAAATGCTAAAGTAGGAGAAACAATTTAGAGACGGTGTGGTAGGTAAGTTTGGGGTGCCAGGTGTAAATGATAATGGGGGACCTTTGATTGAACTTTGTATAGAAAGGGGTTTAGTCATAGGTAATACATATTTCAAGAAAAAGAGGATAAATAAATATACAAGATATGATGTAGGGCAAAATGACAGTAGTTTGTTGGACTATGTATTGGTAGATAAAAGACTATTGAGTAGACTTCAGGAGGTACATGTTTATAGAGGGGCCACAGATATATCAGATCACTTTTTAGTTGTAGCTACAGTGAGAGTAAAAGGTAGATGGGATACAAGGAAAATAGAAGTAACAAGAGAGAGGTGAAGGTGCATAAACTAAAAGAGGAGGCAGTTAGGGTAGGATAAAAACAACTATTGGAGAATAGATGGGTTAGTGAGAGTACAGTGGACCCTCAGCTAACTATATTAATCTGTTCCTGAAAACTCAGCGTTTGATGAAATTATCGTTAGCCGAATTAATTTTCCCCAAAAGAAAAATGAAAATCAAATTAATCCATTCCTGACACCCCAAAGTATGAAAAAAAAAAATTACCATGTGAAATATACATTTTCCTACACACAAACAGAAGATATGCACAATTACTACTGTACTAAATAAATACATGACACTTACCTTTATTGAAGATCTAGTGATGAATGATGGGATGGGAGGAGAGGAGATGGTGGAAGTTGCTATTGTTTGTAAGGGGACTCCCCTTCCACGAGGACTTGAGGTAGCAAGTCCTTTTCTGGGGTTACTTCCATTCATCTTTTAATGCCACTAGGACCAGCTTGACAGTCACTGGACCTCTGTCGCACAACCAATCTGTCCATAGAGCTCTGTACCTCGCATTCCTTTAAGATTTTCCTAAAATGGGCCACAACATTGTCATTGTACAGGTTGCCAACACGGCTTGCAATAGCTGTGTCAGGGTGATTTTCATCCATAAAGGTTTGCATACATTTCCTTAATTTTTGAATTAGGCAACTTCTTAAATTTCTCTCTCCCCTCCTCTGAAGCAGTTTCCTCAGGTGTGTCCTCTTGCTGTTGCAGATGCTCTTGCAGCTCATCAGTGGTTAGTTCTTCATCGTTGGCCTCCACCAACTCTTACACATCCTCCCCACTAACCTCCAACCCCAAGGAATTCCCCAATGCCACAATAGAATCCACAACTGGCATAGGCTTCTCAGGGTTAGTCCCAAACCCTTCAAAATCCCTCTCTTCTACACATTCTGGCCACAATTTTCTCCAAGCAGAGTTCAAGGTCCTCTTAGTCACTCCCTCCCAAGCCTTACCTATAAGGTTTACACAACTGAGGATACTAAAGTGATCTTTCCAAAACTCTCTTAGGGTCAATCGAGTGTCTGAGGTCACTTCAAAGCACTTTTGAAACAGCTTTTGTGTAGAGTTTTTTGAAGTTTGAAATGACCTGCTGGTCCATGGGCTGCAGAATAGTAGTATTAGGAGGCAAAAACTTGACCTTGATGAAGCTCATGTTCCCAGAAATTCGCTCTGCCAAGTCTGAAGGATGACCAGGAGCACTGTCTAATACCAGGAGGTACTTAAGGTCCAATTTATTTTCCAGGAGATAATTTTTTACAGTGGGGGCAAACTCATGGTGAAACCAGTTATAGAGAAAGTCCCTAGTGACCCATGCCTTACTGTTTGCCCTCCACATCACTCACAAATTAGCCTTGAGGACATTGTTTTGCCTGAACATTCTGGGAGTTTCAGAGTGATACACCAATAAAGGTTTCACTTTGCAATCACCACTAGCATTAAAACATAAAAGTGTAAGCCTGTTTTTCATAGGCTTATGTCCTGGGAGTGCCTTTTCCTCCTGAGTAATGTAGGTCCTGTTTGGCATTTTCTTCCAAAACAGGCCTGTTTCGTCACAATTAAACACTTGTTGGGGTTTCAATCCTTCAGCCTCTATGTACTCCTTGAATTCCTGCACATATTTTTCAGCCACTTTTTGGTCCAAACTGGCAGCCTCACCATGCCTTATCACACTATGTATGCCACTACGGTTCTTAAATCTCTCAAACCAACCTTTGCTGGTCTTAAATTCACTCACATCACCACTAGTTACTGGCATTTTTTTAATTAAATCGTCATGCAACTTTCTAGCCTTTTCACATGTGATCGCTTGAGAGATGCTATTTCATGCTATCTGCTTTACGTTTATCCACACCAATAACAGTCTCTCAACATGTTTGAGTACTTGCAATCTCTGTTTCGAAAACAAACTTGCACCTTTTGCAAGAACAGCTTCCTTGATTGCCATTTTGTTGGCCAAGATAGTAGTGACGGTTGATTGGGGTTTGGTATACAACCTGGCCAGCTCTGAGACATGCACACCACTTTCGTACTTTGCAATTATCTCTTTCTTAATTTCCATACTAATTCTCACCCTTTTTACCACAGGGTTGGCACTAGAAGTTTCTTGGGGCCCATGGAGACTTATTTTGCAGTTACAAGCACTAAAACACTGGGATAATGTGAAATGTACCGAATGTATGCGTAGATGCGACCGCACTGGCTGGCTTGTAAACACTGGCACCCATGGGGCAGCTGAGCCACGCTCAGGCCACACGTGGGATGCATCCTGGACGAATCACATTGGGCAAGTTTTTTATTGTTACGCGGGCCAAAATTTTTACACTCGAACGATTCATTAGGCGGATTTAACATTATGTGATGCGTTCGTCAGGCGATGGTCCACTGTATAGGCAATGGGGTTGAAGATGTATGGGGTAGGTTTAAAAATGTAGTGTTCGAGTGTTCAGCAGAAGTTTTTGGGTACAGGAAAGTGGGTGCGGGAGGGAAGAAGAGCGATTGGTGGAACAATGATGTAAAGAGAGTAGCAAGGAAGAAAAAGTTAGCATATGAGAGGTTTTTACAAAGTAGAAGTGATGCCTAGGGAACAAATGAATTTGAAAGTTAAAAATAGGAGAGTTATTAAATGGAGGGTTAGAGGTATCAGGAAGATGGAGGGAATATTTTGAGGAATTGTTAAATGTTGATGAAGATAGGGAAGCTGTAATTTCATGAATAGGGCAAGGAGGAATAACATCTTGTAGGAGTGAGGAAGGGCCAGTTGTGAGTGTGGGGGGAAGTTCGTGAGGCAGTGGGAAGAATGAAAAGAGGTAAGGCAGCTGGGATTGATGGGATAAAGATAGAAATGTTGAAAGCAGGTGGGGATATAGTTTTGGAGTGGTTGGTGCTATTATTTAAAAAATGTATGGAAGAGGGTAAAGTACCTAGGAATTGGCAGAGAGCATGCATAGTTCCTTTGTATAAAGGCAAAGGGGATAAAAGAGAGTGCAAAAATTATAAGGGAATAAGTCTGCTTTTTTTTTTTTTCAACAAGTCGGCCGTCTCCTACCGAGGCAGGGTGGCCCAAAAAGAAAGAAAATCCCAAAAAAGAAAATACTCCCATTATCATTCAACACCTTCACCTCACTCACACACAATCACTGTTTTTGCAGAGGCGCCCAAAACACAATAGTTTAGAAGCATATGCGTATAAAGATACACATCATATCCCTCCAAACTGCCAATACGTATCCCTAAACCCCTCCTTTAGAGTGTAGGCATTGTACCTCCCATTTCCAGGACTCAAGTCCAGCTATATAAAAATAACCAGTTTCCCTGAATCCCTTCACTAAATATTACCCTGTTCACACTCCAACAGATCGTCAGGTCCCCAATAACATTCGTCTCCATTCACTCCTATTGAACACGCTCGTGCACGCCTGCTGGAAGTCCAAACCCCTCGCCCATAAAACCTCCCTTACCCCTTCCTTCCAACCTTTTCGAGGACGACTCCTACCCCGCCTTCCTTCTCCTACAGATTTAAATGTTCTCCATGTCATTCTACTTTGATCCATTCTCTCTAAATGACCAAACCACCTCAACAACCCCTCTTCAGCCTTCTGACCAATACTTTTATTAACTCCACACCTAATTTCCACACTCTGAATTTTCTGCATAATATTTACACCGCACATTGCCCTTAGACAGGACATCTCCACTTCCTCCAACCGCCTCCTCGCTGCTGCATTCACAACCCAAGCTTCACACCCATATAAGAGTGTTGGTACTACTATACAGTGGAGCCTCGACCAACGATGGCATCACCTAACGTTAAATCCGACTAGCGATATATTTTAATGCAAAAATTTTGCCTCGACTAGCGCTAAAAAACTTGACGAACACGATTCGTTCCATTTGAGATGCGTCCATTTGCGGCCTGAGCGCGACTCACTTGTTCCGTGGGTGCCAGTGTTTACAAGCAGCCAGCCATCGTGGGCACATCCAAACATACAATTGGAACATTTCATATTATCACAGAGTTTTAAGTGATTGTACCTGCAAAATAAGTCACCATGGGCCCCAAGAAAGCTTCTAGTGCCAACCCTGTGGTAAAAAGGGTGAGAAATACTATCGTACCACAGTCAGGTGCTGCTGCACCACGGTCAGCCGTTGCTGGACTAGTCAGCTGTTGCTGCACCACGGTCAGCTGTTGCTGCACCACGGTCAGCTGTTGCTGGACCAGTCAGCTGTTGCTGGATCAGTCAGCTGTTGCTGCACCACGGTTAGCTGTTGCTGGACCAGTCAGCTGTTGCTGGATCAGTCAGCTGTTGCTGCACCATGGTCAGCTGTTGCTGGACCAGTCAGCTGTTGCTGGATCAGTCAGCTGTTGCTGCACTACAGTCAGCTGTTGCTGCACCACAGTCAGCTGCTGCTGCACCACAGTTACCTGCTGCTGCACCACAGCTGCTGCTGCACCATGGTCATCTGTTGCTGCACCACAGTCAGCTGTTGCTGTTGCTGCACCACCATCAGCTGTATTACTCGAAGATGTGGAGTGTGTGTTGTTGGTGTGGCTTAACGTGAAACAATTACTGAGAAACGATTAACCACAGAGGGTTAGCCACCCAGGATAACCCAAGAAAGTCAGTGCATCATTGAGGTCTATCTAACTTATTTCCATTGGGGTCCTTAATCTTGTCCCCCAGGATGTGACCCACAACAGTTGACTAACACCCAGGTGAACAGGAAAAAATGCCTGGAACTAGTGCTCATATTGGTGAATTTAAGGCCAGCAAAGGTTGGCTTGAGAGATTTAAGAATTGTAGTGGCATACACAGTGTGATAAGGCATGGTGAAGCTGAAAAATTCCAATCCCAACAAGTGTTCAATTGTGACGAAACAGGCCTGTTCTGGAAGGGAATGATAAACAGGACCCACATTACTCAGAAGAAAAAGGCACTCCCAGGACACAAGCCTGTGAAAGACAGGCTAACTCTCATGTTTTGTTGTAATGCTAGTGGGGATTGCAAAGTGAAGCCTTTACTCGTGTAGCATTCTGAAAATCCCAGTGTGTTCAAGAAAAACAATGTCTCATCACTCATCAATACTCTTCAATAAAGGTAAATGTCATTTTAACATTTATTTGTGTAGTTATTATGCATATCTTATTGTTTTCTTTGTAGGGAAATGTATATTTCATGAAAAAAAAAAAATTAATACTTTTGGCTGTCTGGAACGGATTAATTGGATTTCCATTATTTCTTATGGGGAAAATTAACTCGACTAACGACAATTTCGACTAACGTTGAGCTCTCAGGAACGGATTAATATCGTTGGTCGAGGGTCCACTGTACTTTATACATTCCCTTCTTTGCCTCCATAGATTACGTTTTTTGACTCCACATATACCTCAATGCACCACTCACCTTTTTTTCCTCATCAATTCTATGATTAACCTCATCCTTCATAAATCCATCCGGCACCTCAACTCCCAAGTATCTGAAAACATTCACTTCTTCCATACTCCTCCTCCCCAATTTGATATCCAATTTTTCTTTATCTAAATCATTTGATACCCTCATCACCTTACTCTTTTCTATCTTCACTTTCAACTTTCTACCTTTACACACATTCCCAAACTCATCCACTAACCTTTGCAATTTTTCTTTAGAATCTCCCATAAGCACAGTATCATCAGCAAAAAGTAATTGTGTTAATTCCCATTTTGTATTTGATTCCCCATAATTTAATTCCACCCCTCTCCCGAACACCCTAGCATTTACTTCTTTTACAATCCCATCTGTAAATATATTAAACAACCATGATGACATTACACATCCCTGTCTAAGACCTACTTTTACCGGGAAGTAGTCTCCCTCTCTTCACACACCCTAACCTGAGCCTCACTATCCTCATAAAAACTCTTTACAACATTTAATAACTTACCACCTATTCCATATATTGAAACATCTGCCACATTGCTCCCCTATCCACTCTATCATATGCCTTTTCTAAATCCATAAATGCAATAAAAACTTCCCTACCTTTATCTAAATACTGTTCACATATATGCTTCAATGTAAACACTTGATCTTCACATCCCCTACCCACTCTGAAACCTCCTTGCTCATCCGCAATCCTACATTCTGTCTTACCTCTAATTCTTTCAATTATAACCCTACCATACACTCTTCCTGGTATACTCAGTAAACTTATTCCTCTATAATTTTTACAATCTCTTTTGTCCCCCTTCCCTTTATATAAAGGGACTATACATGCTCTCTGCCAATCCCTAGGTACCTTCCCCTCTTTCATACATTTATTAAACAAAAGTACCAACCACTCCAACACTATCCCCCCCTGCTTTTAACAATTCTGTCATGATCTCATCAGTTCCAGCTGCTTTACCCCCTTTCATTCTACATAATGCCTCACGTACCTCCCCCACACTTACATTCTGCTCTTCTTCACTCCTAAAAGATAGTATACCTCCCTGGCCAGTGCATGAAATTACTGCTTCCCTTTCTTCCTCAACATTTAAAAGTTCCTCAAAATATTCTCGCCATCTACTTAATACCTCCATCTCCCCATGTACTAACTCCCCAACTCTGTTTTTAACTGACAAATCCATACGTTCTCTAGGCTTTCTTAACTTGTTTAACTCACTCCAAAATTTTTTCTTATTTTCATTAAAATTTCTTGACAGTGCCTCTCCCACTCTATCATCTGCTCTCCTTTTGCACTCTCTCACCACTCTCTTCACCTTTCTTTTACTCTCCATATACAGTGGACCCCCGCATAACGATTACCTCCGAATGCGACCAATTATTTAAGTGTATTTATGTAAGTGCGTTTGTACGTGTATGTTTGGGGGTCTGAAATGGACTAATCTACTTCACAATATTTCTTATGGGAACAAATTCGGTCAGTACTGGCACCTGAACATACTTCTGGAGTGAAAAAATATCGTTAACCGGGGGTCCACTGTACTCTGCTCTTCTTATAACACTTCTGATTTGTAAAAACCTCTCATAAGCTACCTTTTTCTCTTTTATCACACCCTTTACTTCATCATTCCAACAAACAGTCCTCTTTCCTCCTGCCCCCACTCTCCTATAACCAAAAACTTCTGCCCCACATTCTAATACTGCATTTTTAAAACTATTCCAACCCTCTTCAACCCCTCCCCCCACTACTCATCTTTGCACTAGCCCACCTTTCTGCCAATAGTCGCTTATATCTCACCCGAACTTCCTCCTCCATTAGTTTATACACTTTCACCTCCCTTTTACTTGTTGTTGCCACCTTCCTCTTGTCCCATCTACCTCTTACTGTAGCTACAACTAAATAATGATCCGATATATCAGTTGCCCCTCTATAAACATGTACATCCTGGAGCCTACCCATCAACCTTTTATCCACCAATACATAATCTAAGAAACTACATGTACTTTCATTGCGTGCTACATCATACCTTGAATATATTTATCCATCCTCTTTTTCATAAAATATGTATTACTTATTACCAAATCTCTTTCTACACATAGCTCAATTAAAGGCTCCCCATTTACTTTTACCCCTGGCACCCTAAATTTACCTACTCCTCCTTCCATAATATTTTTACCCACTTTAGCATTGAAATCCCCAACCACAAGTACTCTCACACTTGGTTCAAAACTCCCCACGCATTCACTCAACATTTCCTAAAATCTCTCTCTCTCCTCTACACTTCTCTCTTCTCCAGGTGCATATATGCTTACTATAACCCACTTTTCACATCTAATCTTTATTTTACTCCACATAATCCTTGAATTAATACATTTATAGTCCCTCTTTTCCTGCCATAGCTTATCCTTCAACATTATTGCTACTCCTTCTTTAGCTCTAACTCTATTTGAAACCCCTGACCTAATCCCATTTATTCCTCCCCACTGAAACTCTCCCACCCTCTTCAGTTTTGTTTCACTTAAAGCCAGGACATCCAGCTTCTTCTCATTCATAACATCCACAATCATCTCTTTCTTATCATTTGCACAACATCCACGCACATTCAGACTTCCCACTTTGACAATTTTCTTATTCTTTTTAGTAATCTTTACAAGAAAAGGGGTTACTAGCCCATTGTTCCCGGCATTTTAGTTGACTTTTACAACACGCATGGCTTACGGAGGAAAGATTCTTATTCCACTTCCCCATGGATATAAAAGGAAAAGTAATAAGACCAAGAACTATTAAGATAAAATCAAAGAAAACTCAGATGAGTGTGTTTAAATAAACATGTACATGTATGTGTAATGTGACCTAAGTTTGTAAGTAGAAGTAGCAAGATTTACCTGTAATCTTGCATATTTATGAGACAGACAAAAGACACCAGCAATCCTACCAGCATGTAAAACAATTACAGGCTTTCATTTTACACTCACTTGGCAGGATGGTAGTACCTCCCTGGGTGGTTGCTGTCTACCAACCTACTACATACTGACCTGCTGAGTATACGTGGTAAAGTGTATGGTAGAGTTATTATTGAAAGAATTAAGAGTAAGACAGAGAGTAGGATAGCAGATGAACAAGGAGGCTTTAAGATAGGTAGGGGGTGTGTAGACCACATGTTTACAGTGAAACATATAGGTGAACAGAATTTAGATAAGGCTAAAGAGGTTTTTGTGGCATTTATGGATTTGAAAAAGGCATATGACAGGGTGGATAGGGAGGGGGCAATGTGGCAGGTGTTGCAGGTGTATGATGTAAGAGGTAGGTTACTGAAAGCAGTGAAGAGTTTTTACGAGGATAGTGAGGCTCAGGTTAGATTATGTAGGAGAGAGGGAGATTATTTCCCAGTAAAAGTAGGCCTTAGACAAGGATGTGTGATGTCACCATGGTTGTTCAGTATATTTATAGATGGGGTTGTGAGAGAAATGAATGCTAGGGTCTTGGCAAGAGGTGTGGAGTTAAAAGATAAAGAATCAAACACAAAGTGGGAGTTGTCACAGTTGCCCTTTGCTGATGACACAGTGCTTTTGGGAGATTCTGAAGATAAGTTGCAGAGGTTGGTGGATGAATTTGGTAGGGTATGTAAAAGAAGAAAATTAAAAGTGAATATAGGAAAGAGTAAAGTCATGAGGATAACAAAAAGATTAGGTGTTGAAAGATTGGATATCAGATTAGAGGGAGAGAGTATGGAGGAGGTATTCAGATATTTAGGAGTGTACTTGTCAGCAGATGTGTGCATGAAGGATGAAGTGAATCATAGAATTGATGAGGGGAAAAGGGTGAGGGGTGCACTTAGGAGTCTGTGGAGACAAACAACTTTGTCCGTGTAAGCAAAGAGGGGAATGTGTGAGAATATACTAGTTATACCAACATTCCTATATGGGTGTGAAGCATTGGTGATGAATGTTGCAATGAGGAGAAGGCTGGAGGCAGTGGAGATGTCATGTCTGAGGGCAATGTGTGGTGTGAATATAATGCAGAGAATTTGTAGCTTGGAAATTAGAAGGTGTGAGATTACCAAAACTATTATCCAGAGGGCTGAGGAGGGATTAAGATGGTTTGGACATGTAGAGAGATTGGAACAAAAGCGAATGACTTCGAGTGTATAAATCTGTAGTGGAGGGAAGGCGGGGTAGGGGTCGGCCTAGGAAAGGTTGGAGGGAGGGGGGTAAAGGAGGTTTTGTGTGCGAGGGGCTTGGACTTCCAGCAAGCATGCGTGAGCATATTTGATAGGAGTGAATGGAGTTTACCTGGAGAGGGTTTCACGGATCAATGCCCCCACAGCCGCCTGAGACCAGGCCTCGTGGTGGATCAGGGTCTGAACAACCAGGCTGTTACTGCTGGCCACACGCAAACTGATGTACAAACCACAGCCCAGTTGGTCAGGTACTGACTTTAGGTGCCTCTCCAGTGCCTTCTTGAAGACAGCCAGGGGTCTACTGGTAATCCCCCTTATGTATGCTGGGAGGTAATTGAACAGTCTTGGGCCCCGGACACTTACTGTATTGTCTCTCAGTGTACTGTGGCACCCCTGCTTTTCATCGGGGGAATGTTGCATCTCCTGCCGAGTCTTTTGCTTTCATAGGGAGTGATTTTCATGTACAGGTTTGGTACCAATCCCTCCAGGACCTTCCAAGTGTATATTATTTTGTATCTCTTTCACCTGCATTTGAGGGAATACAGATCAAGGACCTTCAACCATTCCCAGTAGTTTAGGTGCCTTATTGTACTTTTGTGTGCCATGAAAGTTCTTTGTACACTCTCCAGGTCTGTAATGTCGCCAGCCTTGAAAGGGGCCTTTAGTGTACAGCAGTATTCCAGCCTAGAGAGCACAAGCAATTTGAAGAGAATCATCATGGGCTTGGCATCCCTAGTTTTGAAGGTTCTCATTATCCATCATGTCACTGTCCTAGCAGATGAGGTAGATACATTGTTGTGATTTTTGAGCGAGATCCTCTGACATTATCACTCCCAGGACCTTCACATTACTCTTCCACTCTACTGTATGGTTAGAATTTGTTGTATACCCTGACACATTTTTAATTTCTTCAAGTTTCCCATATCTGAGTAGTTGAAATTTCTCCTCGTTGAACTTCATATTGTTTTGAGTGGCCCATTCAAAGATTTGGTTGATGTCCGCTTGGAGTCTCGTGGTGTCTTTGATGGAGGTTACTGCCATGGTAATCCGGGTGTCATCCGCAAAGGAAGACACAGAGCTATGGCTTACATCTCTATGTCAGAAATGAGGATGAAGAATAGAATGGGAGTAAGTACTGTGCCTTGTGGAACAGAGCTTTTTACCGTGGCTGCCTGGGATTTTACTCTGTTTAATATTACTCTCTGTGTTCTATTTGTTAGGAAGTTGAAGATCCATCTACCAACTTTTCCCGTTATTCCTTTATCACGCATTTTGTGTGCTATTACACTGTGGTCACACTTGTTTAAGCTTTTGCAAAGTCTGTGTATACATCTGTATTTTGTTTATCCTCTACAACATCCAGGACCTTGTCATAGTGGTCCAGTAGCTGGGACAGGCAGGAGCGACCTGCTCTAAACCCGTGTTGCCCTGGGTTGTGTAATTGATGGGTATCTACGTGGTTGGCTATCTTGCTTCTTAGAACCCTCTCAAAGATTTTTATATGGGATGCTAGTGCTATTGGTCTGTAGTTCTTTGCAATTGCTTTACTGTTACCTTTGTGGAGTGGGGCTATGTTTGTTGTTTTTAGTGTGTGTGATGACCCGTGTCCGTGCTCCCTCTCCGTAAAATACTGAAGGCACGAGATAGGGGCTTCTTGCAATTCTTGATAAACACAGAGTTCCACAAGTCTGGGGCTGGGGCAGAGTGCATGGGCATGCCATTAATTGCCTCTTCAATATCTTGTGGAGTTAGAATAATATCCAAGATTTTTGGGATGACCAAATTTTGGGTTTTGTTCATAAAGAATTCATTTAGATTGTCAACCCTTAGTCTGGGCAGTGGCTCGCTGAACACTGAGCCATATTGGGACTTTAGTATCTCACTCATTTCTTAGCTGTCATCTGCATATGTCCCATCCCACCTAAGAAGGGGTCCAATACTGGATGTTGTTTTTCCCTTAGATTTGGCATAAGAGAAGAAGTATTTTTTTTTTTCAATTTCCTTTATGGATTTTAGTTCTTCCTGTGATTCTTGTCTCCTGTAAGATTCATTCAGCTTAAGTTCAATATTTGCAATTTCAGTGACTATTGCCTCCCTTCGTATTTCAGATATATTGGCCCCACTCAGCAGTTGACTCTTCGCCTTCGTCTGTATAGGGAACGTCTCTCTCTTTCTAGTTTACATCTTCTCTTTCTTTTTCTTAACCCTTTCAGGGTCCAGAGGCCACATTGCAAAGTGTTCACCAGTGTCCAAGAATTTTCAAAAAATAATTTTGTTATTTTTTCTTATGAAATGGTAGAGAATCTTTATCTGAAGGTAATAAAACAAAAAGTACGAAATTTGATGGAAAATTGACAAAATTATGCTCTTGCGAATTTTGATGTGTCAGCGATATTCACACATTGGCAATTTTGCCGGCTTCGACTCCCATTTTAGGCCAATTACATTATTCCAGTCGACCAAATTCTTAGCTATTTCACTAGTATTACTTCTATTTTATCGATTGAGCACAAGAAATCGCCAACTCAATTGTTTCAACTACAAAATAAAGTGATTGGAAATTGGTAATTTGGCCAATTTAATGCGAAGTTCAAAATATTCCAATTTCAAAGTAGGGTCCAGAATAAACAATGAAGGCATTCCTGGCACTAAACTAACATTTCCTCTGTTCATTAGTTACATTTTCATGCTTTGCAAATGAATTCCATTTTGATTTTTTATTCACATAACGAATTTTTATTCAAACAAAAAAATAGAAGATTTACTGTTATGCAATATTGTAATAATTGTATAAATAATACCACCACATTTGTGAACGTATATTAGATCCACCAGCTGGCGTGTATTAGACATGTGAGGTCATTTGTTTACTCTTGAACATCGGCAAAAATTTAACATTTCTGCTACTTTGAGCTCAGTTTCAAGCCATTTCCAGTACTAAAACCAATCAAAATCATCTTTATTTCTGTAATATACCTTCCATTCTATCAAATGAGACCAAGAAATCACAAATACAACTATAAAAATCATACGAAAAAACACTGTAAAGTCGCTGTTTGAATCGAAAATTACAGTCTCAGTTTTTTTTCTCTCATTATGCACTATGTGCTGCAGGATTTGTTTTATGTGGTGCACACATACAACATAGATGTATTCTCTCATATTTAGGCCCAAATTTACCATTCACAGCTTAGAGTGAGCTGAGCTCATGGCATAGATCTATGGTTTGGACTCTCAACATAAAGCCGTGGATCTACGGCACGGACCCTGAAAGGGTTAATGGAATGTGTCTTGAGCAGATCTCAAGAACCACAGAATTCATTTTTTCAAGGCAAATGTTCGGATCTGTGATGTTTAGGATATCTTCCCAACTAGTTTCATTTAGGACACGGTTTACTTGATCCCATTGTATGTTTTTGTTATTGAAATTGAATTTCATGAAGAGACCTTCATGACTGCTCACATTTTGCTGGTCCAGAGCCCTGTGCATACATGTCTGTACCTCTGTTATGTTGTGATCTGAGTGAATTGTCTTTGATACAGATATATTACGTATCAGATCATCATTGTTAGTGAAGATAAGGTCCAGCATATTTTCTAGTCTTGTAGGCTCTACTATTTGCTGGTTTAAGGTGAATTTGGTGCAAAGATTTAATAGTTCATGTGTGTGTGAATTTTCATCTGAGCTGCCTCCCAGGGTGATCTCTGATAAAACACTGTTTGCTATACTCCTCCATTTTAGGTGTCTCAAGTTAAAATCTCCTAGTAGTAAAATGTTTGGGGCAGGAGTTGGGAGATTTTCCAGACAGTGGTCAATTTTCTCAAGCTGCTGCTGGAATTGCTGGGAAGTTGCATCTGGAGGCTTGTATACTACCACAATGACAAGGTTTTGGTTTTCATTCTTTACCAACAAAACTTCAACTATATCATTTGAGGTGTTTAGTAGTTCTGTGCAAATGAGCAACTCTGTGACATACAGGCCAACCACCCTTTGTTGCCTGTTTAGTCTGTCGTATCGGAATAGGTTATAACCTGGGATCCATATTTCGTTGTTATAATGATCCTTTATGTGGGTCTCTGTGAATGCTGCAAACATTGCATTCGACTCCGTGAGCAGACCCTTGATATAAGTAATTTTGTTGTTCTTTGACAGCTTTAGACCATGTATGTTTGCAAAGAAAAATGTCATTGTATTGGTGGAATATAGGGGGGTTTTATTTGCTGGCTCTAATATCTGTTGTTCTGGAGTAGAGGCCAATGTCCGTGCCTATTTTATTCATTCTAAAGTATATATCATGCTTCTCTGATAATTACATATATTGTTTATCATGTCATATTAGATGAATTTTGATAGATAAGTGAGCCATAGAGCTGATATTAGCTTATACTGAAATATTTTGTCCTGCTGCTGGGGCGGATTAATGGCATTTCAATTAATTTAAATGAGGAAAATTGATCTGATATACGAGCAAATTGAGTAACGAGCTAGGTCACGGAATGGATTAAACTCATAAGTCAAGGTTCCACTATACTGTCATTACGCCCTATATCATATCTTGTATACTTATTTATCCACTTTCTCTTAACCCTTTCAGGGTCCCCAGGCCTTCTCCCAGACTTGTTCTCAGGGTCGCCCAAATTTCAAAAAAAAAAAAAAAATTCTTATGAAAAGATAGAGAACCTTTTCCCAATCATAATGACACCAAAAGTATGAACTTTAATGGAAAACTTATGGAATTATGCTCTCGCGAAGTTAGTGGTCACGACGATGTTTACGCATCATCGAGACCGTTTTAACCCTATTTTTGCCGACTTTAAGGCCTAATTTCGGCCAATTCCAGTGTACTAGTCGACAAAAATCATAACTATTTCGCTAGAACTCCATTTTTTTTATCGAATGAGTACAAGAAACCACCCATTTACCGATTTCAACTATCCAATACAGTGGTCAGAATTTAGCAATTTTGCCAATTTCAAACAAATTTCAAAAGATGCCAATTTCCAAATAGGGTCCAGAATAAACAAAATAGACATTCCTGGCACTAAAATATCATTTCCTCTGTTCATTAGTCACGTCCCCATGCCCCTCATACATTCTTTTGCATTCCACTTTGAATTTTTATTCTAACAAACAAATAGAAGATTTACTGTTATGCAGACTACTGCATTAGTGTAGAAATGGTATAAATAATACCAGCGCACTTGTGAAAGAATATTCGATTCACCAGTTGACGTGTATTGGACGCTTAGCATGATTTATTTACTTTTGAACTTTGGTAAAAATCGAACATTTCTGCTAGTTTGAGCTCAATTTCAAGGTACTTTTCATTGCAAAACCAGTCAAAATTATCTCTATTTCTGTAATATGTCTTCCATTTTATAAAATGAGACCAGGAAAACTAGAATACAACAATAAATGCCATACGAAAATACAGTGCAAATTCACCGTTTTAATCCAAAAACACGGTCAAAGTTTTTTTTTCTCATTACGCACTGTGTGCTGCAGAATTTTTTTATACTGCGCACACTGACCACATAGACCCATTCTTTCATATGTAGGCCTACCAGCTTTCCCTCACTAGATTTGAGGGCGCTAGAATTTAGGCGTACTAGTATGTCAAAAACCCTGGTGTGTAAACCGTATTAGTACGTCCGAAACCCTGAAAGGGTTAGAAGATGTGTTACCTATAACCAAACCCCTTTCTATACAAAGTTCAATCAATGTTCCCCATTATCATTTACATCTGGCACCCCAAACTTACCTACCACACCCTCTCTACATGCTTCTCCTACTTTAGCATTTAGGTCCCCTACCACAATTACTCTCTAACTTGGTTCAAAAGTTCCTACACAATCACTTAACATCTCCCAAAATTTCTCTCTCTCATCTACACTCCTCACTTCTCCAGGTGCATACACACTTGTTATGACCCAATTTTCACATCTGACCCTTATTTTAATCCACATAATCCTTGAATTTATACATTTATACACTCAATGTAATTATTATCTTACCTACATTTATACACTCAATGTAATTATTATCTTACCTCCCACGTCATGATAGCAGTTATCTTTGTCACTCCATGCACTGGGAAGCAAGAAACATATGCATTATTTACTATAATTATTATTAAGAAATTATATTAAAATAAAGCAATAGGATACAATGGGAGGGAAAGGACCTAAGATGCAAGGAGTGATCCACCAGCAAATGAGAATATAGAAAAATCCTTTTTTAAACCCTTAGCTGTAACCTGAGGGAACCCTACCACCTCTTTTCAATGGACATTTACCAACTTATAAAGTGAAGATAGAAAAGAGTAAGGTGATGAGGGTATCAAATGATTTAAATAAAGAAAAATTGGATATCAAATTGGGGAGAAGGAGTATGGAAGAAGTGAATGTTTTCAGATACTTGGGAGTTGACGTGTCGGCGGATGGATTTATGAAGGATGAGGTTAATCATAGAATTGGTGAGGAAAAAAAGGTTAGTGGTGCGTTGAGGTATATGTGGAGTCAAAAAACGTTATCTATGGAGGCGAAGAAGGGAATGTATGAAAGTATAGTAGTACCAACACTCTTATATGGATGTGAAGCTTGGGTTGTGAATGCAGCAGCGAGAAGGCGGTTGGAGGCAGTGGAGATGTCCTGTCTAAGGGCAATGTGTGGTGTAAATATTATGCAGAAAATTCGGAGTGTGGAAATTAGGAGAAGGTGTGGAGTTAATAAAAGTATTAGTCAGAGGGCTGAAGAGGGGTTGTTGAGGTGGTTTGGTCATTTAGAGAGAATGGATCAAAGTAGAATTACTTGGAGAGCATTTAAATCGGTAGGAGAAGGAAGACGGGGTAGGGGTCGTCCTCGAAAACGTTGGAAGGAAGGGGTAAGGGAGGTTTTATGGGCGAGGGGCTTGGACTTTCAGCAGGTGTGCATGAGCGTGTTCGATAGGAGTGAATGGAGACTAATGGTATTTGGGACCTGACGATCTGTTGGAGTGTGAGCAGGGTAATATTTAGTGAAGGGACTCAGGGAAACCGGTTATTTTTATATAGCCAAACTTGAGTCCTGGAAATGGGAAGTACAATGCCTGCACTCTAAAGGAGGGGTTTCGGGATATTAGCAGTTTGGAGGGATATGTTGTGTATCTTTATACGTATATGCTTCTTAACTGTTGTGTTTCTGAGCGCCTCTGCAAAAACAGTGATTATGTGTGAGTGAGGTGAAAGTGTTGAATGATGATGAAAGTATTTTCTTTTTTTTTGGGTCACCCTGCCTTGGTGGGAGATGGCTGACTTGTTAAAAAAAAAAAAAAAAAAAAAAGGTCTTTAAGCCTATTTACAGGTTGGCAAAAATTTTAATTCCTGAATGTTTATCTGATAGTACTTAGGATATCTAAACTGTCATATGTGAGCACCTCGCAAGGACAGTGATTATGCATGAGTAATGGTGAAAGTGTTGAATGATGATGAAAGTTTTTTCTTTCTTTTTGGGTATTTCTTCCATTTGGGGGTCACGCTGCCTCAGTGGCCAACGTGTTATAAAAAAAAAAAAATGGGTGGTGTGAATAAAGCAAAAGAGGAAACTGTCAAGAGTGTTAGGAGCAAGATGAGTTGACCAAGAGAGTGAATAACTCTCTGGTTATAAATAATAAATAAATATATAAATTTTTATTTTTTGCAAAGCTTACAATGTGTGGTTTACATATTATAAAAATTTAATTATAAGGAATGCCTCTAGCATGCCTAGGTATTTCAGGCAGACTAATCCTAATTCTTACTCTAAACTGACACAGGTTATGAAGCAGTACATTTTAATATGGTATCTTATTGCATACTAGGTAACTGAAGAAATGAATTAGATTTATAATAATGAGGAAGTACAAAACGTACAACAAAATTAAAATTAGTAAATTTAGGGACGGGAATGATAATTCTTGGCATGATACACTGTTCCTTTTAAAGCTCCTATAATGAGAGAGTTTCTTAGGCAACTTAGGCAATAGTTATATTAGGAATTTTATGTTTACAGTTATTTGGGTGAGTGTAAGTGTAAATTAGGGGGAATCACAGATATCAAGAGTAAGTCTATTTTGTTTTGGATGTGTGCATGATACGAATAAGAGATTGATGGAAGGATGAAGAGGGTGCCTCAGGGAAAAGTTAGGGTATAAAGGAAGTTAGCATAGTAAAAACTTCAGTATCCAACAGACGTGTGTGAGTGTTACAGAAGATCTGAGACAAGTAGTTATTGAGATTTTGTGTGGTATTGAAATCTGAGCAAGGTAGGGTCAATGCCCTCATGACCTGGTCTATGACCAGACCTGCACAGCTTCAGTTTTAGGGTTGGTTGAGATGTTACAGTCAGGAACATCATTTAAACAGTGATGTCTGTGCACTACTTGAGAGACAGCTACACAAGTGATGGTGAATGCTTTTTCTAAGGGTTACCCTACTTTGTTGGGAAAAGCGAATGCAAGAAAGTGAATATGACTTACTATGAACCATCAGGGAAATTATCCTCATTAAATGCAGCATGAGATCTCCTTTTTCTTGAAGAGCAGCTACTTGATTCATCATGAAAACTTACTTTTCTCTTTGTGCCTGTAGAAAAATAATTAAAAATACTGTACATAACTTATTAATCTTCAAACACAAATTAATCTTCAATATAAATGCTGGATGAAAAAGGTACACAAAACAGCATAAGCCTTAATAATAATGTTGGTTGGGATCTTTATTAAACTAATCTGATAAAGCTTCTTGAACATAAGAACTGAGGAAGACTGTAGCAGACCTACTGGCCCAAACAAGACAAAAACAATATCACAATAGAGGCTTATGCTTTGTGTGTGCCTTTCACATCCACTTGTCTGCTCACAGCCTCTTCTTCCTATATATAAATGCTATAAAAGTAACTGATGAAGAGCCCTTGATCTGAAGAATAGGAACTACTTTTCTTTCTTAGCCTACCCAATCCTTAACCCTTTGACTGTTTTGGTCGTATATAGTATACGTCTTACGAGCCACCGTTTTTGACGTATATACACTCATAAATTCTAGCGGCTTCAAATCAAGTAGGAGAAAGCTGGTAGGCCCACATGTGAGAGAATGGGTCTGTGTGGTCAGTGTGCACCATATAAAAAAATCTTGCAGCATGCAGTGTATAATGAGAAAACAAAAAAACTCAGACCGTTTTTTTTTAATTAAAATGCCGACTTTGTAGTCTATTTTCGTATAGTATTCATGGTTGTACTCTCGTTTTCTTGGTCTCATTTGATAGAATGGAAAACATATTATAGAAACAGAGGTGATTTTGACTGGTTTTACTATAAGAAGAGCCTTGAAATGGAGCTCAAAGTAGGGGAAATGTTTGATTTTTGCCAATATTCAAAAGTAAACAAATGATGTCATTTTCCAAAAAATGTCCAAGTAGCCATTCTACTATGCAGTCACAAATGGGTTCACATTATTTATACAATTATTACAATATTGCAGTACTCTGCATAACAGTAAATCTTTTATTTTTTGTTTGAATAAAAATCCAAAATAGAAAGCAAGAGTAATATCAGAGGGGCCTGGAGACGTGACTGATGAACAAACAAAATGTTATTTTAGAGCCAGGAATGTCTGTATTGTTTATTCTGGACCCTATTTTGAAATTGTCATATTTTTTAATTTTCGTGAAATTGGCCAAATTGCAAATTTCTGACCACATTATTGGATAGTTGAAATTGGTAAATGGGCAGTTTCTTGTACTCAATCGATAGAAAAAATGGAGTTCTAAAGAAGGTTGGTCGACTGGAACAATGGAATTAGCCAAAAATAGGGCTCAAAGTGGGCAAAATCGCCGATTCGTAAATATCACCGAGGTCGCTAACTTCACGAGAGCATAATTCCGTCAGTTTTCCATCAAATTTTGTTCTTTTGGTGTCATTACAATCAGGAAAAGATTCTCTATCATTTCATAAGAAAAATAATTTTTTTTTGTTTGGAAATTTTGTGACACCAGGAGACACCTCAGGATTTGAGGTTGCAACAGTCAAGGGGTTAAGCACTGTACAGGTCGGCCATCACTAATCTGGCATCACTGGGACCTGTAGGGTGCTAGACCTGGCACGGTAAATCACAGGATACCGTGTCATACTTTTGAAAGACCTGGGCCGTAAACTTTTACCAATGACACTATCTGAAATTAGTGCCGGATTATTGATGGAACTGGATTAGTGAGTGCTTAACCAGTGATGGCAGACCTGTATAACCCTCGTGGGTTTGGCCCTCTCCATATAAATAATAATGATACTCTTTGCAAGCATTTCAAAAGTCTCACCAAGTGGTCTCTCACCTTCCATCAGTAATTGATTATGACACTAACCCTTTCAGGGCCCATGCCGTAGATCTAAGGCTTTACATTGAGGGTCCAAACCGTAGATCTACGCAGTGAGCTCAGCTCACTCTGATAAGCTGTGAGCAGTAAACTTGGGTCTAGATATGAGAGAATACATCTATGTGGTATGTGTGCACCACATAAAACAAATCCTGCAGCAACAGTGTATAATGAGAGAAAAAAAACTAAGACCGTAATTTTCGATTAAAACAGCGACTTTGCACTGTTTTTTCGTATGTTTTTTATAGTTGTATTTGCAATTTCTTTTGTCTCGTTTGAAAGAATGGAAGATATATTACAGAAATAGAGATGATTTTGATTGGTTTTAGTACTGAAAATGGCTTGAAACTGACCTCAAATTAGCAATGTTAAATTTTTGCCGAAGTTCAAGAGTAAACAAATGACCTCACACGTCTAATACACTCCAGTTCGTGGGTCTAATATTTATTTTATTTTTATTATCACACTGGCCGATTCCCACCAAGGCAGGGTGGCCCGAAAAAGAAAAACTTTCACCATCATTCACTCCATCACTGTCTTGCCAGAAGGGTGCTTTACACTACAGTTTTTAAACTGCAACATTAACACCCCTCCTTCAGAGTGCAGGCACTGTACTTCCCATCTCCAGGACTCAAGTCCGGCCTGCCGGTTTCCCTGAACCCCTTCATAAATGTTACATTGCTCACACTCCAACAGCACGTCATGTATTAAAAACCATTTGTCTCCATTCACTCCTATCAAACACGCTCACGCATGCCTGCTGGAAGTCCAAGCCCCTCGCACACAAAACCTCCTTTACCCCCTCCCTCCAACCTTTCCTAGGCCGACCCCTCCCCCGCCTTCCTCCCACTACAGACTGATACACTCTTGAAGTTATTCTGTTTCACTCCATTCTCTCCACATGTCCGAACCACCTCAACAACCCCTCCTCAGCTCTCTGGACAACAGTTTTGGTAATCCCACACCTCCTCCTAACTTCCAAACTACGAATTCTCTGCATTATATTCACACCACACATGACATGACATCTCCACTGCCTCCAGCCTTCTCCTCGCTGCAACATTCATCACCCATGCTTCACACCCATATAAGAGCGTTGGTAAAACTATACTCTCATACATTCCCCTCTTTGCCTCCAAGGACAAAGTTCTTTGTCTCCACAGACTCCTAAGTGCACCACTCACTCTTTTTCCCTCATCAATTCTATGATTCACCTCATCTTTCATAGACCCATCCGCTGACACGTCCACTCCCAAATATCTGAATACATTCACCTCCTCCATACTCTCTCCCTCCAATCTGATATTCAATCTTTCATCACCTAATCTTTTTGTTATCCTCATAACCTTACTCTTTCCTGTATTCACCTTTAATTTTCTTCTTTTGCACACCCTACCAAATTCATCCACCAATCTCTGCAACTTCTCTTCAGAATCTCCCAAGAGCACAGTGTCATCAGCAAAGAGCAGCTGTGACAACTCCCACTTTGTGTGTGATTCTTTATCTTTTAACTCCACGCCTCTTGTCAAGACCCTCGCATTTACTTCTCTTACAACCCCATCTATAAATATATTAAACAACCACGGTGACATCACACATCCTTGTCTAAGGCCTACTTTTACTGGGAAATAATTTCCCTCTTTCCTACATACTCTAACTTGAGCCTCACTATCCTCGTAAAAACTCTTCACTGCTTTCAGTAACCTACCTCCTACACCATACACTTGCAACATCTGCCACATTGCCCCCCTATCCACCCTGTCATACGCCTTTTCCAAATCCATAAATGCCACAAAGACCTCTTTAGCCTTATCTAAATACTGTTCACTTATATGTTTCACTGTAAACACCTGGTCCACACACCCCCTACCTTTCCTAAAGCCTCCTTGTTCATCTGCTATCCTATTCTCCGTCTTACTCTTAATTCTTTCAATAATAATTCTACCATACACTTTACCAGGTATACTCAGCAGACTTATCCCCCTATAATTTTTGCACTCTCTTTTATCCCCTTTGCCTTTATACAAAGGAACTATGCATGCTCTCTGCCAATCCCTAGGTACCTTACCCTCTTCCATACATTTATTAAATAATTGCACCAACCACTCCAAAACTATATCCCCACCTGCTTTTAACATTTCTATCTTTATCCCATCAACCCGGCTGCCTTACCCCCTTTCATTTTACCTACTGCCTCACGAACTTCCCCCACACTCACAACTGGCTCTTCCTCACTCCTACAAGATGTTATTCCTCCTTGTCCTATACACGAAATCACAGCTTCCCTATCTTCATCAACATTTAACAATTCCTCAAAATATTCCCTCCATCTTCCCAATACCTCTAACTCTCCATTTAATAACTCTCCTCTCCTATTTTTAACTGACAAATCCATTTGTTCTCTAGGCTTTCTTAACTTGTTAATCTCACTCCAAAACTTTTTCTTATTTTCAACAAAATTTGTTGATAACATCTCACCCACTCTCTCATTTGCTCTCTTTTTACATTGCTTCACCACTCTCTTAACCTCTCTCTTTTTCTCCATATACTCTTCCCTCCTTGCATCACTTCTACTTTGTAAAAACTTCTCATATGCTAACTTTTTCTCCCTTACTACTCTCTTTACATCATCATTCCACCAATCGCTCCTCTTCCCTCCCGCACCCACTTTCCTGTAACCACAAACTTCTGCTGAACACTCTAACACTACATTTTTAAACCTTCCCCATACCTCTTCGACCCCATTGCCTATGCTCTCATTAGCCCATCTATCCTCCAATAGCTGTTTATATCTTACCCTAACTGCCTCCTCTTTTAGTTTATAAACCTTCACCTCTCTCTTCCCTGATGCTTCTATTCTCCTTGTATCCCATCTACCTTTTACTCTCAGTGTAGCTACAACTAGAAAGTGATCTGATATATCTGTGGCCCCTCTATAAACATGTACATCCTGAAGTCTACTCAACAGTCTTTTATCTACTAATACATAATCCAACAAACTACTGTCATTTCGCCCTACATCATACCTTGTATACTTATTTATCCTCTTTTTCTTAAAATATGTATTACCTATAACTAAACCCCTTTCTATACAAAGTTCAATCAAAGGGCTCCCATTATCATTTACACCTGGCACCCCAAACTTACCTACCACACCCTCTCTAAAAGTTTCTCCCACTTTAGCATTCAGGTCCCCTACCACAATTACTCTCTCACTTGGTTCAAAGGCTCCTATACATTCACTTAACATCTCCCAAAATCTCTCTCTCTCCTCTGCATTCCTCTCTTCTCCAGGTGCATACACGCTTATTATGACCCACTTCTCGCATCCAACCTTTACTTTAATCCACATAATTCTTGAATTTACACATTCATATTCTCTTTTCTCCTTCCATAACTGATCATTTAACATTACTGCTACCCCTTCCTTTGCTCTAACTCTCTCAGATACTCCATATTTAATCCCATTTATTTCCCCCCACTGAAAGTCTCCTACCCCCCTTCAGCTTTGTTTCGCTTAGGGCCAGGACATCCAACTTCTTTTCATTCATAACATCAGCAATCATCTGTTTCTTGTCATCCGCACTACATCCACGCACATTTAAGCATCCCAGTTTTATAAAGTTTTTCTTCTTCTCTTTTTTAGTAAGTGTCTACAGGAGAAGGGGTTACTAGCCCATTGCTCCCGGCATTTTAGTCGCCTCATACGACACGCATGGCTTACGGAGGAAAGATTCTTTTCCACTTCCTCATGGACAATAGAAGAAATACAGAAGAACAAGAGCTATTTAGAAAAAGGAGAAAAACCTAGATGTATGTATATATATATATATGCATGTGCGTGTCTGTCAAGTGTGACCAAAGTGTAAGTAGGAGTAGCAAGATATCCCTGTTATCTAGCGTGTTTATGAGACAGAAAAAGAAACCAGCAATCCTACCATCATGCAAAACAGTTACAGGTTTCTGTTTCACAGTCATCTGGCAGGACGGTAGTACTTCCCTGGGTGGTTGCTGTCTACCAACCTACTAATATATGTTCACAAATGTGGTGATATTATTTATACAATTATTACAACATTGCATAACAGTAAATCTTCTATTTTTTGGTTTGAATAAAAATTCATTATGTGAATAAAAAATAAAAATGAAATTCATTTGTAAAGCCTGAAAACGTAACTAATGAACAGAAGAAATGTTAGTTTAGTGCCAGGAATGTCTGCATTGTTTATTCTGGACCCTATTTTGAAATTGGAATATTTTGAACTTTGCATTAAATTGGCCAAATTACCAATTTCTGATCACTTTATTTTGTAGTTGAAACAGTTGACTTGGCGATTTCTTAAGCTCAGTCAATAGAACAGAAGTAATACTAGTGAAATAGCTAATAACTTGGTCAACTGGAATAATGTAATTGGCCTAAAATGGGAGTCGAAGTCAGCAAAATTGCCGATGCGTAAATATTGCTGACACATCAAAATTCGAGAGAGCATAATTTTGTCAATTTTCCATCAAATTTCGTACTTTTTGTTTTATTACCTTCAGAAACAGATTCTCTACCATTTCATAAGAAAAAATAACAAAATTATTTTTTGAAAATTCTTGGACCCTGGTGCACACTTTGAAATTTGGCCTCTGGACCCTGAAAGGGTTAATTCAAAACATAACATAAATTTAGTTTTGAAAGTGAGTAAAACTGAAGAGCGCTTTGCTCGTAATTCCTTATGAAGAATGAAGTGTTATTCCTAATAAACTCTTGTTGCAAAAATGGCAAGGAATTCTTAAGCTTACCTTTGGCTTGAGGTTGACTTCCAGGCCTCTTGTACTTCATAACACCATCTTTTTCGTAGAGTATAATTGTGTCAAAATTCCATCAATGGGTAGTCTCGTTTCATCTGAGGATTAAAGGAAGGAAACAGAAGGGAGAAGGAAAGACGGCGAGGAAGAGGAGGACGGACGAGTAAGGAAAAAAGGAGAAAGATGGAGGAGTAAGGGATAAAAGAGGAGGATGGAGTAGTAAGGGATAAAGGAGGAGGAAAGGACAGAAGTGGCAATTAAAATAAATTATTGTAGATCTAGTTTAAACATTTATCAGTGATATAAAAGCTGGTGAATGAAATCATAAAAACAGTTAATAATAAATTACAGCGGAACCTTGGTTTTCGTATGCCCTGGTTTTCAAAGGATTTAGTTTTCAACGACATTTTTCATCGAAATTTTGCCCCAGTCTTCGTACATTTGCTTGGCTTCCATAGAGTTGACAATGGTCCATTGTACCAAATGCGTCTGCCTGCCTGCACCCACACAAAGTATCCTACGCGCTCTGACTCAGTTTGGCTTTGTTTCTCGTTGAGTGAGCATTACCCCAGGTGTTCATCCAAAACATTTCGTAATAATCCGTTGTTTTTTGTGCTTGTTTATTGAGTGCAACTGCTAAATAAGCCACCATGGGGCCAAAGAAAGTTACGAGTGCCAGCCCTAAGATAAAGAACACGAGAAACAATAGAATTCAAGAAAAAAACTTGTAGCAAAATAAAAAAAATAGCAGCATATCCTGTCAAGAGTTCACACTTTTCTTAACAATTTGACTGTCGCAAGTCCCTTTCTGAAACTGTTATTCTATGTCGCAAAATTTTTGGAAAAAAAAAAAACAAATATTTTTTTCTTATGAAATGATAGAGAATCTTTTCCCGATGGTAATGACACCAAAAGTACAAAATTTGGTCGAGAACTCACGGAATTACGCTCCCGCAAAGTTAGCAGTCTCGGCGATATATACGCATTGGCAATTTCGCTGACTTTCAGCCTTGTTTTTGGCCAATTCCGTTGTTCCAGTTGACCAAACTCATAGCTATTTCTTTAGAACTCTATTTTTTTTCTGTCAACTGAGTACAAGAAACTGCCCATTTACTGATTTGAACTACCCAATAAAGTGGTTAGAAATTGGCCATTTGGCCAATTTCATGCAAATTAAAAAAGATGCAAATTTCAAAATAGGGTCCAGAATAAACAATGTAGACATTCTTGGCACTAAAATAACATATCCTGTGTTCATTAGTCACATCTCTAGGCCCCTCTTATATTCCTATTGCTCTCTATTTTGATTTTTTATTTATACAAAAAATAGAAGATTTACTGTTATGCAGACTACTGCATTATTGTAAAAATGGTATAAATAATATCAGTGCACTAGTAAAGGAATTTTAGACTCCCCAGTTGATGTGTATTGGACGTGTGGTGTGATTTGCTTACTCCTGAACATTGGTAAAAATCAAACATTTCCGCTACTTTGAACTCAATTTCAAGGTCGTTTCCATCGTGAAATTAATAAAAATCATCTCTATTTCTGTAATATGTTTTCCATTTTATCACATGACACCATGAAAATGAGAATACAACGATAAATACTATATGAAAATGCACCTCAAATTCTGCGTTTTAATCCAAAAAAACGGTCAGATTTTTTCTCATTATGCACTGCGTGCTGCAGAATTTTTTTATGTGGTGTACACTGACCACACAGACCCATTCTCTCACATGTGGACCTACCAGCTTTCTCGTGCTAGATTTGAAGCCGCTAGAATTACTGAGTACATATACGTCCGAAACACTGGCTTATAAGACATATATGTATGACCAAAACAGTCAAAGGGTTAAGAACTGTTATGCACAATTTTTATCTCACTACACTTTGTATCTCCTGTGAGCTGTTTCTCCATCATCCATGTCAACAGCAGCTTTTCCATCTTTTCAGTGACAGAGGTCTGCTGCTTAGAAATTATTGTAATGCCCTTTACTGGCGCTATAGCCTTTATAGGCTCCTCTTGCTTTAGTATTGTACATATAGAAAAGGGGCTACGCTTGTACTCACTTGCCAAGTCCTTAACCCTTGTACCTAGTCTGTGCTTATCAATAATTTTTTCCTTTAATTCCATGCAAATCATGTTGACGGCTTTGAGGGGACTTGAGCTAGAGTTTGTCACGGCCATGCTAACAGGAGATTCATCTGTAAAAACTTGCATTTGTGGACACAGTGGTGCCTATGCTAACCTTCCTATGTTGTAGAAATATACCTAGCTGGACGAATCTTATTGAAGCTAGCTGGCCCAGTGGCTAACGCAACGGTCTGGAGTTTTGACTCTTTGACCGTGGGTTCAAATCCCGCCCATGGAATGGTTTGTTTGCAATTGTGTCATTACGATTTCGTGAGTCATCCTCTTTTTCTTCTCAGCACTGTCCTTTGCACTTGCTTTCTTAGGCCCCACGGTTAGAAGAAAGAAATCTGGTGAATTAACTGCACGACATGTTAGGAAATCACGAGAATTCTCTGCACTGCAAGGGTAGCTCCGATAAGCACTTGTGCAATGGTAAGCATTGTGGTGTTGTTGTCAAACTAAATTATATGCAGTACGTACATAGAATTATTATAATTATTATTGTACTATCACATATTATATTATATTACACCTACCATCCGACTTACGACCGAGTTCGGTTCCAAGAAACCGGTCGTAAGTCGAAATGGTTGTAAGTCGAACTTTACTACTGAATATCAACAAAACATTTTTGTAATGACTTTATTTTATTGTTTTATTTTGGTATTTCATGTTTTACTTTACTTTTTATGCTGTTAGTACTGTATTTTATACTCTAAAGTTTAGGATAAACACTGTGTACAACACAAATAGTTGTTTATTTCCCAGAAATTTGGCATAAAAAACACGGTCGCAAGTCGAGTGGTCGTAAGTCGATCAGGTCGTAAGTCGGATGGTAGGTGTATTATTATATAGTATTTTTTTTTTTTCAACAAGTCGGCCATCTCCCACCGAGGCAGGGTGACCCAAAAAAGAAAGAAAATCCCCAAAAAGAAAATACTTTCATCATCATTCAACACTTTCACCACACTCACACATTATCACTGTTTGTGCAGAGGTGCTCAGAATACAACAGTTTAGAAGCATATACGTATAAGATACACAACATATCCCCCCAAACTGCCAATATCCCAAACCCCTCCTTTAAAGTGCAGGCATTGTACTTCCCATTTTCCCAGGACTCAAGTCCGACTATATGAAAATAACCGGTTTTCCCTGAATCCCTTCACTAAATATTACCCTCCCTCACACCCCAACCCAGATCGTCAGGTCCCAAGTATCATTCGTCTCCATTCACTCCTATCAAACACGCTCACGCATGCTTGCTGGAAGTCCAAAGCCCCTCGCCCAAAAAACCCTCCTTTACCCCCTCTCTCCAACTTTTTTGAGGACGACCCCTACCCCGCCTTCCTTCCCCTATAGATTTATATGCTTTCCATGTCATTCTACTTTGATCCATTCTCTCTAAATGACCAAACCACCTCAACAACCCCTCTTCTGCCCTCTGACAAATACTTTTATTAACTCCACACCTTTTTCCCCTAATTTCCACACTTCGAATTTCTGCATAATATTTACACCACAAAATTCCCCTTAGACAGGACATCTCCACTGCCTCCAACCTCTCCTCGCTGCTGCATTTACCACCCAAGCTTCAAAACCCATATAAAAGTGTTGGTACTACTAACTTTCATACATTCCCTTCTTTGCTCCATAGATAGCGTTTTTTGACTCCACAAAATACCTCAACGCACCATTCACCTTTTTTCCCTCATCAATTCTATGATTAACCTCATCCTTCATAAATCCATCCGGCACCTCAACTCCCAAGTATCTGAAAACATTCACTTTTTCCATACTCCTCCTCCCCAATTTGATATCCAATTTTCTTTATCTAAATCATTTGATACCCTCATCACCTTACTCTTTTCTATCTTCACTTTCAAATTTCTACCTTTACACACATTCCCAAACTCATCAAATAACCTTTGCAATTTTTCCCTTTAGAATCTCCCATAAGCACAGTATCATCAGCAAAAAGTAGCTGTGTCAATTCCCCTTTTGAATTTGATTCCCAAAAATTTAATCCCACCCCTCTCCCGAACACCCTAGCATTTACTTCTTTTTACAACCCCATCTATAAATATATTAAACAACCATGGTGACATTACACATCCCTGTCTAAGACCTACTTTTACCGGGAAATAGTCCCCCCTCTCTTCACACACACTAACCTGAGCCTCACTAAACCTCATAAAAACTCTTTTCAACATTTAGTAACTTACCACCTATTCCATATACTTGCAACATCGCCACATTGCTCCTCTATCCACTCTATCATATGCCTTTTCTAAATCCATAAATGCAATAAAAAATTCCCTACCTTTATCTAAATACTGTTCACATATATGCTTCAATGTAAACACTTGATCTACACATCCCCTACCCACTCTGAAACCTCCTTGCTCATCCGCAATCCTACATTCTGTCTTACCTCTAATTCTTTCAATTATAACCCTACCGTACACTTTTCCTGGTATACTCAGTAAACTTATTCCTCTATAATTTTTACAATCTCTTTTGTCCCATTTCCCTTTATATAAAGGGACTGTACATGCTCTCTGCCAATCCTAGGTACCTTCCCCTCTTTCAAACATTTATTAAACAAAAGTACCAACCACTCCAACACTATATCCCCCCCTGCTTTTACCATTTCTGTCATGATCCCATCAGTTCCAGCTGCTTTACCCCCTTTCATTCTACGTAATGCCTCACATACCTCCCCCACACTTACATTCTGCTCTTCTTCACTCCTAAAAGATGGTATACCTCCCTGACCAGTGCATGATATTACCGCTTCCCTTTCTTCCTTAACATTTAAAAGTTCCTCAAAATATTCTCGCCATCTACCTAATACCTCCCTCTCCCCATCTACTAACTCCCCTACTCTGTTTTTAACTGACAAATCCATACTTTCCCTAGGCTCTCTTAACTTATTTAACTCACTCCAAAAATTTTTCTTATTTTCATTAAAATTTTTTGACAGTGCCTCTCCCACTCTATCATCTGCTCTTCTTTTGCACTCTCTCACCACTCTCTTCACCTTTCTTTTACTCTCCATATACTCTGCTCTTCTTATAACACTTCTGCTTTGTAAAAACCTCTCATAAGCTAACTTTTTCTCTTTTATCACACCCTTTACTTCATCATTCCACCAATCACTCCTCTTTCCTCCTGCCCCCACCCTCCTATAACCACAAACTTATAGTTTATACACTTTCACCTCCCTCTTACTTGTTGTTGCCACCTTCCTCTTTTCCCATCTACCTCTTACTCTAACTGTAGCTACAACTAAATAATGATCCGATATATCAGTTGCCCCTCTATAAACGTGTACATCCTGGAGCCTACCCATCAACCTTTTATCCACCAATACATAATCTAACAAACTACTTTCATTACGTGCTACATCATACCTTGTATATTTATTTATCCTCTTTTTCATAAAATATGTATTACTTATTACCAAATCTCTTTCTACACATAGCTCAATTAAAGGCTCCCCATTTACATTTACCCCTGGCACCCCAAATTTACCTACTACTCCCACTATAACATTTTTACCCACTTTAGCATTGAAATCCCCAACCACCATTACTCTCACACTTGATTCATAAGTAATTATTATCAAATACAGTGGTCCCTCGATAATCGTCAGGTTCGATAGTCGTCTTTTTCGGAAAATGTCACGTTATTTTCGTCAAAACATTGGCTCGCAAATGGTCAGTTGACTCGTTAATCGTCATTCGTCCTGGAAGCGTACTTACGGCTCTGAGCCGCCTCGGCCTCCCTTCCCAGCCAGTGTGCCATTGTTTACCAGTGAGCAACGGTCCCCTCACTTGTTCATACAAAATATTTCATGATATTCCATTCATTTTAGTGCTTGCATGCGCTAAATAAGCTACCATGGGTC
>NC_069405.1:6433728-6452756 GCF_026875155.1 Cherax quadricarinatus
TCCGGGCGATCAGTCCAGCTGTTGCTGCACCAGGGTTAGCGTTGCTGGACCAGTCACTTTGCTGGATCAGTCAGCTTTTTGCGCACCATGGTCACTGTTGGGGGGACCAGTCAGCTTTTTTTGCGGATCGCAGCGTTCTGCACTACAGTCAGCTGTTGCGCACCCCACAGTCACTGCGGGCAACCACAGTTACCTCTGTTTTGCACCACACTGCTGCTGCCCCCTGGTCATCTGTTGCTGCACCACAGTCCAGCTTTGCTGTTGCTGCACCACCACAGCTGTATTACTCAAGAGTGGGAGTGGTGTTTGTTGTTGGGCTTAAAGGGAAAAAACCAATTAAAACTGAGAAACGATTAACCCAGGGGGTTAGCCACCCAGGATAACCCAAGAAAGTCATGCACATTGAGGTTCTACTAATTTTATTTCCAGGGGGGTCCTTAATCTTGTCCCCCGGGATTTTACCCCCAAATTGACTAACACCCAGGGAACAGGAAAAAAAAAATGCCTGGAACTAGTCTCAATTTTTGGTGTTTTTAAAGGGGCCACCCAATTTTTGGCTTAGAGATTTAAGAATTGTAGGGGGCCCAACACAGTGTGTAAGGGCAGGTGAAGCTGAAAAATTCCCAATCCCAACAGTGTTCAATTGTGCAAACAGGCCTGTTTCTTTTGGAAGGGAATGATAAACAGGACCCACATTACTCAGAAAAAAGGCACTCCCAGGACACAAGCCTGTAAAAGACGGGTAACTCTCATTTTTTTGGGTTGTAATGCTAGTGGGGATTGCAAAGTAAAAGCCTTTCCGGTGCATTCTGAAAATCCCAGTGTGTTCAAAAAAAAAACAAAGTCTCATCACCCCATAAATACCTTTTTAAAAATAAAGAAAAATGTCATTTTAAAACATTTATTTGTGTATTATTAGCATTTTTATTGTTTTTTTGTGGGAAATGTAATTTCATGAAAAAAAAAAAATTAATATTTTTGGGGGCTGTCTGGAAAAGGGGTTTAAATTGGTTTTCCCCTTTTTTCTTTGGGAAAAAAAATTTAACTCGACTAACGAAATTTCGACTAACTTTTGAGCTCCCGGGGAACGGTTTTAATATCGTTGCGAGGGTCCACTGTACTTTTACACCCCCTTCTTTGCCTCCATAGATTACTTTTTTTTACCCCACATATACTCAATGCCCCCACTCACCTTTTTTTTTTCCCCATCTTTTCTTGTTAACCTATCCTTTTAAAAAAAATCCATCCCCCCACCTTCAATCCCAAGTATCTAAAAAACATTCCTTTTCCATCTCCTCCCCCCTTTTTGAAATCCTTTTTTTTTTTATCTAAACATTTTGATACCCCATCACCTTACTCTTTTCTATCTTCACTTTAAAACTTTCTACCTTTACACACTTTTTCCCAAACTCATCCACTAACCTTTGAAATTTTTTTCTTTAGAATTCCATAAGAACATATCTCAGAAAAAAAGTAATTTGTTAATTCCCTTTTTTTGTATTGTTTCCCCCATAATTTAATTCCCCCCCCTCCCCGAACACCCTAGCATTTACTTCTTTTTACAAAACCCCATCTTAAATATATAAACCAAACCATTACATTAACACCCTGTTAAGACCCACTTTTAAGGGAAATTTTTTTAACCCCAAACTGAGCCTCATTTTCCTAAAAAAAACTCTTTACAACTTTTAATAACTTACCCCCCTATTCCATATATTAAAAACATCTGCCACTTTTTGCTCCCCCCTATCCACTCTATCTATGCTTTTCTAAACCCAAAAAATGCAATAAAAATTTCCCCTACCTTTATCTAAATACTTTTTTCACATATAGTTTTAAATGAAAAAACATTTGATCTTCACATCCCCTACCCCCTCTAAAAAACCTCCTTGCTCATCCGCAACCCTACATTCTGTCTTACCCTAATTCTTTAAAATTAAAACCCCAAAACCATACACTCTTCCGGGTATACTCAGTAAACTTTTTCCTCTATAATTTTTACAATTCTCTTTTGCCCCCCTTCCCTTTATATAAGGGACTATACATGCTCTTCCCCTCCTAGGTACCTTCCCCTTTTTTAATTTAATTTAAAAAAAAAAGGGGCCCCTAAAAAACCCCTATCCCCCCCCTTTTTCAATTTTCCGACCCACACCAGCTCTTTTTTTCCCCCCTTTTTATTTTACATATGCCCCCGTAAACCCCCCCCCCCAAAATTTTCCCCCTTTTACCTAAAAGAAAAATTTCCCCTGGGCCAAAAAAAATTTTTCTTCTTTCCCCCCTTTAAATTTAAAAGTTCCCAAAATATTCTCGCCACTACTTAATCCCTTTTCCATCCCCCCATTTCAACTCCCCAACTTTTTTTTTAACTGAACAAAATCCTTTGTTCTCTAGGCTTTCTTAAACCTTTTTAAAAACCCCCCTTCCAAAATTTTTTCTATTTTCATTAAAAATTTTCTTTGACAGTGCCTCTCCCACTTATCATCGCTCTCCTTTTGGGGCAACTCTCTCCCCTTTTCCCTTTTTACCCCTCCATATACAGGGGGACCCCCGCATAACATTACCTCCGAATGCGACCAATATTTAAGTGTATTTATGAAAGTGCTTTTGAAAACGTGTTTTTTTGGGGGTCTGAAATAAAAACTAATCTACCCCACAATATTTCTTAGGGGAAAAAAATTTTCGGTCATACTGGCCCCTGAACTACTTCTGGAGTAAAAAAAATTCGTTAAAACCGGGGGGGTCCCCGACTCTGCTCTTTTTATAAATTTCGTTTGTAAAAACCCTTTCTATAAGCTCCCTTTTTTTCCCTTTATCACACCCTTTATTTTCATCTTCCAAAAAACATCCCTTTTTCCTCCTGCCCCCCACTCTCCTAAAAACCAAAAACTTCTGCCCCCACATTCTAATTACTGCTTTTTTTAAAACTTTTTTCCCAAAACCCTTTTAAAAACCCCCCCCCCCACTACTCACTTTGCACTAGCCCCCCCTTTTTCTGCCAAATCGCTTATATCCCCCCGAATTTCCCCCTCCCCATTAGTTTATACACTTTCCCCTCCCTTTTACTTTTTTGTTGCCACCTTCCTCTTGTCCCATCTACCTTTTTTACTGAGCTACAAAACCTAAATAAATGATCCGGGATATTATCAATGTTGCCCCTCTTATAACATGCTTAACTTTCCATGGGGAAAGGGTGGCCTACCCATCACAACCCTTTGTTTTTTATTCCAACCACCCAAATTAAACATAATATCTCTAAAGGAAACTAACATATGTACCTTTTTTTCATTTGCGTGGGCTTACATTTCATTACCTTGAAATATATTTTAAATCCCATTCATTCTTTTTCATTATAAAAAATATGTTATTATTAATTACCAAATTCTCTTTTTCTACAACATAGCTCCAATTAAAAGAGGGCCTCTCCCCAATTTACTTTTTTTTTTACCCCCCTGGGCGCACCCTAAAATTTTAAACTCCTTACTTCCTCCTTTTCCATAATATATTTTTACCCACTTTAGGCATTGAAATTTCCCCACACAACCCACAAAAGTAACTCTCCACACATGGTTTCCAAAAAAACTTTCGTCCACGCGCATTTCCACTCCAAACATTTCCTAAAAAATCCTTCTCTCTCTCCTACTTTAACACTTTTTCTTCTTCTTCCAGGTGCAATATTTATTGGCTTTACTATAAACCCCACTCTTTTTTACTTCTAAATCTTTTATTTTTACTGCCTCAATTTTATTAATCCCATTGTTTTTTAATACATGTTTTATAGTCCCTTCTTTTTCCTGCCATAGCTTTATTCTCTGTTCAAACGTTATTTGCCTACTCTTCTTTAGCTTCTAAACTCATTTATTTGGAATACACTGTCTGTGGGGGACCCTTAAATCCCATTTTATTCCTCCCCATCTGTAAAAACTTACCCACCCCCTTCTTTTCTTTCAGATTTTTGTTTCACTTTAAAGCCCGGTGACCATCCCTGCTTCTTTTCTTCATTTCATTTAAACCAATTTTCCCACAATTTTTTCATTCTTCTTTTCTTTCATTTTGCCACAAACCCAATTCCACGCACATTCAGGGGAACTTCCCAACTTTTGGTACAATTTTTTCTTATTCGCCTTTTTTTAGTAATCTTTTACAAGGAAAAAAAGGGTTTTTTAACTTAGGGCCCTTTGTTCCCGGGCGCATTTAGTTATTGGGGGGTTGTATCTTTTTTTACAAACACGGGCCATAGGCTTTACGGAGGAAAGAAGATTCTTATTTTCCGCTTTTTCCCCATGGGATTAATAAAAGGGAAAAAGTTTAATTAAGACCAAGGGAAATAATGCTTGTAAGTGAAAAATCAAACAAGAAAAAAAAAAATACTCAGATGGGAGTGTGTTTAAATAAAAAAAAAAATGACATGTTACATGTATGTGTAAATGGTGGGGGACCCTAAGGTTTTGTAAGTAGGGGACAGTTAGGGCAAGATTTTACCCTGTAATTCTTGGATATTTTTATGGAGGGTACAGACATAAAAGGACACCAAGGCAATATTGTACACTACCAAGGGGCCCATGTTAAAAATAAATTTTTAACAGGCTTTCATTTTTAACCCTTCCACTTGGGGCTGGGATTGGTTCAGTACCTCCCCTGGGGTGGTTTGCTGGGATCTACCAAAAACTAATACTTTAACTGGAACCTGGCTGAGTATACGGTGGTTAAAGTGTATGTGTAGAAGGTTATTATTAGAAAAGAATTAAGGGAGTAAGGGGACCAGAGAAGTAGGGGATAGCAGATGAACATGGAGGCTTTTAAGAATAGGTAGGGGGGGTGTGTTATTAATAGGAACCACAATTGGTTTTACAGTGAAATATAGGTGAACAGAATTTAGATTAAAGGCTTAAAAGAGGTTTTTTGGGTTTCGGGGCCAATTTTATGGATTTTGGAAAAAAAAATGGGTGTTGTGTCATATGGACAGGGTGGATTAGGGAGGGGGGCTCCAAATTTTGTGGGGCAGGGGTGTTTGCAGGATGGGTATGTTAGTTGTAAAAAGAGGTAGGTTACTTGAAAGCAGTGAAGAGTTTTTTACGAGGATAGTGAGGCTCAGGTTAGATTAATGTAGGAGAGAAGGGAGATTATTTTCTCAGTAAAAGTAGGCCTTAGACAAGGATGTGTGATGTCACCATGGTTTTGTTCAGTATATTTATAGATGGGGTTGTGAGAGAAATGATGCTTAGGGTCCTTGGCAAGAGGTGTGGAGTTAAAAGATAAGAATCAAACACAAATTGGGGTTGTTCACAGTTGCCCTTTGTGATGACACAGGTGCTTTAGGTTGAGATTCTGAAGAAAGTTGCAGAGGTTGGTGGATGAATTTGGTAGGGTATGTAAAAGAAGAAAATTAAAAGTGAATATAGGAAAGAGTAAGGTCATGAGGATAACAAAAAGATTAGGTGTTGAAAGATTGGATATCAGATTAGAGGGAGAGAGTATGGAGGAGGTATTCAGATATTTAGGAGTGTACTTGTCAGCAGATGTGTGCATGAAGGATGAAGTGAATCATAGAATTGATGAGGGGGAAAAGGGTGAGGGTGCACTTAGGAGTCTGTGGAGACAAACAACTTTGTCCGTGTAAGCAAAGGGGGGAAAATGTGTGAAAATTTTACTAGTTATACCAACATTCCTATATGGGTGTGAAGCATTGGTGATGAATGTTGCAATGAGGAGAAGGGCCCTGGAGGCAGTGGAGATGTATGTTGAGGGCAATGTGTGGTGTGAATATAATGCAGGAATTTGTAGCTTGGAAATTAGAAGGTGTGAGATTACCAAAATATTATCCAGAGGGCTGAGGAGGGATTAAGATGGTTTGGACATGTAGAGAGATTGGAACAAAAGCGAATGACTTCGAGTGTATAAATCTGTAGTGGAGGGAAGGCGGGGTAGGGGTCAGCCTAGGAAAGGTTGGAGGGAGGGGGGTAAAGGAGGTTTTGTGTGCGAGGGGCTTGGGGCTTCCCAGCAAGCATGCGTGAGCATATTTGATAGGAGTGAATGAAGTTTACCTGGAGAGGGTTTCACGGGTCAATGCCCCCACAGCCGTCTGAGACCAGGCCTCGTGGTGGATCAGGGTCTGAACAACCAGGCTGTTACTGCTGGCCACACGCAAACTGATGTAACAAACCACAGCCCAGTTGGTCAGGTACTGACTTTAGGTGCCTCTCCAGTGCCTTCTTGAAGACAGCCAGGGGTCTACTGGTAATCCCCCTTATGTATGCTGGGAGGTAATTGAACAGTCTTGGGCCCGGGACACTTATTGTATTGTCTCTCAGTGTACTCGTGGCACCCCTGCTTTTCATCGGGGGAAAGTTGCATCTCTGCCAAGTTTTTGCTTTCATAGGGAGTGATTTTCATGTACAGGTTTGGTACCATTCCTCCAGGACCTTCCAAGTGTATATTTTTTTTGTATCTCTTTAAACCCCTTTGAGGGAATACAGATAAAGGGCCTTTAAACCTTTTCCCCCAGTAGTTTAGGTCCCTTATTGTACTTTTGGTGCCAGGGAAAGTTTTTTTGGGTACACTCTCCAGGCTGAAATGTCGCCCAGCCTTAAAGGGGGGCCTTTAGTGTACAGCAGTTTTCCCCCCCGGTCGGGGCACAAGAAATTTTTAAAGAGAATCATCATGGGCTTGGCACCCCTTAATTTTTTGAAGGTTTTTCATTACCCAAACATGTCCCGTCCTCAGATGGGGTAGAACATTTTGTGATTTTTGGGGCGAGACCCTCTGACATTATCACTCCCAAAGGACCTTCACATTACTCTTCCACTTTTACTGTAGGGTTTAGAATTTGTTGTTTACCCTGACACTTTTTTAATTTTTCTTTCAAGTTTCCCATATCTGAGTAGTTGAAATTTCTCCCCCGTTGAACTTCAAATTGTTTTGATGGCCCTTTCAAAGTTTTGGGTTTGATGCCCCTTGGAGTCTCGTGTTGTCTTTGATGGAGGTTACTGCCATGGTAATGGGGGTGCATCCGAAAAGGGAAAAGACACGGAGCTATGGTTTTACATCAAAAATGTCAAAAAATGAGGATAAAAAGAATAAATGGGGGGGGTAAGAAATGTCCTTGTGGAACAGGGGCTTTTTAAACCGTGGCTGCCTGGGATTTTACTCTGTTTAAAAATTACTCTCTGTGTTCAAATTTTTTGGGGAAATTAAGATCCATCTCCCAACCCTTTTCCCGTTATTCCTTTATCACGGCATTTTGTGTGCTATTAAACACTGTGGTCACACTTGTTTAAGCTTTTGCAAAGTCTTGTTTTACATCGTATTTTGTTTATCCTCTACAACACCAGGACCTTGTCAAAGTTGGCCAGTGCGGGACAGGCAGGAGCGACCCCGCCCCCAAACCCGTGTTGCCCTGGGTTGTGTAAAGAATGGGTTTTTCCCAAGTCCGGCGGGTTTTGGGCTATCTTTCTTCCCTTTGAACCCTCTCCAAAGATTTTTATTTTTGGGGTGCTAGTTTTATTGGTCTGTAGTTCTTTGCAATTGCTTTAAATGTTTCCTTTTTTGGGGGTGGGGGTAGTTTGTTGTTTTTTGTGTGTTTTGATTTACCCCTTCCGGGCTCCCTCTCGTAAAATACTGAAGGCACGAGATAGGGGTTCTTGCAATTCTTGATAAACACAGAGTTCCACAATTCTGGGGCTGGGGCAGAGTGCATGGGCATCCCCTTACTTGGGCCTCTTCAATATCTTGTGGAGTTAGAATAATATCCAAGATTTTTGGGATGACCAAATTTTGGGTTTTGTTCATAAAGAATTCATTTAGATTGTCAATCCTTTAGTCTGGGCCCGTGGTCGCTGAACACTGAGCCATAATTTGGGGCTTTAGTATCTCACTCATTTCTTAGCTGTCATCTGCATATGTCCCATCCCACCTAAGAAGGGGTCCAATAAATGGGTGTTGTTTTTCCCTTAGATTTGGGATAAGAAAAAGAAGTATTTTTTTTTTTCAATTTCCTTTATGGATTTTAGTTCTTCCTGTGATTCTTGTCTCTGTAAGATTCATTCAGCTTAAGTTCAATATTTGCAATTTCCCGTGACTATTGCCTCCCTTCGTATTTCAGATATATTGGCCCCACTCAGCAGTTGACTCTTCGCCTTCGTCTGTATAGGGAACGTCTCTCTCTTTTTAGTTTACATCTTCTCTTTCTTTTTCTTAACCCTTTCAGGGTCCAGAGGCCACATTGCAAAGTGTTCACCAGTGTCCAAGAATTCTTCAAAAAATAAATTTTGTTATTTTTTCTATGAAATGGAATAGAGAATCTTTTTCTGAAGGTAATAAAAACAACAAGTACGAAAATTTGATGGAAAATTGACAAAATTATGCTCTGCGAATTTTGATGTGTCAGCATTTTTCAACATTTGGCATTTTGCGGCTTCGACTAAATTTTAGGCCAATTACATTATTCAGTCGACCAAATTCTTAGTATTTTCACTAGTATTACTTCTATTTATCGATGAGACTAGAAATCGCCTATCTAATTGTTTCAATACCAAAAAAAAGTGATTGGGAAATTGGTAATTTGGCCAATTTAATGCGAAGTTCAAAATATTCCAATTTCAAAAGTAGGGGTCAAGAATAAATCAATGAAGGATCCTGGCACTAATCTAACTTTCCTCTGATCATGAGTTACAATTTTCAGCTTTCCAACATGAATTCCATTTTGATTTTTTATTCACAACCAAATTTTTATTCAAACAAAAATAATAGATGATTTATGTTAGCTATAATTGTAATAATTGGATATTTAATACCACCACATTTGTGTAACGTATTTATAGATCCACCAGCTGCGTGTATTAGACTATGTGAGGTCATTTGTTTAATCTTGGAACATCGCAAAAATTTAACATTTCTGCTACTTGAGGCTCAGTTTCATGTCATTTCCAGTTACTAAACCAATCAAAAATCATCTTTATTTCTGTAATATACCTTCCATTTCTATCAAATGTGACCATAGATTCACACAAATACCAAACTATAAAAATCATACGAAAAACACTGTAATGTCGCTGTTTGAATCGTAAGTACTGTTTCAGTTTTTTTTCATCTCATTATGCATATGATGCTTGCAGGATTTTTGTTTTATGGGGTGACACAATTACATTACTTAGATGTATTCTCTCATTTTTAGGCCAAATGTTACCATTCACAGATGAGAGGGGCTGAGCTCATGGCATAGATTTATGTTTGGGACTTCAACATAAAGCCGGGGATCTACGAAGCACGGACCCTGAAAGGGTAATGGAATGTCAGATAGTGTAGCAGTTCTCAAGAACCACAGAATGTTATTTTTTTCAATGGCACATTGTTCGGGATCTTGTTGTTTAGGATTTTCTTCCACTACTAGTTTAATTACTCCAAGCATACTACAAACATTTAGGACACACGGTTTACTTGATTCCCTTAGTTGTTTTTGTATATTGAAATTGAATTTCATGAAAAGAACTTCATCGACTGCGCAATTTGCTGGTCCAGAGGACCCTGTGCATACAAAGTCTGTACTCTGATATGTTGTGACTCTGAGTGAATATGTCTTTGTACAGTTATATACGTATCAGATTCATCTTTGTTGTGAAGTTAAGGTCCAGATATTTTCTAGTATTGTTGGCTCTACTATTTGCTGGTTTAAGGTGATTGGTGCAAAGATTTAATAGTTTCATGTGTGTGTGAATTTTCTATGAGCAGCCTCCCAGGGTGGAATCTCTGTTAAACACTGTTTGCATAATCCTCCATTTTAGGTGTCTCAAGTTAAATCTCCTTGTAGTAAAATGTTTGGGGCAGGAGTTGGGAGGATTTTCCAGTCTGGGGTCCAATTTTATCAAGCTGCTGCTGGGAATTGCTGGGAAGTTGCATCTGGTGGCTTGTTTACTACCACAATGACATGGTTTTGGTTTTCATTTCTTTACCAACAAAACTTCAACTTTATCATTTTGAGGTGGTTAGTAGTTTCTGTGCAAATGAGAAACTCTGTGACATACAGGCAAAACCACCCTTTGTTGCTGTTTATAGTCTGTCGCCTATGTGTTAGGTGATAACCTGCGGATCATATTTCGTTGTTTATAATGCACCCTTTATGTGGGTATCTGTGAATGACTGCAAACATGCATTTGGACTCCATGAGAAGTCCTTGATATAAGTATTTTTGTTGTTCTTTGACAGCTTTAGTCATGTATGTTTGCAAGAAAATTGTTTCATTGTATTGTGGAATATAGGGGTGTTTTATTTCTGGCTCTAATATCTGTTGTTCTGGAGTAGAGGCAATGTCGCCTGTGCCATATTTTATTCATTCTAAATTATATATAATGCTTCTCATGATTAATTAGTATATTGTTTATTCATGTATATTAGATGAATTTTGATAGATAGTGAGCCATAGAGCTGATATTAGCTTATACTCGAAATATTTTGTCCTGCTGCTGGGGCGGTTTGATGGCATTTCAATTAATTTAAATGAGGTATTAATTATCTGATTTAAGAGCCAAATTGTCGTAACGAGCTAGGTCACGGAATGGATTAAACTATAGTCAAGGTTCCATTTACTGTCCTTACGCCCATATAAATATCTTGTATACTTATTTATCCACTTTCTCTTAACCCTTTCAGGGTCCCAGGCCTTCTCCCAGACTTGTTCTCAGTGGTCGCCCAAAATTCAAAAAAAGAAAAAAAAAAAATAAATAAAAAATTCTTATGAAAGAATAGAGACCTTTTCCATTCATAATGACACCCAAAAGTATGAACTTGAATGGAACAATATTATGGAATTATGCTTCGCAAGTTAGTGGTCACCGACGTGTTTAAGCATCATCGAGACCTGTTTTTATACCCTATTTTTGCGACTTTTAAGGACTAATTGTCAGGGCCAAATTCCAGGTGTAATAGTCGACAAAAATCATAAAAACTATTTCGATTAGAAATCCATTTTTTTATCGAATGAGTACAAGAAAACCACCTTACCGCATTTCAACTATCCATTACAGTGGTCAGATTTTATTTTTTCTAGCAATTTTTGCCAATTTCACAAATCAAATTTCAAAAGATGCCATTTCCAAAAATACGGGTCCAGAATAACAAAATAGAAATTCCTGGCACTAAAATATCATTTCCCTCAGTTCATTGTCCACCGTCCCCATGCCCCCTCATACATTCTTTTGCATTCACTTCTTGAATTATTATTTACTAACAAATAGAAGATTACTTGTTATGCAGACTACTGCATTTAGTGTTAGAAATGGTTTAAATTATACCAGCGCATTGTGATAAGAATGATTCGATTCACCAGTTGAGTGTTTTGGACGCTTAGAATGATTTATTTACTTTTGAACTTTGGTAAAAAATGAACATTTCTGTAGTTTGAGCTCAATTTCAAGGTATCTTTCATTGCTCAAAACCAGTCAAAAATATTCTCTATTTCTGTAATATTCGTCCATTTATAAAATGAGACCAGAAAACTAGAATAACAACACTAAATGCCATACGAAAATACAGTGCAATATTCACGTTTTAATCCAAAAACACGGTCAAAGTTTTTTTTTTCATTACGCACTGTGTGTGCAAGTAGTTTTTTTTACTGCGCTACACTGACCTACATAGACCCCATTTTTCCATATGTAGGCTACCAGTTTCCCTCACTTAGGATTTCGAGGGGCGCTAGAATTTAGGCGTACTTGTATAGTCAAAAACCCTGGTGTGTAAACCGTATAGTAACGTCCGAAACCCTGAAAGGGTTAGAAGATGTGTTACCTATAACAAACCCCTTTCTTACACAAGTTAAATGCAATGTTCACCATTATCTATTTACATATGCTCCACCAATTCATTACATACCACACCCTATTACATGCTTCTCCACTTTAGCCATGTTGGTTTTCCTACCACTATTACCTCTCAACCTTGGTTCAAATTGTTCATACACAATCACTTAAACATACTCCCAAAATTTCTCTCTCTCATCTACACTCCTCACTTCTCCAGGTGCTTACACACTTGGTATGACCAATTTTCACTTCTGGCCCTTATTTTATCCACATAATCCTTGAATTATACATTTTAAACTCAATGTAATTATTATCTTACCTACATTTTACACTCAATGTAATTATTATCTTACCTCCCACGTCTGATTGCGTTATCTTTGTCACTCCATGCACGGGGATGCAAGAAAACATATGCTTATTTACTATAATTAATATTAAGAAATTATATTAAATAAAGCATAGGAACAATGGGAGGGAAAGGCCCTTAAAGATGCTAGGAGTTTGATCCACCAGCAAATGAGAATATAGGAAAAAATCCTTTTTTAAACCCTTAGCTGTACCTGAGGGAACCCTACCACCTCTTTTCAATGGACATTTAACAACTTATAATGTTGAAGATAGAAAAGAGTAAGGTGATGAGGGGTATCAATTGATTTAAATAAAGAAAAATGGAATATCCAAATGGGGAGAAGGAGTATGAAGAAGTTAAAGGTTTCAGATACTTGGGAGTGACGTGGTCCGCGGATGGATTTATGAAGATGAGGTTAATCCTAGAACTGGTGAGGACAATAAATAGGTTAGTGGTGCGTTGAGGTATATGTGGAGTCAAAAAAAAAGTTATCTATGGAGGCGACACGAAGGGTATGTATGAAAGTTAGTAGTACAAACACTTCTTTATGGATGTGAAGCTTGGGTGTGAATGCAGCAGCGAGAAGGCGGTTGGAGGCAGTGGTGGTTGGCCTGTCTTAAGGGCAATGTGTGGTTGTAAATATTATGCAGAAAATTCGGAGTGATGGAAATTTAGGAGGAAGGTGTGGGAGTTAATAAAAGTATTAGTCAGAGGGCTGAAGAGGGGTTGTTGAGGTGAGTTTGGTCTAATTTAGAGAGATTGGATCAATGTAGATTTCTTGGAGAGCATTTAAATCGGTAGGAGAAGGATGACGGGGTAGAGGGTCGTCCTCGAAAACGTTGGAAGGAAGGGGTAAAGGGGAGGTTTTATGGGCGGGGCTTGCGAATTTTGCAGGTTTGCATGAGCGTGTTCGATAGGACGTGAATGGGACATAATGGTATTTGGGAACCTGACGATCGTTGGAAGTGTGAGCCGGGATAAAATATTAGTGAATGGACTCAGGGAAAATCCGGTTATTTTTATATAGCAAACTTGAGTCCTGGAAATGGGAAGTACATGCCTGCACTCTAAAGGAGGGGTTTCGGGATATTTGCAGTTAGGAAGGGGATATGTTGTGTATCTTTATACGTATATGCCTTCTTAAACTGTGTGTTTCTGAGCACCTCTGCAAAACAGCTGATTATGTGTGTGTGAGGGAAAGTTGTGATATGATGATGAAGTTTTTCTTTTTTTTTGGGTCACCCTGCCTTGTGGGAGCGATGGCTGACTTGTAAAAAAAAAAAAAAAAAATGTCTTTAAGCCTATTTAAGGTTGGCAAAATTTTAATTCTAATGTTTTATTGATAAGTACTTAGGATATAAATAAACTGTCATATGTGAGCACCTTGCAAGGACAGTGATTTTGCATGAGTAATGGTGAAGTGTTGAATGATGATGAAAGTTTTTCCTTTCTTTTTCGGGTTTTTCTACATTTGGGGGTCACGCTGCCTCAGTGGCCAACGTGTTATAAAAAAAAAAAAATGGAGTGGTGTGAATAAAGGCAAAAGAGGAAAATGTCAAGGAGAGTTAGGCATGCAAAGATGCAGTTGACCAAGAGAGTGTCTAACTCACTGGTTTTAAATATCTCAAAAAATAAATATATAAATTTTTTTTTCTTTGACAAAAGCTTTTACAATGTGTGGTTACATTATTCATTAAAATTTAATTATAAGGGAATGCCTATAGATGCCTAGGTATTTCAGCAGACTAATCCTAATTCGTACTCTAAACTTACACAGTTATGAAGCAGTAAATTTTAATATGGTATCTTATTGCATACTAAGTAACTGAAGAATGAATTAGATTTTAATAATGAAGGAAGTACAATACGTACAACAAAATTAAAAATAGTAAATTTAGGGAACGGGAATGATAATTCTTGGCATGAAACAACTGTTCCTTTTAAAGCTCCTATAATGAGAGAGTGGTTTCTTAGGCAACTTAGGCAATAGTTATTTTAGGTATTTTATGTTTACAGTTTATTTGGGTGAGTGTAAGTGTAAATTAGGGGGAATCATCAGATTATAAAGAGTATGTCCTATTTTTGTTTTGGATGTTGTGCAGGATACGAATAAGAGATTGATGAAGGTGAAGAGGGTGCCTCAGGGAAAAGTTAGGGTATACAAGGAAGTTAGCATAGTAAAAACTCAGTATCCAACAGACCGTGGTAGAGTGTTACAGAAGATTGAGACAAATTTAGGGGTTATTGAGTTTTTGTGTGGTATTGAAATATGAGCAGGTATGGTCAATGCATCATGACCTGGTCTATGACACTGACCTGCCACAGCTTCAGTTTTGGGTTGGTTGAGATGTTACAGTCAGAACATCATTTTAACAGTGATGTATGTGCACTACTTGAGAGACAGCTACACAAGTGATGAGTGAATGCTTTTTCTATGGGTTACCCTACTTGTTGAGGAAAAGCGAATGCAAGAAGTGATTATGGACTTACTATGAACCATCAGGGAAATTTATCTCATTAAATGCAGCATGAGATCTCCTTTTTCTTGATGAGCAGCTTCTTGTTTCATAATGAAAAACTTTTTTTCTCTTTGTGCCTGTAGAAAAATAATTAAAAATACTGTACATAACTTATTAATACTTCAAACACAAATTAATCGTCAATATAAATGCGGGATGAAAAGTTACACAAAAAAAGCATAAGCCTTAATAATACTGTTGGTTGGGATCTTATTAAGCTAATCTATAAAGCTTCTTGAACATAAGTACTGAGGAACGCGGGATGTAGCAGATCCTACTGGCACACAACAAGACAAAAAACAATATCACAATAGGGCCTTATGCCTTTGTGATTGCCTTTCACATTCACACTTGTCGCTCACTGACTCTTCTTCATATATAATATGCTATAAAAAAAGTAAACTGTTGGAAGAGCCCTTGATCTGAAGAATAGGAAACTACTTTTCTTTCTTAGCCTACCAATCCTTAACCTTTGACTGTTTTGGTCGTATATTAGTATACGTCTTACGAGCCTCCGTTTTTTGAGTTTATACACTCATAAATTTAGCGGCTCAAATCAAGTAGGAGAAAGTGGTTGGCCCCCCATGTGAGAGAATGGGTCTGTGTGTCTGTTGTGCACCATATAAAAAAATCTCTGAAGCATGCAGTGTATAATGAGAAAAACCCAAAAAAACTCCAGACCGTTTTTTTTTAATTAAACTGCCGGACTTTTTAAGTCTATATTCGTATAGTATTCATGGTTGTTCTTCGTTTTCTTGGTTCATCTTGATAGAATGGAAAACATATTATAGAAACAGGTGATTTTGACTGGTTTTAATATAAGAAGGCCTTGAAATGAGCTCAAAGTAGGGAAATGTTTGATTTTTGCACCAATTTTCAAAAGTAAACAATTGATGTCATTTCCAAAAATGTCCAAGTAGCCATTCTACTATGCAGTCACAAATGGGTTCACATTATTTATACTTTATTACAATATTGCAGTACTCTGCATAACAGTATATCTTATATTTTTTGTTTGAATAAAAATCAAAATAGAAAGCAAGAGTATTATCAGAGGGGCTGGAGACGTGACTGTTGAACAAACAAAATGTTATTTTAGAGCCTGAATGTCTGTATTGCATTTATTATGGACTCCCTATTTTGAAATTGTCATATTTTTTAATTTTCGTGAACTTGGCCAAATTGCAAAATTTCTGACCACGTTATTGGATAGTTGAAATTGGTAAATGGGCAGTTTCTTGTAATCAATTCGATAGAATCATTTTCTAAAATGGAGTTCTAAAGAAGGTTGGTCGACTGGAACAATGGGAATTAGCCAAAATAGTGCTCAAAGCTGGGCAAAATCGCCGATTCGTAATTATCACCGAGGTCAGCTAACTTCTCGAGAGCCTATATTTCCGTCAGTTTTCCATCAAATTTTTTTCTTTTGGTGTCATTACAATCCAGGAAAAGATTCTCTATTTCATTTCATAAGAAAAATAATTTTTTTGTTGGAAATTTTGTGCCACCAGGAGACAACTCTGGATTTGAGGATGCAACAGTCAAGGGGTTTAAGCACTGTACTGGTCGGCCATCACTAATCTGGCATCACTGGGACCTGTAGGGTGCTAGACTGGAACGGTAAATCACAGGTACCGGTCTTACTTTTGAAAGGACCTGGGCCGTTAACTTTTACCATTGACACTATATGAAATTAGTGACCGGGATTATTGATGGAACTGGATTAGTGAGTGATTAACCAGTGATGCAGACATGTATAACCCTCGTGGGTTTGGCCCTATCCAATTAAATATATTGATACTCATTTGCAAGCATTTCAAAGTTTAACCAAGTGGTCTCTAACCTTCCATCTGTTATTGATTTGACACTACCCCTTTCAGGGCCCATGCCGTAGATCTAAGGCTTTACATTGAGGGTCCTAAACGTTGATCTAAGCAGTGTGCCTATGCTCACTCTGATAAGCTGTGAGCAGTAAATCTTGGGTCTAGATTTGAGATGAATACATCTATGTGGTATGTGTGCACCACATAAAACAAATCCTGCAGCACAGTGTATAATGAGAGAAGAAAAACTAGGACCGTAATTTTCGATTAATAACAGCGACTTTGACACTGTTTTTCGTATGTTTTTTATAGTGTATTTGCATTTTTTTGATCGTTTCCCAAAGAATGGAAGATATATACAGACAATAGAGATGATTTTGATTGGTTTTAGTACGAAATTGCTTGAAAACTGACCTCAAATTTAGCAATGTTAATATTTTTTGCCGAAGATTCAAGAGATAAACAAATGATCACACGTCAATACACTCCGTTACGTGGTATAAATATTTATTTTATTTTTATTATCAACACTGGCGATTCCACCAAGGCTGGGTGGCCGAAAAAGAAAAACTTTGTCAAAAATCATTCACTCCATCACTGTCTTGCCTGAAGGGTCTTTAAACTACAGTTGTTAAACTGCCAACATTTACCCACCTCACATAGTAGTGCAGGCACTGTTACTTCCCATCTCCAGGACTCAAGTCCGGCCTGACGGTTTCCCTGAACCCTTTCATACAATGTTACATTGCTCACACTCAACAGCACGTCATGTATTAAAAACATTTTGTCTCCTTTCACTCCTATCAAACACGCTCACGCATGCCGCTGGAAGTCCAGCCCTAGGCACTACAAAACCTCCTTTACCACCTCCCTCCAACCTTTCCTAGGCCGAACCCCTCCCCGCCTTCCCTCCCACTAACAGGACTGATACACTCTTGAAGTTATTCTGTTTCATCTCCATTCTCTCCACATGTACGAACACCTCAAAACCCTCCTCAGCTCTCTGGACAAAGTTTTGAATCCCCTCACCTCCTATAACTTCCAAATACGAATTCTCTGCATTTTATTCACACCACACATGACATTGTCATATCCCACTGCCTCCAGCCTTCTCCTCTCGCTGAAACAATTCATCCACCCATGCTTCACAACATATATGAGCGTTGGTATAAAACTTATACTCTCATACATTCCCTCTTTGCCTCCCAAGACAAAGTTCTTTGTCTCCACAGACTCCTAATGTGCACCACTCACTCTTTTTCCTTTCAATTCTATGTTTCACCTAATCTTTAATAGACCCATCCGCTGAACGTCCACTTCCCAAGATATCTGAATACATTCACCTCCTCCATACTCTCTCCCCCCAATCTGATATTCAATCTTCATAAACCTAATCTTTTTGTTATCCTCATAACCTTACTCTTTCCTGTTTTCACCTTTAATTTTCTTCTTTTGCACAACCCTACCAAATTCATCCACCAATCTCTGCAACTTCTCTTCAGAATCTCCCAAGAGCACAGTGTCATCAGCAAAGAGGAGCTGTGACAACTCCCACTTTGTGTGTGTCTTTTATCTTTTTAACTCCACGCCTTTGTCAAGACCCGCATTTACTTCTCTTACAACCCCCTCTAATAAATATATTAAACAACCACGGTGCATCACACATCCTTGTCTAAGGCCTACTTTTACTGGGAAATAATTTCCCTCTTTCCTACATACTCTAACTTGAGCCCCACTTCCTCGTAAAAACTCTTTACTGCTTTCAGTAACCTACCTCCTACACCATACACTTGCAACATCTGCCACATTGCCCCCTTTTCCACCCTGTCATACGCCTTTCCAAATCCATAAATGCCACAAAGACCTCTTTAGCCTTATCTAAATACTGTTCAATTATATGTTTCACTGTAAACACCTGGTCCACACACCCCTACCTTTCCTAAAGCCTCCTTGTTCATCTGCTATCCTATTCTCCGTCTTACTCTTAATTCTTTCAATAATAATATCTACCCTACACTTTACCAGGTATACTCAGCAGACTTATCCCCCTATAATTTTTGCACTCTCTTTTATCCCCTTTGCCTTTTTACAAAGGAACTATGCATGCTTCTGCCAATCCCTAGGTACCTTACCCTCTTCCATACATTTATTAAATATTGCACCAAAACCCCTCCAAAACTATATCCCCACCTGCTTTTAACATTTCTATCTTTATCCCATTTAACCCGGCTGCCTTACCCTTTCATTTTACCCACTGCCTCACGAACTTCCCCCACACTCACAACTGGCTCTTCCTCACTCCTACAAGATGTTATTCCTCCTTGTCCTATACACGAAATCACAGCTTCCCTTCCTCAACATTTTAAAAATTCCTCAAAAAAATTCCCTCCATTTCCCAATACCTCTAATCTCCATTTAAAAACTTCCTCTCATTTTTAAAAGAAAACCATTTGTTTCTAGGCTTTCTTTAAATTGTTAATCTCACTCCAAAACTTTTTTTTATTTTAACAAAATTTGTTGATAACACTCACCCACTCCTCTTTGC
>NC_069405.1:6453256-6468256 GCF_026875155.1 Cherax quadricarinatus
ACACCCCCGGGGCAATCCAATTCCACGGAAATACGCCACCCCCAAAGAACCTCAACGGAATGGGATGGACCCGGTGTCCTTTCCCTACTGAGGAACTAGCGCGCCTGTGGGAGAAATCCCAAAGGCCAAAAAGAGGAAGGGCAAAAGGGAGGGGTGAGGAGGAGGAGAGGAGGAGGGAATGGAAAAGGGGGAGGATGGGATAGGGGAGGGGGAGAATGGGGGGGTAATTAGGTTCGGTCTGAGGAAGAAGACTGACAGGGCTAATTCCTCAGATCAAGAGCCTCTTCACCACGCCAAGGAGCCCCCCTTGAAGAGGGGAGGTGGTTGGAGTTGGGGGAGGTGGGGGGAGGTGGGATTGGGAGTGGGGAGAGGTGCTTTACGTAAATCAGTGAAGATCCCCAATGGGACTTCTTTTTTCTCGAGTGCGGTGTATATTTGTTCAAGCGTGTGTATAATAGCATCATTCGTATTTTTATTAGGCCTGAACCCAAACTGACAGGGGTTGAGTATGTTGTGGGAGATGAGGTAGGAATAGATTCGCTTATTAATTAATTTTTCAAAGATTTTAGAGAGAAAGGGTAAGTTGAATATTGGCCTATAGTTATTCAAGTCTGCTTGATCTCCTCCTTTATGTATTGGGGTGACCCTCGCTATTTTGAGAAATTGTAGACTTGTTGTTTAGAGTACATACTTATGAAAGGTATTACCTGTGAAATAGTAAAGTATAAATACAGTAAACCCTCAATGTAACAAACCAATGGGTAAAGTACAGGTGGCCAGTAATGATGATTGTGATGAATAAAGATGAGTTTATTGTGCCATGATGTTATAATATGGGATAATTCTCTAACCAATGGATTCTGTCCATTGTTTCCAAATCAGTTGACCCAGCGGATTTTATCCTGTATTTCTGAGGCCTGTTAAATCAAGGGTTTACCATACAACAAAAATAAATATGTTGTGTTCACTGATCCTAATTACAGTCAAGGCATTTTAACTGTATATACAAACTAGTTTCTGTTGTTGGGCACTTCTTACTGGTCTCATATTTTGTGCTCTTTCAGCATTCTGATGTGCTTCCTCTGCTGGTAAACCCATCAAAGGAGGGAGGCCTTGATCCAAGGAACTGGAGCTACCCATCCCCTTGATCAAAATTGTCTACCATTCCCAGGGTACTGTATAATAACCCTTATGGGTTTAGCATTTCCTCATGATCATTTATTATATTTAGAGGGAAATGCTAAAAAACAGAAAACATATAGCACCTTGGGAATGAGTAGTTGGGCTCAGTCTAAGGAAGGAGAACTGGTCAAATGCTGTAGCTCAAGAACCCTTTACCAGTATCAAGAACCTTCCCCATGAATATATTAAATTCATAGGAAAGCATTAAATCAAGGGGTTATACAACACTAAATTAGTGACAAAGTCACAGGGACTCATTTTGATGTACTTTTTACAGAATGGTGACCTGCAAATGAGTGAGAATATCCATGCCATCACATGAAATAGTGAAAACATTTGTAGAGATCAGGAATTTTCCCTTATTGCATACTCCTAACCTTTGCTGGTCTCTGATTTTTGCATATTTCCTCATTAGCATGTCCAGCCGTGCAGTGCTGTCTGACCTTTGTGGTTTAGCACGTCCAGCCCTGCAGTGCTGTCTGACCTTTGTGGTTTAGCACGTCCAGCCCTGCAGTGCTGTCTGACCTTTGTGGGTTTTGCACGTCCAGCCCTGCAGTGCGTCTGACCTTTGTGGTTTAGCACGTCCAGCCGTGCAGTGCTGTCTGACCTTGTGGTTTAGCATGTCCGCCTGCAGTGCTGTCTGACCTTTTGTGGTTTTAGCACGTCCAGCCGTGCCCGGCTGTCTGACCTTTGTGGTTTGGCACGTCCAGCCCCGCAGTGCTGTCTGACCTTTGTGGTTAGCACTTTCCCGCCGTTTCAGTGCTGTCTGACCTTTGTGGTTTAGCACTCCAGCCCTGCAGTGCTGTCTGACCTTTGTGGTTTAGCACGTCCAGCCGTTGCAGTGCTGTTTTGACCTTTGTGGTTTAGCACGTCCAGCCTGCAGTGCTGTTGACCTTTGTGGTTTAGCACGTCCAGCCCTGCAGTGCTGTCTGACCTTTGTGGTTTAGCATGTCCCAGCCGTGCAGTGCTGTCGACCTTTGTGGTTTAGCACGTCCAGCCCTGCAGTGCTGTCTGACCCTTTTTGGTTAGCACGTCCAGCCCCGCAGTGCTGTCTGACCTTTGTGGTTTAGCACGTCCAGCCCTGCAGTGCTGTTGACCTTTGTGGTTTACATGTCCAGCCGTGCAGTGCTGTCTGACCTTTGTGGTTTAGCATGTCCAGCCGTGCAGTGCTGTCTGACCTTTGTGGTTTAGCACGTCCAGCCGTGCAGTGCTGTCTGACCTTTGTGGTTTAGCATGTCCAGCCGTGCAGTGCTGTCTGACCTTTGTGGTTTAGCATGTCCAGCCGTGCAGTGCTGTCTGACCTTTGTGGTTTAGCACGTCCAGCCGTGCAGTGCTGTCTGACCTTTGTGGTTTAGCACGTCCAGCCGTGCAGTGCTGTCTGACCTTTGTGGTTTAGCACGTCCAGCCGTGCAGTGCTGTCTGACCTTTGTGGTTTAGCATGTCCAGCCCTGCAGTGCTGTCTGACCTTTGTGGTTTAGCACGTCCAGCCGTGCAGTGCTGTCTGACCTTTGTGGTTTAGCACGTCCAGCCGTGCAGTGCTGTCTGACCTTTGTGGTTTAGCACGTCCAGCCCTCAGTGCTGTTGACCTTGTGGTTTAGCACGTCCCGCCCTGCAGTGCTGTCTGACCTTTGTGGTTTAAATGTCCAGCCCTGCATGCTGTCCCGACTTTGTGGTTTTAGCACGTCCAGCCCTGCAGTGCTGTCTGACCTTTGTGGTTTAGACGTCCAGCCTGCAGTGCTGTCTGACCTTTGTGGTTTAGCACGTCCAGCCCTGCAGTGCTGTCTGACCTTTGTGGTTTAGCACGTCCAGCCCTGCAGTGCTGTCTGACCTTTGTGGTTTAGCACGTCCAGCCGTGCAGTGCTGTCTGACCTTTGTGGTTTAGCACGTCCAGCCGTGCAGTGCTGTCTGACCTTTGTGGTTTAGCACGTCCAGCCGTGCAGTGCTGTCTGACCCCTTTTTGGTTTTAAACACGTCCAGCCCTGCAGTGCTGTCTGACCTTTTGGGTTTAGCACGTCCAGCCCCGCAGTGCTGTCTGACCTTTGTGGTTTAGCACGTCCAGCCCTGCAGTGCTGTCTGACCTTTGGGGGTTTAGCAACGTCCCGTGCTGTCTGACCTTTGTGGGTTTTGCACGTCCAGTGCTGTTGACCCTTTTTGGGTTTTGCACGTCCAGCCCTGCAGTGCTGTCTGACCTTTGTGGTTTAGCATGTCCAGCCCTGCAGTGCTGGGCTGACCTTTGTGGTTTAGCATGTCCCCGCCCTGCAGTGCTGTCTGACCTTTGTGGTTTAGCACGTCCAGCCCTGCCCGTGCTGTTGACCTTTGTGGTTTAGCATGTCCCGCCGTGCAGTGCTGTCTGACCTTTGTGGTTTGCATGTCCAGCCCGCAGTGTTTTCTGACCTTTTGGTTTAGCATGTCCAGCCGTGCAGTGCTGTCTGACCTTTGTGGTTTAGCATGTCCAGCCGTGCAGTGCTGTCTGACCTTTGTGGTTTAGCATGTCCAGCCCTGCAGTGCTGTCTGACCTTTGTGGTTTAGCACGTCCAGCCCTGCAGTGCTGTCTGACCTTTGTGGTTTTTGCGTTTGTTTTGATTGTAGTAATACCCGTCAGGAATTGTATATAGGACGTGGTTATTTTGAGTTTAAAGCTTATATAGTATAGTATATTACTATGATGGGGAAATGTTTAATATGTAGAAGTTATACAGCATCTAGAAAATGGGACTGTGTGCCTTTGTGACAGTAAAGTGTTCTTGATCCCAGAAACTGGACAAATTCCTCCCTTCCTTGGAATAAACCTGAATTTTTCCCTATTTCCTAGTGGTGTAGCCATGGGGAAATCACCTTGCAGGATAGGTAGCACTTCTCCCTGTTAGAATATTGTACCCATAGGGTTCCCCTTGCAGGATAGGTAGCCCCTTCTCCTTTTAAGAATATTGTAGCCATAGGGATCACCTTGCAGGATAGGTAGCACTTCTACCTGTTAGAATATAAAAGAGAAAGAGGCAATTGGGTTTGATCGAAGGAAGAAGAGCCCAATTTCTTAGATCAAGAGCCCCACACCAGCATCAACCAACCTCCTTCATTACATTAATAAGAGGGTGCTAAACCCATAGGGGTCACTTTAATCAGTGAAGTGCTAAACCTGCAAGGTCATTTTAAACAATAAAAACTAAAGCACCATACCACAAGGGCTCAGTTCACTGTATAACCTGCTTAATTTGATTATAATAATCAGGTTCAGTTTAAGGGAAGGATAGATCAGATTCCTTGGATCAAGACCCCCCTCACTAGCACAACGGCACACCTTTTGCTACATTCCTGGTGGAGAGAGTGCAAAAACCTGTAGAAGTTATAGTGCTGGGGGAAAAGGGAAGCTGTTCAGGCTTGACCCAAAGGGAATTGAAGCACAGAGTTAATTCCTTAGCAACAGCAATCTATTTCTACAAGACATGCATAAGGTATACAGGCCTAGCTAAACATCAGTGACATACACCTATATAGAAAGTTCCTTGTTATGTACAGGATTCTGGGCAAATTAAGTCGCTTTGTCCCGGGATATGCCCATACCAGTTGACTAAACACTCGGGTACCTTTTTTTACTGCTAGGGGGAACATGCTCAGCAGGGGTCTTAAGGAAGCACGTCCTAACATTTCCAACTGTATGGGGATCGATCCCTGGACCTCAGTGTGAGAGCTGAGTGCCAGTAGCGATTGACTTCGTCATCGCATCAAGGTCTCCCTTGATGGGTTAATTAATAAAGGACGTGAGATACCCCTGGTCTTTTCTTGAAAGAGCTGCATGACTAGCAGATATATAGTTTGTTTTAAAAATTGTTTATTACCCTGAATGTCATAATATTTGACATTCAAGTAGTAATACCCTCAATCATTGCCCTCTGTTAACATCCCTTTCAGGTTTAATGCTTAATTTGATTTTTAGTATTATTTCATCCTTCAATCCCTGGCTACAGACTTCTGGGATCCTTTTGTCAACCCTTCCTCTTCTTCTCTTATCCCTACAGCAAGAGGGTCTTAATCCTAGGAACTGCACTTATCCTTTTCCCCTTTTACTGAACCTGAACACCTCTTATTCCCCTATGTGCTTAAAACCCTTAGTTATTTTAACATGTGGCCGTCTCCCCCCAAGGGAGGGTGACCCTCGAATGCAGGCGAGAGAGATACATGATAATATACACTTTTAAGGTTTCCTGGAGGGATTGGGACCGAACCTGCACATGAAAATCACTCCATAATGAAAGCAAAAGACTCGGCAGGGGATGCAACATTCCCCGATGAAAGCAGGGGCAAACCCCGAGTACACTGAGAGACAAACACAATAAGTGTCTGGGGCCCAAGACTGTTCAATTGCCTCCAGCATACACAACGGGGGGTTACAATAGACCCTGGCTTTTCTTCAAGAAGGCACTAGAGAGGCACCTAAAGTCAGTACCTGACCAACCGGGCTGTGGTTCGTACGTCAGCTTGTGCAGCCAGCAGTAACAGCCTAGTTGAACAGACCCTGATCCACCATGAGGCCTGGTCTCACACCCTCCAAGCTGCCAATATCCCAAATTATTATTATAATCAAAAAGAAAGCGCTAAGCCACAAGGGCTATACAGCGCTGCAGGGTAGGGAAGGAAGAAAGGGGAATTGGATGGCAGGAGGGAGGGGGGATGATCAGCAGGTTACAGAAAACAGCGGGGCAGGGGATAGTACGGGGGTAGAGGGTAGCAAGAGATACAAGTAGAAAGGGCTGAAAGTATCAGAATTTGTGAAGTAAGTCAGTCGTTGTCAAAAAGTCAATAAGAGAGTCCGGATGAAAGGTGGGTCCATCAGCGAAAAGGGGAAGGTAAAGAGAGAGCAGCGGGGCGAAGACGACGACAGAGGTAAATTCTGCGTGCTCGTTGATAAAGTGGGCAGTCCAACAGAATGTGGCTGACTGATAATGGAGCTTGGCAATTCTCACAGAGAGGAGCAAGACGCCTCTCCATGAGATATCCATGAGTAAGACGAGTATGGCCAATGCGAAGACGGGAGAGAGTAGTCTCCCAACCTCGACACTGGTAAATAAGAAGACGGCCAGTAACCTATACTCGGTTTAATAGACTGAAGTTTGTTGCCGAGCATAGTAGACCAACGTTGTTGCCAACGGGTGTGAAGGTGGGAAGATATTACAGCAAAATAGTCCCGTACATGGAATACCTCTGTAAGAAAACTGGTAGGTCATGTACTGCTGACCGCCCCAGCAGTGTCTGCCTGTTCATTGCCCTGTACGTCAACATGACCAGGGACCCAACAAAAAACAATATCTTTATGCTTAGTAAAGATGCGGCGTAGCCCAAAGTTGGATACGGAGGACTAAGGGGTGAGGTGTATCAAATTTTTGTATAGCCTGTAAAGCACTAAGGGAGTCTGAGACAACCACAAATGATGACACAGGCATAGATGCAATACGGATAAGTGCTGTAAGGATGGCATATAATTCAGCAGTAAAAATACTAGCTGAAGATAGTAATGCCCTTGTACGACGCTGTCCGGAAACACTGCTGCGAATCCTACGCCGTCAGAAGACTTAGAGCCATCTGTGTAACACAGCAATGGCATGAGAATGAGAGTGAAAGTGGTCAAGAAAAGAGAGCGGGAAGCGACCGTAGACAGTTGGGCTTTCGAGCAAGGGAGGGAGAAAGAACAGACTCGAACAGCTGGGACCTCCCAGGGGGGTAGGGAAAAGTGAGATGCTACATGTACATAGAAAGGTGGTAGTTGAAGAGAAGACAAGAGCGAATGAAGGCGAAGAGAGAAGGGACGGAGTAAGCAGGGGCGGCGAACAAATAAAGAATGTCTACTAATATCAGTGACCATTCTATAAATGGAAGGATTGCGGAGATCATGAGAGCGTACATAGTAGCGCAGGCAATGGGCATCACGGCGATCGGATAAGGATGGAACGTTCGCTTCTGCATAGAGGCTTTCGACGGGGAAGAGCGAAAAGCACCAAGGCATAAACGTAATCCTTGGTGATGAATGGGGTTAAGGCTAGAGAGAGTAGCAGGAGATGCCGTGAATAGATCTGGTCACCATAATCAAGTTTCGATAAAATAAGGGTGGAATGTAGGTGAAGGAGGGTTCGACGATCAGCTCCCCACGAAAGATGAGCAAGGGTTTTAAGAAGGTTAAAGCCGGCTGGGGACAAGTTGCCTTCAGAGAGGTAATGTGAGGTTTCCAGGATAACCTACGATCAAAGAGGAGGCCAGAAACTTGACTGTATCACGTTCAGGGATACGTGAGCCATAGAGGTACAAAGGATGATCAGAGATGACAGAGCGTCTAGTGAAAGTGATTTGGTGGGTTTTAGTGCTGGAAAATTTAAACCCATGTGTGGTGGCCCAATTGGAAACACGGTCGACTGCATGCTGGAGAGAAACTGTAAGGAGGTGACAGTCAGCGCCTCCCACAGGCAATAGCAAAGTCATCAACATAGAGTGATGACCAAATATTTGATGGAAGACTAGAGGCCAAATCATTAATAGCAAGGGGGAAAAAGTGTTGTGCTCAGAACACATCCCTGGGGGACACCTTCAGCTTGGACAAAGTCCGGGGAGAGCACATTATTAACCCGAACACGGAAATGCCTGTCAGTTAAAAAGTTCTTAAGGAAGGATGGTAGATTGCCTCGAAGGCCTAAGGAGTGGGCTTGGGCTAAAATATTATACCTCCAAGTTGTGTCATATGCCTTCTCAAGGTCAAAAAATATGGAAATAACTGAGTGGTTATTCGCAAAGGCATTACGAACATACGTATCCAAGCGCAGTAAGGGGTCTATGGTAGAACGTCCCTTACGAAAGCCATATTGACGAGTGGAGAGACTGTTGTGTGTCTCTAAATACCACACTAAACGTCTATTTACTAGACGTTCCATTACTTTGCAAACTGCACTGGTAAGAGCAATGGGACGATAGTGGGAGGTTTCATGTCCCGTAGTGCCTGGTTTGCGGAAAGGGAGAACAATGGCGGATTTCCACAGCTGTGGAAGAACTCCTTGTGACCAAATAAGATTGTAAAGGTGTAATAGGACTGCAAGGGCTGACTGATGTAAATGTTGTAGCATACGAATATGAATGTCGTCGGGCCCAGCTGCCGATGATCGACAAGCTGAGAGTGTTGCCTCCAGTTCTTGAAGTGTAAAAGGCACATTATACTGTTCTTCTCTGAGAGAAGAAAAGTCCAAGGGTGCTAACCCCTGGCAGACTTGAGGAAAGAAATGAGGGGCATAGATGGAGTCCCTGAGAAATACGGACCAGATGATTGCCAATTTCTTGGCAACATCTAGTGGGTTTGCTATATCAACACCGGCAACCCGCAGAAACAGGAGCCGGGTCAGGAGAATATTTACCACTCAGTTTTCGTACTTTTTTCCAGACTGCACTCATAGAGGAAGCAGAGGTGATGGTGGAGACATAATCTCGCCAGCAAGTGCGTTTAGCGTCACGGATGACACGGCGAGCGATCGCACGCTTCTGTTTAAAATCAAGGAGTCGCTCTGTGGTTCTATTGTACCGGTACCTGCCCCATGCAGCGCGTTTCAAACGTACTGCACGAGCACAAGCAGGAGACCACCAAGGCACGCATTTCTGAGAATGCCTGCCCGAAGTTTGGGGTATAGAATGAGAAGCTGCGGTGAAAACGGAGGACGAGAAGAGGTGTAAAAGCTCATCGATGGAGGACGAAGAAGGAACCTCTTTAAAAACAGTCAGGTGTGAGTAAAGGTTCCAATTTGCCCGATTAAATTGCCAGCGTGGGGTGCGAAGAGGTGGCGAATATGAAGGGGAAGTAAGAATGATTGGGAAATGATCACTGTCATGTAAGTCCGGGAGAAACAGACCAAGTAAAGTCTAATGCGGGCGAGGAAGAGCAAACTGAGAGATCGATGCAAGAGAGAGTATGAGTCCGAGGATCAAAATGGGTGTGAGTACCTGTATTTAAAACATGGAGGGGGTGGGTGGCAAGAAAAGCCTCTAACTGAATTCCACGGGAATCACAGTGAGACCCTCCCCAGAGGAAATGGTGGGCATTAAAATCACCAAGTAACAGAATCGGTGGCGGTAATGACGAAACAAGGAAGGCAAAATCCGGAATAGATAATGCCCGAGAAGGAGAGAGATATAAAGAACAGAGCGTATACCACCTATGTAAGTGGATACGGGCTGCTGTGTAATGCAGCGAAGTATGAACAAATAGCTGATGGTACGGAATATCAGTGCGGAGAAGAAGGGCACTTTCATTAAAGGTCCCATCAGGAAAAGATCTGAAGAATACAATAAATTATAGCCTGAGATGTGAGAAATAACAGCAGAGTGTAATTTTGGTTCCTGTAAGCAAACACCAACAGGGGCAAACTGGGAGAGTAACATCTGAAGCTCACCCCGATTACCCCTGAGGCCGCGTATATTCCACTGTAAAAAGGCCATGATTGGCAATGATAAAGATACTTGAAATCCGCAGGTAAGGGTTCCTACGGACTAGAAGGGTTAGAAAAGTCCACATGCGGAGGGAGTGGAAAATGTTCAAGCAGCGAAGGAACGGTGCGCTGTGAAGAAAGGAGTTGCGCAGATGGAGCAGAGGAGAGAGGGAAGAGCGGAAGGTTTGGATCAGTGTCCATTGATGGTTTGGTCTCTGCAATATATTCAGAGATTGCTTCAAGTGTTTCGGAATTCAGAGATGTCGTAAAGGGAGACAATATTGGGAATGGTAGGGGGAGGATGAGTAAAGATTGGAACTGTATTGGACTGTACCCAAGGTAGGGGGGGGCGAAAGGGTGGAGGGAACTGGAGAAGCGTGGCAGGGGACAGAAGAGACAGGAACCTGGGAGGTGGCAGAAGAGGAAGAAAATTGGGAGGGAACAGGGGAGGAAGGTACTTACGAGGAGGAGGGTGAACCTCTGCACTTGTAACTGAGCCAGTGAGAGGGGAAGAACTAGGGACAGAGACAGGGGGGGTAAAATGAGGAGGTGGAAGATGGGTAGGAGGTGTTACCGGACCTTTTTTGACTTTTGAGAAGTAGAGGGACGATTGGGAAGAGGTGTCGTACGAGGTCTCGTCGATACTGAGGCTTGTAAGAGAGAACTCGAAGAAGCGAGATTAGACTGAGGCGTTGAAGTAGGGACGTCTGAGCCGAGGACAGCAAAAGGATTAGATACAGGAGTGATTATGGGAGAGGTAACCACAGAGGTGGGTGTAGAAGATGGGATACCAGAAGTGGGGGGACGTTTTGAAACACGGGAATAAGAAACACGTGGGAGTCTCCCTTGGAGGCGGAGATGAAACTGCCATGGCATAAGGGAGACTTCTGTCTCTTTGAGGTAACGGATTTCCCGCTCGTTTAAATAGACCTGACAACGGCGAGAGTTACGAAGGGTGAGCCTCATGACAGTTAAGGCAAGAGGGAGATCGATTGCAAGACGTATTAGAATGGTCATCGGCACCACAGACTGGGCATTCGGCGATAGATCTGCAATATTTCGCTTGGATGGGCCCAAAACGCCAGCAATTTCTACACTGTTGTGGTGTAGGGATCACCTTTCGAACTTGTAACCGATGTCCTGCTATATAAACGGAGGATGGGAGTTCTCGGCTGTCAAAAGTTAAACGAGCCACATTGCTAGGGTATCGTCTCCGCCCACGGGCAGGAAGAACGTAAGTGTCTACCTTGAGGATTGGGAGATCTTGGAGTTCCAGCTGTTCTAGAATGTCGGTGCCACATGTCTGGAAATTTTGTTGAACTATGGTATGGGGCAGAATAACGGTACCACTACAAGAATTGAGGGAATGATGTTTTTCAAGGGTGACAGGAACAGTAAACTATATGGGTAAGACGAGAGAGCTCACGAGCCTGGTAGCATTCTGTACGGTAATGATGCGCGTACCGCTCTTAAGAGCATGAAAAGAAATATCTTTACCAACATGGCGTAGGAGTGCCTTGCCAATACTATGGTCAGAAAGATAGGCAGTAGAGGAAGTTGGTCGTTAAAGTGAAGAATTTAGTCCACTGTTCAGTCTGAAACTGAGCGTGGAAAGGTAGTGAAGGACGTGTCGATCGTTTCTGAGAAGAACGAGAAGGTGAAGGTGGAGAAGTATCATCAGCAGGTAATTGTCGTTGACGTTTAGGCGTGGGACCAGAGTTGGTCCGACGTGGAACGGGTCGGCGATTTGAAAATTGCCGCACCGTAGAGGGAGAGGCCGGAAGCATAGTCAGAGGAGAGCGAAGGTCTGATAAATCGAAGGAGTCAGTCGAGGCCTCAGTACCTGAAGCGGGTGAGGAAACAGCACCGGCAATAGGTACAGAGGCATGAGGAATGTCTGAAGAGTGGTCCAAAGACGAGGCGGGGTCAGAACGGGGTGCGGTATCAAGAAGGGGCCCGGGGGTACCAGGTTCATGGACTAGGGCTGCCATGGTTAGGTTACTTCTTTCTTTTTGTTTTTAAGAAAAAAAAAGAAAGAAGAAAAGAAAATAAAAATAAAAAAAAGAAAAAAAAGGGGGGACCGGGGAGGGATAGTTCCTAGGAGGGATGAAAGGGCCAGAAATCTCCCTCCGCGCCAAGAGGACTCGACACCGCTAGTAGCGCAGATGCAGCATGGAACCCGTGCCATACCCTACCCTTCATGCCAGTAAACCCGCAATCTGGATAGCAACCTCACATCTGCCGAGCTACCCCGGTGGACAAAGAGAGGGCGGCCGGATTATCCGCCACAAAGCATACCTCCTTCAGCCACCACCCCCGGAATCCGAAAGGTGGCTTCCAGAGCTACACCCGTCGCCCAAAAGACACCCAAAACTACTCCGGGATACCGGGAGAGGGATCGGGACATCCCTAGGCAATCCAGATTCCACGGCAAACTACGCCAACCGCCAAGAAACCTCAACGGAATGGGATGACCCCGGTGTCCTTTCTCCTACCTAGGAACTAGCGCGCCTGTGGGAGAAATCCCAAAGGACAAAAAGAGGAAGGGCAAAAGGGAGGAGTGGGGAGGAGGAGGAGGAAAGGAAAAAGGGGAGGATGGGGAGGATGGGATAGGGAGGGGAGATTGGGGGGTAATTAGGTTCGGTCTGAGGAAGAAGACCGATAGGTCTAATTCCTCAGACCAAGAGCCTCTTCACCACGCCAAGGAGCCCCCCTTGAAGAGGCCAATATCCCAAAAACCCCTCCTTTAAGGTGCAGGCATTGTACTTCCCATTTCCAGTACTTAAGTCCGGCTATATAAAATAACTGGTTTCCCCCGAATCCCTTCACTAAATATTACCCTGCTCACACTCCAACAGCTTGTCAGGTCCAAATACCATTCGTTTCCATTCACTCCTATCTAACGTGCTCATGCACCCTTGCCGGAAGTCCAAGCCCCTCGCCCACAAAACGTCCTTTACCCACCCCCTTACAACCTTTTTGAGGACGACTCCTTCCTCCCTTTCCTTCCCCTACAGATTTATAGGGCTCTCCATGTATTTATTTTGATCCATTCTTCTAAACGACCAAACCGCCTCAACAACCCTCTTCAGTTCCTGACTAATCTTTTATTAACTCTACACCTTCTCCTATTCTCTGCATAATATTAACCACACATTGCCCTTAGACAGGACATTTCCACCCCCCCAAAAACCACCTCCTCGCTGCAGTTTACAACCCAAGTTTCACACCCCATTAACTTTTGGGCCCACTTATTTTTCTACATTCCCTTCTTTCCCTCCATAATAACTTTTTTTTTGTCTCCCAATCCCCAAATGCACCAATTTTTTTTTTCCTTCATCAATTCTTGGTTAACTCACCCTTCATTTTCAATCCGCTAACACGACCAACAAAATATCTGAAAACATTCATTTTTCCCATATTTCCTTCTCTCCAATGTAAATTTTTTAATTTTTCTTTATCTAAATCATGATACCCTCACACCTTACTTTTCCATTTTCCCTTTTCAATTTTCTACATTTTTAAAACAGTTCACCCAAATTTTTTCCAAAATTTGTTTTGTTTACATAAAAACTGTACATACACAAGGGAGTGAATACAACGAAAAAATTACACTACTGTATCATTTAAATTGGGTTTTAATGAATTACATGTCCGGTTTTTGAAGGATCACAATCTCAAGGGTATAAAAAACTGACATATATGAAGGTTGTTTAGAAATTTCTTACCCTTTTAACATTAATAACAGTTCAGGTCACGTTTAGTGAAGACAATATTATCCCAAAGATGCTTAAGAAAAACATTTGGGGAACACATATTCATACCCCTATTGTTCAATTATTAATGTAAGTCTATAATTTAATATAAAAATACATAAGCAAATTTTTCAGTTAAATTTATGACACAATTTACCAAAAAAAAATAGGGACAATCTCTTAGCTTCCCGTTGAACGTCCTCTTTACTACTGAAATGTCTGCTTAACCTGGGTATCCCCGAAATCCTGGTAGGAAAGGATTTTAAAGAAACAAGTTTCTGAGCAAGGGGTCATACGTAACTCTAATGGAGAGGTGGGGCTGTTGTGGTTCAAAATGTCATTTGAAAAGTGAGTCCATGGATTTGTGGCAGAAAAGTTATTGAAAAGTGATGGGGGTGTATTTTTATTTTTTTTGGCCACTTACCCTTGTGAAAAAAAAAAGACGGTGGAAAAAACAAATAATAATGAGAAAAGAAACACTTTTAATATAGTGTAGCTGTTGAGTATAACAAAATATGTAGCTGTATGGGAGTAACAAAAAAAGTGTAGCGTATGAGTAAACAAAATAGTGTAGCTTTTGAGTAGTAAAAAAAATAGGTAGCTGCATAGTAGTAACAAAATAGTTAGCTCTGATAGTAACAAAATAGTGTGGCTGTATAGAAATAAAAAATAGTGTAGCTTATGAGAGTAACAAAAAAAGTGTAGCTGCATATATAACAAAATAGTGTAGCTGATGAGTAGTAACAAAATAGGTGGCTGTATGAGTAGTAACAAAAAAGGGGGGGCTGTATGAGTATAACAAAATAGTGTAGCTTATGAGTATAACAAAAAAAAAAAAATTAGGCCCGAGTGTAACAAAAATTAGTGCATGAGTATAACAAAATGTGTAGCTGTAGAGTATAACAAAATAGTGTAGCTGTATGAGTAGTAACAAAATAGTGTAGCTGTATGAGTAGTAACAAAATAGTGTGGCTGTATGATAGTAACAAAAAATAGTGTAGCTGTATGAGTAGTAACAAAATAGTGTAGCTGTATGAGTAGTAACAAAATAGTGTGGCTGTATGAGTAGTAACAAAATAGTGTAGCGGTATGAGTAGTAACAAAAAATAGTGTGGCTGTATGAGTAGTAACAAAATAGTGTGGCTGTATGAGTAGTAACAAAATAGTGTAGCTGTATGAGTAGTAACAAAATAGTGTAGCTGTATGAGTAGTAACAAAATAGTGTAGCTGTATGAGTAGTAACAAAAAATAGTGTGGCTGTATGAGTAGTAACAAAAAATAGTGTGGCTGTATGAGTAGTAACAAAAAATAGTGTGGCTGTATGAGTAGTAACAAAATAGTGTGGCTGTATGAGTAGTAACAAAATAGTGTAGCTGTATGAGTAGTAACAAAATAGTGTAGCTGTATGAGTAGTAACAAAAATAGTGTGGCTGTATGAGTAGTAACAAAATAGTGTAGCTGTATGAGTAGTAACAAAATAGTGTAGCTGTATGAGTAGTAACAAAATAGTGTAGCTGTATGAGTAGTAACAAAATAGTGTAGCTGTATGAGTAGTAACAAAATAGTGTAGCTGTATGAGTAGTAACAAAATAGTGTGGCTGTATGAGTAG
>NC_069405.1:6473083-6556337 GCF_026875155.1 Cherax quadricarinatus
AAAAATTTTAAAAATTTTTAAACAAATATAATAATCGGTCCACTCATTATTTACCTTAAATATCTGTAGTCTTAATGTAAGTGAGAGGGAGTGAACAAGAAAAAATAATAAACGAATGAGTGTTAAAGGGTTTGGCGAGTTTGTAAAAAAACTTGTTGTTGTTACCACCCCGACACAATGTCCGTTCACTCTGTCAAGCCGACCAGAAAAACATCTCATATTTGTTAATTTATATGTTTATATAATATGTAGCATGTTTATTATATAATTTTGAAAAAGAAATCATAGATGGATTAACCAAAATGTCTATATCAACGTTTTATACACATTTAATGCGCCTCAGTTATTATTATTGTGTTATTATCATTATTAATATGGCATCCTAAAGACCAATTACTCTTAATGAGTGGCTCTGAGACAGACAAGCAGACAGACAGACACTCAGGTAGACAGACACACAGGTAGGCAGACACACGGGTAGACAGACACACATGTAGACACAGACACACAGGTAGACAGACACACACAGGTAGACAGACACAGACAGACACACACACAGGTAGACATAAAGACACGCACAAGTAGACAGACACACAATAACCATACAAGTGTTGCTGAAAGTGACACCCAGTAGATATATTAGATGCTGAAAGTGACACCCAGTAGCCATACTAGTGTTGCTGAAAGTGACACCCAGTAGCCATACTAGTGTTACTGAAAGTGACACCCAGTAGCCATACTAGTGTTGCTGAAAGTGACACCCAGTAGCCATACTAGTGTTGCTGAAAGTGACACCCAGTAGCCATACAAGTGTTGCTGAAAGTGACACCCAGTAGCCATACTAGTGTTGCTGAAAGTGACACCCAGTAGCCATACTAGTGTTGCTGAAAGTGACACCCAGTAGCCATACTAGTGTTGCTGAAAGTGACACCCAGAAGCCATACTAGTGTTGCTGAAAGTGACACCCAGTAGCCATACTAGTTTTGCTGAAAGTGGCACCCAGTAGCCATACTAGTGTTGCTGAAAGTGACACCCAGTAGCCATACTAGTGTTGCTGAAAGTGACACCCAGTAGCCACACTAGTGTTGCTGAAAGTGACACCCAGTAGCCATACTAGTGTTGCTGAAAGTGACACCCAGTAGCCATACTAGTGTTGCTGAAAGTGACACCCAGTAGCCATACTTGTGTTGCTGAAAGTGGCACCCAGTAGCCACACTAGTGTTGCTGAAAGTGACACCCAGTAGCCATACTAGTGTTGCTGAAAGTGACACCCAGTAGCCATACTAGTGTTGCTGAAAGTGACACCCATTAGCCATACTAGTGTTGCTGAAAGTGGCACCCAGTAGCCATACTTGTGTTGCTGAAAGTGACACCCAGTAGCCATTCTAGTGTTCCTGAAAGTGACATCCAGTAGCCATACTAGTTTTGCTGAAAGTGACACCCAGTAGCCATACTAGTGTTGCTGAAAGTGAAACCCAGTAGCCATACCAGTGTTGCTGAAAGTGACACCATAGCCAATACTAGTGTTGCTGAAAGTACACCCAGTAGCCATACTAGTGTTGCTAAAAGTGGCACCCATAGCCATACCATTTGCTGAAAGTGACTCCCAATAGCCATATTAGTGTTGCTGAAAGTGACACCCAGTACCCATACTAGTGTTGCTGAAAGTGACACCCAGTAGCCATACTAGTGTTGCTGAAAGTGACACCCAGTAGCCATACTAGTGTTGCTGAAAGTAGCACACAGTAGCCATACTAGTGTTGCTGAAAGTGGCACCCAGTAGCCATACTAGTGTTGCTGAAAGTGACACCCAGTAGCCATACTAGTGTTGCTGAAAGTGACACCCAGTAGCCATACTAGTGTTGCTGAAAGTGACACCCAGTAGCCTTACTAGTGTTGCTGAAAGTGACACCCAGTAGTTATACCAGTGTTGCTGAAAGTGACACCCAGTAGATATATTAGATGCTGAAAGTGACACCCAGTAGCCATACTAGTGTTGCTGAAAGTGGCACCTAGTAGCCATACTAGTGTTGCTGAAAGTGACACCCAGTAGCCATGCTAGTGTTGCTGAAAGTGGCACCCAGTAGCCATACTAGTGTTGCTGAAAGTGACACCCAGTAGCCATACTAGTGTTGCTGAAAGTGACACCCAGTAGCCATACTAGTGTTGCTGAAAGTGACACCCATTAGCCATACTAGTGTTGCTGAAAGTGACACCCAGTAGCCATACAATTGTTGCTGAAAGTGACACCCAGTAGCCTTTACTAGTGTTGCTGAAAGTGACACCCAGTAGCCATACTAGTGTTGCTGAAAGTGACACCCAGTAGCCATACTAGTGTTGCTGAAAGTGACACCCAGTAGCCATACTAGTGTTGCTGAAAGTGACACCCAGTTGCCATACTAGTGTTGCTGAAAGTGACACCCAGTAGTTATACCAGTGTTGCTGAAAGTGGCACCTAGTAGCCATACTAGTGTTGCTGAAAGTGGCACCCAGTAGATATATTAGATGCTGAAAGTGACACCCAGTAGCCTACTATGTTGCTGAAAAAGTGACACCCCAGTAGCCATACTAGTGTTGCTGAAAGTGACACCCAGTAGCCATACTAGTGTTGCTGAAAGTGACACCCAGTACCCATACTAGTGTTGCTGAAAGTGACACCCAGTAGCCATACTAGTGTTGCTGAAAGTGACACCTAGTAGCCATACTAGTGTTGCTGAAAGGGGACTCCCAGTAGCCATACTAGTGTTGCTGAAAGTGACACCCAGTAGCCATACTAGTGTTGCTGAAAGTGGCACCCAGTAGCCATACTAGTGTTGCTGAAAGTGACACCAGTAGCCATACTAGTGAGCTGAAAGTGACACCCAGTAGCCATACTAGTGTTGCTGAAAGTGACACCCAGTAGCCATACTTGTGTTGCTGAAAGTGACACCCAGTAGCCATACTAGTGTTGCTGAAAGTGACACCCAGTAGCCATACTAGTGTTGCTGAAAGTGACACCCAGTAGACATACTAATGTTGCTGAAAGTGACACCCAGTAGCCATACTTGTGTTGCTGAAAGTGACACCCAGTAACCATACTAGTGTTGCTGAAAGTGACACCCAGTAGCCATACTAGTGTTGCTGAAAGTGACACCCAGTAGCCATACTAGTGTTGCTGAAAGTGACACCAAGACATATAAGCACTTAAGTCTTAGAAACAAAGAAACAAAGATATTAGACAAGAGATATCCTGTAGCTGTAATGACATGATACTTGGTACACAGTACAAGATGTTAGCATGCGTTTGTGTGACTGACTGACTGACTTACTGAATGACTGACTGATTGAACTGAACTGAACTGAACTGAACTGACTGACTGACTTACTGGTTGACATGACTGACTTACTGAGTGACTTGACTGACTTACTGGATGACTTGGCTGACTTACTGAGTGACTTGACTGACTTACTGAATAACTGACTGACTGAATGACTGACTGAATGACTGACTGACTGAACTGAACTGAATTGAACTGAACTGAACTGAACTGACTCACTTACTGGATCACATGACTGGCTTACTGAGTGACTTGACTGACTTACTGAGTGACTTGACTAACTTACTGGATGATTTGACTGACTTACTGAGTGACTTGACTGACTTACTGAATGACTTGACTGACTTATTGAGTGACTTGACTGACTGTCGGTACCTGACCAGCTGGGCTGTGGCTCGTGCGTTCGATTGCGTGCAGCCAGCAGTAACAGCCTGGTTGATCAGACCCTAATCCACCATCAGGCCTGGTTACAGACCGGGCCGTGGGGGCGTTGACCCCCAGAACTCTCTCCAGATAAACTCCAGGTAAACTCAGTGACTTGACTGACTTACTGAGTAACTTGACTGTAATAACATTATATTATTAATATATTATTATTATTAATTTAGAGAACTGAAGCTTTTTTCTTCTTCTTCTTCTTCTTCTTATTATTATTATTATTATTATTATTATTATTATTATTATTATTATTATTATTATTATTATTTTTATTATTAAATTTTAATTATTAATTTAAGGGGAAATGGAGCACAAATCCAATTCCCTAGATCATAGCCCCTCACCAGCATCAATGAACCTTGATGCTAGTTAGAGGCTCTTGATCTTGGGAATTGGATATGTGCTCTAGTTACTTAAATTAATAATAACTAATAATAATAATAATAATTTTTATTTTTATTATAATAACGAACGCCGCCAACTCAGTGCAGTGTTTACCTCGCTGTGGGAGCACTTCTCTCCGGCTTTGGTTACATTTTTAAATCATTTGGCCAAATTTTGTTTTTCTAAGCATGGGTCCTAAGAAAGTAAGTGTAAAGGACAGTGCTGAGAAGAAAAAGAGAATAATTTCCATAAAGCATGAAGCCATAGATAAACAAGCGAGGTGTCCAGGTTTTGGGTTGAGGGGGAGCTGGCTCATAACTCAAATCCTGGCTTGTAACTCAGAGAAAAAAATTGACCCAGATAAGATAAAGATAAGATAAGATTTCTTCGGATTTTTAACCCCGGAGGGTTAGCCACCCAGGATAACCCAAGAAAGTCAGTGCGTCATCGAGGACTGTCTAACTTATTTCCATTGGGGTCCTTAATCTTGTCCCCCAGGATGCGACCCACATCAGTCGACTAACACCCAGGTACCTATTTGCTGCTAGGTGACCAGGACAACAGGTGTAAGGAAACGTGTCGAAATGTTTCCACCCGCCGGGAATCGAACCCGGGCCCTCCGTGTGTGAAGCGGGAGCTTTAGCCACCAGACCACCGGGCCACCCGAGTACCGGCTTGTATCTCAAAAAACTCGTATGTTGGGACACTTATAAGTCAAGGTTTCACTGTATTTTGAAAAATAAAAAAAAACATTTTTTTGTGTAACCCTTTGACTGTTGCTGCCCCTTTCTGAAACTCTCATTCTATGTCGATAAATTTTTGGAAAAAACAAAAATTATTTTTTCTTATGAAATGATAGAGAATCTTTTCCCGATGGTAATGACACCAAAAGTACGAAATTTGGTCGAAAACTCACGGAATTACGCTCCCGCGAAGTTAGCGGTCTCGGCGACATATACGTATTGGCGATTTCGCCGACTTTGAACACTATTTTCAGCCAATTTTGTTGTTCCAGTTGACCAAACTCATAGCTATTTCTTTAGAACTCCATTTTATCCATCAGTTGAGTACAAGAAACCGCCCATTTACCGATATGAACTACCCAATATAGTGGTCAGAAATTGGCAATTTGGCCAATTTCACGCAAATTAAAAATATGCCAATTTCAAAATAGGGCCCAGAATAAACAATGTAGACATTCTTGGCACTAAAATAACATATCCTCTGTTCATTAGTCACGTCTCTAGGCCCCTCTTATATTACTATTGCTTTCTATTTTTATTTTTTTTACAAAAAAATACAAAATTTACTGTTATGCAGACTGCTGCATTATTGTAAAAATGGTATAAATAATATCAGTGCGCTAGTGAAAGAATATTAGACTCCCCAGTTGACGTGTATTGGACGTGTGGTGTGATTTATTTACTCTTGAACATTGGTAAAAATCGAACATTTCCGCTACTTTGAGCTCAGTTTCAAGGTCGTTTTCATCGTGAAAGTAATCAAAATCATCTCTATTTCTGTAATATGTTTTCCATTTTATCACCTGAGACCAAGAAAACGAGAATATAACGATAAATACTATACGAAAATACACCTCAAAGTCGACGTTTTAATCCAAAAAAAAACGGTCAGTTTTTTTTTTCTCATTACACACTGCGTACTGCAGGATTTTTTATGTGGTGCACACTGACCACACAGACCCATTCTCTCACATGTGGGCCTACCAGCTTTCTCCTGCTTGATTTAAAGCCGCTAGTATATATACGACGTAAACAGTCAAAGGGTTAATTACCTGGAGTTTACCTGGAGAGAGTTCCGGGGGTCAAGGCCCCCGCGGCCCGGTCTGTGACCAGGCCTCCTGGTGGATCAGAGCCTGATCAACCAGGCTGTTGCTGCTGGCTGCACGCAAACCAACGTACGAGCCACAGCCCGGCTGATCAAGAACTGACTTTAGGTGCTTGTCCAGTGCCAGCTTGAAGACTGCCAGGGGTCTGTTGGTAATCCCCCTTATGTGTGCTGGGAGGCAGTTGAACAGTCTCGGGCGCCTGACACTTATTGTATGGTCTCTTAACGTGCTAGTGACACCCCTGCTTTTCATTGGGGGAGGGTGCATCGTCTGCCAAGTCTTTTGCTTTCGTAGTGAGTGATTTTCGTGTGCAAGTTCGGTACTAGTCCCTCTAGGATTTTCCAGGTGTATATAATCATGTATCTCTCCCTCCTGCGTTCCAGGGAATACAGGTTTAGGAACCTCAAGCGCTCCCAGTAATTGAGGTGTTTTATCTCCGTTATGCGCGCCGTGAAAGTTCTCTGTACATTTTCTAGGTCGGCAATTTCACCTGCCTTGAAAGGTGCTGTTAGTGTGCAGCAATACTCCAGCCTAGATAGAACAAGTGACCATCCATCCATCCTGTCATTTTTCTAGCAGATGCGATTGATACAATGTTATGGTCCTTGAAGGTGAGATCCTCCGACATGATCACTCCCAGGTCTTTGACGTTGGTGTTTCGTTGTGCGGCAATATGCCAACACTGAGCGCCCCACCCTGGCTCAGTCTGGGGTCTCAAGGGAGGGCAGCGCCCTACCCTTGCCTTCCAGGGTCGCACCCTCAGGAGAGGACGAAACCCGCAGGGGTCTAAACTCCACTAAGTTACTCCTTACAGTTTTCTCCTCGGGGGAAGGGCGTGGCCCTTGCCTCCCTCTCCAGGGCTCGAACCCTGCTGTTTAATGCCAGTGTCTTCCTCGTCATGACTGCCATTTCCCTCCTGTCCCCGGTTTTTTCTACGGTGGGCGGGGAAACTCTCCTACTCGGTTGACTTGGAACAAAAGGCCACCCTTTCCTTAACGCCTTAATAGCTAGTTGTGTGGAAGGCACCTCGGAGATTACCAATAAGGCCTCTGTTCTCCGTAGTTGCGCTCGTTGTTATGATACCAAGCTTCTACGCGGTCGTCCTGCCGCCTGGTCGGGGTGCGGGGGCGATTCCTGCTCCTCTGGTCCCTGGGTTGGCGGGGTTCCTGCTGGACGTACCTGGGGGGAGGGGGGAAGGGGGGTACCTGTACATCGTTGGTTGGGGCTCTGTCTAGCCTCCAGTCTCGTTGTCCCTGAGGTCTCCTGTCCCTGACCCTGGGCTGCCGGAATTCCTTGTCTGGTTGCCTGTCCCTGGCTCCGTCGTCCCTCCATTCTTGGCTCCTTCCTCTGTAGTTGTTCTTCCGGTTCCTTTGTTGCTGATCGTCCCTGTCCCTCTCTCGCTGATGGTAGGGGCGGGGGGCCCCGGCCCCTAGGGGTCGTCCCTGATTTCTGGCTGGGTATCTTCAGTCCTCCATCCGTCCTGGTCCCTGTCTCGCGGGCCTCGTTCTCGGGATCGTCTGGGATTCTGAAAAGAAGGCTGGACAGGGTTAGGGGCTGCGGCGGGAGCTCTAGCTCCTAGGCCCGCAGCTGCGGGTGGTATCTTTGTTAGAGCTTGTACTAGCTCCCGGACCCCTTGGACCAAGTGTCGAATCTCCGTCTGCTCCGGGGCTGCTGCTCCCTGCTGGGCTGTCTGTCTAGTTGCCCTGTCGCCGCTTGCCGACGGCTGTCCCTGTAGTTCCGGCGGCTGCTGGCGTTGTTTTCTGGGTGCCTGGGGTGTCTCCCCTGTTGCTACTGCAGGGAGGGACGGGCGGCATTCTCCTCTTCCTTGGCTGGCCTCTCTCGCCCCTGCTGCTCTGCCCTTGCTCCCAGTTCCTCCTCTGTCGGTTGGGGAAGCCCTACGGCTTCGTAGAAGGCGCCCACCCTTGTCGACTCCCTCGGTGATCCCTCTATCTCGGGGTCTCCCTCGGCTGGTACCGTCCAAGGGCTGTCCTCGTCTTCCTGCGAAAAAAGAAGAGAAGGGAAGAGGGTGGAGGGGGAGGGGGAAGGAGAGGGTGGGGTGCTGTGGTGGGAATGGATACTACTTGCAGGCTGTTTCAGAAAACTCCATTCTTCCTCTAGACGGCTCAAAGTGCACGGCTCTGCTGTCGGGTTAGCGCCACAAGGTGTCCACATGGGTTCGAGGCCTGGCTTCAGGACCCGTCTGGGTTTAGTGCTCCGAGCTCCTGCGAAGCTTGCAATGTCCCTTGCTCTTTCTTCTCCCAGTTCCCTCACTAGCACTTGTTTGAAAGCCTTAATTTTCTCCTCCATGTGCAAGGCCGCTACTTGTAAGGCTAGGGTCTGCATGCCCGACATAGTGTGAATATATTCTCTAGAGAGTGCCCTACACGTGTTAGTAAACCAGCTGGGGTAGGGGCAATCCGCCGGCATTCCCGCCAACAGGAAGGATCTAAAGCCTATCTCTGGGATCACATCCATTGCATAACAGTCCTTGATATAGTTGGCTTTAGCGCTGTATTTGTCCTTAGTTTTATAGTAACCCTTTAGTATGTTCAAAGCTTTCTGTTCTTTTTTGTTAAATGGCTTAGTAGGCCTCCAACCTGATAACCCTTCTGGGAACGGGTCCACTGTTAGTTTAATGAACGTTAAGATACTTGGGTGTATGCTGAAGGGTAGGTTATCTAGCACACCTTCGGATAAGTCTAATGTGGCTATTAGAGACCAAGCACCACAGAGTACACTACCTTCATTGCGTGTTTTTAGTTTCCCTCTGTGGGCGATGACCTCTCTGCATTGTTCCTCAGTGTTTTCCAAGGGATCCTCAAAGGGCTTTGTTTTTTTACACAAAATAATGTAAAAAAAAAAATTCTTGAGTAAGTACTTAGAGATGTAAAGCCGCAAAGTTGTCGCTTGTCACTCATCTGGTGGCAACGTGAAGCGCTGCCACTTTCACATGTGTTGCCGATATACCTTTTTTCCTCATTTTTTTAATATGTATAGTTTTTATGTTTTGATAATGACAATTTGTAGTAGTTCTTGTGACTTCATAGTTAATCTTTGTTCTGACACTATTATTAGGTACTGAAACAGTGCTCAAATTGTCATAAACACAGTGACAGGTGAACATTTTCACCTACCTTAGTCACTGACTATTGTCTAGAAATATATACATAGTATTTATAGGTCCCAGCAATGTTTTGGATACACAGGAGTATATACTACTATTACTACTACTACTGCACTTATTCGTATCGTTTCGTATCGCATCTATGCCTGTGTCATCATTTGTAGTAGTCTCAGACTCCCTTAGTGCTCTACAGGCTATACGAAAATTTGATACATCTCATCCCCTAGTTCTCCGTATCCAACTTTGGCTACGCCGTATCTCTACCAAACATAAAGATATTGTTTTTTGTTGGGTCCCTGGTCATGTCGACGTACAGGGCAATGAACAGGCAGACACTGCTGCGCGGTCAGCAGTACATGACCTACCAATTTCCTATCGAGGTGTTCCATTTCTGGACTATTTTGCTGCAATAGCTACCCACCTTCGCACCCGTTGGCAACAACGTTGGTCAACTCTGCTCGGTAACAAACTTCATTCTATTAAACCGAGCATAGGTTACTGGCCGTCTTCTTGTCATCAGTGCCGAGGTTGGGAGACCACCCTCTCCCGACTTCGCATTGGCCACACTCGTCTTACTATGGGGATCTCATGGGGAGGCACCTGTTTTTCTTGTGGGCAGTGTCAAGTTTCCCGTATCGATTTCCCATTCTTTAGATGCCCTCTATCAAAGAGCACGGAGAATTTTTCCCCCAAGTGCTTCGTTCTTACCCCCTTTTACCCTTCCCCCTTTTTGGAGGGGCCCTCCTTTTCCTACCTCTCATTACTTTTTGACAACGATGAAAATTTTCCCACAAACTCGAGTACTTTTTTGCACTCCCCCAACCCTTTCTATTCAGTTCTTGCGCCCTTTACCCTTTTTACCATCCACTACCCCGCTGTTGCCGTAACCTTTACTCTCCCTCCCTTTTGCCCCCTGATGCCCTGCTTCCTTTCCTGCCCTCAGCGCTGTATAGCCTTTTGGGTTAGCGCTTTTTTTTTTATTATAAACACTACTACTACCTAATAATAATAATAATAATAATAATAATTTCCTTGAAATTTATATAATGTTTCATTACTCTTACCCACTGCTGACACTAATAGTTCATCTTATCACCCCCCAAAGACATGGTGAATTTAAAAAACCCTTCAATTTATTTTTTTTCACTCTTTCACATAACATGTCTGTCTTTTGTTCGTCATTGTCTGTCCAGAGTTGCTCATGAAACCCGTGGTTTTAAAACACATCACTTTCTACAAACTCATAAGAACTTTGTCTGGGTTTTTTGGGTTATCATAGGTAATTTACACATGTATAAAGTATTACTATGTGTTCTTTGGAAAAGAGACAAAGAAGATACGAAGATTACAGTCAGCTGCCAAACACTTTGGGTGGAGTTTTTGGGTTTCTTTAAATAATTTACCATGATAATTGATTTATTTTGTGTTCCTGTGAGTAGAGACAGAGAAGGAAAATAGCTAGAGAAGATACAAAGTACAGAAGCCAATCTCCCCAGCTGGCCAGCCACCTCGAAATTACAGTTCCCCAAAATTTTTTCTTTTTCTTAGGAATTTATGGTACATTCGGGGGATGACACTTTCCCCTTAAAAGTCGTGTTAATACGACATGACATCAGGAAATCCTTGTTTTTTTGTTCTGTGTTTTCTTTCTGGGCACTCAGGGAACGGTGTCAAAGGGTAAGACTTTTGGGGTTTTTGTGCATTTGTTCTTTCTGGGGCTCAGTAACTGGTCTCCAACACGGACGCAACTGGGGTTTGTTTTGCATTTGTTCTTTTTGGGGCTCATGGAACTGGTGCTCCCCCAGGGTAAGCACACTTGGTGTTTTTTTTGCGTTTGTTCTTTTTGTCCAGTGGAACTGGCCCCACAGGGACACAACTTGGTGTTTTTGTGCAGTTTGTTCTTTCTGGTGCCATGGAACGGTGCTCCCAACGGTAAAGCACACTTTGGGGTTTTTTGTGCAGTTTTTTTCTTTCTGGGGCTCAGTGGAACTGGTCACCCCAGGTACGCACCTTGGGTTTGTTGGCAGTTTGTTTTTCTGGCACTCATGGAAAAAGGTTCCCCAGCGTAGAGAAACTGGTGGTTTTTGGGAGTTTGTTCTTTCTGGGACTCAGTGGAAAATGGGGCTCCCACAGGGTACAGCACACTTTGTTTTTTTGTGCTTTTTTCTTTCTGGCACTCAGTGGAACGGTGCTCCCACAGGGTACAGCACACTTGGTGTTGTTGGCAGTTTGTTTTCTGGCACTCAGGGGAACTGGGCTCCAACGGTTTCAGCAACTTGGTTTTTGCTTTCTTTGTTCTTTCGGGGCTCGGGGAATGGTCTCCCCCAGGGGACAGCACACTTGGGGTTTGCTTGCATTTTTTTTCGCACTCGTGGAACGGGTCTCCCCAGGCACACACTTGGGTTTGTTGGCAGTTTGTTCTTTTGGGCTCATTGGAATGGGGCTCCCACACGTACGCACATGGTGTTTTTGTGCAGTTTGTCTTTCGGGGCTATTTAATGGGGCTCCCAAGGGTACAGCACACTTGGTGTTTGTTGTGCATTGTTCTTTTGGGGCTCAGTGGAAATGGTGTCCTACACGGTACAGCCACTTGGGGTTTTTTTGTGCATTTGTTCTTCTGGTCTCATGGAACTGTCTCCCTACACGGGACAGCACCTTGGTGTTTGTTGTGCGTTTTTTCTTTTGGGACCGTGGAACTGTGCTCCCCAAAGGTACAGCAACTTTGGGGTTTGTTGTGCAGTTTTTCTTTTTGGACTCGGGAACTGGGGCCCCCACAGGGTACAGCACACTTGGTTTTGTTGGCTTTGTTCTTTCTGGCACTCGTGGAAATGTGCTCCCACAGGGACGCACACTTGGTGTTTGTTTTGGGATTTTTTTCTTCTGGCACTCAGTGGAACTGGGGTCCACAGGGACAGCACACTTGTGTTTTTGGGTTTTGCTTTGTTTTTTTGGGAATCATGGAATGGTGCTCCCACAGGGCACACACTTGGGGTTTTGACATTTTTTCTTTTGGTGCTCAGTGGGAAGGTGCCCAAGGGGAAGCACACTTTTTGTTTTTGTGCATTTTTTTTTCTGGCCTCTTGGGAAATGGTGCCCCACAGGGGACAGCACACTTTATGTTTGGTGCGTTTGTTCTTTCTGGCACTCAGTGGAACTGGGGCTCCCACACGGTACAGACACTTGGTGTTTTTTGTGCGTTTGTTTTTCTGGCACTCATGAAAGGTGCTCCCCCACGGAACACACTTTGGGGTTTGTTGGCAGTTTGTTCTTTCTGGCACTCATGGAATGGTGCCCCACAGGGTACAGCACATTGGTGTTTGCTGTGCTTTTTTTTTTTTCTGGCACCAGTGGAACTGGTGCTCCCACACGGGAAAAAAAAACTTTTTTGTTTGTTTTGGGGTTTGTTCTTTCGCACTCGTGGAACGGGCTCCCCCAGGGCAGCACACTTGTGTTTTTCTGTGCAGTTTGTTTTTTCTGGGACTCAGTGGAACTGGTGTCCCCCACGGTACGACACTTGGTGTTTGTTGGCAGTTTGTTCTTCTGTGCTCGTGGAACGGTCTCCCACAGGGTACACACACTTGGGGTTTGTTGTCAGTTTTTCTTTCGGTGCTCAGTGAACGGGGCTCCCACAGGGGACAGCCACTTGGTTTTGTTGTGCGTTTGTTCTTTCTGGCATCATGGAACGGGGCTCCCACAGGGACAGCACACTTGGGGTTTTTTTGTGCAGTTTGTTCTTTTTGGACTCAGTGGGAACTTTGCTCCCCACGGTACAGCACACTTGGTTTTTGTGGGGTTTTTCTTTCTGGTACCAAAATGGAACTGGTGCTCCAAAAAAAGGGTACACACACTTGGGGTTTTTTGTGCATTTGTTCTTTCTGGGACTCATGGAACTGGGCTCCCACACGGGACGCACACTTTGGGGTTTTTTGTGCATTTTTGTCTTTTTGGCACTCGTGGAAAGGTGCCCCAACGGACAGCACCTTGGTGTTTGTTTGCATTTGTTCTTTTTGGCACTCATGGAACGGGGTTTCCCCCCGGACGCACACTTGGGTTTTGTTGTCATTTGTTCTTTCGGCACTCAGTGGGAATGGTGCTCCCCCAGGGTACGCACTTGGTGTTTGTTGTGCAGTTTGTTCTTTTGGCACCAGGAATGGGGCTCCCCCACGGGACAGCCACATTTGGTGGTTTTTTTGTGCGTTTGTTCTTCTGGGACTCGTGGAATGGTGCCCCACACGGTACAGCACATTTGGGGTTTGTTGTGCAGTTTGTTCTTTTGGGGCCGTGAATGGTGCTCCCAGGTACACACATTGGTGTTTGTTGTGCAGTTGTTCTTTCTGCACCCAGTGGAACTGGTGCCCCACACGGGCAGCACACTTGGGTTTGTTTTTGCGTTTGTTTTTTCTGGGACTCATGGAACTGGGCTCCCAAGGGGACAGCACACTGGTTTGTTGTGCAGTTTGTTCTTTCGGGACTCAGTGGGAAATGGGGCTCCCCCAGGGACAGCAATTGTGTTTGTTTTGCATTTGTTCTTTTGGGACTCATGGGCTGGGGCCCACAGGGTACACACACTTGGTGTTTTTTGTGCATTTTTTTCTTTCTGGCACTCAGTGGAATGGGGCTCCCCCAGGGTACACACACTTGGTGTTTTTTTGTGCAGTTTGTTCTTTTTGCCTCATGGAACTGGGGGCTCCCACAGGTACGCACACTTGGGGTTTGTTTGCAGTTTTTTCTTTCGGGACTCAGTGGAACTGGGGGCTCCCACACGGACAGCACATTGGTGTTGTTGTGCAGTTTGTTTTTTCTGGGGACCAGTGGGAAAAGGTTCCCACAGGCTACAGAACTTTTGTTTGTTGTGCAGTTTGTTTTTTCTGGCACCCGTGGAACTGTGCTCCCCCAGGTACACACATTGGGGTTTTGTTCAGTTTTTTCTTTTGGCACCAGTGGAATGGTCTTCCACGGGAAAAGCACACTTTGGGGTTGTTTTCAGTTTTTGTTCTTTCTGGGCCTGGAAAGGTGCTCCCACACGGTACAGAAAAATTGGTTTTTTGTGCAGTTTGTTCTTTTGGGATCATGGAACTGGGCCCCACACGGGACAGCACCTTGGGGTTTGTTTTGCAGTTTTTTCTTTCTGGCACTCAGTGGAACTGGTGCCCACACGTACAGCACATTGTGTTTTTTGTGCGTTTGTTCTTTCTGGTGCTCAGTGGAAAAAGGGGCCCCACAGGGGACAGCACCTTTGTTTTTGTGCGTTTTTTTTTCTTTTGGCACCCGTGGAAAAAGGGTCCCACACGTACAGCAATTTGGGGTTTGGTTTGCAGTTTTGTTCTTTCTGGTGCCATTTGGGAAATGGTGCTCCCACGGGACGCACACTTGGGTTTTTTTGTGCAGTTTGTTCTTTCTGGGTCAGGGGAAATTTTCTCCCCCAAGGCAGCACACTTGGGGTTTGTTTTGCAGTTTGTCTTTCTGGCACTCAGTGGGAAATGGTGCCCCACGGGTACGCACCTTGGTGTTTGTTTTTCAGTTTGTTCTTTCTGGTGCCAGGGGAAATGGGGCTCCCAGACGGTACAGCACACTTGGTGTTTGCTGTGCGTTTTTTCTTTTGTACTCGTGGAAATGGGGCCCCACACGACAGCACACTTGGGTTTGTTTGAGTTTGTCTTTCGGGCTCAGTGGAACGGTGCTCCCCCCGTAAGCACATTGGTGTTTGTTGTCATTTTTTTTCTTTCTGGGCCAGTGGACTGGTGCCCCCACACGGTACACCACTTGGGGTTTTTTGTGCGTTTGTTTTTTCGGCACCGTGGAACTGGTCTCCCCAGGGGACAGCACATTGGTGTTTGTTTTGCATTTTTTCTTTCGGACTCAGTGGAATGGTGCTCCCCAGGGTACAGCACACTTGGCGTTTGTTGGCATTTGTTCTTTCTGCACTCATGGAACTGGGGCTCCCACAGGTACACAAAACTTGGTGTTTGTTGTGCAGTTTGTTCTTTTTGGCACTCAGGGAAATGGTGCTCCCCACACGGACAGCACCTGGTTTTTGTTGTGCAGTTTGTTTTTTTGGCACTCAGTGGAATTGTGTCCCACAGGGTCAGCACACTTTGGGGTTTGTTTGGGGAGTTTGTTCTTTCTGGTGGTCAGTGGAACGGTGCTCCCACACGGGACGCACACTTTGGGGTTTGTTGGCAGTTTGTTCTTTCTGGGCTCAGTGGAACTGGTGCTCCCACACGGGACAGCACATGGGTTTTTTTGGCAGTTTTTCATCTGGGATTCGTGGAAACTGGGCTTTCCCCAGGGGACAGCACAGGGGTTTGTTTTTTGCAGTTTGTTCTTTTGGTGCCGTGGAACGGGCTCCCCCTAACCACTTGGTGTTTTTTTGTGCAGTTTGTTCTTTCTGGTCTCATGGGAACTGGTTCTTCCCCCACGGTACAGCCACTTGGGGTTTGTTTTCAGTTTGTTTTTCTGGGGCCAGTGGGAATGGTGTCCCCCACGGTACAACACTTGGTGTTTTTTTTGCAGTTTGTTCTTTTGGTGCCATGGAATGGTGCCCCACACGGGACAGCCCTTGGTGTTTTTGTGCGTTTGTTCTTTTTGGTGCCAGGGAAAATGGGGGCTCCCCCACGTACAGCCCACTTGGTGTTTGTTTGCAGTTTGTTCTTTCGGCCTCAGTGGGAAATGGTCCCAGGGGCCACACTTGGGGTTTGTTGTGCATTTTTTTCTTTCTGGGACTCAGTGGAACGGTGCTCCCACACGTCAGCACATTGGGGTTTTTTGTCAGTTTTGTTTTTTTCTGTGCCATGGGGAAAGGGTGCTCCCACAGGGTACAGCACACTTTTTGTTTGTTGTGCATTTTGTTCTTTCGGTGCTCAGTGGGGAAATGTGCACCCACAGGGACAGCACATTGGTGTTTGTTGTTCATTTTTTTCTTTCTCACCATGGAACTGGGGCTCCCACCGGTACGCACACTTTGGGGTTTGTGTGCATTTGTTCTTTCGGGACTCAGTGGAACTGGGGGCCCCCCACGGTACACAACTTTGGGGGTTTGTTGTGCATTTGTTTTTTCTGGCACTCGTGGAACTGGTGCTCCCACCGGGACAGCACCTTTGTTTGTTTTCATTTGTTCTTTCGGCCCCAGTGGAATGGTGCCCACAGGGTAAGCACCTTTGGGGTTTGTTTTCATTTGTTCTTTCTGGGCCCCGTGGAAATGGTGCTCCAACGGGTACGGCACACTTGGTTTTGTTGTGCATTTGTTTTTCTGGCATCAGGGGAAAGGGGGCCCCACAGAGTACAGCACACTTTGGGGTTTTTTTGGGAGTTGTTCTTTCTGGCATCGTGGGAAAGGGGGCTCCCCCAGGTACAGCAAACTTTTGGGTTTGTTTGCAGTTTGTTTTTTCTGGGACCAGTGGAACTGGTGCTCCCACAGGGGACAGCCACTTGGTGTTTGTTTTGCAGTTTTTTTCTTTTGGACTCTGGAATGGTGCTCCCAAAAGGTACAGACACTTGGGTTTGTTTCAGTTTGTTCGTTTTTTGTTGGAAAATTGGCTCCCACAAGGACAGCACACTTGGTGTTTTGTCGTTTTTTTCTTCTGGTGCTCGTGGAACTGGTGCCCCACGGTACAGCACACTTGGTGTTTGTTTTCATTTGTTCTTTCTGGCATCAGGGAAAGGTGCTTCCACAGGGACAGCACACTTGGTGTTTGTTGGCAGTTTGTTCTTTCTGGTGCTCAAAATGGGAAAGGTGCTCCCACACGGTAAGCAACTTTTTGTTTGTTGTGCAGTTTGTTCTTTTGGTGCCAGTGGAAAATTGGTCTCCCACAGGGTACAGCACACTTTTGGTTTTGTTGTGCGTTTGTTTTTTTCTGGTGCTCAGTGGAACTGGGGCTCCCACACGGGACAGCACCTTGGGGTTTGTTGCAGTTTGTTCTTTTTGCCTAGTGGGAATGGTGCTCCCCCACGGTACAGCACACCGGTTTTTTGTCATTTGTTCTTTCTGGGCTCTGGGAAATGGGTGCCCCACAGGGGCACACACTTGGGGTTGTTTTGCATTTTGTTCTTTCGGCACTCTGGAACTGGGGCCCCACGGGACAGGGCACTTGGTGTTTGTTTTGGTTTTGTTTTTTTGCACTCAGTGGAAAATGGTGCTCCCACCGGGACACAACTTGTGTTTGTTGTGCAGTTTGTTCTTTCCCGGGACTCATGGGAATGGGCCCCACAGGGTACAGACCCTTGGTTTTGTTGTGCATTTTTTCTTCGGTGTCTGGGAAATGGTGCCCCACACGGTACAGCACACTTGGGGTTTGTTTTGCATTTGTTTTTCTGCATCAGTGGGGAAATGGTGCTCCCACAGGGTACAGCACATTGGGGTTTTGTTGTGCAGTTTTGTTCTTTTGGTCTCAGTGGGAACGGGGTCCCCCACGGGACAGCCACTTGGGGTTTTTTTGTGCATTTGTTTTTTTTGGGGCTCAGTGGGAAATGGGGGCTTCCACAGGGGTACAGCACACTTGGTGTTTGTTTTGCATTTGTTCTTTCTGGGACTCGTGGAACTGGTGCTCCCCCCAGGGACAGCCACTGGGGTTTGTTGGCAGTTTGTCTTTCTGGGACCAGGGAACGGGCCCCACAGTACGCACACTTGTTTTTTTTTGGGGTTTGTTCTTTTTGGTGCTCAGTGGAACTGGTGCTCCCACGGGTACACACACTTGGTGTTTGTTGGCAGTTTGTTCTTTCTGGCACTCAGTGGAACTGGGCCCCACAGGGTACCCCACTTGGGTTTTTGTGCTTTGTTTTTCTGGCACTCAGTGGAACTGGGCTCCCACAGGGTTAAGCACACTTGGTGTTTTGTGCAGTTTTTCTTTTGGCACTCAGTGAAATGGTGCTCCCACCAGGGACAGCACACTTGGGGTTTTTTTGCAGTTTTGTTCTTTCTGGGACTCATGAAATGTGCCCCACAGGTACACACACTTTATGTTTGTTTTGCATTTTTTTTCTGGTCCATGGGAAATGGCTCCCACACGGACAGCACACTTGGGGTTTGTTGTGCGTTTGTTCTTTTTGGCACCAGTGGAATGGGCTCCCACAGGGTACGCACACTTGGTTTGTTTTGCGTTTGTTCTTTGGACCAGGGAATGGGCCCCACACGGTCACACACTTGGTTTTGTTTTCATTTTTTCTTTCTGGGACTCAGTGGAATGGGCCCCCCGGGGACAGCACACTTTGGGGTTTGTTTTCAGTTTGTTTTTTTCGGGGCTCATGGAAAATGTCTCCCACACGGACAGCACACTTGGGTTTTTGTCAGTTTGTTTTTTTCGGCAACCCGTGAACTGTGCCCCCCACAGGTACAGCACACTGGTGTTTTTTGTGCAGTTTTTCTTTCTGGGGCCATGGAACGGTGCCCCACACGGTACAGCACACTTGGTGTTTGTTTTGCCCCGTTTGTTCTTTCTGGTGCCAGTGGGAAATGGGCTTCCCAGGTACAGCACACTTGGGGTTTTGTTTGCATTTTTTTCGGCACTCATGGGAATGGTCTCCCACAGGTACAGCACATTGGTGTTTGTTTTGCATTTGTTTTTTCTGGGACTATGGGAAAGGTGCTCCCAAGGGGACAGCACACTTGGGTTTGTTGTGCAGTTTTTTCTTTCTGGTCTCAGTGGAATGGTGCTCCCCCAGGGTACAGCACATTGGTGTTTTTGTGCAGTTTGTTCTTTCTGGGACTCATGGAACTGGGGGTCCCACAGGGGCGCACATTGGGGTTTGTTGTGCATTTTTTTCTTTCGACCAGGGGAACTGGTGCTCCCACAGGGGACAGCACACTTGGTGTTTTTTTGTCAGTTTTGTTCTTTTGGCATCAGTGGAACTGGGGCTCCCCCCAGGTACAGCACACTTGGTGTTTGTTGTGCGTTTGTTCTTTCTGGCATCAGAAAAAGGGGCTCCCACAGGGGACACACACTTGATTTTGTTGTGCATTTTTTTTCTGGTGCTCGTGGAATGGCTCCCACACGTACAGCACCTTGTTTTGTTGGCAGTTTTTCTTTCTGGCCTCATGGAACTGTGCCCCACAGGGGACGCACACTTGGTTTGTTGGCAGTTTGTTCTTTCTGGCACTCAGTGGAAAGGTCTCCCACAGGGACGCACCTTGGTTTTTGTTTCAGTTTTCTTTCTGGTGCCAGTGGGGGTGGTGCTCCCCAAGGTACGACATTGGTGTTTTTTTGTGCTTTGTTCTTTCGGCACCGTGGAACTGGTGCTCCCACAGGGTACAGCACACTTGGTGTTTGTTTGTGCAGTTTGTTTTTCTGGTGCCAGTGGGAAAGGGCTCCCAGCGGGAAGCACACTTTTTGTTTGCTTTCGTTTGTTCTTTCGGTACCAGTGGAATGGGGCTCCCACACGGGACAGCACACTTGGGTTTTTTGTGCATTTTTCTTTCTGGGGCTCAGTGAACTGGGGCTCCCACACGGTACAGCACACTTTGGGGTTTGTTTTGCAGTTTTTTTTTCGTGCTATGGAACTGGTTTCCCCCCCGGTACCACACTTGGGTTTGGTTGTGCAGTTTTTCTTCTGGGACCATGGGAAAGGTGCGCCCCAGGGTACACACACTTGGGGTTTTTTGCAGTTTGTTTTTCTGGGACCATGGAACTGGTGCTCCCACAGGAAGCACACTTGGCGTTTGTTTTTCGTTTGTTCTTTCGCACCGTGGAACGGTGCTCCCCCAGGTACACACACTGTGTTTGTTTGTGCAGTTTGTTCTTTCGGCATCATGGAATGGTGCCCCACAGGTACAGCAACTTTGGGGTTGTTGTGCATTTTTTTTTTTTTGGACTCAGGAACTGTGCTCCCAGGGGACACACACTTGGGGTTTGTTGTGCAGTTTTTTTTCTTTTGGGGGTCAGTGGAACTGGGGCCCCCAACGGTACAGCACACTTTTTGTTTGTTGTGCAGTTTGTTTTTCTGGTGCTCTGGAACTGTGCTCCCCCCACGGACAGCACACTTGGGGTTTGTTTTGCGTTTGTTTTTATCTGGCAGTCGTGGGAAATGGGCTTCCACAGGGTACAGCACACTTGGTGTTTGTTGTGCATTTTTTTCTTTCGTGTCAGTGGAAATGGTGCTCCCAAAGGACACACACTTGGGGTTTTGTGCAGTTTGCTTTCTGGGCCATGGAAATGGGGTCCCCACGGGACAGCACACTTGGTTTTGTTGTGCATTTTTTTCTTTCGGGCCAGTGGGAAATGGTCTCCCCACGGTACAGACCTTGGGGTTTTTTGTGCATTTTTTTCTTTTGGGGTCATGGAAATGGTCCCCACACGGGACGCACCTTGGTTTTGTTGTGCAGTTTGTTTTTTTTCTGGGCCGTGGAACGGTGCTCCCACACGGTAAGCAAACTTTTGGGGTTTTTTTTTTGCAGTTTTTTCTTTCTGGCACTCATGGGCTGGTGTTTCCCCAGGGTACAGCACACTTGGGTTTTTTGTGCATTTGTTTTTTTCGGGACTCATGGAAAAGGGGCTCCCCCACGGTACAGCACACTTTGGGGTTTTTTGCAGTTGCTTTCTGGGGCTCATGGACTGTGCCCACGGGTACAGCACACTTGGTGTTTGTTGTCGTTTGTTTTTTCTGGTGCCTTTACTGGCACCCACAGGGTACAGCCACTTGGTGTTTGTTGTGCAGTTTGTTCTTTTGGCACTCGTGGGAAATGGTGCTCCCACACGGAAAAGCCACTTGGTTTTTGTGCATTTGTTCTTTCTGGCACCATGGAATGGTGCCCCCCACACGGGACAGCACCTTGGTTTGTTTGCAGTTTTTCTTTCTGGCACTCATGGAACTGGGCTCCCACCGGTACAGCAACTGGTGTTTGTTGTCAGTTTGTTCTTTTTGGCCCTCAGTGAAATGGTGCTCCCCGGGTACAGCACACTTTTGGGGTTTGTTGGAGTTTGTTTTTTCTCATCAGGGAAAAGGGCTCCCCCAAAAAGGGGACGGGACACTTGGTGTTTGTTGTGCGTTTGTTTTTTCTGGCACTCAGTGGAAGGGCCCCACAGAGTACAGCACACTTTGGGTTTTTTGTGCAGTTTTTTTCTTTCTGGCACTCAGTGGAACTGGGGTCCCACGGGGGGGCAGCACACTTGGTTTTTTTTTGGCAGTTTTTTCTTTTTGGGGATCAGTGGGAACTGGGGCTCCCCCAGGGTCAGCACCTTGGGGTTTTTGTGCAGTTTTTTCTTTTGGCACCATGGGAAAGGTGTCCCCCAGGGGACAGCAACTTGGGTTTTTTTTGTGAGTTTTCTTTTGGGGCCATGGAAATTTGGGCCCCCACGGGAAAACACACTTTGGGGTTTGTTTTGCAGTTTGTTTTTTTTGGGGCCAGGGAACTGGGGCTTCCCCACGGTTACAGCCACTTGGGGTTGTTGTGCATTTGTTCTTTCTGGCACTCAGTGGAATGGTGCTTCCACAGGTACACACACTTGGGGTTTTTTTGTGCAGTTTGTTTTTCTGGGCTATGGGAAATGGTGCCCCAACGGGACAGCACACTTGGGTTTTTTTCAGTTTTTTCTTTCTGGTGCTTATGGAACTGGTGCTCCCAAGGGGACACCACTTGGGGTTTTTTTTGTGCATTTTTTTCTTTCGGTGCACAGTGGAACGGGGCTCCCCCCAGGCGCACACGTTGTTTTTTGTGCAGTTTTTTTCTTTCGGACTGTGGAACGGTGCTCCCACACGGGACAGCACACTCGGTGTTTTTTGGCAGTTTGTTTCTTTTGTCCATGGGAAATGGTGCTCCCCCAGGGTACACCACTTGGTGTTTGTTGTATTTTTTTCTTTCTGGCACTCATGGAACTGGGGCTCCCACAGGTACAGGACACTTGGGGTTTTTGGGGCAGTTTGTTCTTTTGCACTCAGTGGAACTGGTGCTCCCACACGGTACGCCACTTGGGGTTTGTTGTGCATTTGTTTTTCGGCACCATGGAACTGGTGCTCCCCCAGGTCAGCACACTTGGTGTTTTTGTTTTCATTTTTGTTTCTTTTGTGCTCAGTGGGAAATGGTGCCCAACAAAAAGCACACTTGGTGTTTGTTTTTCATTTTGTTCTTTCGCACTCAGTGGAACTTGCTCCCACAGGGTCAGCCACTGGGTTTGTTGGCAGTTTGTTCTTCGGTGCCTGGAACTGGTGCTCCCAAACCGGACAGCACACTTGGTGTTTGTTGTCAGTTTTTCTTTTTGGTGCCATGAAAATGGGGCCCCGGGGAAAAGCACACTTTGGGGTTTTTGTGCAGTTTTTTTTCTTTCTGGCACCAGGAACTGGTGTTCCCACAGGGGGAAAGCACATTGGTGTTTGTTGTGCAGTTTTTTTCTTTCTGGACTCGGGAAGGTGCTCCCACAGGGTACAGCACCTTGGGGTTTTTTGGCAGTTTGTTCTTTCGGTGCTCAGGAAGGTGCCCCACGGGGGACAGCACACTTGGTTTGTTGTGCAGTTTGTTTTTCTGGCACTCAGTGGAACTGGTGCTCCCACAGGGGACAGCACACTTGGTGTTTGTTGTGCATTTGTTCTTTCTGCACCAGTGGAAATGGTCTCCCACAGGGGACAGCACACTTGGTGTTTGTTGTGCAGTTTGTTCTTTTGGCACTCAGTGGAACTGGTGCTCCCACCAGGTACACACACTTGGTGTTTGTTGTGCATTTTTTTCTTCTGGACTCGTGAAAATGGGGCTCCCACAGGTACAGCACACGATGTTGTTTTGCGTTTTTTCTTTCTGGTGCTCAGTGGGAAAGGTGCTCCCACACGGTACACACACTTGGGGTTTGTTTGGGGTTTGTTCTTTCTGGCACTCATTGGGTGGTGCCCCACAGGTACAGCCACTTTTGTGTTTTTTGTGCGTTTGTTCTTTTTGCACTCAGTGGAAATGGTGCCCCACAGGGGACAGCACACTTGGTGTTTGTTGTCAGTTTGTTCTTCGTGCTCATGGAAATGGTGCCCCACACGGTACAGCACACTTTGGGTTTTTTGTGCAAATTTGTTCTTTTGGGGCTCAGGGGGAAAAGGTGCCCCACAGGGTACAGCACACTTGGTGTTTGTTTGCATTTGTTCTTTTTGGTGCCAGTGGAACTGGTCTCCCACACGGTACAGCACACTTGGTGTTTTTTTTGGCAGTTTGTTCTTTCTGGGCCAGTGGAAAGGTGCCCCCCACGGTACACACACTTTGGGGTTTTTTTGTGCGTTTTTTCTTTTTGGGGCTAGTGGAATGGGGCCCCAAGGGTACACCACTTGGTGTTTGTTGTCATTTTTTTCTTTTTGGGACTCAGTGGAATGGGGCTCCCACAGCGTAGAGCACATTGGTGTTTTTTTGTGCAGTTTTTTCTTTTGGCACTCAGTGGAAAATGTGCCCCCAGGGTACCACACTTGGGTTTGTTTGCATTTGTTCTTCTGGCACCAGTGGAACTGGGGCTCCCCCAGGGACAGCACACTTTGGGGTTTGTTGTGCATTGTTCTTTTTGGTGCTCATGGATCTGGTGCTCCCCAGGGGACAGCACACTTGGTGTTTCGTGGGTTTTTTTTCTTTCTGGCACCTCAGTGGAACTGGTGCTCCCACAGGTACGACACTTTTTGGTTTGCGTGCAGTTTGTTCTTTCTGGCATCAGTGGAATGGTGCTCCCCCCAGGGTACAGCACAATTTTTTGTTTGTTTTGCATTTGTTTTTTTTGGGGCTCAGTGGAACTGGGCCCCCCACGGGACAGCCACTTGGGTTTTTTTTGTGCGTTTGTTCTTTTGGGGCTCAGTGGAACTGGTGCTCCCCAGGACAGCACACTTGGGGTTTGTTGTCATTTGTTCTTTCTTGGGGTCAGTGGAACTGGTGCTACTACACGGTCAGCACATTGGTTTTTTTGTGCGTTTTTTTTTCCATGGTGGGCCCCCCACAACAACTTGGTTTTTGTTGGCAGTTTGTACTTTTTCATTAAACCCGGTCTCCGGGGAAAACTTTTTAATTTTTTTGGCAATTTTCTTGCTTCCCCTTTTCCCCCCCTTTTTTTAAATTTTTTTTTTCCCTGGTTTTTTTACAGGAAAAAGGGGCCCGTGGGGGAGCATTCCCCCAATTTCCCCCGGGGGTTTTTTTTTTTTCTCAATTGGGACCTTTTTCCCCCGGGCACAATTATTTGCTTTGTTTTTTTCTTTTTTGGCCCAAGGGGGGCCCCTTTTTTTATTTTTCCCCCCTTTCCCCTTTGGGCCCCCCCTTTTCCCCTTTTTTTTGGGATTTTTCCCCTTTTAATTCAAATTTCCCCCCCCTTTTTTTTGGTTTAAAAAAAAACCAATTCCCCTTTCAAATTTTTTCCCCCCCCTTTTTTTTCTCCTTTTACTTTTGGGTTTCCCTTTTTTTCAAAATTTCCCAAAAAAAAATAAACCCGTATAAAAATTTTTCCCCCCCCAATTTCTAACCGGGGTTCCTTTCCCCCAAAACGCTTTTCCCCAAAATTTTCCCCCTTGCACCTGGCCTTTTTTCGGGTTTAAAAACCCTTTAAAATAATTCCCTCTTCTTTTTGTTTTAAAATTTTATTTTTTGATTAATTGTTTTTTATCGGAAAAAGAAGGCAACCCCTGAAAATTTTTTTTTTTTTTTTTTTTCCAACTTTTTTTTTTTTTGGCCGGGAAAAAAACCCAAAAACCCGTCTATAAAATTTACCAAAAAAACCTTTTTTTCCCCCCCAAAAAAATTTTTAAAGTAAATTTCCCAACAAACTTTTGGATTTTTGGGTTTTCCCCCCCCTTTTTTAAAAACTTTTTTTAAATTTTTTTTATTTTTGTTTTTCCGGGAAAATTTTTTTTCCCAAACCGGGCCCCTTTTTTCCCCCCAAAATAAAAAAAGGGGTTTTTTTTTTTTTTTAAAATTTTTTTTTTCTTTAAAAATTTTAAAAATTTTCTTTTGATTTTTTAATGTTTTGGGGTTTCATACCACCTTTTGTTTTTTTTGTTTTCTTTCCCCCCCGGGAAAGTGTCCCAAAAATTCCCCTTTTTTTTTTTTGCATTTGTTTTTCTTTGGGTTTCGGGGCCCCCACCCCTTTTGGGTTTTTTTGGTTTTTTTTTTTGTCTTTCCCCACAGGGGAAGAACTTTGGTTTTTGTTTTTTCTTTTGTTTTTTTTCCTGATATTTTAAAAAAAAGGTTTTTTTGTGGGGGTTTTTTTTTTTAAAAGGGAAAAGGGCCCCCGGGGCCCCCCTTTTTTTGGGTTTGTTTTTCCCAAAATTCCTGGGAAAATTTTTTTGTTCTTTTTTTTTGGGCCAAGGGAACGGCCCCGGTTAAACGGTTTGGGGGGTTTTCCGGCCGGGCGGGCTCCCCAAAAACCCAAAGGGTTTGTTTTTTTTTCTTTTGGGATAGGGGAACTTCCCCCGGGGAATGGGTTTTTTAAAAGTTTTTTGCTAAAACGGGAATGGGTTTTTTTTGTTTTTTTCTGTCTATGGGGGGGGTGCTCCCAAGGGTGTTGGGTTTTTGGGCATTTTTCTTCTGCTCGTGGAACTGGTGCTCCACAGGAAACAACTGGGGTTTTTTGTGCATTTGGTTTTTTTGGTGCTCATGGAATGGTCCCCAAAAACGCACATTGGGTTTGTTGTGCTTTGGTTTTCCCCCTTTTTTGGGGTTTTCCCCGGGGCCCACTTTTTTTTTCAGTTTTTTTTTGGGGGAAGGGTTTTTTTTTTCCCCCGGGCCCGGGGAAATGGGGTTTTGGCAGAATTTTTTTTGGCTTTTGTTTTCCCGTGCTTTTTGGGGCCCACACGGGTTTTTTGAGTTTTTTCTGGCCCCTTGGGGGCCCCCAAAAAGGGGGCCGGGGTTGGCATTGTTTTTTGGGGAATTTGTCGGGCCCCCCGGGAAAAAACCCCGGGTTTTGGGATTTTTTTTTTTTTGCTGTTGGGCCCAAAGGGGCCCAGGGTTTTTTTGTTTTGGGTTTTTCTTTTGGGTTTTAATTTGGGACGGGTCCAAAATTGGGTTTTTTTTTTTTTTTGGGCCCGTGCGGGTTAACGGACCAAACCGGGTTTTTTTTGGGTTTTTTTTTTGGCCCCCCCGGGGGGGGCCCCGGGGAAAACCGGGTTTTTGGGCTTTTTTTTTTTGGACCCGGGGTTTTTTCCCCCCGGACGCCATTTTTTTTTCCCTGTTTTTTTTCCCCCGGTGGTCTCCCCCGGACGCCCGGGGTTTTTTTTGTTTTGGGTTTAAATTGTTTTTTCCGGGTCAGGGACGGTGTTTCCCGGGCCCTTTTTTTTTTGGCAAGTTTTCTGGCTCAAAAGGGCCCCCCCGGTCCCCTTGGGTTTTTTTGGCATTGCTTTTGGCCCCCGGGGCGGTGTCCCAAAGGGTTTAAAAAATGGGTTTTTTTTTGTCAGTTCTTTTGGGGGTTTTTTTTTTCCCCCGGTGCCCTTGGTTTTGTTTTCCCGTTTTTTTTCACTTGGGTGCCCCCGGGAAGGTGGGGGGGTTTTTTTTTTTTTTTTGTTTTTGGGTGAAAGTTCCCTCGCCTTGTTTTGGGTTTCAATTTTTTTCCCCCCCGGGGTGGGGCTGGGGGACCCCTTGGTTTTTTAATTTCTTTTTGGTTTTGGAATGGGTTTCCCCTAAGGAACTTGGTGTTTTTAGGGGACCACTTGTGTTTCCCCCCGCGCACATGGTTTTTTTTTTCATTTGCCCTGGTTTTGGCGTTTTCCCACGCCCACCCTTGGGGTTTGGTGCTTTTCTTTTTGGCACTGTGTGGTGTTTTTCCCCGGGCAAACCCCTTTTTTTTGTGTCAGTTTGTTTTTTTTCAAATTCTCCCCCCAGCAATTTGGGGTTTTGGGGGGGTTTGTTTTTGGGGTGAATGGGGCTGGCACCAGTGGTTTTTTTTTCGGTTTTTTCCCCACCGGGAACTGGTTAGGTGCCCCTTGGTTTTTTGGCATTTTTTTTTTTTCCAAACGGGGCCCCACAAGGTGTTGGGTTTTTTTCTTTTTTTTTTCTTGGGGGAATGGCTCCCAAGGACAAATTGTGTTTTTTCGTTTTTTTTTGGTTTTTTCTTTACCCGGGGGGGTGGGGGGCCCATTGGGTTTTTTGGGTTTTTTTTTTTCTGCACCAGGGAAGGGTTTTGGGGGGGCAATTTTTTTTTGTTGGTTTTTTTTTCACCGGGAACCCGGTGGGGCAAATTTTTTTTTTTCGTTTTCTTTTTGGCCCCCGGGGCGGGCCCCGGGGCCCCCTTGGGTTTTTTTTTCAGTTGTTCTTTCGCACCATGAAGGGGTCCCCGGTGAATTTTGTTTGTTGTCTTTTTTTTCCTTTTTGGCCCCGGGGGCCCAAGGTTGCCCTTGGTGTTTGTTTCTTTGCTTTTTGGACTGTGGAAAGGGGTTCCCACAGGGAAAAACCCTTTTTTTTGCCCGTTTTTTCTTTTCCCCAGTGGAACGGGCCCCCCAGGGTTCGATTGGGGGTTTTTTGTCGTTTTTTTTTACCGGGAACTGTGCCCCCCGGTTTGGGACCGGGGGGTTTGTGGCTTTTTTTGCACCTGGTGGGGGCAGGGGTTTTTCATTGGGTTTTTTTGCCCCGTTTGGGTTTTGGGGTTTTCCCCGGTGCCCTTGGGTTTTTTCAAGGGGTTTTGGGGGACTTTGAATTTTGTCTTTTTTTTTTTTTTTTGGATGTTGGCCCCCCCGGGTTTGGGTTTTCCCGGTTCGGACTGTTGGGGGGGCCCCCGGGTTTTGGAAATTTTTTTTTTGGGGGGGTTTTTTTTTTTCCCCGGCCCCCAGGGGGCTTTTTTTTGGGATTTGTTTTTCCCCCGGGCCCCGGGTTTGGATTTTTTTGGGCCAAGGGGTTTTTTTTTCCGGGCCCCCCGGGGGGCCCCTTTTTTTTGGGGTTTGTTTTCCACCTGGAAAATTTTTTTCCCCCCGGGGGAAAAATTTGGTTTCAGTTTTCTTTTTTCCCCCTTAAAACCCCCCAAGGTGCCCTTTTTTTTTCCATTTTTTTCTTTTGGCCCCGGGAAAAGGGGCCCCCCAAGGGGTGAAAATTTTTTTTTTTTGCCCGGCCCCAGGGAACTGGTGTTTTGGTGCCCAATTGGGGGTTTTTTGTATTTTGGTTCTTTCAAGGGGGGGGCCCCACCGGTGATTTTTTTTGTGCATTTGCTTTCCCCTAAATAAAATGGTGTTTGGTGCATTTTTTTTTTGGCAGGGTTTTTTTTACTCAGTGGAAGGGCCCCAAGAAAACACACTTGGGTTTGTTGGGTTTTTTTTTTCTTAAATTTTTCCCCCAGGTACACCCCCTTGGGGTTTGTTGGATTTGTTCTTTCGGGCCCCGTGGAATGGGCCCCAAAAGCACCTTTTTTTTTTATTTGTTTTTTCTTTTTTGGGGCCCAAAAGGGTTCCACACGGGTTTTGTGCATTTGTTTTTTTGTCATGGCTTGGGGTCCCCCAGGGCGCACACTTGGGGTTTGTTGGCAGTTTGTTCTTTCTGGGTAGTGGAAGGGCCCCACGGGGCCCCTTGGTGTTTGTTTGCAGTTTGTTCTTTCGGGTCGGGGGGGTCTTCCCCCGGTACAGCCACTTGGGTTTGTTTTCGTTTGTTCTTTTGGGGCTGTGGAACTGGTCCCCCACGGAACCCTTGTGTTTTTTTTGCAGTTTGTTTTTCGGGGCCCGTGGAACTGGTGCCCCTGAAAATTGGTGGGCTTTGGGGGTTTTTTTTTTTTTCGGGTTCCCCCGGTAAAACTTGGGGTTTTTGGGGCTTTTTTTTTTTTGGGGTCCCGGCCCCCGGGGGGGGCCCCCTTTTTTGGGGTTTTTGTGGGTTTTTTCTTTCCCCAGGGGGGCTCCCCGGGGTTGGGTTTGTTTTTTGGTTTTTTGGACGGGGTTTCCCCCGGGCACAATTTTGGTTTTTTTAATTTGTTCTTTCGGCCCCAGGGAAATGGCCCCCCAGGCGCACATTTGGGGTTTTGTTGTCATTTTTTTTTCTTTCCCTAGTGCCCCCGGGGGCCCACGGTTTGGGGTTTTTTTGGGGGTTTTTTCTTTCTGGCATGGGAAAAGGTGCCCCACAGGTAACAGAAATTGGTGTTTGTTGTGCAGTTTTTTTTCCCCCCGGCCCCGTGGAACTGGTGCTCCCACGGACCCCTTTTTTTTTTTTGGTTTTTTCCTTTTTCAAAACTTCCCCAAGGGGCCCCTTTTTTTGGGGGGGCCCCCGGGTTTCGGGTGTCCCCCGGGACGGGAACTTGGGTTTTTTTCTTTGTTTTTGGTTTGGAAAGGGTGCCCCGGCCCCTTTTTGGTTTGGGTTTTCCCCTTTTAAAATGGTTTTCGTTTGGCCCGTTTTGGGGGTTTTTTTTCCGGGCATTGGGGCCCCCCGTTTGTTTTTTGGGGCCCTGGTTTTTGGCAAAGTGCTTTTGGTGTAAGGTTTCCCCCCCCTGGGTTTTATTTGTTTTTGGTCCCTTTTTTTTGTTTGGGAAATTTTTTCCCCTTTTGGGGGGAATTTTTTTAAAGGGGGCCCCTTTGTTTTTGGGGAGTTTTTCCCCCACAGGTGGAAATTGTGGTTTTCCCCCTAAGCCCTTTGGTTTTTGGGGCGTTTTTTCCCTTTTCCCCAATGGGGGTGTTCCCCCTTTGCCCTTGGTGGGTTTTGGGGGTTTTGGCAAGTTTTGGGTTTTTTGGGGGGGGGGGGGGGGGTTTTGGGCCCAGGGGTTTTTCCCATGGGGGGTTTCAGAAATTTTTTTCAGGCTTTTGCCTCAGGGGAACTGTCCCCCAAAAGGGTACAGCACCTTGTGTTTGTTGTGCATTTTTGTCTTTCTGTGCTCGGGAACGGGTGCTTCCAAGGTAAAGCACATTTGGTTTTTTTGCTGTGCAGTTCTTTCGGGCACCAGGGGAACGTGCCCCCACACGTACAGCACACTTGGTGTTTGTTGTGCAGTTTGTTCTTTCTGGCACTCAGTGGAACTGGTGCTCCCACAGGGTACAGCACACTTGGTGTTTGTTGTGCAGTTTGTTCTTTCTGGCACTCAGTGGAACTGGTGCTCCCACAGGGTACAGCACACTTGGTGTTTGTTGTGCAGTTTGTTCTTTCTTGTGCTCAGTGGAGCTGGTGCTCCCACACGGTACAGCACACTTGGTGTTTGTTGTGCAGTTTGTTCTTTCTGGTGCTCAGTGGAACTGGTGCTCCCACAGGGTACAGCACACTTGGTGTTTGTTGTGCAGTTTGTTCTTTCTGGTGCTCAGTGGAACTGGTGCTCCCACACGGTACAGCACACTTGGTGTTTGTTGTGCAGTTTGTTCTTTCTGGCACTCAGTGGAACTGGTGCTCCCACACGGTACAGCACACTTGGTGTTTGTTGTGCAGTTTGTTCTTTCTGGCACTCAGTGGAACTGGTGCTCCCACAGGGTACAGCACACTTGGTGTTTGTTGTGCAGTTTGTTCTTTCTGGCACTCAGTGGAACTGGTGCTCCCACACGGTACAGCACACTTGGTGTTTGTTGTGCAGTTTGTTCTTTCTGGCACTCAGTGGAACTGGTGCTCCCACACGGTACAGCACACATTGAGGGTTAAGACCCATTCTATGCTGACCAGGCATCTTAGGCCAATCGTGCCAAATTTGGAGGCAGGAAAATTAAAATGTAGATCTACGTTTGGAGCGCTAGCGGTAAGAACATAGATCTACATTTGGACAGATAAAGCATTAGAGTAATTTTCTCTGTGTGATAAGACCAAAAAAAATAAAAATTAGGGTCAGTACTTATTGAGATAAAGGCCACAAAGTTGGCACTGGATGCTCACCTGATGGCAACATGGAGTCCTGCCGCTTGTAGAAGTCTTCCCAATATACCTTTTTTTCTCTATTTTTTTATATAATTTTATGTTCTGATAATTACAATTTGTACTAGTTCTTGTTTCATATAAAACTGGATAGTACACTAGGGAAAAGAAATTAATTGAAGATTATTGTTTGTTACCTCAGTATATTTTGTTACTACTCATACAGCTACACTATTTTGTTACTACTCATACAGCTACACTATTTTGTTACTACTCATACAGCTACACTATTTTGTTACTACTCATACAGCTACACTATTTGTTAGTACTCATACAGCTACACTATTTTGTTAGTACTCATACAGCTACACTATTTTGTTACTACTCATACAGCTACACTATTTTGTTAGTACTCATACAGCTACACTATTTTGTTACTACTCATACAGCTACACTATTTTGTTACTACTCATACAGCTACACTATTTTGTTACTACTCATACAGCTACACTATTTTGTTACTACTCATACAGCTACACTATTTTGTTTACTACTCATACAGCTACACTATTTTGTTACTACTCATACAGCTACACTATTTTGTTACTACTCATACAGCTACACTATTTTGTTACTACTCATACAGCTACACTATTTTGTTACTACTCATACAGCTACACTATTTTGAAAGTGTTGTCTTTTCATCATTATTTATTTGTTTTTTTCCACATCAGTCTTTTTTTATTCACGAAGGTAGAGTGGCCTGAAAAATGGAAATACATCACCATCACTTATTCAATAGCTGTTCTGCCACAAATCCATGGACATCACAATTCAAATGACACTTTGAACCACAACAGCCCCACCTCTCCGTTACAGTGTACGTACTATACCTTCCACTTGCTCATGAAACTGGCTTCATTAAATCCTTTCATACCAGGATTGTCAGAGTATCCATGGTTAAGCAGACACTTCAGTAGTAAAGAGGACAGTTCACACAGGAAGCTAAGAGACATGTACCTATTTTTCTTTAATAAATTGTGTCATAAATTTAACTGTAAATTTGCTTATGTATTTTTATACTTAAATCTATATGACTTATTCATTAATAATTGAACAATAGGGATATGAATATGTTGTTCCACAAATATTATCTTAATGCATTATTGTAGTAGACATATTGTCTCCACTAAACTGTGACCTGAGACTGCTATTAACTGTGACCTGAGACTGCTATTAACTGTGACCTGAGACTGCTATTAACTGTGACCTGAGACTGCTATTAACTGTGACCTGAGACTGCTATTAACTGTGACCTGAGACTGCTATTAACTGTTAAGCTGCTAAGAAATATCTATTCCAACCTTCAGTATATGCCAGTTTTTTATTACCCTTATAATTCTGAACATCCTCACATACAAAGGCGGCTGCTTGTGGTGGTGCAATGAAAATTATTTAAAAGTGACTTGAGATTGTGAGTCTCTTCAACCTGGTACATGTAAATTCATTAAACCATATTTACATGGTACAGTAGCTGTAATTTTCTCGTTGTATTCACTCCGTGTGTGTATGTACATTATGTATGTGCAAAACAAGACAAATTGGAAAATTAGGATGAACTCTTTTAAAAATGTAGAAAGTCGAAAGTGAACATGGAAAAGAGTAAGGTGATGAGGGTATCATGATTTAGATAAAGAAAAATTGGATATCAAATTGGAGAGGAGTATGGAAGAAGTGAATGTTTTCAGATATTTGTGAGTTGACGTGTTAGCGGATGGATTTATGAAGGATGAGGTTAACCATAGAATTGATGAAGGAAAAAGTGATTGGTGCATTGAGGTATCTGTGGAGACAAAAAAAAAACGTTATCTATGGAGGCAAAGGGAATGTATGAAGGTCTAGTGGTACCAACACTCTTATATGGGTGTGAAGCTTGGGTGGTAAATGCTGCAGCGAGGAGGCGGTGGAAATGTCCTGTCTAAGGGCAATGTGTGGTGTGAATATTATGCAGAGAATTCAGAGTATGGAAATTAGGTGTAGAGTTAATAAAAGTATTAGTCAGAGAAATGAAGAGGGGTTGTTGAGGCGGTTTGGTCGTTTAGAGACAATGGATCAAAGTAGAATGACATGGAGAGCATAAAATCTGTAGGGGAAGGAGGCAGGTAGGAGTCGTTCTCAAAAAGGTTGTAAGGAGTGGGTAAAGGACGTTTTGTGGGCGAGGGGCTTGGACCTTCCAACAAGGGTGCATGAGACCCATATTGGGACGGGAGTGAATGGAAACGAATGGTTTTTGGGGGACCTGACAAGCGTTGGAGGGGTGAGCAGGTAAAAATTTATTTAAGGGATTCGGGAAACCATTTTTTTTTAAAAAATAGCCGGACTTGAGAAACGGAAAAGGGGAAAGTAAAAAATGCCTGCACTTAAAGGAGGGTTTTTTTGGAATTTTGGGCAGCTGGAGGGTGTGAGACCACCCTCATGATGGATCAGGGTCTGATAAACCCCGGCTAAAAACGGGCTGGCCGCACAAAAAGCTAAAGGGACGAACCACAGCCCGGGTTGGTAAAGGTACTGATTTTAAAAGGGTGCCTCCCTATTGCCTTTTAAGACAGCCAGAGGCCTATTGGTAACCCCCCATTATGTATGCTGGGAGGAAATTTAAAACAGCCCTTTGGGCCCCAGACATTTCCCTTGTGTTGCCCTCCTTCAGTTACTCGTGGGGGCCCCCGTTTTTTCATGGGGGGAATTTTGCATCCCCTTTGCCGTTTCTTTTGCTTTCATATGGAGTGATTTTCATGGGGCAGGTTCTGTACCAATCCCTCCAGGACCTTCGAAGTGAATTTTAAACATTTTATCTTTTCCTGCATTCGGGGGTCACCCCCCCCTTAGGGGAGAGGGAGGCCAATTTTTAAAAAAAAAAAAGGGGTTTTAAAACACATATGGAATAAGATTGTTCGGGTTTCCCAGCCCAAAGGGGAAGGATAAGGGGGGGGGGCAGTTCCTAGGATTAAGATTTCTTGCGTAGGGATAAAGAAAAGAAAGGGTTACAAAAGGTCCCAGAATTTTGTAGCCGGGGCCCTTGAAGGGATGTTTTTCAAAAAAATAAAATTTAAAAGCATAAAAACCAAGAAAGGGGATGTAAGAGAGGGCAATGATTGAGGGTATTTACTACTTGAATGTAAAATATTATGACAACCAGGAAAAAAACAATTTTAAAAACCCAAACTATAATCTGCATTTAAAGTTTGCTTTTTTAAAATAAAAGACCAGGGGAAATCTCAGGATGTTTTATTAAAAAACCCTTCAAGGGGGGGGCCCCCTTAAAATGCTAAATGAGGAAGCTCAATCACTACTGAAACTCAGCTCTCACACTGGGGTCCAGGATCGATCCCCAGTCCCATTTGGAAAATTGGTTAGGACGTCTTAAGACACCTGCTAGCATTTTCCCTAGCATAAAAAAGGTACCTGAGTGTTTAGTCAACGGGTTTTTGGGGTTCATATCCGGATAAAGCTGACTTAATTTCCCAGAAACCTGAACATAAAAAGGAGCTTTCTAAAATTTTGTAATATGACAGTGTGTCCAAAATTAAAGGGCTGAGTAGTATGTCCCTGAAGTCAGCTAGGGCTGTATAGTTTTGTCAGTATGTCACAAAGGCTGTGTAGTATGTCATATGTCAGCTAGGAAATGTTTGTAGATTCAGTGGGTGTCAGCTAGGAAATGTAGTTTTATGTCAGTGATTTTCAGCTAAAAAACGGGGAGTAGTAAGTCAGTGGGTTTCAGCTAGGACGTAGTAGTATGTCAGGATTTTTGCTAGGACGTAATTTGTATGTCAGTGTTGTCCGCTAGGGCTGTAGTAGTATGTCAGTGGGTAACCCGCTAGGACTGTAGTAGTATGGGCCCGGAAGTCAAACTAGGGCCCGTATAAAAATGTCAGTGATGCAGCTAGGACGAGTAAATAAAGTCATGAAGCCCGCTAGGACTTTTAGTGTATTCTGATGTCAGCTAGGGCTGTAAAGTAAAGTCATGATGTCAGCTAGGACTGTATAGTATGTCCCGTGATGTCCCGCTAGGACGTAGTAGTTTTGTTTAGTGATGCAGCTAGGACTGTATTTGTATGTCAGGTTTTCAGCAGGGCTGTAAATAGTAATTTAGTGATGTTTAGCTAGGACTGTAGTAGTATGTCCGGTTTCAGCTAGGACTGTAGTTATGTCAGTGTTGTCCCGCTAGGACTGTAGTATATTTAGTGATGAAACAGGACTTGGGAGTATTTTTCAGTGATGTCAGCTAGGACTGTAGTAGTATGTCAGTGATGGGCAGCTGGACTGTAGTAGTATGTCAAATGATGTTTTGCTAGGACTGTAGAAGGGAAATTCCCGTGTTTTTCACTAGGCTGTAGTAGTATTTCAGTGATGTCACTAGGCCTGTAGTGTAGGGCATGATTTTCCCCAAATAGGGCTGTAGTATAAAAGTCAGTGATGTCAGCTAGGAAAAGTAGTAAATAGTCAGGATGTCCCCTAGGGCTGTAATAAATGTCAGAATGTCACTAGGACTGTAGGGGTAGGGCAAATGGGGTGCCCCTAGGAAGTAGTAGTAAATTTAGTGAGTCAGCAAAGGGCTGTAGTATTACATGATGCAGCAAGGGTTGTAGTAGGGGGGTCATTTATGTCACTAACTGATAGTATGCATGATGTCAGCTAGGACTGTTTGTAGTAAAGTCAGTGATGTCAGTAAAGGGCTGTAGTATTTTGTCAGTGATGTCACTAGGCTGTAGTAATTTCAGGGTGATTTTCAAATAGGACTGTAGTATTTTGTCATGAGGGCACTAGGGCTGTATATTTTGTCCGGTGAAGTCACTAGGACTGTAGTAAAATATGTCATTTATGTTTAGCAAAGGGCTGTAGTAGTATTCATGATGTCAGCTAGGACTGGGAAATAGTAATTTAGGTGTCCCCTAGGACTGTAGTAGTATGTCAAATTAAGTTTACTAGACAAGTAGTATGTCAGTTTATGTCAAACTAGGACTGTAGTGAAAGTCATGATGTTTGCTAGGGTTGTATAGTATGTCAGTGGGGGTCAGCCCAGTACTGTAAAATTTTTGTCAGTGTGTCAGCCCAGGCCTGTAGTAGTATGTCAGTGTGTCAGCTAGGACTGTAGTAGTATGTCATTTATGTCAACTTTGGGCTGTTATATGTCAAGGGTGACTAGGGCTGAGTAAAATATGTCTAGATTGTCCAAACTAAACGTAGTATTATGTCAGTGGGTGTCCCCCTAGGACTTTTAGTAGTAAAAGTCAGTGAAGTCAGCTAGGACTGTAAATATATGGGCAGTGAATTTTCACTAGGACTGAAATAGTAATCAGGGGATGTCACCCCCGGCCCGTAGAAATAAGTCAGTTTATGTCAGCTAGGGTTTTAGTAGTAAGTCATGGGTGTCAGCTAGGGCGAGTATATGTTTGATGTCACTAGGACTGTAGTATTTTGTCAGTGATGTCACTAAAGGGCTGTAGAAGTATGCAGTGGGTTTTCAGCTAGGACCCGTAGTAGTAAGGCAGTGAAGTCACTAGGACTGTAGTAGTATGTCAGTTAGGTTTAGCTAGGACTGTAGTAGTATGTCAAAATGGGTTTCAGCTAGGACTGTAGTAAATGCAGTTTAAGTCCCCTAGGACTGTAGTGTATGTTTTGTGTTTTTTCAGCTAGGACTGTAGAGTATGTCAGTGATGTCAGCTAGGCCTGTAGTAGTATGTCAGGATTTAACTAGGCTGTAGTAGTAAAGTCCGTGATTTTCAGCTTTTGGAAATGTAGTAGAAATGTCATTTAAAGTCAGCAGGGCTGTATTTGTATGTCAGAGATGTCCCCTAGGGGCTGTAGTATTTTGTCAGGGGTGCAGCTAGGACTGGTAGTAATGTTCCAAAATTTTATGTCAGCTAGGACTGTAGTATTACATGATGTCACTAGGCTTGTATTAAAATGTCAGTGATGTCCCGCTAGGACGAAATAGTAAGTCCCGTTATGTCAGCTAGGGCGTATAAACATGTCATGATGTCCCGCTAGGACTGTAGTAAATATGTTTTAGTGGTGTCAGCTAGGGCTGTAAAATATGTCCCGTGATGTTTAAATAGGACTGTAGTAGTATGTCAGTGATGTCAGCTAGGACTGTAGTAGTATGTCGTGATGTCGCTAGGCTTTAGTATATGTCAGTGATGTCAGCTAGGACTGTAGTAAATTTTGTCCGTGATGTCAGCTAGGGCTGTAGTAGTATAACGGGTGATGTCACTAGGACTGTAAATTAAAATAAATTTTTCGAGTAAGCACCCAAGGGCCCGTAGTATTATGTCAGTGATGTCAGCTAGGACGTAAATAGTATGTCATGATGTTAGCTAGGGTTGTAGTAGTAAAGTCGTGATTCCCGCTAGTACTGTAGTAGTATGTTCCCTGATTCAGCTAGGCCTGTAGGAGATGTCGTGATGTCAGGGTAGGGCTGTAGTAGTATGTCAGTGATGTCAACTAGGACTTAAATAGTATTTTCAAATGAAAGGGGCAGCAGGACTGTAAGGGAGTATGTTTATTTAGGGCAGCTAGGGGCTGTAAATAAATTATGTCCCGTGATGTCAGCTAGACTGAATATATGTCAGTGATGTTTAGCTAGGGCTGAAAAGTTGTCAGTGATGTCCCGCTAGGACGTGGGAGTAAAGCCCGTGTGTCAGCTAGGACTGTAGTAGTAAGTCCTGATGCACTAGGCTTGTAGTAAATATGTCAGTTTATCAGCTAGGGCTGTATAGTATTCAAATGATTCACCCAGGAAATGAAATAGTATGTCCCGTGGGTGTCAGCTAGGGCCCCGGGAGAGTATGTCAGTGGGGTCAGCTAGGGCTGTAGTAGCATGTCAGTGATGTCAAGCTAGGACTGTAGTAGTATGTCAGTGATGTCACTAGGACTGTAGTATATTCAGTGATGTCAGCTAGGACTGTAGTAGTATGTCAGTGATGTCAGCTAGACTGTAGTGTAGTATTGTACAGTGATGTCAGCTAGGACTGTATATATTCAATGATGTCACTAGGACTTGTAGTATTATGTCAGTGATGTCAGCTAGGACTAGTAGTAGTATGTCAGTGATGTCAGCTAAGGACTGTAGTAGTATGTCCAGTGATGTCAGCTAGGCCTGTAGTAAAAGTATGTCCAGAGATGTCAGCTAGGCCTGTAGTAATATTTCATGATGTCACTAGGACTGTAGTAGTATGTCATGATGTCCACTAGGAACTGTAGTAGTAAGTCAGTGATGTCAGCTAGGGCCTGTAGTAGTAATGTCAGTGATGCAGCTAGGACTGTAGTAGTATGTCAGGATGTCAACTAGGACTGTAGTATATGTCAGTGAATGTCAGCAATGACTGTAGTAGTATCAGTGATGTCAGCTAGGACTGTAGTAGTATGTCAGTGATGTCAGCTAGGACTGTAGTAGTATGTCAGTGATGTCAGCTAAGACTGTAGTAGTATGTCAGTGATGTCAGCTAGGACTGAGTATATGTCAGTGATTCAGCTAGGACTGTAGTAGTATGTCATTGATGTCAGCTAGGACTGTGGTAGTATGTCAGTGATGTCAGCTAGGACGTAGTAGTAGTCAGTGATGTCAGCTAGGACTTAGTAGTATGTCAGTGGATGTCAGCTAGGACTGAGTAGTATGTCAGTGATGTCAGCTAGGACTGTATAGTATGTCAGTGATGTCAGCTAGGCCTGTAGTAGTATTCAGTGATGTCAGCTAGGACTGTAGTAGCTATTCAGTGATGTCAGCTAGGCCTGTAGTAGTATGTCAGTGATGTCAGAGCTAGGCCTGTAGTAGTATGTTCAGTGATGTCAGCTGACTGTAGTAGTATGTCAGTGATGTCAGCTAGGACTGTAGTAGTATGTCAGTGATGTCAGCTAGGACTGTAGTAGTATGTCATGATGTCAGCTAGGAGTGTAGTAAGTATGGTCAGTGATGTCACTAGACGTAGTAGTATGTCAGTGATGTCAGCTAGGACGTAGTAGTATGTCAGTGGTCAGCTAAGGCCTGTAGTAGTATGCCATGAGTCAGCTAGACTGTAGTAGTATGTCAGTTGATGTCACTAGGACTGTAGTAGTATGTCAGTGATGTCAGCTAGGACTGTATATACCTTACCATGACTTGTAGAAAATAGATTGCTGTTGTTAAGGAATTAACTCTGTGCTTCAGTTCCTTGGATCAAGCATGAACGGACCCTTCCTTTCCTCAGGCACTATGACTCCTACAGGTTTAGTCGCTCCCGTGTCACCCAGAATGTAGCAAAAGGTGTGCCGTTATGCTAGTGAGGGGGTCTTGATCTCAAGGAAGCTGATTTATCCTTCCTAAACTGAACTCTGAATTATGATCATCAAATTAAGCAGGTTATACAGTGAACTGAGCCCTTGTGGGTATGGTGCTTAGTTTTTATTGTAATATGACGCCATGCAGGTTTTAAGCACTTCCACTGATTAAAGTGACCCCTATGGGTTTAGCACCCTCTTAATAATGTAATGAAGGAGGTTGGTTGATCAAAGAAATTGGACTCTTCTTCCTTCGATCAAACACAATTGTCTCTTCTCTTTTGTTTTTTTTTTTATATTCTAATCTAACAGAGAAGTGCTGAACCTATCCTGCAAGGTGACGGCTATGGATACAAATATTCTAACATGGGAGAATGCTACCTACCTGCAAGTTACCCCCTATGGATACAAAATTCTAACAGGGAGAAGTGCTACCTATCCTGCAAGGTGACCCCTATGGCTACAATATTCTAACAGGGAGAAGTGCTACCTATCCTGCAAGGTGACCCCCTATGAACAATATTCTAACAGGGTAGAAGTGCTACCTATCCTGCAAGGTGACCCCTATGGCTACAATATTCTAACAGGGAGAAGTGCAACCTAATCCTGCAAGGTGACCCCTAGTGGCTACAATATTCAAACCAGGGAGAAGTGCTACCTATCCTGCAAGGTTGACCCCAATGGCTACAAAATTCAACAGGGAGAAGTGCTACCTATCCTGCCAAGGTGACCCCTATGGCTACAATATTCTAACAGGGGGAAGTGCTACCTATCCTGCAAGGTGACCCCATGGCTAACAATATTCTAACAGGGAGAAGGCTACCTATCCTTGCAAGGTGAACCCATATGGATACAATATTCTAAACAGGAAAGTGGCTACCAGAACCGCAAGTGACCCCTATGGCTACAATATTCAACAGGGAGAAGTGCTACCCTTTCCTGCAAGGTGACCCCTATGGCTACAATATCTAACAGAGAGAAGAGCTACCTATCCTGCAAGGTGACCCCTATTGCTAACAATAATCTAACAGGGAGAATGCTAACCTATCCTGCAAGGTGACCCATATGGCTACAATATTCTAACAGGGAGAAGTGCTACCTTACCCAGCAAGTTGACCCCTATGGCTACAATATCAACAGGGAGAAGTGCTACCTATCCTGCAAGTGACCCCTAATGGATAACAATATTCTAACAGGGAGAAGTGGCTACCTATCCTGCAAGGTGACCCTATGGATACAATATTCTAACATAGAGAAGTGCTACCTATCCAGCAGGTGACCCCTATGGCTACTAAATTCCTAACATGGAGAAGTGCTACCTATCCCAGCAAGGTGACCCCTATGGATACAAAATTCTAACAGGAGAAGTGCTACCTATCCTGCAAGTGACCCCTATGAGATACAATATTCTAACAGGGAGAAGTGCTACCTATCTGCAAGGTGACCCCTATGGCTACAAATTAATCTAATACAGAAGAGAAGTGCTACCTATCCTGCAAGGTGGACCCCTATGGCTACAATATTCTAACAGGGAGAAGTTCTACCTATCCTGCAAGGTGACCCCTATGGCTACAATATTCTAACAGGAGAATGCTAACCATCCTGCAAGGTGAGACCCCCTATGGCTACAATAAGTCTAACAGGGAGAAGTGCTACCTATCCTGCAAGTTGACCCCTATGGTTTTTTACTACTAAATACTCTAACAGGAGAATTTCTACTATCATGCAAGTGACCCCTATGGCTACAATATTCTAACAGAGAGAAGTGCTTACCTATTCCTGCAAGGTGACCCCTATGGCTCAATGTTCTAACAGGGAGAAGTGCTACTATCCTAGGTGACGCCTAAGGCTACAATAATCTAACAGGAGTAAGTGCTACCTATCCTGCAAGGTGACCCCTATGGCTACAATATTCTAACAGAGAGAAGTGCTACCTATCCTGCAAGGTGACCGCCTATGGCTACCAATATTCTAACGAGGGAGAAGTTGCAATAACCTATCCTGCAAGGTGACCCCTATGGATACAATAATCTAACAGGGAGAAGTGCTACCAATCCTGCAAGGTGACCCCTATGGATACAAATATTCAAACAGGGAGAAGTGCTACCTATCCTGCAAGGTGGACCCCTATGCTACAATATTCTAACAGAGAGAAGTGCTACTATCCTGCAAGGTGACCCCTATGGCTACAATATTCTAACAGGAAGAAAGTTCCCTACCTATCCTGCAAGGTGACCCCCTATGCCTACTATAATCTAACAGGGGAGAAGTGCTACCTATCCAGCAAGGTGACCCCTAAGCTACAATATTCTAAAGGGAGAAGTGCTACCTATCCAGCAAGGTGACTCCTATGGCTACAATATTCTCAACAGGAAAGTTCTACCTATCCTGCAAGGTGACCCCTATGGCTACAATATTCTAACAGAGAGAAGTGCTACCTATCCTAGCAAGTTACCCCTATGGCCTACAAATAATCTAACAGGGAGAAGTGCACCTATCCTTCAAGGAGACGCCAATGGCTACAATATTCTATCGCAGGGAGAAGTGCTACCTATCCTCAAGTTGACCCTATGGATCAATATCTAACAGGGAGAAGGCTACCTATCCTGCAAGGTGACCCCTATGGATACAATATTCTAACAGGGAAGAAGTGCTTACCATCCTGCAAGGTGACGCCTATGGCTACAATATTTCCTAACAGAGAGAAGTGCTACCTAGCCTGCAAGGTGACCCCTATGTCGACAATATCTAACAGGAGAATGCTACCTATCCGGCAAGGTGACCATTAGGCTACAATATTCTAACAGGGAGAAGTGCTACTATCCTGCAAGTGACCCCTATGGCTACAATATTCTAACAGAGAGAAGTGCTACCTATCCTGCAAGGTGACCCTATGGCTACAATATGTCTAACAGGAGAAGTGCTACCAATCCTGCAAGGTGACCCCTAGGCTACAATATTCTACACAGGGAGAAGTGCTACTATCCTGCAGTGACCCCCTATGGATACAATATGCTACAGGGAGAAGTGCTACCTATCCTGCATGGTGGACCCCTATGGTTACAATATTCTAACAGGGAGAAGTGCCTACCTATCCTGCAAGGTGTACCCCTATGGCTTCAATATACTAACAGGGAGAAGTGCTACCTATCCGCAAGGTGACCCCTAATGGCTACAATATTCTAACAGGGAGAAGTGCTACCTATCCCTGTAAGGTGACCCCTATGGCTACAATATTCTAACAGAGAGAATGCTTACTTATCCTGCAAGGTGACCCCAATGGCTACAAATTCTAATAGGAGAAGTGACTACCTATCCTGCAAGGTGACCCCTATGGCTACAATATATCTAACAGAGAGATGCAACCTATCCTGCAGTTGACCCCTATGGCTACAATAATTCCTAACAGTGAGAAGTGCTACCTATCCTGCCAGAGGTGACCCCTATTGGCAACAAGATTCTAACAGAGAGAAAGTGCTACCTATCCTGCAAGGTACCCATATGGCTACAAATGTCTCTAACAGAGAGAAGTGCTACCTCTCCTGCAAATGGTGACCCCTATGGCTACAATATACTAACAGGGAGAAGTGGCTACCTATCCTGCAAGGTGACCCCTTATGCTACAATATTCTAACAGGGAAAGTTCTACCTATCCTGCAAGGTGACCCCCTATGGCTACAATATTCTAACAGGGAGAAGTGCTACTATCCTGCACAGTGACCATTAGGCACAATATTCAACAGGGAGAAGTGCACTTATCCTGCAAGGTGACCCCTATGGATCAATATTCTAACAGGGGGAAGTGCTACCATCCTGCAAGGTGACCCCTATTGGATACAATATTCTAACAGAGAGAAGTGCTACTAACCTGCAAGGGGTGACCCCTATGCTACAATATTTCTAACAGGGAAAAGTGCTACTATCCTGCAGGTGACCCCTATGATACAAAATTCTAACAGGGAGAGTGCTACCTATCCTGCAAGGTGACCCCTAAGAGATACAATATTCTAACAGGGGAAGAAGTGCACCGTATCCTGCAAGGTGACCCCTATGGCTACAATATTCTAACAGAGAAAGTGCTAACCTATCCTGCAAGGTGACCCCTATGGCTTACAATATCTAACAGGGAGAAAGTTCACTATCCTCAAGGGAGAGACCCCTATGGCTACAATATTCTAAACAGGGAGAAGTTCTACCTATCCTGCACAAAAGGACCCCTATGGATACAATATCCTAACAGGGAGAAGTGCCTACCTATCCCTGCAAGGTGACCCCTATGCTAAAATATTCTAACAGGGAGAAGTACTCTACCTATCCCGCAAGTGACCCCTATGGCTACAATAATTTCTAACAGAAGAGAAGTGCTCTATCCTGCAAGGTGCCCCTATGGCTACAATATTCTAACAGGGAGAAGTGCTACCTACCTGTAAGGTGACGCCTAAGGCTTACAATATTCTAACAGGGAGAAGTGATACCTATCCTGCAAGGTGACCCCTATTGCTACAATATTCTAACAGAGAGAATGCTACCTAACCGCAAGGTGACCCTATGGCTACAATATTCTAACAGGGAGAAGTTCTACCTATCCCTGCAAGGAGACCCTAGGCTACAATATTCTAACAGGGAAGAAGTGCTATACTCTACCTGCAAGGTACCCCCTATGGCTAACAATATTTCTAACAGGGAGAGTGCTAACTATCCCTGCAAGGTGACCCCTATGCTACAATATTCTAACAGGGGAGAAGTTCTACCTATCCTCAAGGTGACCCCTATGGCTACAATATTCTAAACAGAAGAAGTCTACCTATCCTGCAAGAGGTGACCCCCTATGGCTACAATATTCTAACAGGGAGAAGTGCTACCTAATCCAGCAAGGTGACGCCTATGGCTACAATATTCTATCAGGGAGAATGCTTACCTATCCTGCAAGGACCCTTGGCTACAATATCTAACAGGGAGAATGCTACCTATCTGCAAGGTGACCCCTATGGATGCAATATCTCTAACATGGAGAAATGCACCTATTTCCTGCAAGGTGACGCCTAGGCTACAATATTCTAACATGGAGAAGTGCTACCTATCACTGCAGGTGACCCCTATGGCTACAATATTCTAACAGGGAGAAGTGCTACCATCTGCAAGGTGACGCCCTATGACTACAATTTTCTAACAGGGAGAAGTGCTTACCTATCCTGCAAAGGTGAACCCTATGACTACAATATTCTAACAGGAGAAGTGCTACCTATCCTGCAAGGTGACCCCTATGACTAACAATATTCTAACAGGGGAAGTCCTACCTATCCTGCAAGTGACCCCTATGACTACATATTCTCACGAGGGAGAAGGCTACTATCCTGCAAGGTGACCCCTATGACTACAATATTCTAACAGGAGAGAAGCACCTATCCTGCAAAGGTGACCAATATGGATACAATATTCTAACAGGGAGAAGTGCTACCTATTCCTGCAGGTGTCCCCTATGGATACAAATATTCTAACAGGGATAAGTGCTACCTATCCTGCAAGGTGACCCCTATGGCTACAATATTCTAACAGGGAGAAGTGCTACCTATCCTGCAAGGTGACCCCTATGGATACAATATTCTAACAGGGAGAAGTGCTACCTATCCTGCAAGGTGACCCCTATGGCTACAACACCTAGGAAATAGGAAGAATTCAGGTTGAATCCAAGGAAGGGGAGGATTAGTCCAGTTTCTGGGATCAAGAACACTTTACTGTCACAAAGGCACACAGTCTCATTTTCTAGATGCTGTATAACTTCTACACATTAAACATTTCCCCACCATAGTAATATACTATGTTATATAAGCTTTTCACTCAAAATAACCACGTCCTATATACAATTCCTGACGGGTATTACTACAATCAAAACTACGCTAAACCACGAAGGTCAGACAGCGCTGCACGGCTGGACGTGCTAAACCACGAAGGTCAGACAGCACTGCACGGCTGACGTGGGCTAAACCACGAAGGTCAGACAGCGCTGCACGGCTGGACTTCTAAACCACGAAGGTCAGAAGCAACTGCAGCGGCTGACTGCTAAACCACGAAGGTCAGACAGCACTGCACGGCTGGACGTGCTAAACCACGAAGGTCAGACAGCACTGCACGGCTGGACGTGCTAAACCACGAAGGTCAGACAGCACTGCACGGCTGGACGTGCTAAACCACGAAGGTTCAACAGCGCTGCAAAAGCACGGCAGACGTGCTAAAGAAGAAATATGCCCATTTTGAGTCCCTGTGACTTTGTCACTAATTTAGTGTTGTATAACCCCTTGATTTAATGCTTACCTATGAACTTAATATATTCATGGGGAAGGTTGTTGATACTGGTAAAGGGTTCTTGAGCAGCAGCATTTGACCCAGTTCTCCTTCCTTAGACTGAACCCACTACTCATCTCCCAAGGAGCTATATGTTTTCTGTTTTTTTAGCATTTCCTCTAAATATAATAAATGATCCTGAGGGAAATGCTAAATCCAATAAGGTTTATTATACAGTACCCAGGAATGGGGTAGATATGACAATTATTTGATCAAGGGATGGGCAGTCTCCAGTTCCTGGGATCAAGGCCTCCCTCCCTTTGATGGGGTTTACATCCAGCAGAGGAAGCACAGTCAGAATGCGAAAGATCCCGAAATATGAAGCCAGTAAGAAGTGTCCAACAACAGAAACTAGTTTGTATGATACAGTTTTAAAATGCCTTGACTGTTAATTAGGAATCAGTGTGAATGTGACATTTATTTTTTGTTGTATGGTAAACCATTGATTTAACAGGCCTCAGAAATAAGGATAAAATTCCGCTGGGTCAACACATTGGAACAATGGACCAAATCCTTGGTTTACGATTCTTCCTCCCATATAAATAACATCATGGCACAATAAACTCACCTTTTATTCATCACCATCAATCATTACTGGCCACCTGTACCCTACCATTGGTGTTTGTTACATTGAGGTTTAACTGTATTTATACTTTACTTTTCACAGTAATACCTTTCATAAGTATGTACTTAAACAACAAGTCTACACTTAAGTACAAGTACTTTCACCAATCATTGCAACACTCATTAACAAATCCATCGAATCCTCTATCTCCCTACAGTTCTCAAAAAAGCGAGGGTCACCCTGATACATAAAGGAGATCAAGCAGACTTGAATATAGGCCAATATCCAACTTACCCTTCTCTCTAAAATCTTTGAAAAATTAATTAATAAGCGAATCTATTTCCTACCATCTCCCACAACATACTCAACCCCTGTTAGTTTGGGTTCAGGCCTAATAAAAATACGAATGATGCTATTATACACACGCTTGAACAAATATACACTGTACTCGAGAAAAAAGAAGTCTCACTGGGGATCTTCACTGATTTCCGTAAAGCTTTTGATACAGTTGACCATGATTTGTTGCACATAAAATTATCACACTGTGGTATAAGAGGGCACTCCCTCAACTACCTAAAGTCATACCTTAGCAACAGAAGCCAAAATGTGTACACAAATGGAGCAAACTCCTCTACACAACCAATTACAGTTGGCGTCCCACAGGGAAGTGTCCTTGGCCCTCTTCTCTTTCTCATTTACATAAACGATCTACCAAATGCGTCGCAACTACTCAAACCCACACTATTTGCAGATGACACTACATACGTCTTCTCTCACCCAAGCCCAGTCATACTAACTAATGCTATAAATACTGAATTACAGAAAATATCTACCTGCATGATGATTAACAAGCTTACTTTCAATATTGACAAAACCTACTTCATTCACTTTGGAAACAGAACTACAGATGTTCCTCTTAATATAATGATAAACGGATCACCTATTGCAAACCTCACAGAGGGAAAATTCTTAGGAATCCATCTTGATAATAGACTCAAATTTCAAACACATGTTCAACAAGTTTCCAAGAAAGTTTCCAAGACCGTAGGTATACCATCGAGGATACAGTACTATGTTCCACAATCAGCTCACCTGGCCCTATATCACTCACTCATTTACTCCTATCTCACCTATGGAATCTGTGCATGGGGCTCAACAATAATAAATCATCTCAGACCATTAAATATCCAACAAAAGGCTGCAGTAAGAATGATAACAAATTCCCACTCCAGGCAACATACTCCACCAATATTCAAAACTCTAAACTTACTCACCGTACAAAACATCCATACTTATTATTGTGCCTACTACATACATAGAACACTAAACTCGGATATAAACCCTCCCCTCAAACATCTCCTTACCAACCTCAACAGAACACATGACCATAACACAAGGCACAGATCACTTCGATGTTCCTCGTGTCCATCTCACACTATGTAAAAATTTAATACACAACAAAAGGCCCAAAAATCTGGAATTCATTACCTGTGAATACAGAAGAAACACTTTATAAATTCAAGACTCTTCTTAAAAACCACTTACTCACCCACAACTAGATAAATACTGAATAACTGTATCTCATGAATGTATAAGCTGTGACACTATCATAAAACTATTGTATTTTTGAATACATTACCAAATAAAATTACTCACATTCTTATGAATGCTCGTTATCTCATCTAATGGACCATATCACCTGTTTTCTGCACTACATAATTTAATTGGATTTTATTCGATATGATAGGATTAATAAATTATATGACTCATTTAGTATATTGATCATTTTGTTATACATTTGTTATGCTTACTTATCTTTGTTTGATGTTTTAATGATGCTTAATTTGAAATTATTCAAATTTTTTTCCATTGTTTTAATTACTCGTATTTTACTTCATGTTGTAATTTGTTTACTTGTTATTTTTTACACTGAATATTTCATGTTAACACTGAAATATCAATTGTTTAGTTATTTTAAGTTAATTTTAAGCTGCCCACAATGTTCTGCATTCGAAGGCCTTGTGCAATGTTCACCCAGTGACTATAATCCCTTGCACAACTATGTTTCATGTTTAATTAAAAGTTATTATCTATTATTAAGTAGGTATAAATAAAATAAATAAAATATTTAAAAAGAAAAGTACATATGTAGAAAGCAATAGTTAAACTACAGAATTACAGTAATATACAATACCAGACTAGTTAACAATATGCACTGGTTTTCATACAACTATAAAAAGGTAAGTTACTGTATTACCAGTATCTTTCACAATATCGTTACAATAAAACTCTTGGTTATAAAATAACAACTTTAAAAAGGGTAAGTTACAGTATTACAGTGCTTAACAATTTCAGTTCACAATTAATCACTGGTTTTAATACAACTATAATAAGGTTTCTACATAGTAACAGTGGAACTTTAATGAAGACTATAATCTGATAATGACATTATAATCCAGCAATAAGTGTTTTAATTTTTTTTTTGGGTCAACATTTTAAAAACCCACCTATTATACACAGTGTAACGATTTCAGTATATAATGCTATCAGTGAAGAATTTGACAAACATATTCACTTCATATATACAGTGAGTAGAATGTGATGAGTATAAGGATACTTGCTTCAGTACAGGCAATGTTCTTCCCTTTCTTGGATGGCCTGTCTTCCATAAATGTTACTTTGCCACTCACCACCTCAACATTGTTACCTGCACAACACACACAATCAGCCAGCAGGGTCCAGTTAAAAATAATGTTCCCCATTTACTATAAGCGCAGATGTGAGCATCTGACAACATAACCTGGATGTTCAAGACATAAAACTGTAAGCGTCTACGACTTCCTGCAAACCATTGTGGGATGACCTCCATCCATCCTACTTTCCATCCACACTGATACAACCATTGTGGGACTGATCTCCTTATCCTACCTTACTTCCCAACACTGATACAAACCACATTGTGGGTTGTCCTCCATCCATCCTACCTTCCTTCCCACACTGAGTACCAACCATTGTGGGATGACATCCATCAATTCTACCTTCCATCCCACACGTAGACACACCTTTGTGGGTTGAACCTCCATCCCTTCCTACTTCCTTACCCACACTGTATACAACCATTGTGGGATGATCCTCCATCCATGCCTACTTCCATCCCACACTGATTAAACCATTGTTGGGATGGACCTCCATCCATCCTACTTCAATCCCCACACATGATACATCCATTGGAGATGACCTCCATCCATCCCATACCTTCCATCCCACATGTTACAACCTTGTGGGTGACCTCCATCCATCTACCTTCCATTCCCACAACTGATAAACCTATTGTGGGATGACCTCCATCAATCCATACCTTCCATCACCAAACTGATACAACCATTGTGAGATGACCTCCATCCATCCTACCTTCCTTCCAACACGGATACATACTTGGTGGGATGACCTCTTCCATCCTACTTCCATCCCACACTGATACAACTTTGTGGGATGACCTCCATCCATCCTACCTTCACATCCCACACTGATTAACCTTTGTGGGATTGGATATCCATCCATCCTACCTTCCATCCCTCATGATTCAACCATTGTGGGATGTCCTCCATCCATTTACACTTCTTCCACACAATGATACAACCATTGTGGGATGACCTCCATACATCTTCCTTCCAATCCCACCACTGATACAACCATTGTGGGATGACCTCCATCATCCTACCAATTCCATCCCAAACTGTACATCCATTGTGGGATTAACCCTCCATCCTTCCTACCTCCATCCACACTGGATACCAACCATTGTGGGATGACCTCCCCATCCTACTTACATTCCCACATGTTACAAAAACCATTGTGGGTATGAACTCAATTCCATCCTACCTATCCATCCCACACTGATACAACCATTGTGCGGATGTCCTCAATCCTTCCTTCCTCCATCCACAATGATTCTACCATTGTGGGATGACCTCCATCCATCCTACTCCTTCCATCCCACATGATACAACCATTGGGGGATGGACCTCCTCATCCTACCTTCATTCCACACACTGATACAACCTCCTGCTTCATCTTATTCTTCTTGTCTTCTCTAAGTGCTGAACCTCCTCAGCAAGCTTCCTCAGTCTCGGAAATTATACTCTTGGTGACTCCACACCAGTCAAGTACATTTTAGTTAAAGTGTAATCTTAATTTAGTTATAAAGAGGTTGACCTGAATGGGAACTTAGGAAAGAAAGATTTGAAGGTTTCATTTGCAACTTCATTTAAGCATTATTTAATTTTTTTTTTATTCATGAATGCTATATTATTAATAAAATTACTGAATTGGATAGAGACAGATTGGAAAAACATGATGAAACTTGTATGACAAATATTTCTTAAGAAACACATTTCTGACCAACTGATAATGTAACGGATATTTTGTAAAAATAATATGGTTCTAAAGCACTTCTTTATATTATAATAAATAATAATAATAATAATTATATTATAATAATAATAATTGTAATTAATAACCCTACTAAAATTCAATGCATTACGTGTGCAGGTTCATTAATGTTATCATGGCAGTTGGTAACTTTAATGTTCCCCCCACCTCCCCCACCCCAACCCACCCCCACCCCAACCGCCACTCCCCCACCCGCCCCCACCCCAACCAACATAACACAGCTCTATCTTCACTATATAAACAGCATATCGTCATATATAATCACGGACTATCACTAAATGATTCATACTATCACGATATAAACACACTGCATTATCACTATTCCTATAAAGGTACCTAACTTTCTTGTGGTGTATAAAATAGATTTTTTTGATTATTTTTTGATGTTCCATAGCCTAGTGGTTAGCCACTTCGCTTAAGAGTGATAAGACTCAAGCGTTGTGGGTTCGAGCCCGCCAGTGCCTAACTTTGTGTTGAGTGGAGTGTAAGGTCCATGGATATCCCAAATGCTTGGTGTCTATCACCCTCTCCTGGAGGTCACCTAACCATTGCGAAGGAGTTCATAGCGGTCCATTATTAAAGATTATCCTCGTGCATTCGGTAAAAGATGCCCGGGAGTTGTTTCCAGCGATTATCTACTTGGTGGTATTGTTTACACCAACGGGTCCCGGTCGCTTTGTAGTGACGAAGGAAACACCTCACGTTGTCTTCTGTACTTTGGCCTAGATGGAACTTAATCTACTGCAATGGCGGCTATCCTCAGTTCGCCAACAAAACATAAATGACTGACTACAAACGCAACCCTGACTCAGAAGATCTAAGGTTGTAGAGTACGGCTGTATGCTTGAGTACATGCGTGTTCACAATGCTGTTGCATTCTGGGTCATTGGTTGTTAGTTCCAAGCTCACAGGGACCCGATGACATCATCCGCTGGTTCACATCAGAATTGAAATATAACCCAGGATATTACCGCATCAAACATAGTCAAAGTTCATGTTGGACTGAATTGAATATGTTATAGATACTTCCTGCCACTGATCCACAAGAGAGCTTATTGTTGGCGACGTTTAAAATGATCATTCTACTAGTTGCTAAAAGAGACTAGAAAGACGTCCAATGGACAAATGGACGCTTCACACACCTCAACAAAAGATGATTAAATCTGAATGTCCTAATAAGTGAACACCATGAAGTTTCCGTGTGGTGTGTGTGTGTGTTGGGTGCTCTGTGTGTTGTATTTGTGTGTATGTGATGTGTCTGTTGTGTGTGTGTGTGTGTGTATCAACTAGTTGTTACTACCTAGTTGAGGTTGCAGGGGTCGAGTCCAAGCTCTGGCCGCCTCTTCCTGTCGCACTAGGTCACTTCCCTGAACCATGAGTTATGTACCTTGCTTAACGTATGTCATACATTAAATCAAAAATAGAACTCTATATTTTATTTTTTTTTTTAATCCTTTATGGATCTGCCTCCATACTCGCCTTCCCAAAACTATTCCACTTCTGGCACTACTCTGTGGCTGAAGTAATACTTCTAACATCCCTTTGATTCATCTGTGTCTTCAGCTTCCAAACCTGTGTCACCGTTTGCTGTGTCAGTCTCTGGAACTTCCTGTCTTGTCCCCCTTTTCAAATTCCTCTCAGTTATTTTGTAAGTCGTTAATCATGTCTCCCCCTAATATCCTCTCCTGTCCTCGTGTCGTCAGGTTGATTTCCCTTAACCTCTTCTCATAGGACACACTCTTAACTCTGGGACTGTCTTGCCCCCCCCCCCCTCTTTTTTTCATTTTATTTTTCCTCCCCAATATATATTATTTTTCTCTTGCAAACCTTTGCACTTTCCTCTTGTTTTCTTTACGTGCTTGGCTAGGTTTGGGTTCCAAACTTGGCTCTGGTGCCCCCCCCGCTTACTCCAATAGGGCCTAGGTTATACGGTGTACAGGAGTCCTGAATGATTCCTTATTAAGAGGTATGAGAATAGCCTGTTCTGAGGTTTCGCAAGGCCCCGCCCATATGCTGCTGCAGTTATTTAGCGTTGATGTGACTTCAGGAGAGTGCCTGGTGTTTTACTCACCCCAAGATCTTTTTCTTGAGTGAGGTTTGTGTCTCTGAACCCCCTTGAATGTACATCGTCTGCGGCCTTCTTTGCCCTTCCCCCAATCTTCATGACTTTGCACTTGGTGGATTGATCTACAGGAGCCCTATGCTGGACCAGGTCTGCAACCCGTCCAGACCCTTTGTAGTTCTGCCTGGTCTTCGATCGAACTGGACACGTCTCTCATCAAATTCCACGTCATCTGCTAACTGGGACACCTTCGGAGTTTATTCCTTCCGGTCATGTCGTTCTCAAATACCGAAAACAGCACTGGGTCCTAGGACTGACCACCTGGTGGTCCCCGCAGCGTACAAGGTGACTCTCTGACACTCACCACGTACCATTACTCGCTTGCTGTCTTCATGAACTAGTTTTCCCTGTTCCATTGCAGTGACTTCCCTGTTATCCCTGCTTGGCCTCCTGTTTATTGCATAATTCTTGTGTGGTTCTGTGTCAAACGCCTTCTTGCAGTTCTCATGAAAAATGAATTCCACCCACCCCTCTCTCTCTTGTCGTACTGCTGTAACCATGTCTTAGAACTCCAGAGGTTTGTGACACGGATTTCCGTCCTGAAACCATGCTGGTGCTGTTGATGTGATAATTCCTTTCTGGTGTTCTCCACTCTTCTCATGATTATCTTTCCATGAATTTGCATACTATACATGTCAGTGACACTGGTCTGTAGTTTAGTGATTCATGTCTGTCTCCTTTTTTAAAGATTGGGTCTACATTTGCTGTCTTCCATGCCTCAGGCAATCTCCTGTTTCGATGATGTATTGAATATTGTTGTTAGGGGTACACATAGCGCCTCTGCTCCTCTCTCAATACCCATGGGGAGATGTTATCTGGCCCCATTGCCTTTGAGGTATCTAGCTCACTCAGAAGCCTCTTCACTTCTTCCTCGGTTGTGTGCACTGTGTCCAGCACTTGGTGGTGTGCCCCACCTCTCCGTCTTTCTGGAGTCCCTTCTGTCTCCTCTGTGAACACTTCTTTGAATCTCTTGTTGAGTTCTTCACATACTTCACGGTCATTTCCTGTTGTCTCTCCTCCTTCCTTCCTTAGCCTGATTACCTGGTCCTTGACTGTTGTTTTCCTCCTGATGTGGCTGTACAACAGTTTCGGGTCAGATTTGGCTTTCGCTGCTATGTCATTTTCATATTGTCTTTGGGCCTCCCTTCTTATCTGTGCATATTCGTTTCTGGCTCTACGACTGTTCTCCTTATTCTCCTGGGTCCTTTGCCTTCTATATTTCTTCCATTCCCTAGCACCACTTGGTTTTTGCCTCCCTGCACCTTTGGGTAAACCATGGGCTCATCCTGGCTTTTCCATTACTCCTGTTACCCTTGGGTACAAACCTCTCCTCAGCCTCCTTGCATTTGTTGCTAAATATTCCATCATCTCATTAATCTGGCTTCCCTGCCAGTTCTCTGTTCCACTGAACCCCGTTCAGGTAGTTCCTCATCCTGTGTAGTCCCCTTTCTTGTAGTTTGGCTTCATTCGTCCTGGCCTTCTGCTTCTCCCTCCACTTGTAGCTCTACTGTGTATTCGAAGCTTAAAACCACATGGTCACTGGCCCCAAGGGGTCTTTCATATGCGATGTCCTCGATATCTGCACTACTGAAGGTGAATACTAAGTCCAGCCTTGCTGTTCATCCTCTCCTCTCTCTCATTGTAGTGTCCCTTACGCGTTGGTACATGAAGTTCTCCAGTACCACCTCCATCATCTTAGCCTCCATGTATCTTGGCCCCCATGTGGGTCCAAGTTCTCCCAATCGATCTCCTTGTGGTTAAAGTCACCCATGATCAGGAGCTTTGCCCTGCATGCATGAGCTCTTCTGGCCACTCTGCCAGTGTGTCAACCATCGCTCTATTGCTCTCGTCGTACTCTTGCCTTGGCCTCCTGCTGTTCTGTGGTGGGTTATACATCACTGCTATTACCACCTTGGGACCTCCAGAGTGAAGTGTTCCCACTATGTAATCACTTTCTCTCCGCTATCTCCTCTCTCCAGCTCATCAAAATTCCAGCGATTTTTGATCAGCAACGCCACTCCTCCACCCCCCCTGTTCCCTCTGTCTTTCCTCAGGATTTGGTATCCCGTTGGAAAGATGGCATCTGTTATCATACCTGTAAGCTTGGTTTCTGTAAGAGCTATGATGTCCGGTGATGCTTCTTTGACCCTTTCGTGCCACTCCTCCCACTTATTGTTATTACCATCAGCGTTTGTGTACCATACCTTCAGTTTCCTTTCCAACACTGTGGATTGGGGGCCTGTGGGGGGTGGGAGACCTGGTGGCATACTGTGGGATTCTATAGCTCGATGTTTGGGTGGAGGCTGTGGGTATGGATTGTAGTGTGTGTTGGGATGGTGTGATAGGTTGTATGGTTCTGAGAGTAGTTGTGTGTGTGCTTGCCTTGCTGTTCTGTCCAGCTCTGACTGACCTCTGCTGATTCCCTCCTTGTCTCTTTCCTAGCTCCTTTCGTTTTTTTGTCCTCTCCCTCAGCTGCTGTCGCTCTGATTTTGTTCTGTCTCTGTCTTAGGAACACCCTCTTGTACTCTTCCGAGTATTTCAATCGTTGTTTCTCTTGGAGGATCCTGTTCCGCACTGTTTCCGTCCTGAGAATCAGCTTGATTGGTCGGTTTCTCCCTTTCGAGTACCCCCCTATTCTCTGAAAATTTACAATCTCGTCCATCTCTTCACCTATTTCCGTGATGATTTTCTCTCATCTCCTTTCCTTCTTCCTGCTTCCTTTCAGTGTGTGTCCTTTCCTCTCTCTCCTGAAGCCCATGGTAAACACTGATTTTTGCCCTTTCTTCCTCCCATTGCCTCACCCTCTGTGACTCTGGATCCTGCCTGTATGTGGTCAGTTTCTCCCTTGATTTTTCCAGTGGCTCTTGATAGCCTTGTTGTGCCTCAGCATTCGACCTATCACCCTCTCCATCTGCAACCAGCTGATCTTCCCTTTCACTCCTTGGTCTCCTTGGCAGATTGATGTGACCTTAGCATAATTCATAATTCCTTCCTTCCTGTTCAGCCTCGCAGCTCATATGCTGTGTCTTCTCTGGTCACTGCCCCTGTAACTCGCTCCAGCCTATTTATCTCAACTTCTAGGACCCTTATCTTGGCTACTCCAGTTTCGACTTGTGCCTCCCAATTCTTTGTTTCCTGCTCCACCTCCTTTCCAATTTCACAGAGAGCTCTTTCTCCATTTTTTCAGGAAAGCTCTCCTAATTTTCTCTCCCACTCTTGTTCCATCCTTTTCCACTGCTCTCCATCCACTCCTCCCTACACCGAACCATTCTCATCTGATCCTTGCGTTCCTGCAGGTCCCCACCATTTTTTTTTTTTTTTTTTTTTTTTTTTTTTTTTTTTTTTTTTAGTGTAGGAGAGGGAGAGTTAGAAGGGAAAATGGGGACAGAAGAGCTATTACCTCACCACTGGTACCATTGTTTCATATTCTCACCACTGTGTACATTGTTCATATATCTCACCACTGGTGTACCATTGTTCATATATCTCACACCACTGTTACCATTGTTCATATATCTCAACACTTTTGTACCATTTTCATATATCTCACGCACTGTGTACCACTGTTTCATATATCTCACCACTGTGTACCACTGTTCATATATCAAAACCACTGTGTACCAATGTTCATATACTCACCACTAGTGTACCAGTGTTCATATATCTCTCCACAGTGTACCATTGTTCATAATCTCACCACTGGGTACCATTGTCATATAACTCACCACTGTTACCATTGTTTCATATATCTCACCACAGTTTACCATGTCATAAATCTCACCACTGTGTACCATTGTTCATATATCCTCACCAGGTGTACCATTGTTCATATATCCACCACTGAACCATTGTTTCAAATACTCACCACTTTGTACCAATTCATATATCTCACCACTGGTACCATTTTAACTACATGTCCATTTATTTTAACAATAGCGCATTAGCTTTCTTGATTTCTTTATCCGATTGCTGTCCTCGCACAACAGATTTAAGAGTACGAGTTTCCTGCATGAAAGTACGAGACTTGTCAGTTAGAGGGAGTTAATGTGCTGACCTACACGCTATGTATATATATATATATATATATATATATATATATATATATATATAAATATGCATATATATATGGTTTAGAAATCACGAAACAAACACTAAAATATATTTTATAGAAAAACGTTCGGTCCTGGGACCTTGATCACTTCTAAACATACAGAGGTTGAAAGACATTATATATATAAGGCGGAGAGTGGAGGTGTGACGCACGTGAACCTGAGGAATGTCATAAGAACATAAGAATGGAGGACACTGTAGAAAGGCCTACTGGCCCAGCAGGCATGGGTCCTTATCAAAACACCCTCTGTCTATGCTGAGGACGGGTAGACGATGAAATCAAGTGAACTCCTGTGTTTGTGGTTTGGTGCTGCTTAAGTATCATGTATGTAGGCCAATGTTTTTGCCAATGTTTTTCAAAAATGTTTTTGCCAATGTTTTTTCAAAAATGTATTTGCCAATGTTTTTCAAAACTTGGCATACATGATACTTAAGCAGCACCACCCAACAACACAGGAGTCACATGATTTCATCGTCTACCCTCCTCATCATAGACAGAGGTTTTTTGATAAGGACCTGCCTCGCATGGCCAGTAGCTTCTACAGTGTTTCCTCCATTCTTAGTTCCATGACCTTCCTCAGGTCACGTGCGTCACATCTCACCTCCGCCTATATATATAATGACCTTTCTACCTCTGTATTTTAGAAGTATCAATGTCCCAGGACCGCAACTTTCTAATAAATATGTTATAGTGTTGCTTACGTGGTTTTCTAAACCATATATCTATGTATATTTATAAATATATTATATATTATATATTATATATATATATATATAATATATATATATTATTATATATATATATACATAGCGTGTAGTCAGCACATTAACTCACCTCATACTGACAATTCTCGTCTTATCATGCAGAAACTCGTACACCTGAATCTGTCTGTTCGAGGACAAAATCGTATAAAGAAATCACGAAGCTAATGCGCCTATTGTAAAATAAAAGGACAATGTAGTTAACAATGGTACACAGTGGTGCGAAATATGAACAATGGTACAAAGTGGAGAGATATATTGAACAATGTACACAGATGGTGAAGATATATGAACAATGGTACACAGTGTGAGATATATGAAACAATGTACACAGTGGTGAGATATAAGAACAATGGTACACAGTGGTGAGAACTATATGAACAATGGTACAACAGTGGTGAGATAATATGAACAATGGTACACATTGGTGAGATATAAACAATGGGACACAGTGGTGAGATATATGAACAATGGTACACAGTGGTTAAAAAAGAAGGAAAAAAAAGGGAGATATATGAACAATGGTACACAGTGGTGTGGATATATGAACAGTGGTACACAGTGGTGAAATATATGAACAGTGGTACACAGTGGTGAATATATGAACAATGGTACACAGTGGTGAGATATATGAACAATGGTACACAGTGGTGATATATAAGAACAATGGTACACAGTTGGTGAGATATAAGAACAATGTACACAGTAGGTTAGAATATGAACAATGGTACACAGTGGTGAGATATATGAACAATGGTACACAGTGGTGCGATATTGAAGCAATGTACACAGTGGTGAGATATAGAAACAATGGTACACAGTGTGAGATAATATGAACAATGGTACACAGTGGTGAAATATATGAACAATGGTACACAGTGTGTGATATATAAACAAGTGGGTACACAAAGTGGTGAGATATATGAACAATGGTACACAGTGTGAGATATATAAACAATTGAACCAGTGTGAGATATATAACAATGGGGTGCGGCTGACACCCCCACGAACAACTATATCTCACCTCTAGTACAACACCACCAAGATATTTATAACAAGTAAAATTATGCTGTTGTTTATAGATAAAGTTTACAAATATATCTGAGACTAAAATTGGTTGTGTAAAGATTGTACCTATAGTAAAGGGAAGGTGGGAGTGAACGCTGAACTGATGTAATTAACCTCACATACACCGCTAGTTTATTACAGCTATTACAGACAAGTACCTATACATACCTATACCGTAATAGACGTCTAGTAACTAAGTCCATAGTTGTTACCTGTATATAAGTACCTCTTAAATATAGAGACAAGCTATTAACACTGGTTACAGTTATGTTGTATTTTCTAGTGTAAGTAAGTTTAATCAGGGGTTAGTTACATATATATAGTTCCACCACAAATTATCATACATAGCAGCATATGATGTATAAGTTTATCTTAGATACCACAAAAAACGTCGAGAAAGTGACTTGTTTCTATAGGAGTCGTTGGTAATAACTGATTTACCTAGCAAGTTAAGAACAAGTACATACCTCAACTATGTGAAAAACAGTTATAATAAAAGAAATACACAACAACCCCCGCCGGGATTGAACCCGCGGTCTTAGTCTCAAAACACCAGCCCGTCGCTTAGCCACTAGACGGGCTGGAGTTTTGAGAACATGAACCGCGGTTCAATCCCGGCCGGGGTATGGTTATATTTGCAATCTTGTCATTACGATTTCTTAATCAGATATTACTACGAATAAGGAAAAAGTGATTATTCACATTACGTTAAAAAGTGTTTCATTTATTATCAGGTCAGCAGTTTGTTAATGACGTTCTTCAAGTGTTGAATGTAAACAACTACTTGTTATTGATAAAACCACCTACAATTCTGTAGTTTAAGCTTGAGAGAGAATTTGCTTTATTGTCTCCAGTGTTATTACTCGAGCTTTGTCAAAGATACAACCACCATCCTCGTCTATGTTCATTTAGTTGATACATTCCGCTCTCAACATTGAGAAGTGAAGGACTGCGCTGCTGCTAGCTGCCCCTGGCATTGAATAGTGCCAGTTATATTTTCACACATGAATGGCGTCAGGCCAGCCGGAGACGCCATAAACACAAGCTTGTGGAGCTTATCCGTGGGACAGAGACAGGAGCTTCTTATAGCCTGCTACTAACCTGCAATCATACGAGATACATTATGGTATTGCAAACGAGGGAGCAATGTGGATAGCGCTGAATGGCACGACGAAGATCTTGTCAAGTTAACCTGCCCAGTGTGTATGAGGCGGTTGTGGACAATACCAGGAGTCACTTTGACAGTAACTGCCGCAGGACCGTGCGACTTCACGACGTTCTCGTCTATTACACATGGTTAAGATTTAGAAATGTGCCTTTCGAGGCGGATTATTCTGACATTCGGCTTGCGATGGGTAAATAAATGTAACAGTACATATGTCCATGTTGGGAGGAGGGCTACTGGGCCATACGCAGGATACTATAAGGAACGTACTGTAAGATGCTTTACGTTACCCTATCGTCGTACGTAGTGGGTGCCCAGAATCTCGGACCCAGTGTTTGTGACATACGCTGGGGCAACGCCGGACCCGTCGGTTGAGTGGGCATATGATCACCTGCGGCTCTGTGTGGAAGGAGCGTGGCAACATGAACAACGGCAACGACATAAAGCAGCAAAAGGGTGAGGAGTAAGAATTGCCTTATGTGACGCTACACAAGGTGGGTCCAGGAGTGAGGAGATCGAGAGAGCAGAGGAAGATGAGTTCAGCAAGGTGTGACGAAGGGGGGGGACACCCCTTCATTGAACGCAGCTCAGATGTTTGGAAGAGAACACCCCGAATGCGAGTGATACGATGTGGAAGAACTCATTAGCATGGCTTTAATGTGTTAATGGCTGACAAGAGTATTGGGAAGGTAGGGATCCAGACTATTACAAGTTCTCTGGGTCTGCCTGTGATCAGGGCGTGGAACATGATATGCGGTCGTGCGGCCGTGTGATAAAATGTCTTGATGCAAGCCGTGGAGGTGGAGTCCACCGGGACACTGTAACAACGACCATGAGGCAACAGAGAGCATCACGGAAGCGCGTGCTGCGCTATCTGACTCCGAGGAGGAGATCCACGCTTCCTCAGCGCACTGGCAAAAAGTCCTGGGCGGAAGTACGCAGAGAGAGAACACCAGAGGCCCTAAGGGCAAGGAGTTGGTTAAGACGTTTCTAAAGGGATGAGAGGGATCGAGGTGTCACGAAACCATCTGGTGGCAAGACAGTACCAGGGTGAAGAAGGAAAACCACTCATAAGCTTCAAGTGCATGACATTGATATACATTAAATGATTGAGATTCAAGAGAGAAAGTGTGTATTTTAGTGGAATATTTGTGACCGTAATAGTGTTGATGTGGTGTACGTGCAGACCACAACGACAGACACAGGTTATGAGTTAAGGTGATGGGTATAATAAGAATGTGGAGCATGCGATTAAGGTGAAAGGAATTTGCCATCCAGGAGATGAAACTAGCCGTTCGTAGTGAGGGCGTTTGTGAGGGTGGGGAGGGGAGTGATTTCGTGTAGATGGGTGTGTGGGGTAGGGTACAGATGAGTTTGGTGTATGTATGTCTCGGCAGGAGAAATGTGCGTATTAAGAATAAATTGTGAATGATGTCCATAGTATATTTTTGCGTGCTTGGCGGCGGTGTAGCAGTAATTGGTGTGAATTGAATTTGTGTGATAAGGCGTAAGGACGTGGGAACCTAGAGGGGCAGGGTATGTGCAGGATTTTGGGGAATTAATTAATGGAGTGAGGTTAATGGACGTTGGAGGGGGGGGGTTGTAGAACTTACTTTTGTTAGACCTGATATGCGGCAGACTTGATCGCTTGTATGTGCCCCGAACAATAATATGAGCAGAGTGCGTGTGGTGGACGCGGTTTTTTCGGATCACAGAGGAGTAATGTGGACCAGAAATGGGAGGGATTGCCTAAAGGGGTCAAGGTTATTGAAGTTAAATGTGACGCTTTTGGCAGGGTGAGAATGTCCGTCATCTTTGTGCACTTGGTGGGAACGGTTGGTGGATGAGGCGCCCGGGGGATCGAATGAACTGGTAAATTGGTGGATTCGGTGGCTAAAAATCGTATCAAGAGAATATTAAATTTTGTCGTGGAGGGAATATAATCGTAAAGTAATGGTTTCAAAGATATCTTGAAGGGCCGAGTCTGCGTGAATTTATGCTCGAGGAGGAGCAAGCAACCAGTGCATGACATTGAGGGTTTAAAGGAGAATATTAGGGTATTGCAAATCGACGTTTTGATGTTGCGCGAATAGGAGATTGGACGAGTGCTATGGGGTGATCGCCATCGGCTTGCGTGTTAAGGGCCTGAGAAAGAGGAGAGTGACGACGGAGATATGGGTTAAACGTACATGTAGGATGGAAGGGTATAGAACGGGGTCAAGCCATTGGTAACGACAGAGGGTATGATGTAGATGCTTGGTTTAAGTCATATATGCAAAGCGTGGCATTCCGTGAAGGGATTGGGGGAAATGGGAGGGTATGTGCAGTGTAGCTTGATGGTCAAGATCTGGCACGAGTGTCGATTATGGAGTGTGAGATTAGCAGCGTTGTCAGGAGTGACTTGGACAGGCGCCGGTATAGATGGGCTAGCCAAATATTTCTAAGTAAAGAATTGGTGGGTTCTGAGGGTCTTTTAGTAAGGCAGTTTAACATACTTAAGGCGGCGAGGTAAATGGAGAGGCACAAACGACGGCCGTTGTGTGTTGGTACCGAAAGGGGAGCAGTCAGCGGAATTGAATAATCGGCACTTTCGCTTATGTGTGGAGATTAATGTGGCACGCGAGAAAGTAGGAATAGAAATAGAGGGTATTAGGCCAGGTAACTGATAAGGGGCAATATAAGGTGCCAGACGGTCAATGTATGAAGGCATGGCATGATTCGTGAATTATAGAGAAACTGAGGGAGTTGGGTGATGGAGGTGTTATTGGCGTTAGATTGGAAGTTGCTTATGATAGAGTTAAAAGGGAAGCGTTTAAATGGAGGTTCATGCATTGCAAGGTTTGGGAGAAATAATATCTTGGCGAAATATTGTATCAGGGCGTCGATGAGGTGCAGGTTTAACGGAATGATATGAGTTAAAAAACAGATGCGACGGGACTGCGCCAAGGTTGCCCACATCACAAATATTTGTTTGCGTGTATACAGGATCCATTTATAGAGCCCATTCCTGAGGTGTGTTTGCGGAGGTGGGACGGTAAATGACCGGAGGGAGGTGGGGGCTGGTATTAAGGTTATGGAAGACACGACTGTTTTTTGGTGAGAGGTAATAGGGACTTGCTTAGTGTGGTAAGGTGGTGATGTGTTTGGGGAGGCTTCAGGGATGAAATTGATGTTGAGAAGACAGTTTCTAAACCTAAGATGAGTGGTATGGGGTGGGTGTATGGGTGGGTGGTATGGGTGGGTGTATGTAAGGCTGAGGTGGTATGGGGTGGGTGGAATGTGGTGGATCAACTATTGATATGTGGGATAATTTATGTGAGAAATACACGGGTGGCTCAAGAGGTGAATAAGGTGCGAATAATGGATGGAGTATTGAAAAGACTTGGTGGTTTAAGGGCGGCGCAATTAACGCTGCATCAAAGAGTTATAGTGACGAACGTGCTATTGTACATCAAGTTATGGCATGTCCTTGCCATGTACCCGCTGATGCGACGTGAGGTGAAACGTTTACAACATGGGTTTTTTAGGTTTATGTGGGGATCGGGCTGTGAATGGTTAAGTAGAGCGGTGTTAACACTTCCGGTCAGTCGGGGAGGGCTGGGGCTTATACCTCTAGAAAAAAGGATGATGAGCGTGTACCTAAAACGAAGTTTTATAAGGGTGGGGGGCGGGAGGGGAGGTGGACTTGTGAGAGTACGTAACGATATGCAACAGTGGTGGGGGGGTAGGGATTTAATAGTTGGTGAGGCCATGTTGAGGTTTTTAATGACAGTGAGGGACACGTCGTGTGTTAAATTGCGGGTCCTCGAAGGAGTGGAAGGTGGGTCAGTGGTGGCTGCTGTTGAAGGGACATACCCTATGTATGCGTGGAGCGAAATATGGACGCATCTAAAACAATTACGTGTAAAACCGGGTGTTCGGGAGGTAATGTTTAGATTTTTACATGGGATTTTGCCGTCTGGGGTTGTCCTATTCAATAGGAGGATAAGGGAGGGAGGGGAATGTAGAGCGTGTGGAAGCATGGTGACAATTTTTCATGCGGTATATTTTTGTGACTGTATAGAAGTTGTGCGGGTCTGGTTAGGAAAGGTGTTCAGGTTAGTGGGTGGGGGAGGGTTGCAGGTGTTGCAGGCTTTAAGTTTGGATATAGGTGGGGTGAGTAAGATGGTGGAGAATGCAGTGGCGTATTTGGTCACGGATTTTATTTATACGTCATGGACCATGAGGGAGGTGGGCGTGGATGAGAGGATAAAGGTGTTAGCTGCGATATTTTACAGAACTAAGTGTCGTAATAGGGAAACTTACAGAGGGAGATGGGAGAATGCTTTTACTGAGGGCTATCAGAGTTGTAGGTTGAGGGATTTATGGGATTTACGTGTAATGTAAGGGGTTGCGGCGGGCTAGCTTCCCGATAAGGACAGTGTGAAAGGATTTAGTGTGGAAGAGAATGAATATAGTACTGAGACAAAAGTGCCTTTGACTGTGTGATGAGCGGGTTGTGTGTTGTGAACGATACAAATTCTTCAAGCATTCGTCGCTCAACCTTTGGGACGAGCGGACGTGAGCTGAGCCTGCCCTCTGCTGTCAGCCGGTGACAACTTGGTTTTCTCAAAATGGCGCAGCCGGCAAGAAGGGTAAACACTGTCGGCATAGAAGTGGTGCGTGGGGCTGTGCATGCCCACTCAGCTCAAGTTTTATTACCTGCCATCATCAGGGACACATAGGGCCCTTCCCAAAACGAAAAAGGCTTTTTATGGTGTAGCCTTGAAAGGGAAATATAGAATTTTTGTGAAATTTCTCAATGAAGTTGTTTTATGGGGGACATAGTCGCCGGTTTCCAAGTTTTTTTGGGTGTACCAGTGAATCCTCAGTGCCGGTAAGGCACTTTGATTTTGTCCCCCCTTAAACAGGGGGGGAAGAAAGAAATGTACCCTTTGGCTAATGAGGAAAGCCAAACTTTGGCTGTCTTCGAAAAATTTTTGGGGAAACCTGTCATATGGAAACTTTGGGGAAAGGGAAAGGAAGGATCGTTTTGGGGAGCCTAAAGGGAAATTTTTTTCCTTTAAAAAAATGACTTTGAGGCATTTTTCCCTTTCCCTTTTTTTCCCTTTAGAAGCCCTTGGGGACTAAAGTAATGGGACTTCCGAAAAGGGCAACAACGTCCCTGTCAAATTTGGGGTTTTCCCTATGATCACATTCTGCCCCAGTTTGTTAAAAAAAACAGGGTAAAAAGGCGAAGGAGGCAGCATAAGGAGGCATCAGAGGCCCTTGGGGACTTTGGGATTTGGCACAAACCTAGTGGGTTTCCCTTAAAAAGGTTGGAGTTTTGGAGGTGAGGGGGCCTTGAGGGAGGAAGAGTGTGAAAACCCCTTCCGAGAGAAAATGCATTTCCCGGGCAGGAAACCGGAGAAAAAAGTTTGGGGCCCCTTTGGGGGGGGGGACGGGGGCCGTGGAGCCTCCCCATTGATTTCAGTCCTCCACGCCCTGTTGGGGCCCCCAGGAGGGGTTTCAAGTTGAGGGGCTTGGGGGTGCCCTGGAAGTCCCGGGGGTTTTCCAGGTGGTAGGGGGGGGGGGGGGCATGTCAGAGCCCCAGGTTTGGGGCTGGGTTGAAAATTTGGGGCCGGTGGTGGCGAAAAAAGTGCAGGGGAGGGCTTCCAGGTGGGGGGGGGGAAAGAAAGGTTGGGAGTGTCAGGGAAGAGAGGGGGGCAGGCCCTCGGGACGTGGACGATGGTGGATGTGCTCACCCCGGGCACGGGCTTTCCCGGGAAAAAAGGTTTGGGCGAAGTGGTTGAGCATGGCCCGGGGGGGGGTTCCGGGGGCAAGGGGAATTTTGGAAAGCAGATCACAGAATGGTGTTTTTAAAAGATAAAGGGCGGGAAAGGGGGGAAAGGGGATAAAGGGGGTTTGAAAAAAATACGAAAAGGGGCAAACCTCCATTGAAAAATTTCCAAGAATCTCTTTTATAAAGTTAATGGCCCTAAAAATTCAAGGAATTGTAAATTTGGTTTCATGAGTTTATCATTAGGTATGGGGTAATGTAGGGTTTTTGGGAAAACAAAACCCAAAAACCCGGGGGTTTGTATTTGATGATTGGGGGTTACTGTTAAAGGAAACCCCTCAACGAGTTAAAAAGGAGGAGTGCCCTATTTTGGTGGGGGAGGCTAGCCCCGTTTACTGTACTTTCCTTGTAAAGGGGGGGGTGAGGGGGGGGTTTTATAAAGGGGATGGACATGGGGAAGAGATAAGATGCTTTTTGAGTGTTTAAAGGCCGGCGGGGGGGGGGGAACAGTCGGGGTGAAGAATGAGTTTTGTATGTAAGGGGTTGGTGTATCATTTAAAGGTCGCTTCCAGCATTGCTGTGGTGGGGGGGGACGGGAATGCGTTATACGCCAAAAAGGTGGGGAAAACCAAAGGGGTGCGGGATATTGTTCTGGGGGTTCTGGGGGCCCTTTTAAACCCGGGGTTTGGTTTTTGGGTGGATTTTAGAGGGGGGGGGGGCTTTGGGAGGTGCGGGCAAAACCTTTGTGAGGCAGGGGTATGCGAAAGGGCCCGGGGACAGGTTTATACTGAAAAAGGAAAAAACTGTGGGGGCGGATTGAAAGGGGTTTTTTGGATGTCTTTTTTTCTGATCATAGAGGTTTTTTTGGGTGGTTTTGGGGATGGGAGGGTGGGGCCAAACCCGGTATAAGAGTTAGGGGAAATTTAAAATGTTCGGTTGTTTCAAGATTTTTGAGGGAGGGTCCAATTTGCAAATGGTGGAAAGGTTAGGGAAAGGGGAAAGGGAAGTCAAGGGGATGTGTTGGGGGAGGGTTGGGATGTGACGGCGAAGCGGGGTTTCGAATTTCCCAATGTCCGACAGGGAAGGCACGAGAATTTTTTGGGTTTTTGGGGCTTATTGGGAAAACTTGGGGGGCAGTTAAGGGAGTATAAGGAGGGGAAAGGGGGGGGGGATGGGAGCAAGGGAAAAGCCTAAGGGAAAGTGAAAAATGAAGGTTTGATGGGGGAAAAGGGGTTTTAGGGGGGTTTGGGGGAGGTCATGGGGGGTTTGATGCCCATCGGGGGTGTCCTGCGAGGGAAAGGGGCGCCGGCAGTTGCAAGGGAAAATGGGGGGTTTTGAGATTTCTTGAGGACATAGGGGGGAAATAGGGGGGGAACAAAAATTGGTGACAAGGGAGGGGATGGGAGGGTATTTGATTTTTTGGCTTTAGTGCACATTGAGGATTGGGGGTGAGGAGGGGGTTTTTAAAAGAACGGGGGGGATGGGTGGGGAAAGGGGGTGCGGGAAAAGGGAAAGACAGGGAACGGGTTACAGGGCCTATTGTGGGGAAGAGGGGGGAAAGATTTTTAAATGAGTATGGGGGGCGGGGGAAAAGGCACTGGGGTTTGAGGGGGCCCTGCGGGATTTTTTACATACAGCTTTGGGGGAGTTTTAAAAAGGGATTTTTTGGTGAAATTTAATTTAATACATAAAAGAGAGGGGGGGCTTTGGGGACCTTTGCGGGCGCCCAGCATTTAGTTTTGGGTTTCCCCAAAGGGGTAAAAGGCAGTGCACAGTGAGAAAATTCCCGGATAAAAATCACTCATGTGGGGCCAGACTACAAACTTTTTGAAAAATTTTGGGAAATTTCGTTTAAAAAAGGTCTTTGGGAAAAAAGGTAATAGTGGGGGGGTCAAAAATGGGTTTTCCGGGAGATCAATGTATGAGGGGCCCCAGGGGGTTTTTAGAAGGTTTATTGAGGGTCCCCAAGAGGGGGAATGGGGGGGTATTGGCGTTGGATTCGAAAAAACGGCATATACAGGCGAGGGGGAGGCTCTGTGGAAAACCGGAGTGGAAAGGGGTTGGGGGAGGACTTTGTTTTTTTGGGCACTTTTTTTAAAATATCGGGGGGCTGGGATGTTTTGTACGTTTAAATGGGGGGGGTTGGGGTTGCATGTGAAAATGGGCAGGGGTTTTGAGGAAAGGTTTTCCCCTTGTCACAAAAATTTTTTCCCTTTGGTTTACAAAATTTCCGTTTTTAAGGAGGGGAAAAGGTGCAAAACGGGGGGGGTAAAAGGACATACGAGGTGGGAGCCCCCAGAAACAAGGTTCGTTGTGACACAACTGTTAAGTGAGTGGGGGGGAGGGATTGGAGGGTCTGGGAGAGATTAAAAGATTTTTTTGGGATGGCAACGGTTTCAGTGAATGTCCCATAAATCAAAAAGCTCATGATATTGGGTGAATGGGATGGGCAGGAGGGCGGGGGGGGGGGGGGGTGAGGTGGGTGCGTGGCCCCGGGTTTAAAAATTTGGGGATTTTGGAATATGGGAAATGTTTCAAATGGCGGGAGGGAAAAATTCAAGGGGGGGGAGATAGGGTTTTGGGGAAAAGATTGTCGGGATTGAGGCCAAACACATTTTAATGCTACACCAATTCATTGTGGTCAAGGGTGTTTTGTAAAAGTAAAAAAGGGCCCATTGGCAGTTTTTGTCCCCTTTGGGAAAGGGGGAATGCCCGGGAAAGATTGTTGACCCGAGTTTTCCTTTTTTATCGGGGTTCGGGTTTGGGCGTTTGGTTTTGAAAAAAGGGGGGGGTTGGAAACACTTCCGGGGGGCCCGGGGGAGGGGGGGGTTTAAATTCCCTTTTGGGGGAAAAAAGGGTTTTTAAGTGGGTATATGTGAAAAAGGTTTCCCAAAGGGCCCCTGGGGGAAAGGGGGGGTGGGGGGGTTTGGGGGAAGGGCGCAGGGGATCTTGGGAAGATGGGGGGAAGGGGACAAGTTTTGAGAAAAGGGTGAGGGGTTTTTTGGGTCTTTTTTTGATGAGGGTTAAAGAGAGCCGAAAAAACAAGGGGTTTTAGGGTCCATGGGGGGAAGATTTGGCCCTGGGGGGTTTTATGGAAAGGGAAGGAGGGGACCCGTGTCCGCTTTGGGAAGACTTTTGGGGGGCCCGATTAAAAGGGTTAGCTTTCCGGGGCCACGCTTTGGGGGGGTAATGTTTTAGGTTTCCCCCACGGAATTTTCCCGGGTCGGGGGTTTTTTACGAAAAAGGCAAATAAGGGGGGGGGGATTTGTCATTTTTGGGGGGTTTAAGATGAATCGGCTTTTCATGTAGTTTATTTTTGTAAAAGCCTGGGGGTTTGTGGGGGAATGGTTGGGGAAAAATTAATGGGTTTTATGTGGGGGGGGAAAAGGGTTGCCCGGTTTTTGGGGAGCGCTTGGGTTTAGATGTAGGGGGGGTTTGGGGAAAAAGGTTTCCAAAGGGCAGGGGGCCTTACTTAATGGTTGTTTTTTGTGTTAAATCAGGGGGAAAAGAAGAAAAAGGGGGTGGAGGAACTTTGGGATGGCCAAAAGAAACCATCCTTTTATAGAAAAAAAGTGCGAAACCCGGGGAAAAATAAAAGGTAGGAGGTGGGGGGGGGGAATTTCTCGGGGGGTACAGGGATTTTCCCCCTTTTGGGGGATTTATGGTTTTTTTAAAAAGCGGTCAGGGGCATGAAACGGGCTGGCCCTTCCCGGGGGAGGGGGGGGTTCAGGGGAAACGATTGTTTTGAGGGGTGTGTGGAATTGTGTGGGGAAAGAGGGTTGAGGTGATATTAAAATTGATTTTCAATGTAAAATGTTTTGTTTTTAAATTGTGAAAAAACCAAATGATTAAAATTTTAAATCAAAGGGAAATTCCTTCATGTTTTGTAAGGAGGAACATAAGCAGTTTAGTATATAAGCATTTTAAAAACCCTGTTTTTGGTAAGACACAAAATGAAAACATTTAAGGTATCTTTATTTCGAAACGTTTCGCCTACACAGAAAGGCTTTTTCAGCGAGTACAAAAAATTTTTTGATAGAAGCGAAGATACTTGAAGACAAATGTATCAGTCCATCCCCCTTTAAAAGGTTTGAGGTGGCAGCCCTAAACGATTACATCGTCTTCAAGTATCTTCGGGCTTCTATCAATTTTTTCTGAAAGAAACTTTTCAAAATAAAGATCCCAAAACTTTTTTGCATATGTGTTTTAAACCTAAAAACCTGTGGGTTTTTTTTACCATTTTAATTTTCAAAAATTTTTAAAACCTGTAATTATCATGCCCTCCCCTATATATGACATGTAACTTGTATAATAAGGGGGAGGTTTAAATTACCGGGTTTTTTAACTAGGGGAACGTTCGGGGTATTGTAAAAATGTAAAAACTTGCCTGGGGTTTTTTTTTGGGCCTTTTTAAATTGTTACAAAATTTTTTTTTTCTCATTTTCATTATATATGTTCAAGTGAATGATTTTTTGATTTTTGTTTTTATTGCCGGGGGAAACTGGTCATTTTTTTCTTTGGGGGGGGGGGGTAGGATTTTTAAAGTAATCTCTGCAATAGCAGGTCATGTGATACACATGTCAAATTTTAGATGTCAAATGTTGCCCCTTCTCGTAGGATGTGAATATAGATTATCCCCGGCAGTGTAACTAATCTTCTCCCGGAAAGGGAATAATGTGAAAAATTTTTTTATTTTTTGTGGTGGGTTTTGGGGTTGTAGCGTTTTTTTTGGGTATATATAAGATGAAATTTTTAACTATAAAGGACTTTTGGGGGTTATGAGTGGTGACGGCAGACAGTTACTAGGCATTTTGGGGGAGGGGTGAAATTTTCATCGGTATTTTCTTCAACCCACCCCCAAAGCACGATATTAATTATTAAACCAAAAGGGGATATGAGGGTAGGGGGGAAATTTTGGTTTTATGGTGGATGGGGACCAAAACAGGTTTAAGACATTCCTTGTATTATAGTGTCAGCCCTTTAGCTGGCTGGAATTTTTGTTTAATATATATTTTTCATTGAAGTTTTTTTTTTCTTTTGCAAAAGTGTTTGTAAAAAAGATTTGTACGTTTTTATCTAGGGGGGGGGGGGAAAAAAGGGGACGTTTTTTGGGGGGGGGGGGGGGGGTGTAAGCTTTACTGGGTGGGTTTAAAGTGTTTGTATTTTGTATGTATGTATGGTAAATATATTATATTTAAAAATAAATAATATATATATATTTTATATATATATAAATAAAATGTAAATATTAAAATGTATATATGCCACCTTTTTATGTGAAACACAGTACGTTCCCCGAGGTGTTTGGGTTTGAGTGCGCAGCCAGTTCTGTCCCTATATTGGGTTTTTCAGTACTGTGTATCCCCAGTTTTTTATTGTTCACTGCCTGTATCTTGTTTCAAAATTGATTATTGGGAAACCCCTATATTTTTGACCTGAGTTTTTTAAAAAAAAAATTTTAAAAAAAAAAAAAAAAAAAATCTTCAATTTTAATTTTTAATTATGTAAAGACAAAGGACGGGCAGATGTCGTAGTGTGGGTGGAATATTTTTTATATGAAACAAAAATTTTTTGGTATTTTGTGTAATGTAAAAGACAATGTGGTGCACGTTTTTAAAGCAAATTTTATATAAAAACTCCCCTTCAAGGGGGGGTCCTTGGGGTGGTGAAAAGGCTCTTGGTTTGGGGAATTAGCCTATCGGTCTTCTTCCTCAGACCCAAAAAAAATTTTCCCCCCAATCTCCCCCCCCCTATCCCATCCTCCCCATCCCCCCCTTTTTCCTTCCTCCCCCTCCTCCCCCCCCTCCCTTTTGCCCCTTTCCCCTTTTGTCCCCTTTGGGGGTTTCTCCCACAGGCGCCTAGTTTTCCAAAGGGAGGAGAAGGAACCGGGGTCCATCCCCTTCCGTTGAGGTTCTAGCGGTTTGGGGTAGTTTTGCCCCCCCCCCCGGGGAAACTGGGTCGCCGGGGGGTGGCCCATCCCCCCTCCCGGGTTTCCCCCCAGTAGCTTTTTGGGGGTTTTTTGGGCGGGGCGAGTTTATCTTTTGGAAAACCACCTTTCGGGGGCCGGGGGTGGTGGCCGAAGGGGTATGCTTTGTGGGGGATATCCGGGGCCCCCCTCTCTTTTTTTCCACCGAGGTATCTCGGCAGTTGTTTAGGGGGTTTCTATCCCGGATTGGGTTTTTTACTTAGCAAGGGTGGGGGAGGGGATGGGGACGGGTTCCATGCTGCCCTCTGCGCTCTTGGGGGTGTGCTGAGGTCCCCTTGGGCGCGGAGGGGGATTTTTTGGGGGCCCCTTTTAATTTCCCCCTGGATTTTCCCCCCCCGGTTCCCCCCCTTTTTTTTTCCCTTTTTTTTTTTTTTGTTTTTTTTCTTCTTTCTTTTTTTTTTTCTTAAAAAAAAAAAAGAAAGAATAACCTTCCCCTGGCCCGCCCTAGTCCCCCTGAACCTGGTACCCCCCGGGCCCCTTCTTGATACCGCACCCCGTTCTGACCCCCCCCTGTCTTTTTGGGCCACCCCTTCAGGGCATCCCCATGCCTCTGTACCTTTTGCCGGTGCTGTTTTTCCTTTACCCGCCCCCCTTTAGGGACTGGGGCCCCGACTGACTCCTTTCCCATTTATCGAACCTTTGCTCTCCCTCTGCATGCTTCCGGCCCCCCTTAAAGGTGCGGCAATTTTTTAAATGCCGACCGTTCCACGTCCCGGGCCAACTCCCGGGCCCAGCCTTTAAAAGCCAACACAAATTTCCCGCGTGATACTTCTCCCCCCTTCTCGCCCCCTTTTCCGAAAAGATCGACAAATCCTTTATACCTTTCCACGCTCAGTTTCAGACTGAACAAATGGACTAAATTTTTCCCCCTTTACGAAAAAACTTTTCCCCTACAGCCTATCTTTCTGCCTAGTAAATTTGGGAAAAGGGATCCTACACCAAGTTGGTAAAAAAATTTTTTTTTCATGGGTCTTTAAAAGCGGTACGCACATCATTACCTACAGAATGCTACCCAGGCTCATGAGCTCTCTCTTTTTTTCCCCTATCGATACTGTTTTCCCGTCACTCTTGAAAAACATCATTCCCTCCCAAATTTTTGTAGTGGACCCTCATTCCCGCCCCCTACCAAAGTTTAACAAAATTTCCAGACAATGTGGGACTGGGCAAATTTTAGAACAGCTGGAAAATCCAAAAATCTCCCCAAACCTCAAGGGGACACTTAAAGTTTTTTCCTGCCCCTGGGTGGAGAGATACCCTAGCAATGTGGGTCGTTTAACTTTTTAAAAGCCGAGAACCCCATCCTCAGTGTTATATTAGTTTCCCCTTTGGCTTAGCGCTTCTTTTGTTATAAAATAATAATAATCAGTTTATTTAGCAGGACATCGGTTTTCCCAAAAAAAAAGGGGGATCCCTACACCACAACAGTGTTTTTTGAAAAATTTCTGGGGATTTGGCCATTTCCCCGAAAAATTGAGTTTTATCGCCGAAAGCCCCGTCTGTTTGGTTTCCCATGGGGCCATTCAAATACGTCTTGCAATCGATCCCCCTTGCCTTTTAATGTCATGAGGTCACCTTCGGGACTTCCCCCGTTTCAGGGGCCCCATTTAAAAGGGGAAAACCGTTTTCCTCAAAGAACGGGAAAGGGCCCCTTATGCATGGCAGTTTCTCATCCCCCCCTCCAAGGGAACTCCCCCCGTTTTCTTATTTTCCCCCCCCCCTGTTTCAAAAAAGTCCCCCCCCTTTAGTATCCCATCTTCTCACCCAAACCCCCTGTGGTTAACCCTCCCTAATCAAATCCTGTATCTAAACCTTTTGCGTCCTCGGGTCAGGGTCCCTACCCTTTAATGCCTCAGCTAATCTCGCTTCTTCGAGTTTTCTCCTCACAAGCCCCGTATCGACGAAAAACCTCGGGACGACACCTCCCCCCAATCCCCTCTACTTCTCAAAAATAAAAAAAAAGGGCCCGGGAAACCTCCTACCCATCTTCCACCTCTCATTTTTTCCCCCCCTGTCCTCTGTCCCCAGTTTTTCCCCCCCTCACTGGGGGTCGTTTAAAAAGTGCAGAGGTTCACCCCCCTCCCGTAAGTACCTTCCCCCCCGGTTTTCCCTTCCCCAAATTTCCCCCCTCTTTTGCCACCTCCCCCGGTTCCTGCCTCTTCTGTCCCCTGCCACGCCCCTTTTCCAGTTCCCCTTCCCCCCTTTCGCCCCCCCCCCCCACCTTGGTAAATCCAATTCAGTTTCCCCCCCTTTACTCATCCTCCCCCTACCATTCCCAAATTGTCTCCCAACGACATCTCTGAATTCCGAAACACTTTTTAAACAATCTCTGAATATATTTCAGAGACCAAACCCTCAAGGGCACTGAAACCCCCCTTCCGCTCTTTCTTCTGCTCTGCCCATCTGCCAACTTTTTTTCACAGCGCACCGTTCCTTCGCTGCTTGAAAAATTTTCCCCCTGCCTCCCCAGGTTTACTTTTTCTAACCCCTTTTTTCCCTAGGAACCCCCTTTCCTGCGGATTTTTAAGTATCTTTTTTATTGCCAATCAAGGCCCATTTTCGTGGGAAAATACGCGGCCCGGGGTAAACGGGGTGAGTTCAAGGTTTTCTCTCCCCGTTTTTCCCTGTTGGTTTTTGGGTTACAGGGAAACCCAAAAATTTCCCCTTCCCGTTTTTCAACATTTTCAGGCCCAAAATTTTTTTTGATTTTTCAATCCTTTTTCCCGGGGGGCCTTTTTTGAAAGTGCCCTTTTCTCCGCACTGTTTTTCCGTACCAACAGCTATTTGTTCATACTTCGCCCGCATTAAAACAGCAGCCCTTTTCCCTTTCAAGGTGGTAAACGCTCTGTTCTTTATATCTCTCTCCCTTTTCGGGATTTTTTCTTTTTCCCGGGTTTTTTCCTTTCCTTGTTTCGTCCCTTTCCGCCCCCGATTCTGTTACTTTGGGGATTTTAATCCCCCCATTTCCCTGGGGGGGGGCTCACTGTGATTTCCCCTAATTCAGTTAAAAGGCCTTTTTTTTGCCACCCCCCCCCTCCATGGGTTTTAAAAAACAGGTATCACCCCCCAAAATTTTTATCCTCGGACTCAAAACCCCTCTTGCATCGATCTCTCAGGGCCCGGCCCTTTTCCCCCGCCGCATTAGGGCTTCACTTTGGGCTGTTCCCCCCGGGCTTACAAGCCCGTGATCATTTTCCCCAATTTATTCTTACTTCCCCTTCCTATTTGCCACCTCTTGCACCCCCCGCCCGGGGAATTTAATCGGGGGAAAAATTTGGAAAACCCTTTTCTCACAACCCAACTGTTTTTTAAAAAGGGGTTTCCCTTTTTCGCCTCCATCGTGAGCTTTTTCCCCTCTTCTCGTCCCCCGTTTTTTACCGAGCTTCAAATTTTATACCCCAAACCTTTGGGCGGGTTCTCAGAAATGCGTGCCTTGGGGTTTTCCTGCTTGTGGGTCGTTTCAGTACTTTAAAAAGCGCTGCATGGGGCAGGTTTCCGGTACAATTTGAAAAACCCCAGAGCGACTCCTTTAATTTTTAAAAAAAGAGCGTTTCGACGCTCGGTTTTTTCCGTTTTAAAAAGCTAAACGCACTGGGTGGCGGTTTTTGTCTCCCCCATCCCCCTCTGCTTCCTTTTATGAGTGCAGTCTGGAAAAAAAAAACCCAAACGGTGGTAAATATTTTCCTGACCCGGGGTCCCCGTTTTGCGGGTTGCCGGTGTTAAATTTTAGGGGAAACCCAAATAATGTTGCCAATGAAAAAAGGCAATCATCTGGTCCGTATTTCTCAGGGAAATCCATCATGCCCCTCATTTCTTTCCTCAAAGTCTGCCAAGATTTTGCACCCTTGGGGCTTTTTCTTCCTCAGAGAAGAAAGTATTTAAAGTGCCTTTTTCACTTCAAAAACTGGAGGCAACACTCTCAGCCTTTTCGTCAACGGCGCTGGGCCCGAACGACATTCATATTGTTGCTACAAAATTTACATATCAGCCCTAAACAGTCCTATTTCCCTTTTTCAATTTTTATTTGGTACAAGGGGTTCCCACAGCTGTGGAAAACCCCATTGTTTCCCTTTCCGCAAACCCGGCCCCTTCGGGGGCCCTGAAACCTCCCACTATCGTCCCCCTTGCCTTACCAGGGGGGGGGGGGCAGTTTTCAAAGTAATGGAACCCTAGTAAATAGCGTTTAGTGTTGGGATTTAGAGACACACAAAAAGCCCCCTCCACTCGTTTAATATGGCTTTCGTAAGGGACGTTTTTACCATAAACCCCTTACTACGCTTGGATTTCGTAAGTTTTGAAAGCCTTTGCGAATAACCCTCAGTTTTTTTGCCATATTTTTTGAACCTTTTAAGGGGATATGACACAACTTGGAAAGGGATAATATTTTGCCCAACCCACTCCTTTGGCCTTCGGGGGCTTACCATCCTTCCCTTTTGAAAAATTTTTTAAAAGCAGGCCCTTTCCGTGTTTTGGGTTATTAAAGTGCTCTCCCCGGGAAATTTATCCAAGTGAAGGTGTCCCCCCCGGGGTGTTTTCGGGGCACAAAACTTTTTCTCCTTGCTATTAATGATTTGGCCTCTAGTCTTCCATCCCAATATTTGGGCATCCTCTTTTTGATGACCCTTTGGGAAAAGCCTGTGCAGGCCCCTGACTGTCACCTCCTTACAGTTTTTTCTCCAACTGCAGTCGACCGTGTTTTTCCCAAATTTAGCCACCAAAACCCCTGGGTTTTAAAATTTTTCCCGCACAAAACCCACCAAATCACTTTCACTAGAAGCTCTGTCATCTCCGATCATCCTTGTACCTCTATGGCTTTCCCCTACCCTGAAAAGGGAAAACCCGTTCCCCCAATTTCGGGCCCCCTTTTGATCGTAGGGTTTCCTGGGAAACCCAAAATTAAACCCCTCCCGAAGGGAACTTTTCAAAAGCCGGCGGGAAACCCTTTTTAAAACCCCCTTTCTCATCTTTCCCTGGGAGCTGATCGTCGAAACCCTTTCCCTTTGCCTTTAAAATTTCCCCCCTTAAATTTTTTCGAAACTTGATTATGGTGACCAATCTATTCAGGGCATCTCCCGCACCCCTCTAGCCTTAAACCCCTTCATTTACCCAAAGGGTTACGTTTTGCCTTGGTTCTTTTGGGTTTCCCCCTTCCCAGGCCCCTAAGCAGAAGGGGGGAACGTTCCAACCCCTTTTCCCATCGCCGTGATGCCCCCTTTCCCGCGCTTTCATGTACCCCCTTTTGTCTCCGCAATCCTTCCATTTTTAGGGAAAGCTCACTGTTTTAGTAGGGCATTCTTTATTTGTTCGCCGCCCCTGTTTTTTTTTCCCTGCCTTTTCCCCTTCGCCTTTATTCCTTTGTCTTCCTTCAACTACCACCTTTCTATGTAATTGTAGCATCTCACTTTCCCAAACCCCCCTGGGAAGTTTTCCCGCTTTTTCGAGTCTGTTCTTTCTCCCCCTTGCTCGAAAAACCCCCTGCTACGGTCCCCTTTTCCCGTCTCTATTTTTTGACCCCTTTTCCCCTTCATTCTCATGCCAATTTCTGGTACACAATGGCTCTAAGTCTTTGACGGCAAAAGGGTTTTCCCGCGTGTTTCCCCGGGCAGCGTCGTACAAGGGCATTTACTATCTTCGGCTAGTACTTTTACCTGCTGAATTATATGCCATCCTTACAGCACTTATCCGTATTGAAATCTATGCCTGTGTCATCATTTGTGGTTGCTCAGACTCCCTTAGTGCTTTACAGGCATACAAAAATTTGATACACCTCACCCCTGGTCCTCCGTATCCAACTTTGGCAAACGCGCATCTTACCAAGCATAAAGATATTGTTTTTTGTTGGGTCCCTGGTCATGTTGACGTACAGGGCAATGAACAGGCAGACTCTGCTGCGCGGTCAGCAGTACATGACCTACCAGTTTCTTATAGAGGTATTCCATTTACGGACTATTTTTCTGCAATATCTTCCCACCTTCACACCCGTTGGAAAACAACGTTGGTCTACTATGCCTCGGCAAAAAACTTCAGTCTATTAAACCGAGTATAGGTTACTGGCCGTCTTATCACCAGTGTTGAGGTTGGGAGACTACTCTCTCCCGTCTTCGCATTGGCCATAACTCGTCTTATCATGGATATCTCATGGGGAGGCGTCTTGCTCCTCTCTGTGAGAATTGCCAAGCTCCATTATCAGTCACCCATTCTGTTGGACTGCCCCTTTATCAACGAGCACGCAGAATTTACCTCTGTCGTCGTCTTTTGCTCCGCTGCTCTCTCTTTACCTTCCCTTCTCGCTGATGCCCACCTTTCATCCAGACTCTCTCATTGACTTTTTGACAACGACTGACTTACTTCAACAAATTCTGATACCTTCAGCCCTTTCTACTTCAATCTCTTGCTACCCTCTACCCCCGTACTATCCCCTGCCCGCTGTTTTCTGTAACCTGCTGATCATCCCCCCTCCCTTCTGCCATCCAATTCCCTTGCTTCCTTCCCTACCCTGCAGCGCTGTATAGCCCTTGTGGCCTCTAAGGGGGGGCTTCTTTTTGATTATAATAATTAATCATATATAAAATGAGGTATGAGTGTGGTAGGAAGCATCAGTACTTATCGATGTGTGAGGTCATAGCCCTGTTTATGTATTATTTAAAGACTTACATCTAGTAGTGGTATTTAATGAAATGGTTGATAATTTTTTTAGATAAGCTTGACTCATCTTGTGTTTTTTTTTTTACATATTGTTATTTCATGGGAGCTCTATATAGCAGAAGGTATTTTTAAGTTACTTTTTTTGATTGACATATATTGTATGGTAGTTGATGGATGGCATAGGATTTAGGGTTTGAGTTGTTTTACTGGTGTGTTGTGGAGTGGTATGCTTAATTATGTATATATTTACACTTCCTCGAGAAGGTGATATTTTGGGATGTCTAGTAGTTATTGTTGTACATTGAACCATGTAGAATTAATTTTTATATTATCTCAATATAATTTGAGATTTACTGAAACATATCTGTAGTTTAGTATGGAATATGCATGCATTATATACAATATAAGTTACATCCATTGGAGATTGTACGTGTCAGGTGACTTGACGCGGAAAAGAGGGACGGGGGTGTCTGTAGTGTTTTTCAGAGAATGTAAGGTGTACATTCCGTGGCAGGATGTACAATGTAAGGTGTACATTCCGTGGCAGGATGTACAATGTAAGGTGTACATTCCGTGGCAGGATGTACAATGTAAGGTGTACATTCCGTGGCAGGATGTACAATGTAAGGTGTACATTCCGTGGCAGGATGTACAATGTAAGGTGTACATTCCGTGGCAGGATGTACAATGTAAGGTGTACATTCCGTGGCAGGATGTACAATGTAAGGTGTACATTCCGTGGCAGGATGTACAATGTTAAGGTGTACATTCCGTGGCAGGATGTACAATGTAAGGTGTACATTCCGTGGCAGGATGTACAATGTAAGGTGTACATTCCGTGGCAGGATGTTACAATGTAAGGTGTACATTCCGTGGCAGGATGTACAATGTAAGGTGTACATTCCGTGGCAGATGTACAATGTAAGGTGTACATTCCGTGGCAGGATGTACAATGTAAGGTGTACATTCGTGGCAGGATGTACAATGTAAGGTGTACATTTCCGTGGCAGGATGTACAATGTAAGGTGTACATTCCGTGGCAGGATGTACAATGTAAGGTGTACATTCCGTGGCAGGATGTACAATGTAAGGTGTACATTCCGTGGCAGGATGTACAATGTAAGGTGTACATTCCGTGGCAGGATGTACAATGTAAGGTGTACATTCCGTGGCAGGATGTACAATGTAAGGTGTACATTCCGTGGCAGGATGTACAATGTAAGGTGTACATTCCGTGGCAGGATGTACAATGTAAGGTGTACATTCCGTGGCAGGATGTACAATGTAAGGTGTACATTCCGTGGCAGGATGTACAAGTGTAAGGTGTACATTCCGTGGCAGGATTATGTACAATGTAAGGTGTACATTCCGTGGCAGGATGTACAATGTAAGGTGTACATTCCGTGGCAGGATGTACAATGTAAGGTGTACATTCCGTGCAGGATGTACAATGTAAGGTGTACATTCCGATGGCAGGATGTACAATGTAAGGTGTACATTCCGTGGCAGGATGTACAATGTAAGGTGTACATTCCGTGGCAGGATGTACAATGTAAGGTGCACATTCCCGTGGCAGGATGTACAATGTAAGGTGCACATTCCGTGGCAGGATGTACAATGTAAGGTGCACATTCCGTGGCAGGATGTACAATGTAAGGTGCACATTCCGTGGCAGGATGTACAATGTAAGGTGCACATTCCGTGGCAGGATGTACAATGTAAGGTGCACATTCCGTGGCAGGATGTACAATGTAAGTGCACATTCCGTGGCAGGATGTACAATGTAAGGTGACATTCCGTGGCAGGATGTACAATGTAAGGTGTACATTCCGTGGCAGGATGTACAATGTAAGGTGTACATTCCGTGGCAGGATGTACTATGTAAGGTGTACATTCCGTGGCAGGATGTACAATGTAAGGTGTACATTCCGTGGCAGGATGTACAATGTAAGGTGTACATTCCGTGCAGGATGTACAATGTAAGGTGTACATTCCGTGGCAGGATGTACAATGTAAGGTGTACATTCCGTGGCAGGATGTACAATGTAAGGTGTACATTCCGTGGCAGGATGTACAATGTAAGGTGTACATTCCGTGGCAGGATGTACAATGTAAGGTGTACATTCGTGGCAGGATGTACAATGTAAGGGTGTACATTCCGTGGCAGGATGTACAATGTAAGGTGTACATTCCGTGGCAGGATGTACAATTAAGGTGTGTACATTCCGTGGCAGGATGTACAAATATAAGGTGTTACAATTCCGTGGCAGGATGTACAATGTAAGGTGTACATTCCGTGGCAGGATGTACAATATAAGGTGTACATTCCGTGGCAGGATGTACAATGTAAGGTGTACATTCCGTGGCAGGATGTACAATATTAGGTGTACATTCCGTGGCAGGATGTACAATATAAGGTGTACATTCCGTGGCAGGATGTACAATATAAGGTGTACATTCCGTGGCAGGATGTACAATATAAGGTGTACATTCCGTGGCAGGATGTACAATGTAAGGTGTACATTCCGTGGCAGGATGTACAATATTAGGTGTACATTCCGTGGCAGGATGTACAATGTAAGGTGTACATTCCGTGGCAGGATGTACAATCAGGAATTAGATGTACCTGCCAAGGGGTCTTTAGGTTAGATTTAGTGTTCCAGACATAATGTTATTACTTCAAGAATTTGAATGGTCATTGTTTACTGTACACATTTGTGTGTTTCAGATGCAACATATTAATTGAAAAGTACATGTACTCTGCGGAATCTGGCAATATATATTGCAAGACTTATTGTTGTAATTGAGGTGTGTGTTGATTCCCTTTATTTTTTTTTCCACCACTGTTTTCGCTATTTAATTTGTTGTTTATTTTGATGTATTATGTATGTCTTTAAATAAAATATAAAAAAAAAATTAGTTGATAATAATGATCTGAATGAGAGCATGATGAGTGATGCTCACCATCCACGATCATTATCAGTATGAGTGATGCTCACCATCCACGATCATTATCAGTATGACTCTCGAAATCGTAATGACACGATTGCAAACAAACCATACCACTGGTGGGATTTGAACCCGCGGTCACAGAGTCTCAAAACTCCAGACCGTCGCGTTAGCCACTGGACCAGCTAGCCACAATAAGATTCGTCCAACTAGGTGCATTTATGGTCACAGTGGTGCCTATGCTAACCTTCCTATGGTGTAGAAATATACCTAGTTGGACGAATCTTATTGTGGCTAGCTGGTCCAGTGGCTAACACGACGGTCTGGAGTTTTGAGACTCAATGACCGCGGGTTCAAATCCCGCCCGTGGTATGGTTCATTAGCAGTAACTTACCCCACTAGCGAGCATAGTCTGCGATGCTCAGCATCCAGGATCATTATCAATGACTTCTCCCACTAGTGAGCCTAGTGGCCCGGTGGCCTAATTATAACTTGATTCAAGGGGAAAGACGCTAAACCGGAGGATTATACAGCTACCTGGGGTGCGGGATGTGGAAGGCATTCAGCTTAATTGGGACAATGGGTACAGATCCAATTCCCTAAATATCAAGAGCCCCTCCAACATCAAGAACCTTCCTTGAGGGGGCCGGGTGGCCTAAGCTCCCGGTCTTCACACACGGAGCCCGGGTTTCGATTCCCGGGTGGTGGAAACATTTCGACACGTTCCTTACACCTGTTGTTCCAGTTCACCTAGCAGCAAATGTACCTGGGTGTTAGCCGACTGGTGTGTCGCATCCTGGGGACAAGATTAAGGCTCCCATGGAAATAAGTTAGACAGTTCCTCGATGACGCACTGACTTCATGGGTTATCCTGGGTTGTACCCTCCGGGGTTAAAAATCGAACGAAATCTTATCTTATACTCTTAGTGTGTGATGCTCAGCATCCAGGATCATTACACTAAACGTCCCCACTAGTGAGCCTAGTGAGTGATGCTCAGCATCCAGGATCATTATCACAACTTACCCACTAGTGAGCTAGTCTGTGATGCTCAGCATCAGGATCATTAACCACTAACGTCCTCCACTAGTTGAGCCTAGTCTGCGATGTTCAGCATCCAGATCATTAAAACAACTTCCTATAGTGAGCTAGTCTGTCATGCTCAGAAATCGGGGTTATCACTTAACTTCACCACTAGTGAGCATAGTCTAATGATGCTCGGCATCCAGGAGGGTCATTATCAACACTAACTTCCCTCTACTATTGAGCGCTAGACTGTGATGTTCTGAAATCCACGGGAGACTAAGAAGATAAAACGATAGACTAGAGAGAACAAAGGATCTGACAATGTTACTGATAAAAACAGTGTGTGTAAATTATATAGAAATGTTTCCTGTTAACAAGCTGACAAAATTTCCACACAGGATGCATTTAAGTAACAACTTATTGATTTTTACTCGCATAGTCTTATATGGACTAATTTTGGTGTTAGGTAAACACTTGTTAAGCTCCAAACACTATGACATGGCATAAAAATGATGGAATACTCTGACTAGGGGTCGTTGTCAACATGTGTCAAACTCTCCACATACCTCCAACTTGCTCATCTATTCTGTCACCGCTGATAGTGAACTTTTTTCTCCTCTCATAATAGACTGGGATGTTGTTACTGGAACCAAAAGATAACCAAAATTGTTTCTATTATGGAGCACCCACAGAGTTTGAAGTATTCTCCGGAAAAAAAAAAAAAAAATTCCGCATAGTGTTTTGGAGGCATTAAAAGAGTTTTCAACAAGTTGGAATTTAACGAAAAAATTCAGTCGGATCAAGGATCCAATTATACTTCTATGAAACTTTGTGTCATATCCACTGGAAATAAGTTTAGGCTTTTAAAAAGTTATCCCAAACCCCACCAGTTATCACTCACAAACCCCAAAAATTATTAAAAAACATCACCAGCTGGAGTATTCTCCCTACAAAGGGGAAATACCCCGGCTGAAAAAAAGAGAGCAAATGACTTACTTGATCGTCCCGGACTGGGGATGTGACGGCACGTGAGTAGCCCCCCTGGGTTTAAAAATGGCCCTGACGCTCAGGAGGGGTGATGACGAGCGGACTGTGGGGAGAACTAGTTAATAATGGGCCCGAAAAACATCCGCCTTCCACCTCATCCCATCTCTAATAATTTTTTTCCTCTGTTTTTAAGAATCCCCCATAAACAACTTTCCGCT
>NC_069405.1:6556837-6609856 GCF_026875155.1 Cherax quadricarinatus
GACGACACTGGAGGCCGGAGGGTCGGGGGGAGCATAAAACGCATAAAAAATATGCGGGGAAATAGACGAGGGGGACAAAAGGGATGTTCCAGAGAGGGGACACAGACCAAGAGGTCACAATTGGAATTTGAAGACTAAGATGAATAAAAGGGATTTTAGGAAGTATTTCTCTTCTTTAAAGTAGTCAGGCCGGGGAATGCCTAAAAGTGATGTGGGGAGGCGACCAACATTTTTTAAGGGCGAGGTATGATAGAGCTCAGGGGGGCAGGAGAGAGAGGACCTAGTAGAAATCAGCGAAGGGCGGGCCAGGAGCTGTGACTCACCCCTGCAACCACAAATGGGTGAGTCAAATGGGTAGTACACACACACACACACACACAGGGGGGTCCCGCGGGGGGCTCCAGGCCCAGGCGTTTCTGGTTTTTGTAACGACATGCGGAAGGAATAGCTCTGAGGTGTCCCTGTTTGCTGATGACGTGAAGTTGATGAGAAAAATTCACTCGATGAAGACCAGGCAGAACTAAAAAGGGATCTAGACAGGCTGCAGCCTGGTCCAGAAATTGGGCCCTGGAGTTCAACCCACCAATAAAAAGTCAGAAGTTTGGGGAAAGGGCAAAAAAACCCGCAGTGGAGTACAGTCAGGGGGCCCAAGACAAAAACCTCACTCAAGGAAAAAGATTTTGGGGGGTGAGTATAACACCGGGCACATCTCCTAAAGCGCACATAAACCCAAATAACGCTGCGCATATGGGCGCCTAGCAAACCCAGAACAGCATTCCGAATTTTAATAAGGTTTCATTCAGGCCCCTGTACACCGTGTACTTAGGCCCTATTGGAGTATCGGCCCATTTTGGGAAACCCCACACCTACCAAACACGTAAAGAAACTGGGAAAAAAGTGAAAAAAAGGTTTGCAACAAGACGCCCCCAAGCTAAGAGTATGTCCTGCGAGGAGAAGTTAAGGGAATCAACCTGCGAACTGGGGGACGGGAGAGATAGGGGGACATGATAACGACATAAAACAATACTGGAGGAATTGACAAGGTGGACAAAGACGATGTTCCAGAGATTGGACACAGTAACAAGGGACACAGTTGGAAGTGAAGACACAGATGAATCACGGGGGATGTTAGGAAGTATTTCTTCACCCACAGAGTAGTCAGTAGTGGAATAGTTTGGGAAGGATGTAGTGGAGGAGGATCCATACATTAGCTTTAAGCAGAGGTATGATAAGCTCACGGCTCAGGGAGAGTGACCTAGTAGCGATCAGTGAAGAGGCGGGCCAGGAGCTCGGACTCGACCCCTGCAACCTCAAATAGGTGAGTACAACTAGGTGAGTACACAAACACACACCACACACACACACACACACACCCACAACACACACACACACACACCACACACACACAAACACACAAACACACGCACACAAACACACACACAAACAACACAACACACCAACACACAACAAACGCACACACACACACAAACACACAACACACACACACACACAACACACACACACAAACAACACACACACAACACAGGTCAATCCCACAATGGTTGTATCAGTGTGGGATGGAAGGTAAGGAGGAAAGGAGGTCATCCCACAATGGTTTGTATCAGTGTGGGATGGAAAGGTAGGATGGATGGGGTCATCCCACAATGGTTGTATCAGTGTGGGATGGAAGTAGGATGGATGGAGGTCATCCCACAATGGTTGAATCATGTGGGATTGGAAGGTAGGGTGGATGGAGGTCATCCCAACAATGTTGCATCAGTGTGGATGAAGGTAAGGATGGATGGAGGTCATCCCACAATGGTTGTATCAGTGGTGGGATTGAAGGTAATGGATGGAGGTCATCCCACAAAGGTTGTATCAGTGTGGGATGGAAGGTAGGGTGGATGGAGGTCATCCCACAATGGTTGTAATCATGTGGGATGGAAGGTAGGATGGATGGAGGTCATCCCACAAGGTTGTATCAGTGTGGGTGGAAGGTAGGATGGATGGAGGTCATCCCACAATGGTGTATCAGTGTGGGATGGAAGGTAGGAGGATGGAGGTCATCCCACAATGGTTTGTATCAGTGTGGGATGGAAGGTAGGATGGATGGAGGTCATCCCACAAAGGTTGTATCAGTGTGGGATTGTAGGTAGGATGGGTGGAGGTCATCCCACAATGGTTGTATCAGTGTGGGATGGAAGATAGGATGGATGGAGGTCATCCCACAATGGTTGTATCAGTGTGGGATGGAAGGTAGGATGGATGGATGGAGGTCATCCCACAATGGTTGTATCAGTGTGGGATGGAAGGTAGGATGGATGGAGGTCATCCCACAATGGTTGTATCAGTGTGGGAGGGAAGGCAGGATGGATGGAGGTCATCCCACAATGGTTGTATCAGTGTGGGATGGAAGGTAGGATGGATGGAGGTCATCCCCCAATGGTTTTTATCAGTGTGGGATGGAAGGTAGGGTGGATGGAGGTCATCCCACAATGGTTGTATCAGTGTGGGATGGAAGGTAGGATGGATGGAGGTCATCCACAATGGTTTTTATCAGTGTGGGATGGAAGGTAGGATGGATGGAGGTCATCCCACAATGGTTGTATCTGTGTGGGATGGAAGGTAGGATGGATGGAGGTCATCCCACAATGGTTGTATCAGTGTGGGATGGAAGGTAGGATGGATGGAGGTCATCCCACAAAAGGTTGTATCAGTGTGGGATGGAAGGTAGATGGATGGAGGTCATCCCACAATGGTTGTATCAGTGTGGATGGAAGGTAGGATGGTGGAGGTCATCCCACAATTGGTTGTATCAGTGTGGGGATGGAAGGTAGGATGGATGGAGGTCATCCCCCAATGGTTGTATCAGTGTGGGATGGGAAAGGGAGATGGATGGAGGTCATCCCACAATGGTTGTATCAGTGTGGGATGGAAGGTAGGATGGATGGAGGTCATCCCACAATGGTTGTATCAGTGTGGGGTTGAAGGTAGGATGGATGGAGGTCATCCCACAATGGTTGTATCAGTGTGGGATGGAAGGTAGGATGGATGGAGGTCATCCCACAATGGTTGTATCAGTGTGGGGTTGAAGGTAGGATGGATGGAGGTCATCCCACAATGGTTGTATCAGTGTGGGATGGAAGGTAGGATGGATGGAGGTCATCCCACAATGGTTGTATCAGTGTGGGATGGAAGGTAGGATGGATGGAGGTCATCCCACAATGGTTGTATCCCTGTGGGATGGAAGGTAGGATGGATGGAGGTCATCCCAATGGTTGTATCAGTGTGGGATGGAGGTAGGATGGATGGAGGTCCCCCCACAATGGTTGTATCAGTGTGGGATGGAAGATAGGATGGATGGAGGTCATCCCACAATGGTTGTATCAGTGTGGGATGGAAGGTAGGATGGATGGAGGTCATCCCCCAATTTGGGTTTTATCAGTGTGGGATGGAAGGTAGGATGGATGGAGGTCATCCCACAATGGTTGTATCAGTGTGGGATGGAAGGTAGGATGGATGGAGGTCATCCCACAATGGTTGTATCAGTGTGGGATGGAAGGTAGGATGGATGGAGGTCATCCCACAATGGTTTGCAGGAAGTCGTAGACGCTTACAGTTTCATGGGCTTGAACATCCAGGTTTGTGTAAGCTTAACAGATAGTAAATGGGGAACATTTATTTTTACTGGACATGCTGGTGATGTGTGTGTGTGCAAGGTAACATTGTTGATGTGTGTGTGTGCAAGGTAACATTGTTGATGTGTGTGTGTGCAAGGTAACATTGTTAAATGTGTGTGTGTGCAAGGTAACATTGTTGATGTGTGTGTGTGCAAGGTAACATTGTTGATGTGTGTGTGTGCAAGGTAACATTGTTGATGTGTGTGTGTGCAAGGTAACATTGTTGATGTGTGTGTGTGCAAGGTAACATTGTTGATGTGTGTGTGTGCAAGGTAACATTGTTGATGTGTGTGTGTGCAAGGTAACATTGTTGATGTGTGTGTGTGCAAGGTAACATTGTTGATGTGTGTGTGTGCAAGGTAACATTGTTGATTGTGTGTGCAAGGTAACTTTTGTTGTTTGTGTGTGTGTGTGCAAGGTAACATTGTTGATGTGTGTGTGTGCAAGGTAACATTGTTGATGTGTGTGTGTGCAAGGTAACATTGTTGATGTGTGTGTGTGCAAGGTAACATTTATGGAAGACTGGCCACCCAAGAAAGGGAAGAACATTAAATAACAAAAAGGCACAATACCGTGACTGGAACGATACACAAATAACCCGCACATAAAAGACAGAAGCTTACGACGACGTTTCGGTCCGACTTGGACCATTGACAAAGTCACACTAACAGAGGAGGAGCAGGACGGCTATATATAGGCAGGAAGAGGTCGTCGTAAGCTTCTGTCTTTTATGTGCGGGTTATTTGTGTAGGGAAGAACATTGCCTGTACTGAAGCAAGTTGCCTAATACTCAAGACATACAAGACTGTTATATATGAAATGAATATGTATGTGAAAATTTCTTCACTTGATGCATTATATACTGAAGGTTAACACTGTGTATAATAAGTGGTTTGTTAAAATGTTGATAAAAAAAAATGAAAACACTTATTGGCTGGATTATAATGTCATTATCATGCTATATCTTCATTAAAGTTCCACTGTTACTATGTAGTAACCTTTTTATAGTTGTATTATAACCAGTGCTTATTGTAACTGATATTGTATAAGTTACTGTAATACTGTAACTTACCTTTTTATAGTTGTATTATAACCAGTGCTTATTGTAACTGGTATTGTATAAGTTACTGTAATACTGTAACTTACCTTTTTATAGTTGTATTATAACCAGTGCTTATTGTAACTGATATTGTATAAGTTACTGTAATACTGTAGTTTAACTATTGCTTTCCTACATATGTACTTTTATTTTTTAAATATTGTTTTTATTATTTTTTACCTACTTAATAATAATAATAACTTTTATTTAAACATGATACATAGTTGTGCAAGGGATTATAGTCACTGGGTGAACATTGCAAAAGGCCTTCGTATGCAGAACATTGTGGGCAGCTTAAAATTAACTTAACATTAACTAAACAATGATATATTCAGTGGTAACAATGATATATTCAGTGTTAACAATGATATATTCAGTGTTAACAATGATATATTCAGTGTTAACAATGATATATTCAGTGTTAACAATGATATATCAGTGTTTAACAAAGATATATTCAGTGTTAACAAATGATATATTCAGTGTTAACAATGATATATTCACTGTTAACAATGATATATTCAGTGGTAACAATGATATATTCAGTGGTAACAATGATATATTCAGTGTTAACAATGATATATTCAGTGTTAACAATGATATATTCAGTGTTAACAATGATATATTCAGTGTTAACAATGATATATTCAGTGTTAACAATGATATATTCAGTGTTAACAATGATATATTCAGTGTTAACAATGATATATTCAGTGTTAACAATGATATATTCAGTGGTAACAATGATATATTCAGTGTTAACAATGATATATTCAGTGTTAACAATGATATATTCAGTGTTAACAATGATATATTCAGTGTTAACAATGATATATTCAGTGTTAACAAAGTATATTCATGGTAACAATGATATATTCAGTGTTAACAATGATATATTCAGTGTTAACAATGATATATTCAGTGTTAACAATGATATATTCAGTGTTAACAATGATATATTCAGTGTTAACAATGATATATTCAGTGTTAACAATGATATATTCAGTGTTTAAAAATGATATATTCAGTGTTAACAATGATATATTCAGTGTTAACATGGGTATATTCAGTGTTAACAATGATATATTCAGTGTTAACAATGATATATTCAGTGTTAACAATGATATATTCAGTGGTAAAAATAAAATAAACAAATTACAACATGAAGTAAAAATGAGTATTTTAAACAATGAAATTTGAATATTTCAATTAAGAATCATTATAGTCTAACAAATTTGTAGCAGAACAATGTATAACAAAATGATCAATATACTAAATGAAGTCATACAATTTATTAATCCGATCAAATCGAATAAAATCAATGATTTGTAGTGCAGAAAACAGGTGATATGGTCATTAGATGAGTAACTGTGCATTAATAAGAATGGAGTATTTTATTTGGTAATGTAATTAAAAATACATACTTTGATAGGGTCACAGCTTATACATTCATGAGATACAGTTATTCAGTATTTATCTAGTTGTGGGTGAGTAAGTGGTTTTTAAGAAGAGTCTTTAATTTATAAAGTGTTTCTTCTGTATTCACAGGTAATGAATTCCAAATTTTTGGGCCTTTTGTTGTGAATCAAATTTTTACATAGTGTGAGATGGACACGAGGAACATCAAAGAGTGATCTGTGTCTTGTGTTATGGTCATGTGTTCTGTTGAGGTTGGTAAGGAGATGTTTGAGGGGAGGGTTTATATCCGAGTTTAGTGTTCTATGTATGTAGTAGGCACAATAATAAGTATGGATGTCTTGTACAGTGAGTAAGTTTAGAGTTTTGAATATTGGTGGAGTATGTTGCCTGGAGAGGGAATTTGTTATCATTCTTACTGCAGCCTTTTGTTGGATATTTAATGGTCTGAGATGATTTATTATTGTTGAGCCCCATGCACAGATTCCATAGGTGAGATAGGAGTAAATGAGTGAGTGATATAGGGCCAGGAGAGCTGATTGTCGAACATAGTACTGTATCCTCGATGGTATACCTACGGTGACTCAAGAAATCGTAATGACACGATTGCAAACAAACCATACCCCCGGCCGGGATTGAACCCGCGGTCATAGAATCTCTTTGAGGCTCTATGACCGCGGGTTCAATCCCGGCCGGGGGTATGGTATACCTACGGTCTTGGATTATTATTATAATCAAAAAGAAGCGCTAAGCCACAAGGGCTATACAGCGCTGCAGGGCAAGAAGGAAGCGAGGGCATCAGGTGGCAAAAGGGAGGTGGATGAGTAATAGGTTACGGATAACAGCGGTGCAGTGGATGGTGAAAGGGTAAAGGGCAGCAAGAGACTGAGCTAGAAAGGGCTGAGGGGAGTGCGTAAGGTACGGTCTTGGAAACTTTCTTGGAAACTTGTTGTACATGTGTTTGAAATTTGAGTCTATTATCAAGATGGATTCCTAAGAATTTTCCCTCTGTGAGGTTTGCGATAGGTGATCCATTTATCATTATATTAAGAGGAACATCTTTACTTCTGTTTCCAAAGTGAATGAAGTGGGTTTTGTCAATATTGAAAGTAAGCTTGTTAATCATCATGCAGGTAGATATTTTCTGTAATTCAGTATTTATAGAATTAGTATGACTGGGCTTGGGTGAGAGAAGACGTACGTAGTGTCATCTGCAAATAGTGTGGGTGACTTAAGAAATCGTAATGACACGATTGAAAACAAACATACCCCCTGCCGGGATTGAACCCGCGGTCATAGAGTCTCAAAACTCCAGCCCGTCGCGTTAGCCACTAGACCAGCTAGCCACAATAAGATTCATCCAACTAGGTATATTTCTACACCATAGGAAGGTTAGCACAGGCACCTCTGTGACCACAAATGCAAGTTTTTACAGACGAATCTCCAGCTAGCGTGGCCGTGACGAACTCTAGCTCAAGTCCCTTCACTGCCGTCAACATGACTTAAGAAATCGTAAGAAACAGCGGGTTCAATCCCGGCCGGGGGTATGGTTTATTTGCAATCGTGTCATTACTATTTCTTAAGTCATGTTGACGGCAGTGAAGGGACTTGAGCTAGAGTTCGTCACGGCCACGCTAGCTGGAGATTCGTCTGTAAAAACTTGCATTTGTGGTCACAGAGGTGCCTGTGCTAACTTTCCTATGGTGTAGAAATATACCTAGTTGGATGAATCTTATTGTGGCTAGCTGGTCTAGTGGCTAACGCGACGGGCTGGAGTTTTGAGACTCTATGACCGCGGGTTCAATCCCGGCCGGGGGTATGGTTTAATAGTGTGGGTTTGAGTAGTTGCGACGCATTTGGTAGATCGTTTATGTAAATGAGAAAGAGAAGAGGGCCAAGGACACTTCCCTGTGGGACATCAACTGTAATTGGTTGTGTAGAAGAGTTTGCTCCATTTGTGTACACATACTGGCTTCTGTTGCTAAGGTAAGACTTTAGGTAGTTGAGGGAGTGCTCTCTTATACCATAGTGTGATAATTTTATGTGCAACAAATCATGGTCAACTGTATCAAAAGCTTTATGGAAATCAGTGAAGCTCCCCAGTGAGACTTCTTTTTTCTCGAGTACTGTGTATATTTGTTCAAGCGTGTGTATAATAGCACCATTCGTATTTTTATTAGGCCTGAACCCAAACTGACAGGGGTTGAGTATGTTGTGGGAGATGAGGTAGGAATAGATTCGCTTATTAATTAATTTTTCAAAGATTTTAGAGATAAGGGGTAAGTTGGATATTGGCCTATAGTTATTCAAGTCTGCTTGATATCCTTTATGTATCAGGGTGACCCTCACTATTCTGAGAACTGTAGGGAAGATAGAGGATTCGATGGATTTGTTAATGAGTGTTGCAATGATTGGTGAAAAGTTATTGTACTTAAGTGTAGACCTTGTTGTAGCGTACTAACTTATGAAAGTATTACCTGTGAAATGTTAATGTATAATTACAAGTACAAAGCCTCAATTGTAACAACAATGGTAGGGGCAGGTGGCCAGTAATGATGATGGTGATGAATATAAAGATGGAGGTTATGTGCCATGATGTTATAATATGGGGAGAATTCTGTAACCAATGGATTTTTGTCATTTGTTTCCAATCGGTTGACCCAGCGGATTTTATCCTGTATTTCTGTGGCCTGTTAAATTCAAGGGTTTGCCCATACACAAAAATTCAATATGTCACATTCACTGATCTAATTATAGTCAAGGCATTTTAACTGTATATACTAACTAGTTTCTGTTGTTGGACACTTCTACTGGTATCTAATATTTCGGGCTCTTTCAGCATTCTGATGTGCTTGCTCTGCTGGTAAACCCATCATAGGAGGGAAGGCCTTTGATTCATGGAACTGGAGATACCCATCCCCTGGATCAAAATTGTCTACCATTCCCTGGGTACTGAATAAAACCCTTTTGGGTTTAGCATTTCCTCTGATCATTTATTATATTTAGAGGGAAATGCTTAAAATAGAAAAACATATAGAACCTTGAGGAATGAGTAGGTGGGTTCTGTTTTTAGGAAGGAGAACTGGTGAAATGCTGCAAGCCTCAAGAAAACCTTTACCCAAGTATCAACAACCTTCCCCAATGGAATATTTTAAGTTCATAGGTAAGCATTATAAATCAAGGGGTTTTTATACAAACACTAAAATTTCGTGACAAGTCACAGGGACTAATTTTTGAGTCCTGTGGACTGGTCAGGGGAACTCAAAAATGGGATTTGCCTCTTTCGCATGTCTAGGACATATTTCCTCTGCAGCATGTCCAGGACATATTTCTCTTCAGCATGTCACTGGGCATTATTTCCTCTTCAAGCATGTCACAGGACAATTCCTCTTCGCAGGTAAGGACATATTTTCCTCTTTAGCATGTCACCAGGACATAATTTCTCTTAAACATGTCACAGGACATTATTTCCTCTTTAGCATGTTACAGGACATATTTCCTCTTTAGCATGTCCAGGACATATGCCTCTTTGCTGTCACAGGACATATTTCTCTTTTGCTTTGTCCACGGAACATTTTTCCTCTTCAGCATGTCACAGGACATATTTCCTCTTTAGCATGTCACAGGGCATATATCCTCTTCAGCATGTCACAGGACATATTTCCTCTTTAGCATGTCACAGGACATATTTCCTCTTTAGCATGTCACAGGACATATTTCCTCTTTAGCATGTCACAGGGCATATTTCCTCTTTAGCATGTCACAGGACATATTTCCTCTTTAGCATGTCACAGGACATATTTCCTCTTTAGAATGTCACAGGGCATATTTCCTCTTTAGCATGTCACGGGACATATTTCCTCTTTAGCATGCACAGGGCATTTTTTCCTCTTTAGCATGTCACAGGGCCATATTCCTCTTTAGCATGTCACAGGGCATATTTCCTCTTTAGCATGTCACAGGACATATTTCCTCTTTAGCATGTCACAGGGCATATTTCCTCTTTAGCATGTCACAGGGCATATTTCCTCTTTAGCATGTCACAGGGAAATATTTCCTCTTTAGCATGTCACAGGACATATTTCCTTTTTTAGCATGTCACAGGGCCCATTTCCTCTTTGCATGTCACAGGGATTTTTCCTCTTTAGCATGTCACAGGGCATATTTCCTCTTTTCATGTCACAGGACATTTTCCTCTTTAGCATGTCACAGGACATATTTCCTCTTTAGCATGTCACAGGGCATATTTCCTCTTTAGCATGTCCCAGGGAAATATTTCCTCTTTAGCATGTCACAGGCATATTTCCTCTTTAGCATTCACGGGACATATTTCCTCTTTAGCATGTCACAGGACATATTTCATCTTCAGCATGTCACAGGACATATTTCCTTTTAGCATGTCACAGACATATTCCTCTTTAGCATGTTCAAGGGCATATTTCCTCTTTAGCATGTCACAGGACTTTTTTCCTCTTCAGCATGTCACGGGGCATATTTCCTCTTTAGAACTCACAGGGCATATTTCCTCTTTAGCATGTCACAGGCATATTTCCTCTTTAGCATGTCACAGGGCTTTATTTCCTCTTAGAAAGTCACAGGACTTATTTCCTCTTTAGCATGTCACAGGGCATTTTTCCCTCTTTAGCAGTCACAGGGCATATTTCCTCTTTAAAGCATTCACGGGCATATTTCCCTTTAGCATGTCACGGGGCATATTTCCTCTTTAGCATTTTCACAGGCATATTTCCTCTTTGGCATGTCCGGGGATATTTCCTCTTTAGCACGTCCACCCCTTTGCTTTTGCTGCCCTGCCCTTTCCCGTGGTTTAGAACTTTCCACCCGGGGCAGGGGCTGTTTGGCCCCTTTGTTTTTAAGCAACGCCCCCTGCAGGTTTGACGACCTTCGGGGTTTAGCACGCCCAGCCGGGGCAGTGCTGTTTTCCCTTTTGGGGGGGGGGGGTTTAGCACCCCCAAACCCGGGTGCAGTGCTGCCCGGACCTTTGGGGTTCAGCACGTCCACCCGTGCAGGCTGTCTGACCTTTGTGGTTTAGCCCCCAGCCAGGGCAGGGGCCTGTCGCCTTTGTGTTTAGCACGCCACCGTGCAGTGCTGTTTTACCTTTGGGGTTTTTTTAGCACGCCCACCCTTTGCAGTGCTGTCTGACCTTTGGGGTTCACCCACGTCCACCCTTTGCATTTGGCTGTTCCCTTTTGGGGTTTTAGAAACGTCCAGCCGTGATTGCTGTCTAAACCTTTTGGGGTTCAGCACGTCCACCGTGCAGTGCGTTGACCTTTGGGGTTTGGGCACGTCCAGCGTACATTTGCTGTTTTGACCTTGTGGTTTAGCACGTCCAGCCGTGAAAGTGCTGTCTGACCTTCGTGGTTTAGACGCCCCAGCCGGAAAGGTGGTGCCCTGCCCTTCGGGGTTTAGCACTCCACCCGTGCAGTGCTGTCTGACCTTCGGGGTTTAGCACGTCCGGGCCGTGCATTTGGTTTGTTGACCTTCGGGGTTTTTGGCAGGGTCCAGCCGTGCAGTGCTGCCCTGACCTTTGTGGTTTACACGTCCACCGTCCCGTGCTGTCTGCCCTTTCGTGGTTTAGCACTTTCCACCTTTGGGCAGTGGTGTTGACCTTGGGGGTTTTTAGGCACGTCCAGCCGTGCAGTGCTGTCTGACCTTTGTGGTTTAGAACTTTCCCCGGGCCCCGTGCGGGTCTGACCTTTGTGGTTTAGAACGCCCAGCCTTTGCAGTGCTGCCCTGCCCTTTCGGGGTTTTTGCACGTCCACCCTTGCGTGGTGCCCTGCCCTTTTGGGGTTTTAAGCCGTCCAGCCGTGAAGTGTTTGTCTGCCCTTTCCGGGGTTTTTAGCCGTCCAGCCGGCAGTGTTTGTCTGACCTTCTGGTTTGAAATACCAGCCTTTTGCAGTGTGTCTGACCTTCGTGGGTTTAGCACCCCCCAAAGCCTTTGCAGTGCTGTCTAAAATTCGGGGTTTAGCAGGGCCCAAAGCCGTAAAGTGCTGCCCTCCTTTCGGGTTTAGCACGTCCGGGCCGTGCATTTTTTTTGGGCTTTTGACCTTTTGGTTTAGCAGCCCCAGCCTTGCAGTGCTGTCGGGACCTTCGGGTTTCCCCCAGCCCACCCTTTTGCAGGGGCGTCTGACCTTGGGGTTTTGAAAGTCCAGCCGTGCAGTGCTGTTTTAAACCTTTTGGGGGTTTAGCACGTCCACCCAGGCAGTGCTGTCTGACCTTCGTGGTTTAGCACGTCCAGCCGTGCTTGTTGGTCTGAACCCTGAGGTTTGCACCCCAGCCGGGCAGTGCTGCTGCCCCTTCGGGGTTTTTTAGCCCCCCAGCCGGCAGTGCTGCCCTGCCCTTTTCGGGGTTTTGGGAAAGTCCGGGCCGTGCATTTGCTGCCCCTGACCTTCGTGGTTTAGCAGGGTCCCCCTTTGGCAGGGGCTGTCTGACCTTCGGGGTTTTTTAGCACGTCCACCGTGAGTCCCTGCCCTGATTTTGGGGTTTTTAGCACGTCCGCCGTGCAGTGCTTTAAACCTTTTGGTGGTTTAGCACGTCCAGCCGTGCAGTGCTGTCTGACCTTTTGGTTTAGAAACGTCCCGGCCGTGGGGTGCTGTTTTTACCTTCGGGGTTTTAGCACGTCCAGCCGGGGCAGTGTTTGTCTGACCTTCGGGTTTAGCACGTCCAGCCGGGGCAGTGCTGTCTGCCCCCCTTCCCCCGGTTGGTTTTTTTTTTTTTAGCACGTCCACCCGGGTTGCAGTGTTTGGCCCTGACCTTCGTGGTTTAGCCGTCCAGCCGTCCCAGTGCTGCCCTAAACCTTCGGGGTTTGCCAACGTCCAGCCGGCAGTGCTGGGGTCTGATCTTCGTGGTTTTAGCCCCCACCGTGCGGGGTGCTGTCTGATTTTTTGGGGTTGTTTAGCCGCCACCCGTGCAGGGGCTGTTGACCTTTGGGGGTTTAGCACTTTCCCAGCCGTGCGGGGGTTTGTCGGGCCCTTTTTGGGGGTTTAGCACGCCCCACCGTCCCAGGGGCCTGCCCTGACCTTCGGGGGTTTTTACCCGTAGTTTTTGTTTGAAAGTAGTAGCCCAGGAATTGCATAAGGACTTTGGTTATTTTAGTAAAAAGTTTAAAAAACATAGTTTTTTTACTATGGTGGGGAAATTTTTAAACATGTAAAAAGTTATACAGAAACTAGAAAAGGGGACTGTGTGCCTTTGTACAGAAAAAGGTTTTTCTTGACCCCCAAAAACGGACAAAATCCTCCCCTTCCTTGGATTCAACCTAAATTCTTCCTTTTTCCCTGGGTGTTGTACCCAATAGGGGTACCTTGCGGATGGGGGGGAAACTTCTCTCTTTTTTAAAATTTTGGTAGCCATGGGGGTCCCCTTGCAGGATAGGTAGCACTTCTCTCTGTTTAGAATATTGTACCCATAGGGGTCCCCCTTGCGGGAAATGGGTACCCTTTTTTCCCCCTTGTTAAAATATTGTACCCCGGGTTTACCTGCAGGAAAAGGTAGCACTTCTCTTGTTAGAAATTGTAGCCTTTAGGGGTCACCTTGCAGGTTTAGGTAGCACTTTTTCCCCTGTTAAATTTATTGTAGCCATAGGGGCCCCTTGCGGAAAAGGTACACTTCTCCCTTTTTAGAATTTTTGTAGCCATGGGGGTCACCTTCAGGATAGGTACATTTCCCCCCTTTTTGAAAAATTTAGCCATAGGGTCACCTTGCGGGATATTTAGCATTTCCCCCCCCTTTTAAAAATATTGTAGCCATAGGGGTCACCTTGCAGGATGGTAGCATTTTCTCCCTGTTAGAAAAATTGTACCTTTGGGGTCACCTTGCAGGTTTGGGTTAGCACTTCCCCCTGTTAGAATATTGTAGCCATAGGGGTAAACCTTGAAGGAAAAGGTACCTTCTCCCTGTTAGAATATTGTAGCCCAAAACGTCCCCTTTTGCAGGATAGGAGAAATTCCCCCTTTTAGAAAAAGAAACCATAGGGGTCACCTTGCAGGATAGGTAGCACTTCCCCTGTTTAAATTTGTAGCCATGGGGGTAAAACCTTGCGGGAAGGTAGCACTTTCCCCCTGTTAGAATTTTGTAGCCATAGGGGTCACCTTGCGGTTTGGGTTTGCACTTTCCCCCGGGTTGGGAATATTTTTAGCCATAGGCGTCCCCTTTGGCGGGTGGGAAAAAGCTTTTTCCCCCCTGAGAATTTTGTACCCAATAGGCTAAACCTTGAAGGATGGTAGCACTTCCCCCTGTTAAAAATTTTGTAGCCATAGGCGCCCAACCTTGCAGGATAGGTAGCATTTCTCCCTTTTAGAATATTGTACCCCATAGGGGTCCCTTGCGGATAGGTAGCATTTCTCCCTGTTGAATATTGTAGCCATGGGGCCCACCTTGCAGGATAGGTAGCACTTCCCCCTTTTGAATATTTTTAACCCAATGGGGGTCACCTTCCCGGTTTGGGTTTAACTTCTCCCTTTAGAAAATTGTAGCCATGGGCCCCGCCCACCTTGCAGGATAGGTAGCACTTTTTCCCTGTTAGAATTTTGAAGCCATGGGGCGCCCCTTAAAAAGGATAGGTAGCACTTCCCCCGGTTAAATTTTTGTAGCCATAGGCGTCCCCTTGCGGGTGGGTTTAGCACTTCTCCCTGTTAAATTTTTGTAGCCTTTGGGTTTTAACCCCTTTGCGGGATAGGTACCTTCTCCCTGTTAGAATATTGTACCTTAGGCGTCCCCTTTGCAGTATAGGTACATTTTCTCCCTGTTAGAATATTGTAGCCATAGGGGCCCCTTTGGGGATGGGTGCCCTTCTCCCTGTTAGAATTTTTGTAGCCAAGGGGTCACCTTGCGGGATGGAAAGCACTTCCCCCTGTTAAATATTGAAAGCCATAGGGTCCCCTTGCAGGATAGGTAGCACTTCTCCCTGTTTGAATATTGTGGGCCAAATAGGCTCACTTTGCAGGATAGGTAGCACTTCTCCCGGGTTAAAGAATATTTTTAGCCATAGCGCCCCACCTTGCGGATATTTTGACTTCTCTTTTTAAAGAATATTGAAAGCCATAGGGTCCCCTTTGCGGATGGGTTTAGCACTTCCTCTTTTAAAGAATTTTGTAGCCATAGGGGTCCCCTTGCAGGATAGGAAAAGCACTTCTCCCTTTTTTTAGAAATATTGAAAGCCATAGGCGTCCCCCTTGGCGGGAATGGGTTAGCACTTTCTCTGTTAAAATATTGTAGAAATGGGGGGCACCTTGCAGGATAGGTAGCACTTCCCCCTCTTTTTGAATATTGTCCCAAATAGGGGTTTCCCCTTTTGCGGATAGGTAGCACTTCCCCCTGTTGGGAATTTTTGTAGCCATAGGGGTCACCTTGCAGGATAGGTAGCACTTCTCTCTGTTAGAATATTGGCCATAGGCTCCCCCTTGCAGGATAGGTAGCACTTCTTTTGTTAGAATTTTGTAGCCTTGGGCGTCACCTTGGGGAAATGGGGGTAGCACTTCTCCCTTTTTAGAATATTTTTGCCATAGGGGTCCCCTTTGGCAGGATGGGTTTAGCACTTCTCCCTGTTAAAAATATTGTGTCATGGGGGGTCCCCTTGCGGGTAGGAAAGGAAATTCTCCCTGTTAAAAATTTTGTAGCCATAGGGGTCACCTTGCGGGGATAGGTACCCTTCCCCCCTGTTGGGATTTTGTGGGCCAAATAGGGGTAAACCTTGCAGGATGGGGAGCACTTCCCCCTGTTAGAATTTTTGTAGAAAGGGGGTCCCTTGCAGGTTTTGGTACACTTTTCCCTGTTAAAAATATTGTACCATGGGCGTCCCTTGCAGGAAAAGGTAGCACTTCTCCCTGTTAGAATTTTTTACCCCTGGGGGCCCCTTGCAGGTAGGACATTTTCCTCTAAAAATATAGTGCCATAGGGTCCCCTTCAGGATGGGTAGCCCTTTTTTCTCTGTTAGAAAATTGTGGCCTTGGGGGTCCCCTTGGCAGATGGGTTAGCATTTTCCCCCGTTAAAATATTTTAGCCATAGGGGTCACCTTGCAGGATGGGAAAGAACTTTTTCTCTGTTAAAATATTGTAGCCAAAGGGGTAAACCTTCCCCGGGATAGGTAGCCTTCTCCCTGTTAAAAAAATTGAAACCCAAAAGGGGGGTCCCTTCGGATAGGAAGCACTTCTCCTGTTAGAAATTTAGCCTAGGGGCCCCTTTGCAGGATAGGTGGGCCCTTCTCTCTGTTAAATTTTGTAGCCATAGGGGTCACCTTGCGGGAAAGGTGCACTTCCCCTTTTTAAAAAAATTAATTGTACCCAAAGGGGTACCTTGCGGGATAGGTACACTTCTCCCGTTAGAAATTTTGTAGCAATGGGCGCCACCTTTGCAGGTTGGGAAACACCCTTTCTCCCTGTTGGGAATATTGTAGCCATGGGGGCCGTCCCCTTGCAGGATAGGTACACTTCTCTCTTTTAGAATATTGTGCCATGGGCGTCACCTTGAAATTTTACCCACTTCTCTCGGGTTAAATTTTGGACCATAGGCTCACCTTGAAAGGTGGGGTACCCCTTTTCTCCCTTTTTAGAATTTGTACCCATGGGCGTCACCTTGCAGGTTAGGAAAGAAATTCTCCCTTTTAAAATTATTGAAACCATGGGGGGGTCCCCTTGAAGGATGGGTTTAGCACTTCCCCTCTTTTTTAGAATTTTTGTAGCCATAGGGGTCACCTTGCAGTAGGTAGACTTCTCTCTTTTAGAAATTGTACCCTTTGGGTTTCCCCTTGGGGGATGGGTTTAGAAATTTTCCCTCTTTAGAATTTGTAGCCATATGGGTCACCTTGCAGGATGGGTTTAGCCTTCTCCCTTTTTTAAGATTTTTGAAGCCAAAAGGCGTCACCTTGCGGGGATAGGTACCCCTTCTCTCTTTAGAATATTGTGATGGGGGGTACCTTTGCAGGATAGGCAGCACTTCTCTTGAAAGAATTTTTGTACCCTTAGGCGCACCTTCGGGAAACGGTTTGCACTTCTCTCTTTTTGAAATAAAAGGAAAAAAGGCAATTGGGTTGATCGTAGGAAGAAGAGTCCAATTTCTTTGATTAACCAACCTCCTTCTTTAAACATTAAAAAGGGGGGTAAAAAACCCATAGGGGCCCACTTTAAATCAGTAAGTGTAAACCTAAAGGGCCCATTTTACAATAAAAACTAAGCACCATCCCCAAAAGGGCCCTCAGTTCACTGTATAACCTGCTTAATTTTTATTATAATTTAAACAGGTTTAAAAGGGTTTAAACCCTTTTTCCGCACCGTGCCTCAATTTTTGAGGCACCAAAAGTATGGTTTTCCCTGGGGCCCCCCGGACAAAAAAGCCCTAAACTCCCAGAGACTTTTTTCCCCATCCAGCCAAACACCCCAAATTTTGGGGGGGCTTGAAGGTGGCGGGCCAATTGGGGTTTTTGTCCTCTCCCATTGGCTGGGAGCTCCTCGAGTTTTCAGTAATGCTTGAAAAGTTGAAGGGGCAACATTTCGACCCTCACTCTATGATATTTCCCAAATTTTCCCCACTCCCGAATGGGCGGAAAACTTTGAAAAGTGTTTTCCCGTTTTATTAATTTTAATTTTTAACCTCAAATTTTTAGATGCAAATGAATTGCCTGAAGCATTGAGAAATAAAAAATAAATGCACTTGAAGTTTTTTTTCCTTTTTGGGATCAATATTGAGGCCCGGCCTGACAATGGTAGATTAACACTTTCTGTTTTTGTATCAAAATTTTTGGCCCCCCCTGGAAAAATGGTTATAAAAATGTGCCAATGAAGGTATCAAAATTTCTTTGGGTTAAAAATTTTCATAAATTGGGGCCGCTTTGTCACTGATTAAACTAAAAAAATTGGGATGCGGGAAACAAAAATTTATTAAAATTTTTATTTAAAATTTTTCCCTTTTAAATTTATCAAATTTGCTCAAATGGAATGCTCATTTTGTGTTTTCTTTTTATTTCAGTTTTTAAAACAAATGGTTTTATGGATCAAGGGCTTTAAAAAAAAGGGATTACAAAATCCAGAGTTACTATGACATTTACCCCCAATGAGGAAATGGATTCTGGGGTGATTATGGGGCCACAGGGAGGGAAACTTCTTCTTTTAAGTGAAAAAAGAACAAGGGAAAATTTTTCTAAGAGAAGTGGGAAGTTAAAATTAAAAAAAAGAAATGTAAAGAAAACAAAACGTTTTTAAAATTTCGAGGTTGAGGTAGATGAAACAACTTTTCAACAACACTAATGCCACTTGGGGGCAAACTTGACAAAAAAATACTCCATTATTTAAATACGAACCTGAGGTACCAACACAGAGGAGGAGAAAAAAATGCCTAAAAATTTTCCAAGGGGTTGGGTTTTTTTGCCTTTCAAAAACTTTTGGACCACACAAAGGGCCAGTGCATTTATGCAGATAACTTTTTTTACCCCGTTTACCCCAGTGAAATAACTGCATGCTACTTTTAATTTGCAGGTACACAGGCACTGCGGGGCAGATGAATTGGAAAAACCACCAAATTTTTCTGTCAATTTAATGGAAAAAAAAAAAAAAAGGTGAAAAGGGGTTGGGTATGGGTTACTGTTCATTGGGAAAGGGGTCCTTGCTGTAGTTGGGAAAACAGTAAGGTTTTTACTTTTTCTGGGCTAAAGATATTGGCAAACAACCCGTGGCAAAGGGTAAAGAGGAAAGCAAGGGGCCCCAAACAAAAGGTGGAATTTGACTGTCCTGCAGTGGGTAAAAAATTAAAATGCCCCCTTTGGGGGGATTTGATAAAATATATTTGTGCATCTTAAAGTCCCCCCACTCAAAGCAAAAAGCTGGTTCCCTGAGGGTCTTTTGGTTTTAACAATTTATCTTTTTTGTGTCCCAAAGGCCCGGTTGTTGTACAGGCGTGATGGGGGTTTCTTTGAAAAGAGATACATGAACCTCAAGGAATTTTTGGTTTTCCATCTCCCCCTTTTGCAAGAAAGTCAAACCCAAAGGGAAACCCAAAGGGCCTGGATCTTTCCCAAATTGTTTTAAATTAAGGTCTTTTTTTCACTTTAGACATTCCCAATTGGCATAGAAAAAAGGCCCCATGATACAAAAAATTTGATGAAAAACAAAAACCTTTGGGCCCGTTTCGCAAAGAGGCTTTCAAAGTAAACCCTTGCAACACCAAAACAAAAGGGGCCTACTCTTTCCCTTTTTTGTTTTTCCTTCCTTTCCCAAGGGTTTAAATTTTGTCTAAATTCAATGGGAATTGTTTCCGGGAAATTTCCCTAAGAACAACATGCTTAAAAATTCCCCTTTATAATTTTTTTTAACATTTTTTTTAATTTTTTTTTTAAAATGTCAATTACTAAAATGTGCCCAAAAATTTTTTGAAAACAAGTTTTTGTGCCTTTTTTTTACCCAAGTTGTTTATGAAAAACCTTAAATGTAAATTTATTTCTTTAATATCAGTTTTAGGCTGTTATGATTTTTTTTAGGGCAAATGCCTTTGTCAGGCTTGCATCAAATTTGAAAGCCCGATCTGTCCCTACCCGTTTTAAAAAAACCCTTTTTCGGGGGGTGCCTCATATTTTTTTGCGGGCCAAAAAGGGCATTTAAAGGCCCAAAAATAAAAAAAATCAAAAAATGACACAAAAAAAAAATGTCTTAGAAATTTCATAACGTCACAATTTTAGGTTGGGAATTGTTGCATCTGCTCAAATTAAAGGGGGCACGGGCCCCGGTTTAAAATTTTAAAGGGGAAAAATAAAATTTAGATTCCTTGGATCCCAAGACCCCCCATTTCATAAAGGCCAAAATTTTGCTACATTCCCGGTGGGGGGAGTGGGTAAACCTGTAGGAGTCATAGTGCCCGAGGGAAAAGGGAAGGGCCCGGGTTTTTTTAGGCTTGATCCAAAAATTTAAGCACAGAAGGGTTTAAATTCCCTTAACAACAAACAAACTATTTCCAAGTACAGGAAAAGGGGATTTAAGTCCTTGCTGGGCAACACTGACATACTACTACAGTCCTGCTGAAACCCCTGACATAATACTACAGTTCCCAGCTGACATCACTGAAAATAAATACAAAATTTCCCAAACTGACAAACACTGACAAACTCTACATTTCCCGCTGACATCATGACCCTAACTACTACAGTCCTGCTGACATCAAATGACAACTCAAGGCCTAGCTGAATCACTGACAACTACTACAGTCCCCAGCGAAAAACCTGACATACTACTACAGTCCCCGCGACATCACTGACATACTAAATACAGTCCTAAAAATTTACATCACTGACATACTAATACAGGGGCCCAGCTGACATCACAGACATACTAAACAGGCCTTGCTGCCCTCACTGACATTTCAACCCACAGTCCTAGGTTACTCACTGACAAAAACTACTACAGGCCTTTGGTGACATCATGACATAATACTACAGGCCTAGCTGACATCACTGATACTTCTACAGGCCCCAGTGACATCCCCGGGCAACCCACTACCCGTTTCCCAGCTGACATCACTGAAAATTTCTAATTTCAGTCTAGCTGGAAAATTTACTGACTACTACTAAATCCTAGCTGACATCACTGACAAAATACTACAGCCTACTGACATCACGACATACTACTACAGTCCTTGCTGACATCACTGACTTCTACTTCAGCCTAGCGAATCACTGCATACTAAAACCCGTTTCCCGCTGACATCACTGACAAACCCCTAAAAAGGCCCCGCTTAAAAACACTGACATACTAAATAACAGGCCCGCGACATCACTACATACTACTACAGGCCTAGCTGAAATCACTGACATTAATACAAAAGGGCCCAGCTGCATCCCCTGAAATACTACTACAGTCCAGCTGACATCAATGACATACTCAAAAGTCCTAGCTGACATCACTGACATGCTACTACAGGGCCCCTGACATACGGGCATACTACTACAGGCCAAGGGTACAACACGACATACTACTATATAGAAAGCTCCTTGTTATGTAAAAGGAATTCTGGGCCCAAAATTAAATCAGCTTTTTTCCCCGGAAGCCCCCAAAAATTTTTGAGGGGAAAAGGGCTGTTGAGTTTTCCTGGGAAAGTGTTGGTAAGCTATTAAATTTAAAGAATTAAGAGTAAGGGCAGAAAATAGGATAGGGAGATGAACAAGGGGGGGCCTTTTTGGAAAGGTAAAAGGGTGTTGGGCCAGGTTTTACAGTGAAACATAAAGGGGAAAAGTGTTTAATAAGGCAAAAAAGGTCTTTTGGCATTTATTTGGGTTTGGAAAAGGCTTTTTTGACAGGGTGGGGTAGGGGGGCAATGTGGGGAGAAAAGTTTCGGTGTTTTGGTTTTAGGAAAGGGAGGTTTTCGAAAGCAGGGGAAAAGTTTTTACGAAGGGGTAGGGGCTCAAGTTTGAGTATGTAGGAAAGAGGGGGAAATTTTTTTCCCCGAAAAAATAGGCCTTAGAAAAAGGAAGTGTGATGTCACCGTGGTTGGGTTTTTTTTTATTAAAAGATGGGGTTGTTTAAAAGAAAATTTAAAAGCGGGGTTTTTTGGGAAGAGGCGTGGGGTTAAAAAAAATAAAGGGAAAAAACACATTTAAATGGGATTTTAAAATAAGATAAGATAAGATAAGTTTTCGTTCGGGTTTTTAACCCCGACGGTTTTGCCCCCAGGATAAACCCCAAAAAAAGTTTAGTGCGGGTTAAACGAGGATGTCTAAATTATTTCCCTTGGGGGGCCCTTTTAAACTTGGGCCCCCAGGGATCGTTCCCCCACCAGTCGACTAACACCCCGGTACCTTTTGCTGCTAGGTGAACAGGGCAACAGGGGTAAGGGAAAAGTGTCGGAAAAGTTTCCAAACCCAAACCCGGGGAAACGAACCCGGGGCCCCCCATGTGTGAAGGGGGGAGCTTTAGCCACCAGGCTAAAAAAATTTTGAAAGAAGTTGCAAAGGTTTTGGGGGATGAATTTTTTAGGGTATGCAAAAGAAGAAAAATTTAAAAATGGAATTAAAGGGAAAAGGGAGGTTATGAGGATAACAAAAAGATTAGGTGATGAAAGATTGGATATCAGGTTGGAGGGAGAGAGTATAGAGGAGGTGAATGTATTCAGATATTTGGGAGTGGACATGTCAGCGGATGGGTCTATGAAAGAATGAGGTGAATCATAGAATTGATGAAGGGAAAAGGTGAGTGGTGCACTTAGGAGTCTGTGGAGACAAAGAACTTTGTCCTTGGAGGCAAAGAGGGAATGTATGAGAGTATAGTTTTACCAACGCTCTTATATGGGTGTGAAGCATGGTGATGAATGTTGCAGCGAGGAGAAGGCTGGAGGGCAGTGGAGATGTCATGTCTGAGGGCAATGTGTGGTGTGAATATAATGCAGAGAATTCGTAGTTTGGAAGTTAGGAGGAGGTGCGAGATTACCAAAACTGTTGTCTAGAGGCTGAAGAAGGGTTGTTGAGGTGTTCGGACATGTAGAGAGAATGGAGCGAAACAGAATGACTTCAAGAGTGTATCAGTCTGTAGTGGAAGGAAGGCGGGTAGGGTCGGCCTAGGAAAGGTTGGAGGGAAGGGGTAAAGGAGGTTTTGTGTGCGAGGGGCTTGGACTTCCAGCAGGCATGCGTGAGCGTGTTTGATAGGAGTGAATGGAGACAAATGGTTTTTAATACTTGACGTGCTGTTGGAGAGTGAGCAAAGTAACATTTATGAAGGGGTTCAGGGAAACCGGCAGGCCGGACTTGAGTCCTGGAGATGGGAAGTACAGTGCCTGCACTCTGAAGGAGGGGTGTTAATGTTGCAGTTTAAAAACTGTAGTGTAAAGCACCCTTCTGGCAAGACAGTGATGGAGTGAATGATGGTGAAAGTTTTTCTTTTTCGGGCCACCCTGCCTTGGTGGGAATCGGCCAGTGTGATAATAATAATAATAATGACCACACCAGTTGACTAAACACTCAGGTACCTATTTTACTGCTAGGTGAACATGCTCAGCAGGTGTCTTAAGGAAGCACGTCCTAACATTTCCAACTGTACTGGGGATCGATCCCTGGACCTCAGTGTGAGAGCTGAGTGCAGTAGTGATTGAGCTTCCTCGTCAGCATGAAGGTGCCTCCCTTGATGGGTTAATTAATAAAGGATCGCTGAGATACCCATGGTCTTTTCTTAAAATAGCAGCATGACTAGCAGATATATAGTTTGTTTTAATATTGTTTATTTCCCTGGCTGTCATAATATTTGACATTCAAGCAGTAAATACTGTCAATCATTGCCCTCTCTTACATCAGTTTCAGGTTTAAAACTTAATTTTTTTTTTTTTTTAACACCCCTTTTTCCCCTCAAAAAATTTTTCCTAAAAAGAAATTTTATTTTAATTTTTTAAAAGGGAAATTTTGAAAACCCTTAAATTTAAAATTTGGAATGCCTTTTGGGAATTCTTCAATAAAAAAAGTTGTTTGTTTGGATTTATTTAAAAAAACCTTTTTTTTTTTTCCAAACCCCTTTGGTGCCCTAAAACCCCAAAAAGAAATTTTTTCCCTATTTTAAAACCTTAAACAGCTGCCGGCTCCTTTTGAAGTTTTTTTGGAATTTTTTTTAATTAGTTTTCCCTAGTTGGTTTGGTTTAAATTTTTATTTCCCCAACAGGGCCGGGGGAATAGCGAAAAAGCCCCCTTATTTTTTTTCCCCATTTAGTTTGACCCCCCGGGGGTTGGGAAAACTTTATTTTCCCAAACCAGGCGTAATTGCGAAAACCTATGTTGAAAATTGGGGAAAAATTGGGGCGTCCCCGGAAAAAAACAAAGGAATTTTTTTTAAAACGACTTGCAACCAGGTTACGAGGGGTGGTGCGATCGGGAAACCCAAAAAACCCGGGTTAAAAAGCTTGCCGATTCGACCTTCACAAGTACCCGGACCTCCCCCCGGGTTAAAAACAGGGGGTTTTGGGGCGATTTATTTTGTATTGCATAACGGGGAAAATTGGGAAAGGTTCCCTTTTTAAACAAAAAAAAAAACAAAAAGGAAAAACCCCCCCCGCAGGGGAGATGGGGCAACTGGCCCGTATGCAGGGGGGCGCTGGAAGGAAACATAAACTGTTAAAAAACTTTTCGACACACAAATTCCTTCAAAAGTTGTTTTTAAGGGAATTTAGGGACTAAAGCCCCTATGGGGCCCCGGGGGCCCGGGGTGGTTTAAAGCTCCCACTTCACACACGGGGGGCCCGGGGTTTCGTTTCCCCCGGCGGGGGGAAACATTTCGACACTTTTTCCCTTACCCCTTTTTTTCCCCCTGTTAAACCTAGCAGAAAAATAGGTCCCTTTGGGTGTTTTTTGACTGGTGGGGGCGCATCCGGGGGGACAAGATTGAGGACCCCAAAGGGAAAAATTTAAAACAGTCCTCAAATGACGCACTGATTTTCTTGGGTTATCCGGGTGGCTAACCTTCCGGGTTAAAAATCCAAAACGAAATTTAATTTTATTTTATCTTAACTTATGGGGGGCAACAACGACGTGTCAGCTATTTTGGGTCATATGACCACAGACCCCTAACCCGGGAAAAAAAAAATTTCCCCCCCATCCCCAACAATACCCCCCCCCCATTTCGATGACATTCGCCTTTGCAAAAAAACCCCGGGGTCTAAACCCGCCCCAAACAAAAAAAAACCCCAACACCCCCCGTGGACTGCTTCCCAAGGAAAAAGGCAATTTTTCGGGGCTTTCCAGGAGCCCCAAACAAAAAGGAAACACAAAAGACAACGAAATAGGGGAATCCCAGGTTACAACCTATACAGATGTGACAGAGGGGAACAGACAAAAGGGGTGGAGTTGGCCTGTACTTCCCAGAGTCCCATTTTTTCCCACAGAACTGCTTAATGCCTAAAAAGATGTAAGGGGGAATTTTAAACAGTAAAGGTCGAAAACCCAAAAAACTAGCATTGTGGATCTAAAAAAGCCCCGGATGCAACACCCCCCAGAAATTTTCCCGGGAACAGCTGTTAAAAATTGACCACTGCCCGGGAAAAAACTTCCAGCTCCTGCACCCAAAAATTTTGCCCTGGGGATTTCAATTTAAGGACCAAAAATCGGGAATAAAGCAAATAATTTTGTTGCAGTAAAAAACACCAGGGGGCAACTCTTTGAAACTCAAAACCAAAACAAACCCTTTTTAAACTCTGAAACAAAATTAAATTTAAAACCGAAAAATAATAGAGCCTACTAACGGGGAAAATACACTAAATTTCATCTTCACAAAAATGATGATCTGATAAAAAAAAATGTCCCCCATATCAAAAACCCCAAATATACTCAGATCAGAACAAAAATTAAAAGGTTCAGACATGATGCGTGGACCCCCAGACCGCCCAAATGGGGACTAGTCCCCGAGGGAGCTTTCACCAAATTCAATTAAAATAACAAAAACAAAAAGGGGGACCAAAAAACCCAAGTCCAAACCCCGATTAAGCGGGGAAGTTTATACAAAAGAAACACAGACCCCAACTTATGCCTAAACAGATTAACTTGGTGGCACCGATGAAAGCACAAGGCTTATTCCTCAAAGAAAAAGGAGGAGTAGAGGGAAAAAATAGAAAGAGACGGGGGTTTTTCCCCTTTCCCGGGCGACGGAAAAAATAACAAAGCGGCAAAAAAGAGGCCCAAAATATCAAAAATGCGTGGGAGACACTGGTCAGAGAAATGGGCAAGCATCGAACTTAACCCTAAAGGAATTTTTATAGGAATAAAGGAATCGCGGGAAAAACCAAAAAATCCATAAATGAAAGGGAAAGAAACCCAAAGAAATTTTTTCCCCCTATGCCAAATCAAAGTCGAAAAAACCGTCCATTTTTGGGCCCCTCCCAAAAACAAAAAGGGCCTTTCCCAAATGACACAAGGAAATAAAGTGACCCTACTCAAGTCCCAATATGACTCATTTTTTTTCAAGCCGCAAACCAGACGAGAGTCGAAGTTTCAAAATTATTTTTTTATGAAGAGCCAAAAAAATTTTTGGGTAACCCCAACCAAATCCGATTTTTATCCTGACCCCAAAATACTTCGAACAGGCGAAAAATTGACATCCCCTTTGCACCGCCCCAGGGCCAGGAACCCCCGGGTTCATCAAGAACTGCAAAAAGCCCCCTATCACGGGGCCTTTTCCCCCAACCTATGGAGAGGGAGCATGGAAACGGGGGTCGTCCCCATTTAAATTAAAAACAACAGACATAGCCCCCCCCCACAAAGGGGGTAGTAAAGCAACAGCAAAGAACTACAGACCGATAGCAAACATCCCATACCCTAAAAATCTTTAAAAGGGCCTAAGAAGAAAATTTTACCACCCATCTAAAACCCATCATTTAAAACAACCCAGGGCAACATGGGTTTAAAAACAGGTCGCCCCTGCCCTGTCTCAACTTTTGGATCATTTAAGACAAGGTCCTAAATGCACTAAAAAGACAAAAAAAATCAGATCCAATATATAAGCCCTTTGCAAAAGCCTTTCAAACAAGTGTGACCAAGGCTAATACGCAAAAAATGCTGTTAAAGGAAAAAAAGGGAAAAAATGGGCCCCGAGGGAAACAAAAATTTTCCCTCACAACAGAACACAGAGAGAGTCTAAACAGAGAAAAAAAAAAAAAGTCCGAGGCAGCTAGGGGAAAAAAAAAAGCCCCTTTTTTCCCCCACAAGGAAACAGAAACCTCCTCCCATTTTTGTTCCTCATCCCATATCCGACATAGACAAGGATGTCAGCCACAGCACCGTGTCTTCCTTTGCAAAAAGACACCCAAAACTGCATGAAAAAAGTTTCTTCCTTTGCAGCCCACTGCAAGGCTCCAGGCAGACTCAACCAAATTTTTTTTCAGGGGGCTGCAGAAAAAAAATATGAATTTTCAACGATGAAAAATTTCAATTACTCAGATAAGGTAAAAAAACGGGGAAAATTTAAAAATTTTTCTTTCAGAGACAAAAAAAATTTTCCCGGGCCACAAAATAGAGAAAAAAACCCAACTTTCAAAGACCGGGGAGTGATCATTCGGGGGATCTCCCCTTAAAGGGAACCATAACAGTATCAATCGCATCTGCTAAAAAAAATGACAGGATGGATAATGAAAACCCTTTCCCAAAACTAGGGGGGGCCAAGCCCATGTTTGACCCCTTTTTAAAGGTCATTTTGTTCTATCTGGGGCTGGAATATTGCGAAACACTAACAGCCCCTTTTCAAGGCAGGGGAAATTGCTGACCTAGAAAATGACAGAGAACCTTCACGGCGCGCAAAAACGGAGATAAAACACCTAAATTACGGGGAGCGCTTGAGGTTCCAAAACCTGTTTTCCCCGGAAGGGCAGGGCGGAAGATACATGATTATATAAAACCTGGAAAATCCTAGGGGGACTAGTACCGAATTTTTGCACACAAAAATTTCACCCCCTCTACAAAGAAAAAGGGACTTGGCAGACGATGCCAACCCCCCCCAAAAAAAAGCGGGGGTTCACTAGCACGTTAAGAGACCATACAATAAGTGGGGGCCCGAGACTTTTAAACTGCCCCCACATCCCAAAAAGGGGGGATTACCCAGACCCCGGAAAGTCTTCAAGCGGGGCACGGAAACAAGCACCTAAAGTGGGTTTCCTGACCAGCCCTGGGGGGCTCGTACGTTGATTTGCGTCAGCCCGCACAAAAAGCTTTTTGATCAGGCTCTGATCCACCAGGGGGCCCTGGCACTAGGGCCGGCCCCCGGGGGGGGTTTTACCCCCGGAACTCCCTCCCCTTAAAAAACCAGGTAAACATCGAGGGGCAGTTGGGAAAACGAAGTGGGGACCCGGGATAAAGCAACGGCAAAAAGCAGCCCTTTGGGGGAGGTTTGGCGACCCATTTGGTTTGTTTTGTTTAATATTTTTTTAAAGCACCCCATACCCATCCTGTGGGGGGTTTGTCAAAAGATTACAGAGGTACATAATTGGGCCAGGGAAATGGGTCCAAAGTTTTGAAAACTGAGCAAGTTTTTAGAGGTAATGAAATCACCCAAAAAACAAAAGGGAATGACCACAATTTAAAAAAGGTAATTTAACTCACAATTTACAAAGGTAATAACTCACAAATTTAAAAAAAGGGAAAAGAACCCCCAGGTAGGACGGGCCCAATCAAGACAAGTTACAAAGGTATTTACAGATTACAGAGTACCCCTAATGGGGCCAGGGACTGGGCTCCCAAAGTTTTGATAGCTGAACAAGGGACAAAGGAAAGACCCCACAAGGGTTTTTTTTTCAAAGGTTTAAAGAATTTTTGTAAGAAAAGGTTACTTACGTTTATAAAATGGCACAATCAAAACAAATTTTTGTGGGAATGACAATTCACACTTCCCCACCCGGTCAAAAACTGAAATGAGTTATTGGTGGGAAATATTGATTGTTGGGAACACACACACACACACACAACACAACACACACACGACACACACACACACACACCCCACCACACCCACACACACACACACGCACGCACAAAACCACCCCGCAACCCACAAAAAGGTACACAAAACACACACACCCACACAAAACACACACACACCACACACACACACAAAAACAAAACACACACACACACACAACACACACGGGGAGTTTGGGGGACATGATAACGACATACAAAATACTGAGAGGAAAATTTACAAGGTGGGCAAAGACAGGAAAGTTTCCCGAGATTGGAAAAACAGTAACAAGGGAACAGTTGGAAGCTGAAGACACAGATGAAAACACAGGGAATTTTGGAAGTATTTTCAGGGCCCCAGAGTAAATCAGTAAGGGAAAAAGTTTTTTGGGGAAGGCGATGTGGGAAAGGGAGGGCCAAACATAGCTTTAAGCAGAAAGGGATGATAAAGCCCCACGGCTCAGGGGGGATTTACCTAATAGTGATCAGTTTTGGGAAAAAGGGCCCCCGGGGCCAAAAGCTCGGACTCGACCCCCCCCAAACCCCAACTAGGTGTACACGCCACACCACAACCCCAAACACAAACCTTTCCCCTCCCCACCTTTTCCCTTTACTCCCCCCTCCCCCCTATCTTCCCCTCTCCCCCCCCCTCCCCATTTCCCTCTCATAGCCTTTTTTCCCTCCCCTTCCCCCCCACTCCCCCTCCCCTCTCTCCCCCTCTCTCATCCACTCATCTTCTTCTCCTCTCTTCCCTCTCCCCCTCTTTTCTCTCTCTATCTCTCCTCTCCTCATTCACTAACCCTATCCCTCACCCTCCTCTTATAGGGGTTTTTTCCCTGTACTTTTCCCTTTTTTTAATTTAAATACCCCTCCCTCGCATTTCTCTCTCTCAATAGCCTTTTTTCCCCCACCTCCCCTTTTTCCCCCCTCTTCTCCCCTCCCCTCTCTTTCTCCCTCCTCCAAAACCCTTTTTCTCCCCCCCCCTCACCCTTTTCCCTCCTCTAGCCTTTTTGTTGTGGAAAAAAAAAAAAAAAAAAATAAAAATGGGGGGCCCAGAGGAAAGGGAAAAAAAAAGATCTGGTGGGGCGAACCATAAAAGGGAAAAACTGGGAGTTAAGCTTTCCCAAAAAAGGGGGAAAAAATGGGGAAGGAAATAGTAGAGCTTTTTTTAAAAAAATGGAGGAGCGGGTAGCTGAAAAGTTCAGGAAGTAAAGGGAAATACAGGCTTTGCAGGGAGAAGCAGGGTACAGTGCTTAAAGAGAAACTGGGAAAGCCCTGAAACAGATTAGAGAAACAAATGGGCAATTCAAGTGACATCAGAAAAATTTAATGGGCAAAGGGGGCAGACAAGGGGAAGGGAAGCAACAAAGGGGACATGGCCCCTACGCGAAGGCCCCATGAGACCCATGTGCGGCCCGGGGAAAAAAATGAGGGGGCAACTGAGAACAAATGACAGGTCCGAAGACAATGAAGGTATGCTATAGCGAGATTCTAACAGCCAAATGCAGTCCCAAAGGGGCAGCCCGGTTTAGAAAACAGTTCACTGAGAAAAAAAGTTTCAGATATGGGCAGGGACTGAAGGCAAGAACCCGTCAATGGAAGGAAAAAAAAGCCTCCGAGGAAGCAGATGGAGACTCAGTGGGAGTAGGAAAGGGGGAGGTTAGTTTTTTTTTGTACGGGCCCCCCAAGAAAACCCAAAGGGGGCCCCAAATTCGAAGAAATAAAAACAGGAGGAGAAAAAAATGATTCCCCGGGATCATGAAAACAATAGGTTTAGGACGAAAAGACCCAGGGGACAAAATTTTTTAGAGAATTGGGGGGTTTTTCGAGTGGAAGGGTACGGGCCCGTCAAAGTAATTTTCAAGGAAGAAAACAGTTCGAACCAGGATTTTTTGCAAAGAAAGCAAGACTGAGGGGCAAACAGGGGGAAACCCGAGGGTATACCTCGACCCGACAAGAACACAAGAAAAAGGGAAAACTGAAAGAGAGGGGACAGAGACGCAAGGAGGAAAAGAGAGGCAAAGACAAAGATGGGGCAGGGGCCCCCCGACACAGGAGGAAGGGCCCAAAAACAACCCCACAGAATCTCCCACCAAAAGATTTCCCAAACCCCGGGCATTCCCAATGCAAATGAGCAACCATACTACAACCCACTCACGTTCCCTCTGCCACCAGCCCCCATACACAAACCCCCCCAACCCCCAAAAGCTTTTCCCCCTTTTGGGCATTTTGACCCCCCCCCCCATCATCACAAACCCCACCAAAAACCCACAGCCCCATATAGGCCCCCAACCCAAACCCCGCCCCCCCCCAACCCCAATATTCCTTTCATAAACCCCATGGGTAGAAAAAAACAAAGTTTGAACACAAACGCAGATGGAATAAAGAATAAACATGAGGGTTGGAAAGAAAGAATCAGTGAAAAATCCCCAGGAAAACATAAAACCCGCACAGAAATGAAACTCGCTGAGACAAAAACAGACACAATCTTCCCCAAAGGGGAAACAAATCCCCGAGGAAAAATAGAAGGAGAGAGGGGGAGGAGGGGGTTTCACGCTCATAAAACACCGATGGGGATTTGAGGAAATGGAAGGCATGGACATGATTGGGAGAAAGAACCATTGTTTGGAAAAATTCAGTCCGGGGAACATAAAGTTTGTCATTGGATGGGTGTATAAAAACCCCCCGCAGAACTGCAGGGGGCCAAAAGGAGTACGAAGAAAAAAAAACAGGGTGAAGGTGGACACACGGCTGGGGGGCGAGAAAGCTCAGTCCCAGCAGGCAAAGTTAAATGGTAATGGGCATTTCAACCACAGGGAGATCGACTTTGGGAAAAACCGGAGCCACATGGGAGTCCCCCAAAAAAAGGAAGCCAAGATGAGGATTGGTACTTGAAAACCCATGCATCAACATGTCAGGGACACAACCAGAGAGAAGGGGAGGAGAGCAAGCAAGAAAGATCTTTTTTCCCCTGAGCAGTTCAACAATTTAGGAACAATCACTTACGAGAGGGCCCCCCGGAGCTAGCGATCAGTTTCGGGGTTTTGACAATAGTAGAGTTACAAATGGAGAAGGTAAAAGGAACTGAAGGGGACAGGCCAAACTATAAAAAAAGGGGGGAAAACAGGAAAGAAAACTTCCTGCAGGAAGGGTTTAGTGGGGCAAGGAAAAAGGTGGAAAATCAGTAAACGAGATGATGGAATATGTGGCCAAAAAAGTGCAAGGGGGCAAAAGGAAAAGGTTTGTTCCCAAGGGGAAAAAGAAATAATAGGAAGAAACCAAAAAGAGTCCTAGGTTTACCCAAGGGGTAAGGGGGGCAAAAACTAAGTGGGAACAGAGAATGGAAAAGGGACAGGGAAAGGGATAGACCCAGGAAAAAAAAAGGAGATTTGTAGAAGAGCCAGAAACGAGTAAGCACAGATGGGAGGGGGCCCAGCAAAGTTTTGAAAACGAATAGCATCGAAAGTCAAATCCCGACCCGAAACGCTGTATACCCCCTTAGGAGGGGAAGACAACAGTCCAAGGGGCCAGGTGATAAGGTTAGGAAAGAAAGGGGGAAAAACCACAAAAACGATCAAGAGGTATGTGAGGGGCTCAAAACGAATTTTAAAGGGAAATAATTTTCAGTAGAACAGGAAGGACTCTGGGGGGAAAAGACCAAATGGGGGCACCAAAAAAGGGAAAACACCAACGAGTGTTGGACGACAACATACAGTGAGGAGGAGGTGAAGAAACTGCTAAGGGACATCGATACCTCAAAGGCAATGGGACCGGACAACATCTCCCAGTGGGTCCTTAGAGAAGGAGCAGATATGTTGTGCGTGCCACTTACCACAATCTTCAACACGTCCCTGGAAACTGGGCAACTACCTGAGGTATAGAAGACGGCAAATGTAGTTCCCATTTTTAAAAAAGGAGACAGAAAAGAGGCAGTAAACTATAGACCTGTGTCATTGACGTGTATAGTATGCAAAGTTATGGAGAAGATTATCAGGAGGAGAGTGGTGGAGCACCTGGAACGGAACAAGAGTATAAATGCCAACCAGCACGGATTCATGGAAGGCAAATTCTGTGTCACAAACCTTCTGGAGTTTTATGATAAAATAACAGAAGTAAGACACGAGAGAGAGGGGTGGGTTGATTGCATCTTCTTCGACTGCAAGAAGGCCTTTGACACAGTTCCTCACAAGAGATTAGTGCAGAAGCTAGAGCATCAGGCGCATATAACAGGAAGGCACTGCAATGGATCAGAGAAAACCTGACAGGGAGCAACAACGAGTCATGGTACGTAATGATTATCACAGTGGGCACCTGTGACGAGCGGGGTCCCACAGGGACGGTCCTAGGACCAGTGCTTTTTTTTGGTATATGTGAACGACGTGATGGAAGGGTTAGACTCAGAAGTGTCCCTGTTTGCAGATGATGTGAAGTTAATGAGGAGAATTAAATCAGATGAGGACCAGGCAGGACTTCAAAGAGACCTGGACAGACTGGACACCTGATCCAGCAAATGGCTTCTCGAATTTAATCCTGCCAAATGCAAAGTCATGAAGATAGGAGAAGGGCACAGAAGACCACAGACAGAGTATAGGCTAGGTGGTCAAAGACTACAAACCTCACTCAAGGAGAAAGATCTTGGGGTGAGTATAACACCGAGCATGTCTCCGGAAGCACACATCAATCAGATAACTGCTGCAGCATATTGGCGCCTGGCAAACCTGAGAACAGCATTCCGATACCTTAGTAAGGAATCGTTCAAGACACTGTACACCGTGTATGTCAGGCCCATACTGGAGTATGCAGCACCTGTTTGGAACCCGCACTTGATAAAGCACGTCAAGAAACTAGAGAAAGTACAAAGGTTTGCGACAAGGTTAGTTCCAGAGCTAAGGGAATGTCCTATGAAGAAAGATAAGGGAAATCGGCCTGACGACACTGGAGGACAGGAGGGTCAGGGGAGACATGAAAACGACATATAAAATACTGCGTGGAATAGACAAGGTGGACAAAGACAGGATGTTCCAGGGAGGGGACACAGAAACAAGAGGCCACAATTGGAAGTTGAAGACACAAATGAGTCAGAGAGATATTAGGAAGTATTATCTTCAGTCATAGAGTTGTCAGGTAGTGGAATAGCCTAGATAGCCTAGAAAATGGACGTAGTGGAGGCAGAACCATACCCAGTTTTAAGACGAGTTTGATAAAGCTCATGAAGCGGGGAGAGAGAGGGCCAGTAGTCAACCCGGGACGAGGCGGGCCAGAAGCTAAGACACCGACCCCTGCAACCACAAATAGGTGAGACTAATAGGGAGTAACACACACAACACAACACCCGCCACACACACACACACACCCACTACACACACACCACACACACACACACACACCACACACCACACACACACCCACACACTGGTAATGCATTATTTACAGCTAGCAAAGTCAGGTATTCTCCAGAATGTCTGCATAAAACCACTGTGATAAAAACTTTGCCATTTGGTTGAACATTTCTGAGTGAGGTTGTTTCTAAATTCATTAATTTGATCACAGTCCAGTACATAATGACGCAAGGTGTGACAACAGTCGCTCTGGCAAAGTTTTACATTTCGTTTGGGTCTACATCTGGAGGTGTTGATTATACCGCCATAGTTTATTGTAACCCAGCCGGAGCCGGCAGTATTGACATCAAGAGTCCTGCTATGTTGTTGGACAGCAACATTAGACATGTGGCTTCTCCTGCAGGAATGGAATGAGATAGAATGAACTGACTTGTGTCAATCTCCCTAAGTCTTAAAGTCAATAAAGTTCATTTGAATTCTTTCGTATTAATTGTCCTCAAACAGCTAACAGAACAACCCAAGATTGGTAATCTACCCCCTCTTTGAAAGCATACAGCTTGAGCCAATTAATCAGTTCTATCATGCAATTCTGAAGACCAATGTGAGATGGAATCCACAGCAAATGCACTCCTGACTTCACGTCGCACAATCTTACCCAACATATGTCGGCTTCTGACCCAAGCATGTCCACAATTTATACTTAAGAGTTGAGAGCAATTTATGGATGACAGAGAATCAGTTACAATTAAAGTGTCAACCTTAGATACATGGCACATTTGAGTGCAAGAGTATGGGCAAAACATTCTGTTTGAAGGGATGAGGCCCAGTTTTTGATACGTTCTCCAAATTCTTATGAGAGCCATCACTCTGTATGACAACAGCAGCACTACAAGCTTGCACGAGTGACTGGTGAACAGAACCTTCGACGTATATAATTTGGAAAGAGTGTTCTGTGTGACCTAATAGTTTCAATACAAGCTTAAGGCCATCATGTTGGCTTCAAGACAAGCTTTGGTTGTGATTTAAGAGAGTTTGGGGGGAAATGGAGATTGGTAGTTTGGAATGGGGTAATATCCCATGGAGCAGGGAAATGGCCTCTGTGTCTAACTTGATATAGATTCATGTTATACCTGGAGTTTAGACCTGGAGAGAGTCCCGGGGGATCAACGTCACCCCTCGGGCCCCGGACTGTGACCAGGCCTCCTGGTGGATCAGAGACCTGAGCAACCAGCTGTTCTGCTGCTGCACGCAAACCAACGTACGAGCCACTGCCCGGCGATCAGGAACTGACTTTAGGTGCTTGTCCAGTGCCAGACTTGATGACTGCCAGGGGTCCTGTTGGTAATCCCCCTTATGTGTCCTGAGGCAACGTTGAACAGCTCGGCCCCTGACCTTATTGTATGGTCTCTTAACGTGCTATGAACACCCCTGCTTTTTCATTGGGGGGATGGTGGCATCGTCTGCCAAGTCTTTTGCTTTCTAGTGAGTATTTTCTGTGCAAGTTTCGGTACTATCCCCTCTATGGATTTTCCCATGTTATAAAATCATGTATCTCTCCCTCCTGCGTTTCCAGGAATACAGGTTTAGGATCCTCAAGCGCTCCCAATAATTGAGGTGTTTTTTATCTCCGTTATGCGCGCCGTGAAAGTTCCTGTACATTTTCTAGGTCGATTCACCTGCCATAAAGGTGCCTGTTAGTGTGCCGCAAATATTCCAGCCTAGATAGAACAAGTGCCCTGAAGAGTGTCCATCATGGGCTTGGCCTCACCTATTTTGAAGGTTCTCATTAGCCAACCTGTCACTTTCCTAGCAATGCGATTGATACAATGTTATGGTCCTTGAAGGTAGATCCTCCGACATGCATCACTCCCAGGTCTTTGACGTTGGTGTTTCGCTCTAATTTGGGCCAGAATTTGTTTTTGCACTCTGATAAGATTTAAGTTCCTCTGTTACCATATTCTGAGTAATTGAAATTTCTCATCGTTGAAACTTCATATTGTTTCTGCAGCCCACTGAAAGATTTGGTTGATGTCCGCCTGGAGCTTGCAGTGTCTGCAATGGAAGACACTGTCATGCAGATTCGGGTGTCATCTGCTAAGGAAGACACGTTGCTGTGGCTGACATCCTTGTCTATGTCGGATATTGAGGATGAGAACAGATGGGAAGCGATACTGTGCCTTGTGGACCAGAGCTTTTTCTTTCCAATCACCGAAGCGCTGCCTCGGACTTTACTTCTGTGACTGACAACACTCTGTGTTCTTGTTAGTGAGGAAATTATAGATCCATCGAACCGACATTCCTGTCATTCCTTTAGCACGCATTTTGTGGCTATTACGCCATGGGTCAAACCTTGTCGAAGGCTTTTGCCCAAAGTCCTGTATATATTACATCTGCATTCTTTTTGTCTCTAGTGCAATTAGGACCTTGTCCTGAGTGTTCCAATAGTTGAGACAGACAGAGCGACCTGTTTTCTAAAACCCATGTTGCCCGGGTTGTGTAACTGATGGGTTTCTAGATGATTGATCTTGCTTCTTAGGACCCTTTCAAGATTTTTATGATATCGGATGTTAGTGCTATTTGGTCTGTATTCTTTGTTGCTGTTGCTTTACTGCCCCCTTGTGAGAGGGCATGGTCTGATGTTTTTTAGTACTGTGGGACGACCCCCGTGTCCATGGATGCTCCCTCTGCATAGATGGAAAAGGCTCGTGATAGGGGCTTTCTTTGCAGTTCTTGAGACACAGAGTTCCATGAGTCTGGCCCTGGGCAGAGTGCATGGGCCATGTCCATTTATCCCTGTCGAAGTCATTTGCGTCAGATAACATCGAATAGGGCTGTGTTAATCAAATTTTGTGGCTCTCACCATCAAAAAATCAAATTGATCTTCGACTCTCAGTCTGGTTATCGGCTTGCTAAAAACTGAGTCGTATTGGGACTTGAGTAGCTCACTCATTTCTGCTGTCAGTCTGTGTAACCCATCGTTTAAGTAGGTGCCCAATACGGGACGTTGTTCTCGATTTTGATTAGGCATAGGAGAATAAAAACTTGGGTTTTTCTTCGATTTCAATTTATGGCTTTTAGGTTCTTCCCGCGATTCCTGACTCCTAAAGGATTCCTTTTAGCTTAAGTTCGATGCTTGCTATTTCTCTGACCTGTCTCCCTACGCATTTCAGATATATTGACCTCTTTTAGCCGCTCGTTTATTCTTTTTTTCCGTCGCCCTGTAAAGGGAGCGACGTCTTCTTTCTATTTACATCTACTCCACCTTTTTCTTCAGAGGAAAAGCCTTGTGCATACATCGATGCCACCGAGTTAATCTGTTCTAGCATAAGTTGGGGTCTGTGTAGCTAGTATATCTTCCAGCTTAATCGGTTAGGACTTGTTTACTTGGTCCCACTTTATGTTTTTTGTTTTATTGAAGTTGAATTTGGTGAATGCTCCCCGTGACTAATCTCAAATGTCGTCCTGGGGCTCCGCGCATACATGACAACCTCAACTATGTTTGATCTGAGTATATTGTTTTTTGATATGGTGACATTTCTTATCAATCATCATTGTTAGTAAGATAGGTCTAGTGTATTCTCCATCTAGTAGGCCTATTATTGCTGTTTAAATTGAATTTTGTGGCAGAGATTTAAAAGCTAGCGTGAGTGTAGAGGTTTCCAACAGAGCTGCCTCCTGTGTTATTACGCAACAATATTATATGCTATATTCCACCATTTTAGGTGCCTAAGTTGATATCCCCCAGGAGCAAGATGTTTGGGTCAGGAGCTGGAAGATTTTTTCCAACAGTAGTCAAATTTTAAACACTGTTCCTGGAATTGCTGGGATGTTTGCAGTTCCGGAGTCTTTGTAGACTACCACAAAGACTAGGTTATTGGTTCTCGACCTTTAGTGCTAAAAACAATCCACAACATCTTTGAGCATTTAGCAGTTCTGTGTAAAAAAGTGCAAACATGACTCTGCAATGTACAGGCCAACCCCCCCTTTTTGCCTGTTTACTCTGTCACATCTGTAAAGGTTGTAACCTGGATCCATATTTTCGTTGTCCAAGTGATCCTTTATTTGGGGTCTCATAAAGCCGTGAACATTGCCTTTGCCTCTGCAAGCAGTCCACCGGATGAAAAGGATTTTGTTGTTTTTGGCTGGCTAGACCCGTATATTTGCAAAGAAGAATGTTATCGACTTGGTTGTATTGTTGGAACTGGGGGGATTTTTTTTTTCCGGCATTAGTATCTGTATCTGTTGGTTTGGAGTGTAGGCTCCATCGACTGTGGTTTCCACTTCAGGAAGACTGGATTTGTGTAACGATTTCTGCATTTCCCCATTTTTTTTCCTTCCCTCGCATCTAAAAAACGTCTCCCTCTTGAGTGGCGTGGTGACCCAGGTTTTCCCATGGCCTGGATGTTTTGTACATTTTGTCGCCCATTAGATGGTAAATGCCCTGTCATTTAAGTTTAGCACAGTCTTTCCTGTACTGAAGAGGTACACATTCAGGTGAAAAAGCTTACAGGAAGGGAGTTTGCATTTTCCCGTTTCATAGGGGCATGGCATTTTCTAGGGTGGTCCATAGTTGGCACGTCCCATTCTGTTTTTTTTTCCAGATTTCCCATGCCAGCAGATACCAAGTGCATAGATGTGCACAGCTGGTTCCGTTTGCCTTGGGGTTTCTGTGACTGTATTCCCTGTTGGTGGCATTTCCTGTCTTACTTCTATCCTCCCTAAGCACCAACAATGGAGCTCCCACCAGTTGTTTTTGGTAATATATCCTCACTATTGCTAGTGAGTCCTCTTGTTTTGCTATTTCCTGCGGTATTTTCTAGTTTGCAATATGGTTTTAATCTTAACCTTTGCCTACACTTTTCCCTACTATGGCTCCTGTCCCGATGAGGTCATTTTAATGTTTTCCTCCAGCGTATAAGTCCCGACTACTTGGACAAATATCCTCCAGCTTCACATTACTGTCTCCCAGGAACAGCATCTCCAGCTTCACCATTACTGCTCCAGGACACTGGTTCATGCGGAGGTCGGTTCAAGTTTTTTCGATCCATCTGGAAAGGATGTTCACCAGTGCTTGAGGAAAGTTTGAGCTTCTGTGCAGGGGATTCAACAACGGTGTCATGGAGTGAGGAGGGGGACAAAGAGCTCGAATCGCCAGTTGTAAACGCTACAAGAGAATCTCAGTCTTTGACATACATCATTTTTGAGGAGAGACATACCTAATATGGGTGAAGAAGTGGCGGCGTCTTTGGTAAAGGCTTGGATGTCCTTGTTAGAGGAATCGGTCCCTAGATCAGGTGGGAGACCAGGCTTATTCTGGGGACGGCCTGTGAAATGATGGTAGCAGAGTGACGGTTTGTGCTGACGAGAGGAGTTTAAAGAATTGAAGGTGCATGCAGTAGAGGTGGAGGTGCATCAGGATGACGTGCTTCAGATGTCAAAATGCATGGTGAGGCGACCACGAAAGAGGACCTGCACATCATCGAAATCTGATGATGTGCTCCACTCCTGCCCACGCCCTGGAAAAAGTCTTGGTGGAGGAACAGCAGAGAGGAATGGTGAACCAGGATCCAGGGATTGCAAGAGGTCGATTCCCAATAAAGGGGGGAGGACAGAGGTGTTCAAAACCGCGAACTGGGAAAGTCAATGCCGGGGACCAAAGGAAACCCATTTGTTGAATTCCAATGTTTTACTATAACTATTAGCGGTGAAGAGCTGAGAGGAAGCGTAATGGTTTATTGAGTTATTGGTGCAACTTGGTGTGGTGTGGTATTCTTTACAGGAACATACATTTAGGCCTGGTTATGCTTGGATATAAAACGAAGGAACACTGCAGCAGGCCTACTGGCCCATGCGAAGGCAGGTCCAAGTCTCCCTACCGCTTAAGCCAAGCATCCCAACCTAGTCATGGTCAGGTCACATTGACATAAGGAGGAACACGCAACCGACCTGGTAGCACAAGCTAATCAGGTCAACTCCACACCCACCCCACATCCACTCATGTATTTATCACCAACCTATTTTAAGCTACACAACGTTCTGGCCTCTATAACGGTACTTGGGAGTTTTTTGTTCCACTCATCCACAACTCTATAACCAAACAGTACTTTCCTTATACCATCCTGAATCTGAATTTCCAACTTAAAAACCATTGCTGCGAGTCCAGTCCTAGGCTAAATTATTTTCAGCACACTATTTACATCCCCTTTATTTATTCCTGTCTCCATTTATAACACCTCAATCATATCCCCCGAATTCTAAGTCTTTCTAGATGCATATTCAGGGCCCTTAGTCTATCATCATGGGAAGGTTTTCTGATACATGGGATCAACTTTGTCATCCTCCTTTGTACATTTTCCAGAGAAATTATATCCATGCTCTGTAATAGGTGACCAAAACTGACTGTGCAGCATAATCTAAATGAGGCCTAACCCAGGAGTATAGAGTTGAAGAACAACCTGAGGACTCCATATTATTTATGCTTCTTGATATGAAAGCCAAGGATTCTATTAGCTTTATTGGCGAACACTTATGCACTGTTTTCTTGGTTTCAATTAACTGCTAACCAGCACCTCCTAAAATCTTTTTCGCAATCCGTAATATTAGATCTGCATTAATTTAGTTTATATTGCATGGTGTATTAGGTCCTGTCCAACAAACTTTAGAACTTTGCATTTGTGTCTATATTAAACTGCAATCTGCCCACTTCTCCGACCACTTGCCATCAGTCTATTCAAATCTTCCTGGAGTGCTCGAAGTGTCCTCGTCAGAATAATTCGACGGCCTATTTTGGTGTCAGCGGCAAACTAGCCGATGTCGCTTTCTTTATATGCCCTCATCTATGTCGTTTATGTAGATTGTGAACAGCAGGGGGCCCCAACACTGACCCCTGTGAACACCGCTCGTGACACTTCCCCACTCTGATTTTCTCCCCATTTATGCAAACTCTCTGCGGCCTAATTTGTCAACCATGCCTCTATCCAGGATAAAAATTTCTCCTTCCTAATTCCATGTGCCTTAATTTTTACCTCAATAGTCTCTGATGTGGACCGGTCAAAAGCCTTAACTGAAGTCCCAATACACAATATCATATTCATATACATGATCTATACCTCTCACATACCTTAGTGAAAAAAAAATGTTAATAAATTCCGTAAGGCAGGAACGCCCCTTTGTAAACCATGACTGAGATTCGATGATTTAATTTATGCTTTTCAAGGTGGCTACGAACTGCCTCGGCAATTATTGATTCCATAAATTTTCCCACTATGGAAGGTTAGGGCTTATTGGTCTATAGTTCGAAGCTAAGGACCTGTCACCTGTTTGAAAATAGGTATCACATTTTGCCATTTTCCACGTATCAGGCACCATGCCATGTGTAGTGATTATGTTGAAAAGATTAGCCCAAATGTGTGCTAAGCTCCTCTTTGCATTCCTTTAGAACCCTTGCATACAGTTCATCCGGGCCTGGGATTTGTAGTTTTAATTATCTATTTGCCTAAGGACCATGTCCCTGTGACCCTAATACACAGTTTATTATCGTCCTGTTTCTACATAATTTATCATTACAGGAATATCGCTGGTATCCTCCTGTGAAAAAACGAGAGGAAGTATGTGTTAAAAATTCTACACATTTCCTATTCATCGGTCAGTGAGCTGACCCGAGAAACTTTTTGATTGGCCTCATTCTAGTCCCTGATCTTACTTCTGTATACCTGAAGAATCCTTTTGGGTTAGTCTTTCGATTCTCTTAGCAACTTTAACCTCATAATCTCTTTTGCTTTTCTAATTCCCTTTTTTATTTCTCTCATTAACGAATTATAATCGATTTTCCTCAATTGCCCCTCTCACTCTTTTTGATTTGCCTATATAGGGCCTCTCTTTTGACCAATCAGATATTTTAATCTTTGTTCATCCATTAGGATCATTTTTGTTTGATCTGATTTCCCTATTTGGAATCATAATTTGCTGAGCAGCTAAACTATGGCCCTGGAAAGCATCATAATCGGCAACCATCACCACCTACCTGAACCTTAGTCAGGTCATTCCCAGTTCAGCCCAACCTAAGTAATATTTCAGTCCTATGAAATCAGCCAAGCGAAGTCAGGGACGGAGACTTGATTGCCATTATTAGGGGAATTCCATGATATCTTAAAACTGAGTGATTTGTGATCACTTTCCCCAAGCTCCCATCATTACCTCAAGATTAATTAATTAGTGTTTCCCTCCTGCAAGAACAAGTCAAGGATTATTTTCCCCTAGTTGGCTCTGGTCCACAAAACTGTTTTACAAAACAATCCCTGTATCGTATCAAGAAAGTCACTCACTTCTAAATTTTCCTTCCTGTCAATTGCTCCAGTCAATCTGTCTATAGTTTGAAATCTCCCCATTAGCACAACATTTTCGTATGTAGATGCCTTACGAAAATTTCGTCCCATAGAGTTTAATGCACTCCCCTATCAAGATTGGGCCCTGTAAATCACACCCAAAATTAGTTTTTCTCGGCCCTCGAGAAGCTGTAACCAAACAAGATTCAGTGGCTGACGCTTCTAATTTAATATCTTGTCTAACCACAACAATTTAAAAATTGTCTCTGACATACATCGCTACTCCACCACCTTCCTGTTGACCCTGTCAGTGTGGAATAATTTATAGCCTTGTATGTGACATTCATGAGGGCATCTCTGCTACTTTCAGATTTTGAGCCAGGTCCTCTGATATAGTCAATAATATCTATGTTTCCTGCACTTGCAATTAATCATTAGCTCATCTATCTAATTCCGTACACCATCTGCTATTAGATAGTAAACCTTAAGGGAGACTAGGTCCTTGCTTCCCTCTGCGTCCCCCTTTGTTTGCTGACCTGATCTATTGTCTTTAATTATAACTTCATGCTGAATGCCTTTTATACATGTACTGTTTCAACCCAAGTGTTGCAACCTGCTTGTTTCCCACACACCGACCCATATCCTCTATCTTTCCATCAGTTTTTAAAATCATAGCATTTCATCCATGGCCATCTCCAATCGAGTCTGCAAGTGCTACCACCAACCCCCAGCCCCAAGAGATGTACCCCATCCCTTGCATACATATCATGTTTGCCATAAAGTTGTTCCAGATTGTCAAGAGAATGGATTGCAAGTTCCTTGCAGTATCTGTCTACCAGCAATTTACACCAAATTGCCCTAGACAACCATTCATTTTCCTACTCCCCTTCTAGGCAAGATGCTACATATGAATTGGTATCCCACCAGCATGAGACCAGATAATGGGCTCGCTCCCATACCTGGACATGATATTATCCAGCCTTTACAATGTCCCCAACTCCAGCTCCCGGGAAGCACACTCTATCTCTCCATCTATCTTATTCCTATTACAAAAAGCCAACGGTCATGTATCTTACCTGAGAGTCCCCAACCACAAGATGTGCTTCCTCCATTAGCAGGGGCAGTAGTACCCTTACCTTCACGGCCACAGAAGTACATTCATCCTGAAGAACAGAGAAGCGATTTCCTACCTTCAGATCTCATCTTAACTTTCCTTACTCTGAATGCCCTTCCATTACATGTGACTACTCGCCACTTGTATTCAGTGCTGGCTGCACCTCACTGCTGGTAGCCGTTTGCTCTGCCTCCCCAACTACAGCCTCACTCACAGCGAGAGACAGACTGCAGACAGCACCTCGCTGCTAGAAGCCTCATTCCCCACAACTCCAGCCACCTCACACTCTCATCCCAGACCCATTGAGGTGGACCTTCAGCCTCCTAACTCTCTCTGAAAGCAAGACCTCCTCCTTCAAACGCTCCAACCCTCAAATTTAAAAACACTGCAGAAGCAAGCCAAGCTTTGTAACGCGTCCCCACTAATCCCCAAGCAGCTCAGGGTCTGTGACCTCACGTGACGACTGACCACTGAGTACTGACGACTGACCACTGAGTACTGACCCAATATGAGTGGTTATAATGTGTACATGAAACATGCGACACGTTTGAAAGGTGGGGCTGCCATTTTGGTAAAAGGAAACTGCCCGTTTATAGTAAGGCGATTGAAGGGGGGAGGGGAGGTAATTAGAGTGGATGGAACCTGGGGTAGGGTTCCCATCAGTTTAGTATGTGTATATGGTCCGGCTGAGGGTGACGTGAGTATTTAAAACTAAATTTTGTTCGGACGTGCTGGGCTATTTTTTACGTGGTTACCGAATGTTGCAATAATAGGCGGAGATTGGAATTGCGTGATACGTCGTCAAGATGGGCCTAGAGGTGCGGGGTGTTGTAAATGGGTATATTGGGATTTATAGCCGGGGTGGGGTTAAAGGGATGGTGTTGTGGGGGGGAGGGAGGTAGAGGATCATACCTTCATTAAACGAGGTTATATGCGCGAGTTGGACCGAATGTACGTGGCCTTGTGCGGTTACTGTGCGAGGGTTGAATGTGATAGATGTGTTTTTTTTCGATCATAAGGAAGTTGTAAATAGCTGTGGATATTGAGGGTGTCCTCGGAGGGGTCCCATCATTTTGGAAATTGAATGTAAAGTTATTAAAGTGAAGAGTATAGTCTCTTTTGTCTTTTTGGACATATGTGTGATTTTTAGTGGGTAGAAGCACCAGGGGATGTTGCCATGGTTAATTGGTGGAAACAATAGCTAAAAAAAAAACTATTAAGGAATACTATATTAATCGAGGGACGAGTATAATAGTTAAATACGGTTTTTTCAAAATATTTAGAGGGGCAGTTGCGCGAATGTTATTGCACTAATTAATGGCTAATTTCCTGTTATTGAAATTGAAATTTTGAAGGAAAAAACCGGGAATTTAAAAATTTGAGAGTTTTGGGAAAGGGTTTAAGGGGGCGGGATTGAGGGGGTTTTTGTGGGGAGATCGGCCGTCCCGTGTTGTTGCGGAGTAAACCACACCCAAGGGCAATGGTTTTTAATGGGGTTTAATTTTCGGGTAGGTTGCAAGGGTATAAAGGGGCCCGGGGGTTGTTTCCACGATAGATTTAAATATCAAAAAAACCCCCCCAAAGGGTTTTTGGGAAATAACAAAACCCCTTAAGAATTAAAGGGGCAGTTAGTTGCAAGCATACGATTTTTTTGAAGGGCCATAACGGATGTGAACATGGGAACTTTACCGGCGCAATTGGGTAAGGCACCAGGAATTGATTTTGCCCAGTGACTTTTATCTCCAAAATTGGAGCTTTTTTAAAGGGGTTTTTTGGTAAGATTATTCAATATCCTTAAGCGGGACCCGGGTTTTAGGGGCACAGCAACGGAGGGCTGTGGTCGTTTTAGTGCCTAAAGGTGGCCATTAACTCAAAGACACATCATTTCGTTTTTGTGTGTTGATTAAAAAATTTTGCAAGAATTTTAGCTAACAAAAAAAAAAAGGCCCGGGGAAAGTGATTGATAAGGGAAATAGGGGTCCGGAAGTCTATTTATGAGGGGCATGGGGGTTTAGAAGTTTTAATAAGAAAGAGAAAAATTTGGGAGTGGGGGGGGTGTTGGCTATAAAATTGGGGAGGGGGCATATGAATTTAAAAGGGAAGCTTTAGGGAAAATTTAGAGATGGCAGGGTTTGGGAGAGGAAATTAATCGGGGGCCCAAAATTTAATGATAAAGATGCACCCTGCGGGGTGCAGGTAAATGGAAGGTTAGGAAAAAAATTTTCAGAGACGGGGGTCACTAAAGGGTTTTTCCCCCTTCACAAATTTTTTTGCGGTTTCCCGGATCCCTTTTTATAGAGGAATTAGGGCTTTTTGGCAGCAAATGGGTTTTGGTGATGAAGGGGTGGGGGGCTGGCATTTTGGGATATTTTGATGACACAACATTTTAGAAAGTGGTAACAGGGATTTGCCCGGGGAAAATTTAGAAAACTTTTTAAAAAGGGGCTTCTGGTATTAAATTTAAATAAGGAAAAACGAAGGTATAGGATCTTGGGATGGGTTAAGTGGGAAGGGAAATATTTGAAAGGTGAAAAAGGTGGACCAATTACTGATTTGGGGGGATCGTTATGTAAGTGATATCAATTTAGCACAAAAAAAAAATTCGTGCTATTGTGAGGTGTACGAAGCGAAAACAGTTTTACGAGCTACACTAATTTTTGCATCAAAAGTAATTAAAACAAATGCCATTATATAGTAAACATGGCATTTTCAGTAAATATCCGAAACTTCGTATGAGAACAAAGGTTAAAAAAGCGCTTTTAAATTTCTTTGGGGGTACGGAAGCGAAGGTTAAGTAGACGGTTTGTCACACTCCCGGTTGGCCGGAGGGCGGGGTTTTTAAGCTGTTGAAAAGGGGATTAGAGGTGATTTAAACGCGTTATAAGCGGGGGGGGGGGGGGCGAGGAAGGCGGATTTCGTAAGATACACGGGCATGCAACGGTGGGGGTAGGGGGGAAATTCATAAAGGGGGCAATTTTTAACGGGTCACTAAACATGAGAATCCTTCATTTATTAAATTGGAAACCTTGAGGGGGTGGATGGTAATCAGGGGTACGGGGGGGGGGGGGTTTTTTTCGTCTCTCACCCATTGATAGAGGGACGTGTATACCTGCTGCCCGCTATACTTTCGTGGCAGTTTCATTTTCTCAACATGGCGCAGGCACCCAACCCGCGTCAACCTGTTTTTTGGGAATTAACTCGGGGGCAGTGCTTGACCATCAAGGGCGAGTTATTGCCAGCGTAATCCGAGACCCCTTGGTATCGCCAACGAGGTTTTGTGCGGTTAGCGATGAAGGGTGTGACAAGAACTTTTAAATTTTTACTCACTCAATTTTTAAAGAATGTCGTCGACAAGACAAAGGAAATCTGGGGGGTTAACCAGGCTGTGTCTGTGAACTACACGATGTAACCCGCCATTAACGGGGTAAAAGTCAAAACGTGCCCTTTGGGCTGATGCGACTGATATACGTCTCCCCCGAGAAAAAGGGCACCATACACGCTACAGCAGGGAGGTGGCCTGATGGCCCATATAAGGACACCTAGGGAATTTTTCGGTAAAAATACATTACCATCCAACCCCCTTCATATGGATCCTCAAGGCTTCAACTCAGGATTTGTGACTTAGCAGGCAACGCCGCACTTTGGGTTGTGTGGAGCATCGATCATTTGGCGGTGCATTGAAAGGAGACGGGGTCCAGGGTGAAAACAAGCAAGGATTTGGGGGAGGAAGGAAAAGGGCAAATGTGCCTGAACGCCTGTGCAACCCTCAGATTGTCTTGGAGCGAAGATTTTAAAGGTCTCTGAACACGGTGTGGCTAACCCCCGGAAGTTCGCCCCCCTTTGGGGGGCAGCCCCAAGGGGGAAAACGGTTTTCGCGAGAAGAGCGGGCCAAGGGATGGGGACATCCATTTCCTGTGTTAGACAATTTTTTTACGGAGGACAGCATGATCCGCAGGGCACCACCCTAATTTGGACAGCGCGAGGGGCGGACGGGATCACAGTGCAGCGGGTAGGGACGCCACTGACGCCTTGCTGAAACAAACGGTGGAGGGGGAAATTCACGGGTTTGCACTGTGGTCGACGAAATGCAGGGGGAAAGTGTAACACGAAAGCGCTCTTTTACACTTTCAGATTCTGATGATTTTTAAAAACGCCAGCCCAAAGATCGGGGAAGAAATCAGGGGCGGATGTGCACAGAAAGGGTCCTGTGCACCCAAAGCTCGGGGATGATCGATGCTTAAAAAAAGGGGGGGAAGGGAAAATTTGGAAAAAAAAAATTTAGTGAAAAACATTCAGTGTCAAAAGGGAAAACCATCATTGTCTTTTTAAGTCCCCAAAACAATAAAATTAAGGGTTTGCAAACTGACAAAGTGTGCTGGTTACGTGATTTATGGGCGTAAAAATGTGGATTTTGTGTTCAACAGAACAAAATCATAAATTGGCAGTGAATTGCGGATAAAGGGATAAACTGTACATGAGAATGCAATTCGGTTTAAAGGGGCTTGCCTAAAGATCAGGAGACAGCCCTTTGTTGTGAGACGTAGTGAAGGGGGGGGGGGGAGGGTAATAAGGGGGGAAGACTATGGGGGCGGTGAAGGTGACTTTTGTGTGTGGGGATGGCCAGCCAGAAAGAGGGCGTGTAAAAGCAACCTTTGTGAAAGAGGGGTTAATTTATATTTTGAGGGCACTCCCTGAAGTACTATTGTAGGGGGGGATTGGAATTTACCTGCATGATCCGGCGTAAGGGAATGTAGAACCCCGGGGGAAATGGTACTTTTCAGGGTACTGGAGATTTAATGTCAGGGGGGGGTTAAAGGGCGGGTGGGGGGTTTAGAGGTTGAGCATACTTTTGTACATCGTGGATATCGGCGGCTTGTAGAGTGTACTGTCCGCACCACGTATTAATAGTGTGGTATTTTAGATTGGTGTTTTTTTTATCAAGAGGAGTTTTTGTGGACGCAGGGTGGGAGGGTTTACCTAAAGGGGGTTTAGTTATTGGAAATTGAATGTTAAATTTTAAAAGGGGAGGAGAAAAGGAAATCTTTTTATGTTTTTTTTGGGGGGGTTTGTTTTGCAGGGGCTCCTGGGGATGGGGGACGGGTTTGGGGGTGGGATGTGTGGCTAAGAAACGTACGGGGTACTAGTTCGGGTTGGGGGGGAAAATAATCAACTTTTATATGGGGTTTAGGGATTTAGAAGGGCAGTTACGCAAATTTTTATGTGGGGGATGGTGCGAGATACCCGGGGAGGGAAAAAGAGGGTTTAAAGCAAAGTATCAAGGGGTTTTCATAATGACGATTTGATGGGCACGTGTGGGTGGGGGGTTGGGGAGGTTCTTACGGGGGTCGGCCCTTTGCGGTGCTTAAGGGACAGCAAAGAAGGGCACCACGGAATGTGGGGAAAAACGTTCAAGTGGGAGGAGGGTATTGGGAAGGGCAGGTATTTATTCGACGAAGGGAAGTGGATATATTTATGCATGGTTTAGGTCATACCAAAAGTGGTTATACGAGATGATCTTTAAGGGGAAAAGGTGGGTTAGTCAATGCGAGCTTGATGGTAGAGATAGGGAGACTTTGGAAGGACAGATTACGGAAGGGAAATTTGGGGAGCTATAGCAGGGCAAGTTTAGGGAAGGGCCCGGGGGTAGACGGGGTTCCTAATGATTTTTTTGTTAAACTGGGGGGTATTTAGGGGATTTTTTAGTCAGATTTTCAATGTAAGAAGGAAGATGAGGCAATGGGTGAGCACAAAGGACTGCGTTTTTGTTTAGTGGGCCCAAAAGGGGGACAGACCACGGTAGAAGATTACCGTGCAAATCGCTTTTGTGCGGTTTATTATAAGTATTTGCAAGGGTATGGGAACAGAACAAAAAGGTTTTAGGGAAAGAATTGATAAGGACAAATGGGATACCGGGTAGACAATGTAGAAGGGGATGGAGCTATGGAGTTTTAAAGAGCATAGGGGGGAGGGGGGGGGGTTTTTGGGTCTGGATTTGGGGGCGCTTAATAGCGTAGAAAGGGATGCATTATGGAGTTTTATGCTAGGTTTGGTTTTTGGAGGGAAATTGTTTTTTGGGCAAAACTTTATCGGGGGCAGTTATGAAAAACAGGTTAATGGACGACTAGGGGATAGCAACAGATGGGAAGGGGTTTCGACAGGGGGCCCCCCGTCGCAAATTTTGTTTTCATTCTTCAGGGAACCCTTTTATAGGGGAGTTTGGGGGAGTAACGAGAGCGAGGGGTTGGGGTTGCACGGAAAGGGAAGCGGGTAAAGTGGTTACGTGGGTGATACAACTCTTGGTGAGGATGTGAGGGATTTTTCATAAAGGGAGGAAGGGGTGACTTTTTGGAGCTACGGGAAAAAATTAATGTATAAAGTCCAAGATTTGGGGTCTGGGGATAGTGACATAATGGTGAACGTTGAGGGGGTGGCGTGTGGAGATCAGCGTTTAATGGGGATATGTACCGGGAAAGAAGGATGCACAAGAGGGAAATTCAGGGGCACCGTGGATGGATTTTGAAAAGATTGGGGGGCTTGAGGGCAAGCAATTTTTTTGTTTCATCAAAGGGTTATAGTCCCGAATGTCCTGTTTTATACAAGTTAGGCACGGGTGGGAATATATCCGTTACGACGGGTGGGTGCAACGGTTTTTCCAACTGCGGGTATTCAGTTTTTTAAAGGGAAGGGTTTTGACTGGGTAAATAAGGGGTGGTGTCGCTTCCCCTTAGCCGGGGGGGTGGGGCTTAACTCTTGAGAACGTATGTTTAGTTTTTTTCTGAAAAGGGGGTTTGTGAGGGGGGGGGTAGGGGGGGCCTTGAAAGACGCGCTGGAATGCAAAGGGGGTGAGGGGGAAGAATTAATGTTTTGGGGGGGTATGTTTCGAGTTTTACTGAAGGGGAAGGGGTCCGAAACAGCTTAAAATGAAGGTTCTTGAGAGGGGGGGGGTGGGTCTGTGGGGGCGGGAGTTGAGGGGGGAACCCTAATATGCAGGGGTTCGTATGGAAATGTCTTCAACAAATAAGTGTAAAACCAAATGTCAGGGGGGTTAGTTATTTTTACATGGGGTCTTGCCGCTGGGGTTTTGTTTTTTAATAGGAATTAAGGGAGGGTGGGGGGTGCAAAGCGTGCGGAGTCCGGAAACCATTTTTCACGCTGTGTACTTTTGTACTTGTTTTTGAAGATGTGGGTCGGGTAAGTAAGTAGTTTGGTTAGTGGGGGGGGAAGGTTACAGGGGTTGCGGTGTTAAGTTTTGATATAGGTGGGGGGGGGGTCGCAGGGGTGAATGCGGTTGCGTATGTGGTTATTTATTTTTTTTTATAATCTTGGCAATGAGGGTGGGGTTCGAGGAAAAGGGTAAAGTGTTTGGGGGCCCCGATGTATAGAACAAAGGGGCCCCAATAGGGGGTCTTTATGGGGAAGATGGGGGACAGCATTTTCTGAAGGTTACGTAGATTCAGGTTGAAGGGTTTAAGAGTTTTTGTTAAATAAGGGTTGCGGCGGCCCAGTTTTCTTTAGTTGGGAAAAGTGATGGAATTTGCGGTGTGGTTTTTGGGAAATTTAAAAAATAACCTTTTTGATGTGAGTTTGGTCGGGGATTGTTAAAATTTTTTCACATGTTTTTCAGAATATTAATTTATATGTAAGTATGGTTTTCACTACATAATTTGTGAAAGTGGAGAGGGGACATCTCACATATTTGGTGTTTGATGGTTTGAAAGGGACACAAGGAAAATCTAATATGTCTGGATTCTCCTTTTGTCCTCAAAGATGTTATACAAAGATTATGTGGGGTATGTGAGGTAGTTTATATTATTCAAAAACCCTGCTTGTTGTAGTTCCTTTTGTTACTTTTTTTCAATTGTCATTTCAATGCACTTGTATACATTATCAACGTATCGTTTTTTCCCCTATGAAGAATTTTTTTTTTGACCATTTCCTTTTTTGTCTGAATGTTTTTTAAAGGGTTTAATTTTAAAAGTAATGAGTCGTTTTGAGATCTAAGCTGTTTCTTTTTAGTTTTTTGTATTTTGGAAATTAAACGTAATGTTTGGATAAATTAGATTTCTATAATTTTATTTTGGTTTTGGTTTATTGATTAAGAAAGGCTGGAAGTAAAATGTTACATTTTTTTTGTATAATTATTTTTATTGTATGATCTTTGTCAATGCGTTTTAAAATTTAAAATTTTTAAAGGAAGTTAAATTTTGGCATTGAATGTTTTTAGTATTCATGACCCTGTTACGGTGTTTATTTGTAGCTATGTTTTTGCCTAAGTTATTGTTTATGTTATACAAATACTTCAAGTATATGGGGCAACCATTTGTGTTTTGTTTATTATGTGTTTGGTTTCGCAAGTCCCCAACCTTTAGGATTTAGATCCATACTGTTTCCTTTTTTTTTATATTTTTGTAACTGTATTGGTTTTTAAATAAAAAAAAAAAAAAACTTTCATCAAAGAGTAATTACAACGAATTCCTATTTATATAGTAAATTTGGGGGGTGTTTCAGAATAATCCGATACTTCGTAGTGAGATACAAAAGGTTACAAAACGCGTTTTTAGATTCATTTGGGTACTGAAGCGAAGGGTTAAATAGAGCGGGTTTTCACACTCCCGGTTTGGGCCCAGAGGGGGGATCTTATACTTTTAAAAAAGGGGTTAGAGTGTGATTGAAAAGATTATAACGGGGGGGGGGGCGAGGAAGGCGGACTTCTAAGAGCTCAGACATGCAACGGGGGTGGGTGGGTAGGGGGTTCATAATAGGGGAGGGAATGTTACGGGGCACATAAACATGAGAGATCCTTTACTTATTTAAAATTGGGGAAAACCCTTTATGGGGGGTGGTAAGGATGGGGGTAAAAGGGGTTTTTCCCCCTGTATGTTGCGTAAATTTTGGGGCGTTGAACAAATTGCGTTAAAAACCCAAAGTCGAGAATATGTATAATTTTTACATGGATTTACCGCTGGAATGGTTTTTTTCCTAAGGAAACGGGGATGAATATCAAGGGTTGGGGGCGGGGGACACTATTTTCCATTTGGTGTATTTTTGCGAATTTTTTGAACTAATAAGGGTTTTTGGGTTGGGGAAGGTAAAAGGTTTGTGGGGGGGTGGGTTTTTAGGTGTTGGGGTTTTAAGTTAACATATGGGGTGAATCAAATGGGAGAGAATGCGGAGGCAATTTTAAATTTCAAACATTTTCCACAAACATTATCACAAAAAACATTATCATACAAACATTATCCTACAAACTCCCACTACAAACACACTACAAACATCACTACAAACATTATCACTACAAACATTATCACTACAAACATCACTACAAACATTATCACTACAAACATTATCACTACAAACATTATCACTACAAACATTATCACTACAAACATTACATACAAAAACACTACAAACTTTCACTACAAAAAATTATCACTACAAACTTATCACTCAAACATTTTCACTCAAACATTTTCACTACAAACATTAAACACACAAACATATCACTACAACATTACACTACAAACATTATCACTACAAACATCACTACAAAATTTTCCAAAACCAACATTATCACTACAAACATTTTCCTACAAACATTATCACTCAAACATTTTCACACAAACATTATCAAAAATACAACA
>NC_069405.1:6610356-6768370 GCF_026875155.1 Cherax quadricarinatus
CACATAGGCGGATGTACGTCGTTGTCCGGGTACATTACCATTCCTGCGTCCTGAAATCTTTGGGTAACATAGGAGGGTATTTGGTGCCTAAAAGTCATTTGAGGTGAAAAAACCCTCGGGAAAAACCTGCATAGGCTCCCTGCCCCCCAGTACCATGTTGGATATGCACCGTCCCATATTCCCCCAAAAAATTTTCCCTTATATTTGTTTCGCCGCCTCAAAGGGAATGTTGCGTAAATTTGATCCCCGTGAAACATCTACTTTTTTCAGGCAGCTGGTGGACTTTAAAGACTCACGTCCTGAAACCTGATGTTTAAAACGATTCTAAACCGTTGCTGATAGCATTTTTGAAAAAAAATTCGTTGTCCTCCGTTCAATCTACACCAAAAGTCATTATCTTGTACCCCAAAAGTTCCCGTATGATCTTGGCAATAGACTTGCGCAAAACTGGTCGTTACTTTCCCTTTAAGTAGCTCGTGCCTACATATTTATCCTTCGTCTCAGACTAACCCCCATTTTGACGATCACGTGCCCCCCTAATTTGTTCCCGGGTGTGACAGCCCCCTTCACCCACGCAGCCGGTAACTGAAAAGGGGCGCTGCCTACACAAGAGGGGGTGCAGGCACTCCCGCACACTACCGTGGTCAGGCAGCGAATGTCCCAACTTTATTGGTAGTTGTATAGTGTGTTTTGAAAATGTAATATTCCACTGTGTTAGTCTTATTTAAGGTATGTGTTTTTGGTAGTCGACCATTTTTTAAAAAATTCTTTTTCCCTCACGTGACACGTGTATAAATTTTCCAAATTTAAATGATCACAGCGGCGCCCTGTGACAAGCGAAGACGTGTCCCTGGACCTGTGGTGGACGTCGCGCCCCTGCTTAAAAGGTGGCAGGTGAGGAAAAACATCGGCAGGGCGGGTGCTTGTGGAGCGAGATAGTGGACCCGGGCACCCCGGACTGGTGGTGAGTTGGGTCCCCCCCCCAACTGCCTGATCAGGTACGTCTCCTGTGGATGAGGACGTAATTACAGAGAAGGTTTTTGAGATTGAGGAGGAATTGGTCGAAGTTTTGAAGACTATGTCACCACCTGAGGGGGCGTTACATCTGGCATGGTGTAACGGAGAGTCGTCGCTTCAGAAATTTGGAGACGTGATATTTGGGGGACGAAATGGGGGTTTTGGGAGCATCCATTGAATCTTTAAAAAACCCATTCTAGGTGGAGGTGGGGGTTCACAGACAACATCTGCCCAAGACTTGTAACGGGCTTCACGAAAAAGAGGGCGGCTACATCAGATTCTGATGACGCCCTTTACGCCTGCACAAAGGCCTAGGAAACAGACTGAGGGAAGTGTGAAGGTGTGGTGTAGGTGGTGGTAGCCATGATAGGAGGCCCCCGGAAGAAGGGGGGGGGGAAAAAGAGGCATTGAAGGTGCAAAACGTAAATTCAAGCTCGGGAGTTGTAAAGAGTGAGGGAGGAGCAGGGGTGGAAACTTTAATAGGCCTTAGTGTATGTCTGTAATGTTAATGGTTATGTAGCAAAAGAGAGTTTGGGTTTTCTTTTTTTTCTGAATAAATTAGAGTGGATTTTGTTTTCCCCTGCAGGAGCACAAATTTAAAAGTGGGTAGGGTGTTGGAGGGGGCAGGATTTCGAGTATTACCCTGCCATCCCCCCGTCTAAAGGTGGTGTCGGTTTTTAATAAGGGAGACAGCCCGTTGTTTTGCAAGAAGCGGGGGAGGAGGGGGGGGGGGGGTGTTGCGTGTGGATGGGGTGATGGGTAAGCTGGTTTTTTGTGAGTGTGTATGCGCCGGAAAAGAAAATAACATAAAAGGAAAAAATGATTTTGTGTGTGAGGATCTTGTGTTTTTCTTAAGTGCACTGCCAGAGGGGGGCGATAGTTGGTGGGGATGGAATAGTGTAATCGGGTGGCTGATGTGGACCCAAAGGGGCGGGATATAGGGCTGTGGCTTAGGGTTTATTAAGGGGATTTGGGTTTACGTGATGCCTTTGGGGGGGCGGTGTGGGATAAATACACTTTGTTAAGAGGGGATTGTGCGGGGGATAATAGTGTACCTTCCGGGGGAGAAGGGAAAATTTTCAGTACTGTTGGGGCTACAATTCAGATCATGGGGGCAGTGGTGGGGGAGGTTTGGGGTGGGGGCCTCGGGGACAAATATAGAAGTTATTGGAAATTAAAATAAGTGTGTTAGGTGGGGGGAGGGGTTGGAGGGGTTTTCGTCCTAGGGAGGGAGTTAGTGGGGGAAAAACAGGGAGTGGATGACATTGTGACATGGGGGATAGTGTCAAAGGAAAGGATTAGAAATTTTTATGTGAGAGAGGGAAAACGTTTTAAATTAATTTAAAATATGGACTGGCTAATTTTTTAAAAGATGGGTTAAAGAGGTTGCTATGGGGGGGGGTGGGGGGGAATAATTTTCCTAGGGAAAATAGCTGAAAAAAGGGGGGGTTGGGGTGCTGAAAAAATGAAAGGTTTCAAGCGAAAGGATGCGGGCAGGGGGGGAGGAAGGTTTTGGGGCGACAAGCCGTCAGCGTGGTTTTGCGGCATCAAAAGAAAAGGGGGGCGGTGACGTATACCTGTTTAGAGGTAAGGAGTTTTTTTGGGGAATTAAGAGAGGCAGGAGAACGAACCACGAAGGGATGTGTGCGTATGCGGAGGCTTGGTACGAAAAGTACGGAACAGTGGGGGGGTGGTGACGGGGGGTTTGGAAAGGTGTGTCGAGTGAGTGTATTTAGGAAATAGTGATCAAAAGGCTTTAGGGGGGACTATTACGGCAGGGGAAATAGAAAAGGCGTTAAAGGGGAATGAGGAAGGGAAAGCCCCCGGTTTTGAGGGTCTCCGGTAAAATTTTTTTTTACAACATTGGGCTTTGAAAAAGGGAAATTTTATAGTTGGGTTTTTTAATAGTATGAAGGAAAAGGGGTAATTTGGGGGGTGAAGCAGGAAACAGCGTTGTAGTGTTGGGTCCCGATGGTCAAGGGGGCAGCCCACCTTCGGGAGTACCGACCCAATCATGATGGTTTCGAAAAAAGGGGTTTGCAAAAATTTTAGGTAAAAGGTTCAATGTGTTGTGAGAGGGTGGTGTCAAAATCTCAGTTTGGGGGTTTCCGGGGAAAGGGCGATGATTGAAGGACAGGGATAAGGGAAATTTTGTGGAAGCTAAGGGTGGGGTGGAGGGGGGGGCTTTTTTGGGTCAGATTGGCGGGAGTATTTGAGTGGGGAAAGGGGGGCTTTGCAGGTTATATTTGGAGGGCGGGGTTTTTGGGGGGAAATGTCAGTGGGTAAAAAACGTTGTACAAGGGGGGGGAAAATGAGGTACAGATTAATGGGTGTTGGGGAGGGAAATTGCAATGGGAAAAGGGTTAGATGGGGTGTCCCATGTCCCAAAAATTGTTTGCGGTTTTTGAGGGCCCCCTTTTTTAGAATGGGTTTTTCCGTAGCTTATGTACGCCTGGAGGGGGAAATTGGGGGTGGGAGGGCCTGGCCGGGTTAATTGGATATGTTAACGAACCACTGTTCTCATTGTGAAGGGATGTCAATGGGGTGTTGGACGAGGTGGTGCAAATTTTTTGGAAGTGCACGGGTATGGGGAAAAAAGGCGAAGTTAAGGGCATGGGGTTGGGGTTTTGGGGGGGGGGGGGATGTAATTTGTTAAAAAAATGGGCGGTGTCTTTAAAATTTGTGGTTTATTTATAGGGGTGACATGGTTGCGGGGGCGAGGAAAAATGGTGGTTTTGGAAAGGATTGTTGGGGGGGCTAGGTGTTTTTGAACCCAGCACCTAACCTGATACAGCGAGTGATAGTGTGAACATTTTATTGTAAGTAAGGTTTTGGATGTTGCAGCTGTGTTCCCAATTCAGGGGCAGCGATTGCGGGGATAAAGACGGTGTACAAATTTTTTTTGGGGGGTTTTTACGTTTTGATTGGTTAGGAGGGAAGTTTTAATGTTACCCGTAAGTAGGGTGGGTTTGGGGTTGTTGGATTTTGGGGCGGAGGGCTAAATTGTGTTTATTAAATGGGAAGTGTGCGGGGGGTGTGAAAGGGGGGGGGTTTGGGGAAAGGGAAAACGACAGGGTGGGTATGTGGTATGAGGAAGGGGTTGAGGGAATGTGAAATAGTTTTGAGGCGTGATGTTGGTTTGGGAACTGAAAAGGTTGTATAAGGGTTTTTTGTAGGGACTTGTGGTAGGTCGTTGCCCCGTTTAGGGTTTGTTCCCCCTGATGCATGGAAAGTATTTGGTTTAGATTTTGTAAAATGAGTTAAACCTCGGGGGCGGGAGGTGAGTTTCGTTTTCTGCATGGGGTCCTTCCCCTGGGAGATATTTCAAAAGGGGGGGGGGCAGGTTTTAGAGGGTGGGGGGGGGGGTGGTTCGTGGGGGGATGAACACGTTCCATTAGTTTAAATTTTTTGAAGGGGTAAAGGGGGTTTGGTGCTGGTTAAATAGGTTGGTACAGAGGGTGGGGGGCCGTGGGGTGGGCGGTTTTGCGTGCTTAAGTCTAGTATGGGTGGGTTGACAGGGTGTCAAAAAGCTTTTGATTAATCATGGGAGATTATATATATAGTCGTGGGGGAGAGGGGGAGAGGGGGGAAGTTTGGGGGGCGAAGGAAGGTTTTTTGCGGGGAACGTTCTACGTACGATGTGTTTAAAAAGAGATTTGTTTTTGGGGGAGGTGGGGCAGGCTTTCTCAGAGGGTTAGGGAAAGCAAGTTGGGAAATTTTCGTAAAACTGTGAATGGGAATGAGTGGTTAAGGGGGTTTTATGGTTGGGGGGAGACAGGGGGTAACACGGGCTGCCCCCCGGGGGGGGGGTCGTGAGAGTGTTTTGAATGGGGGTTTGGAATGGTTTCCTGGTTTTATTGAGACTTTTTGGCACAAGTGTGGATGTAGAGCTTTTAAGGTCTCGTTTTGTTAGTATAACACTTTTCAGATTTTAGTTTTAAAATAGTAGATTTTTTTTTTGTATAATTATGAGTGTATCGTTTGTATAACATATTTTGGTAATAATTTTTTTGCGACATGAAGTGTGTTGTATTTTTTATTTATTTTATGCTGGGGGTTTTTGCACGATAAGATATATTAATACTGTTTTGCTTGTGCATCAGTGCATCTGATTAATGTGATTTTTTGAAAATTTTTTGTGTACGGTGTGTGGTGTGTGTGTGGAGTGGGGGTTTTGGGTGTGTGGGTAAATATTAAATATATATCCCTTTCTTTTTTTATTGGGCTTTGTCATGGGTCAGAGTTATGTAATCTTTATCACTACGACTCAAGAAATGTAATGAAACCCATTGCAAACAAAAACCCTACCCCCGGCCGGGATGAACCCGCGGGCATAGAGTCTCAAAAACCCCCCGTCTAGTGGTTAGTGGCTAACGCGACGGGCTGGGGTTTGAGACTCTATGACCGCGGGTTCAATCCGGCCGGGGGATGGTTTAAAACTTATATATGCATGATTTTTCTTTTTAAAGTTTATAATTTTGGTCTGACCCGATACGGGTTTTGGGGTTAAAGCAATTCTTTATGTTTAAATTTTTGTCTGTATGGTATACAACATATCTGACGGGTTTTGGACGTATCCCTTGTGTTTGAGATTTGTATATGGGTTTTTTGTAAAGTATTGCGCCTTTGTTTTGAGTTTTAAGCGTATTCTTTTTCTGTTTATTTGAGGTGGATAGTTAAACTGTATTTTTAGGTAAGTTGTAGATGTTCTAGTAAGATTATGATGTTAGGTTTTGGTTTTTTGGGGTTTAAATTAATTTTTTTTTAAATCAAAAAGAAGCGCTAACCCCAAAGGGGTATACAGCGCGCGGGTAGGGAAGGAAGCAAGGGAAAAGGATGGGAGAAAAAAAGGGGGGATGATCAGCAGGTTCCGAAAACAGCGGGGCAGGGGATATACGGGGTAGAGGGTAGCAAGAGATTAAAGTAAAAAGGGCTGAAGTATCAAATTTTGTGAATAAGTCATTTGTTGTAAAAAAGTCAATAAGAGACCCGGGAAAAAAGGGGGGCCCATCACAAAAGGGGAAGGGTAAAGAGAAGCACGGAGCGAAGACGACGACAGAGGAAAATTTTGCGTGCTCATTGAAAAAGTGGGCTCCAACAAATGTGGCTGACTGATAATGGAGCTGGCAATTCTCAAAGAGGAGCAAGACGCCTCCCTTAGAATCCATGGTAAGACGGGAGGGCCCCAATGCGAAAGGGGAAGAGTAGTCTCCCAACCTCGACACTGGGATAAGAAGACGGCCGAAACCTATACTGGGTTTTAATAGATTAAATTTGGGTTGCCGAGCATGAAACCCAACTTTTGTTGCCAACGGGGGTGAAGGTGGGAAGATATTGCAGGAAATAGTCTGTAAATGGAATACCTCTATAAAAACTGGTGGTCAGTACGCTGACCGCGCAGCAGTGTCGCCTGTTCTTGCCCGTACGTCAACATGACCGGGGCCCAACAAAAAAAAAAAATTTTACTTGTAAAGATGCGGCGTAGCCAAAGTTGGATACGGGACTAAGGGGGGAGGTGATCAAAATTTTTTTTTATACCTGTAAAGCACAAGGGAGTCTGAACAACCACAAATGATGACACGGCTAGATGCAAAACGGATAAGTGCTGTAAGGATGGCATATAATTCGCATAAAAATACTAGCCGAAGATAGTAAATGCCCTTGTACACGCTGTCCGGGAAAAACTGCTGCGAATCCACCCGTCAGGACTTAGAGCCTCTGTGTACACAGCAATGGCATGAGAATGAGAGTGAAAGTGGGCAAGAAAAAAAGGCGGGGAAACGACCGAGACGTTGGGCTTTTGACAAGGGAGGGAGAAAGCAGATCGAACAGCTGGGAATTCCCAGGGGGGGAGGAAAAGGAATGCTAATGTACATAGAAGGGGTAGTTGAAGAGAAACAAACGAATGAAGGCGAGAGAAAGGGACGGAGTAAACAGGGGGGCGAACAAATAAAGAATGTCTCTAATATCAGTGACCATTCTATAATGGAAGGATTGCGGAGATAAAAAGAGCGTACTAGTGCGCAGACAATGGGCATCACCGATCGGGTAAGGATGGAACGTTCGCTTCTGCATAGAGGCTCTCGACAGGGGAAGAGCGAAAAGCACCAAGGCATAAACGTAATCCTTGGTGATGAATGGGGTTAAGGCTAGAGAGAGTAGCAGGAGATGCGCTGAATAGATCTGTCACCATAATCAAGTTTCGATAAATAAGGGTGGAATGTAGGCGAAGGAGGGTTCGACGATCAGCTCCCCATGAAAGATGAGCAAGGGTTTTAAGAAGGTTCAGCCGGCTGTGACAAGTTGCCTTCAGAGAGGTAATGTGAGGTTTCCAGGATAACCTACGATCAAAGAGGAGGCCTAGAAACTTGACTGTATCACGTTCAGGGATACGGGAGCCATAGAGGTACAAAGGATGATCGGAGATGACAGAGCGTCTAGTGAAAGTGATTTGGTGGGTTTTAGTGCTGAAAATTTAAACCCACGTGTGGTGACCCAATTGGTAACACGGTCGACTGCATGTTGGAGAGAAACTGTAATGAGGTGACAGTCAGCCCCTGCACAGGCAATAGCGAAGTCATCAACATAGAGTGATGACCAAATATTTGATGGAAGACTAGAGGCCAAATCATTAATAGCAAGGAGAAAAAGTGTTGTGCTCAGAACACATCCCTGGGGGACACCTTCAGCTTGGATAAAGTCCGGGGAGAGCACATTATTAACCCGAACACGGAAATGCCTGTCAGTTAAAAAGTTCTTAAGGAAGGATGGTAGATTGCCTCGAAGGCCTAAGGAGTGGGCTTGGGCTAAAATGTTATACCTCCAAGTTGTGTCATATGCCTTCTCAAGGTCAAAAAATATGGCAATAACTGAGTGGTTATTCGCAAAGGCATTACGAACATACGTATCCAAGCGTAGTAAGGGGTCTATGTAGAACGTCCCTTTACGAAAGCCATATTGACGAGTGGAGAGACTGTTGTGTGTCTCTAAATACCACACTAAACGTCTATTTACTAGGCGTTCCATTACTTTGCAAACTGCACTGGTAAGAGCAATGGGACGATAGTGGGAGGTTTCATGTCCCGTAGTGCCTGGTTTGCGGAAAGGGAGAACAATGGCGGATTTCCACAGCTGTGGAAGAACTCCTTGTGACCAAATAAGATTGTAAAGGCGTAATAGGACTGCAAGGGCTGACTGATGTAAATGTTGTAGCATACGAATATGAATGTCGTCGGGCCCAGCTGCCGATGATCGACAAGCTGAGAGTGTTGCCTCCAGTTCTTGAAGTGTAAAAGGCACATTATACTGTTCTTCTCTGAGAGAAGAAAAGTCCAAGGGTGCTAACTCTCTGGCAGACTTTGAGGAAAGAAATGAGGGGCATAGATGGAGTCCCTGAGAAATACGGACCAGATGATTGTCAATTTCATTGGCAACATCTAGTGGGTTTGCTATATCAACACCGGCAACCCGCAGAACAGGAGCCGGGTCAGGAGAATATTACCACTCAGTTTTCGTACTTTTTTCAGACTGCACTCATAGAGGAAGCAGAGGTGATGGTGGAGACATAATCTCGCCAGCAAGTGCGTTTAACGTCACGGATACACGGCGAGCGATCGCACGCTTCTGTTTAAAATCAAGGAGTCGCCTGTGGTTCATTTACCGGCCGCCCCATGCAGGCGTTTCAAACGTACTGCACGAGCAAAAAGCAGGGGGGGCCACCAAGGCACGCTTCTGAAATGCCTGCCTGAAGTTTGGGGATAGAATGAGAGCTGCGGGGAAAAAAGGAGGACGAGAAAAGTGAAAAGCTCACGATGGAGGACGAAAAGGAAACCCTTTAAAAACAGTTAGGTGGAGTAAAGGTTCCCAATTGCCCGATTAAATTCCAGCGGGGGTGCGAAGAGGTGGGGAATATGAAGGGGAAGTAAGAATTATTTGGGAAATGATCACTGTCAGTAAAATCCGGGGAAAAAGACCAAGTGAAGTCTAATGCGGCGGAGGAAAGCAACTGAGAGATCGATGCAAGGAGAGTATGAGTCCCAGGGTCAAAATGGGGGTTTAGTACTGTATTAAAAAAATGGGGGGGGTGGGTGGCAAGAAAAGCCCTAACTGAATTCCAGGGAAACACAGCAGACCCCCCCCCCCCCAGAGGAAATTGGTGGGCATTAAAATCACCAAGTAAAAGAATCGGTGGCGGGAATGCAACAAGGAAGGCAAAATCGGATAATAAAGCCCGAGAAGGAGAGAGTATAAAGAACAGAGCGTATACCACCTATGTAAGTGGATCGGCTGCTGTTAATGCAGCGAAGTATGAACAAATAGTGATGGTACGGAATATCAGAACTTCAGTGGCCTGGGGAAGGGGACTACTGCCCCTGCAATAGAGGTAAGCGCTTCTTGTGGTTGGTGACTCTCAGGTAAGATATTTTGGGACCGGTTTTTTGTAATAGGAATAAAAGATGAAAGTAGAGTGTGCTTCCCTGACGGGTTTTTGGGGGACTTGTCAACAGGCTGGAAAAATTCATTCAGGTAAGGGGAACAAGCCATTATTTTTCCAGTTTTGGTGGAAATATTTTGGGGAAGGGTAGGAGAAAGAGCTGCTGATAAGTACAGGTCAGCTATAGTTTTCATTAAGTCAAAGGGAGGGACCCCAATCATATGTACACTTCCCTAGAAGGGGGTAGGAAAATGAAGGGTTGTCTGGGGCAATTGGTGTAAATTGCGGGCTAGACAGATACGAAAGGGAACTTGCAATCCCATTCATTGACAACGGGAACAATTTTTTATGGCAAACATGAATGATGAAAGGGATGGGGTAAAATCTCTCGGGGCGGGGGGTGTAGCACTTGCAACTCGTTTGAGAAGGCCATTGGGAAATGCCTAGATTTTTTAAAATGATGGAAGATAAGGAAAGGGTGTGTGTGGGAAACAAGCAGGTTGCAACACTTGGGTTGGAAACGTAAATGATAAAAAAGGGATTCAGCATTTAAAATTTTAAATAAAGACAATAGACAGGTCGAAACAAGGGGGACAGCAGAGGGCATCAAGGGACTAGCTCCCTTAAGGTTTACTAACTAAAAACGGATGAAAAAAATAAAAATGAGAGCTAAAAATTAATTTCAAGTGCAGGGAAAAATAGATATTATTTCTAAACAGAGACCTGGCCCAATCTGAAAGATAGAGAGTGCCCTCGAATTCACATCAAAAGGCTTTAAAAATTTTTCCACACTGACAGGGTCAACAGGAAAAGGGGGGGAGTAGCGATGTTGTCAAGAAAATTTAAATTGTTGTGTTAGAAAATTTTAAAATTAGAAGCGTCACCACTGAATCTTTTTGGTTACAGCTTCTCGAGGGCCGAGAAAAACAAATTTTTTTGGGTGTGATTTACGGGGCCCCAAATCTTGAAGGGAGTGCAGTAAACTTCTATGGGACGAAATTGAAAGGCATCTACATACAAAAATTTTGGCTAATGGGAGTTTTCAACATAACGATTGACGGGAGAAATTTTTTGACAGGAAATTTAGGCAGGTCTTTCTTGATACGATCCGGATTTTTTTTTAAAAAACAGTTTGTGACAGAGCCAACTAGGGGAAATAACCTCCTGACTTGGTTTCTTGCCAGTAGGGAAACACTAATTAATAATTTTGGGAGGTTAATGATGAGCTTGGGGAAAGTGATCAAAAAACACTCAGTTTTAATATAACATGGAATTCCCCTAATAATGGCAATCAAGTCTCCGTCCCTGACTTTCGCTTGGCTGATTTCATAGGACTGAAAAATTACTTAGGTGGGCTGACGGGAAATGACTGACTAAGGGTCAGGTAGGTGGTGATGGTTGCCGATATGATGCTTTCCAGGGCATATTTTCTAGCTGCTCAGTCAATTATGTTCCAAATAGGGAAATCAAAATCAAACAAAAATGATCCTAAATGGATGAACAATAGATTAAAATATCTGATTGGTCAAAAGAGAGGCATATATAGGCAAATCAAAAGAGGAGAGGGGCAATTTAGAAATCGATATATTCAGTTAAAGAGAGAAATAAAAAAAGGAATTAGAAAAGCAAAAGAGATTATGAGGTTAAAGTTGCAAAAAGAATCGAAGACTAACCCAAAAGGATTCTTTCAGGTATACAGAAGTAAGATCAGGGGGCAAGATAGGCCCCCTCAAAAGTTCCTCGGGTCAGCTCACTGACAGTGATAAGAAATGTGTAGAATTTTTTAACACCACTTCCTCTCAGTTTTTACACAGGAGGATACCAGCGATATTCCAGTAAAGATAAAAAAATGTAGAACAGGACGAGAATAAACTGTGCACTATTAGGGTCACAAGTACATGGTCCTTAGGCAAATAGATAAATTAAACCTAACAAACCCCAGGCCCTGATGAACTGTATGCAAGGGTTCTAAGGAATGTAAAGAGGAGCTTAGCACACCTTTGGCTAATCTTTTCACATATCACTACAAACTGGCATGGTGCCAGATAAGTGGAAAATGGCAAATGTGATACCTATTTTCAAAACAGGTGACGGGGTCCTTAGCTTCGAACTATAGACCAATAAGCCTAACCTCCATAGTGGGAAAAATTTATGGAATAAATAATTGCCGAGGCAGTTCGTAGCCACCTTGAAAAGCAAAAATTTAATCAACGAATCTCAGCATGGTTTTTACAAAGGGGCGTTCCTCCCTTTACGAATTTATTAACTTTTTTCCACTAAGGATTTGAGGAGGTAGATCATGGTAATGAATATGATATTGTGTATATGGACTTCAGTAAGGCTTTGACGGGGTCCCACATCAGAGACTATTGAGGAAAATTAAAGTACATGGAATAGAGGAGAAATTTTTTCCTGGATAGAGGCATGGTTGGCCCAAAAAGGCAGCAGAGAGTTTTTCATAAATGGGGGGAAATCAGAGTGGGGAAGTGTCACGAGCGGTGTTCCACAGGGGTTTAGTGTTGGGCCCCCTGCTGTTCACAAACTACATAAACGACATAGATGAGGGCTAAAGAGCGACATCCGGGAAGTTTGCCGATGACACCAAAATAGGCCGTCGAATTCATTCTGACGAGGACATTCGAGCACTCCAGGAAGATTTGAATAGACTGATGCAGTGGTCGGAGAAGTGCAGATGCAGTTTAATATAGACAAATGCAAAGTTCTAAATGTTGGACAGGCAATAACCATGCCACATTAAACTAAATAATGTAGATCTTAATATTACGGTTGCGAAAAAGATTTAGGAGTTTGGTTAGCAGTAATCTGAAACCAAACAACAGTGCAAAGTGTTCGAAATAAAGCTAAAGAATCCTTGGCTTCATATCAAGAAGCTAAATAATAGGAGTCCTCAGGTTGTTCTTCAACTCTATACACCCTTGGTTAGGCCCTTTAGTTTAGCTGCACAGTTTTGGTCACAGTATTACAAAATGGAATAAATTCTCTGGAAAATTACAAAGGAGGATACAAAGTTGACCCCATGATCAAAACCTTTCCCATGAATAGATAAGGCCCTGAAACTGACTCTCAAAAGACGTAGAATTGGGGGGGATATGATTGAGGTGTATAAATGGAAGACAGGAATAAAAAAAGGGGATGTAAATAGTGTGCTGAAAATATTACCTAGACGGGACTCGCAGCAAGGGTTTTTTAAAGTTGGAAAAATTCAGATTCGGAAAGGGTTTTAAGGAAAGTACTGGTTTGGGAAAATAGAGTTGGGGAGAGGGGAACAAACCCCAATACCGTTATAGAGGCCAGAACTTGTGAGCTTTAAAATAGGTTGGAAAAATACATATAGAGTGGGTGGGGTGTGAGTTAGACCTGATAGCTTGTGCTCCAGTCGGTTGCCGTGTTCCCCCTTAAGTCAATGTGACCTGACCTGACTGGGTTTTGGGTGCATTGGCTTAACCCGGTAGGAGACTTGGACCCCTCGCAGGGGCCCAGTAGGCCTTCTCATGTTCCTTGTTTTTTTTGTTCTTTTTAAAAAAGGGTCCCATCAGGAAAAGGATCTGAAAATACAAAAAAATTATACCGAGATGTGAAAATAACAGCAGGTGTAATTTTGGCCGAAGAAAAACACCAACAGGGGAAAACGGGAGGAACATCGAAGCTCACCCGTTTACCCCTAGGCCGCGTATATTCCCGAAAATGGGCCATGTTTGGGCAATTTTTAAAGATACTTGAAATCTGCAGGTGGGGGGTTCCTACGGATAAAAGGGTTAGAAAAGCCACAGGGGAGGCAGGGGAAAAACGTTAAGCAGCGAAGGAACTGTGCGCTGTGAAAAAGGAGTTGCGCAGATGGGGCAGAGGGGGGAGAAAGAGCGGGAAAGGGGGATCAGTTCCCTGATGGTTTGGCTCTGCAAAATATTCAAGATTGCTTCAAGTGTTTTTGGAATTCAGAGATGTCGTATGGGAGACAAAATTGGGGAATGGAGGGGGGGGATGAGTAAAGATTGGAACTGTTTGGACTGACCAAGGTGGGGGGGGCGAAAGGGTGGAGGGGAAATGGAGAACTGGCAGGGGACAGAAAGTTTCCTGGGAGGTCAGAAGAGGAAGAAACTTGGAGGGGAAAAGGGGGGGAAGTACAGTACGAGGAGGAGGGGGAAACCCTACACTTTAATTTAGCCCTGAAGGGGAAGAACAAGGGACAGAGACAGGAGGGGAAAATGAGGGGGGGGAAAAGGGTAGGAGGGGTTAAAAGACCTTTATTGACTTTTGAGAATAAGGGACGATTGGGGGGGTGCTACGAGGTCCGTCGATATGAGGGTTGTGAGAGAGAACTCAAAAAAAACGAGATTAGACTGAGGGGTTGAATTGGGACGTCTGAGCCGAGGACGCAAAAGGATTAGATAAGGAGGATTAGGGAGAGGTAACCCCGAGGTGGGGGTAGAAGATGGGTACCAGAATGGGGGACGTTTGAAACACGGGAATAAAAAAACTGGGGGTCTCCCTTGGGGGCGGGGATGAGAAACTGCCCTGGCATAAGGGGACCTTTTGTTCTTTGAGGTAACGGATTTCCCGCTGTTTAATAACCTACAACGGCGAGAGTACGAAGGGTGAGCCTCATGACAGTTAAAGGGAAGAGGAAATCGATTGCAAGACATTAAAAATGGTCATCGGCACCACAGAGGGATTCGGCGATAGACGCAATATTTCGCTGGATGGCCCAAAAGCCAGCAATTTCTACACTGTTGTAGTGGGGATCACCTTTCGAACTTGTAACCGAGTCCGCATATAAAATGAGGATGGGATTTCGGTTTTCAAAAATTAAAAGAGCCCCATTGCTAGGGTATCTTCTCCGCCCACGGGGAGGAAGAACTAAGTGTCTACCTTTAAGGATTGGGAGATCTTGGAGTTCCAGCTGTTCTAAATTCAGTGCCACATGTCTGGAAATTTTTTGAACTTTGGGGTGGGGCAGAAAGCGGGACCCCTACAAAAATTGAGGAATATGTTTTTCAAAAAGTGACAGGGAAAAGTACATATGGGAAAGACGAGAGAGCTCATGAGCCTGGGTAGCATTCTGTACGGGAATGATGCGCGTACCGCTCTTAAGAGCATGAAAAGAAATATCTTTACCAACATGGCGTAGGAGTGCCTTGCCAATACTATGGTCAGAAAGATAGGCAGTAGAGGAAGTTGGGCATAAAGTGAAGAATTTAGGCCATTGTTCAGTCTGAAACGAGCGTGGGAAAGGGAGTGAAGGAGTGTCGATCGTTTCTGAGAAGAACGAGAAGGTGGAGAAGTATCATCACAGGGGAATTGTCGTTGGCGTTTAGGCGAGGACCAGAGTTGGTCCGACGTGGAACGGGTCGGCGATTTGAAAATTGCCGCACCGTAGAGGGAGAGGCCGGAAGCATAGTCAGAGGAGACGAAGGGCCGATAAATCGAAGGAGTCAGTCGAGGCCTCAGTACCTGAAGCGGGTGAGGAAACAGCACCGGCAATAGGTACAGAGGCATGAGGAATGTCTGAAGAGTGGTCCAAAGACAAGGCGGGGTCAGAACGGGGGGCGGTTTTCAAGAAGGGGCCCGGGGGGTACCAGGTTCATGGACTAGGGCTGCCATGGTTGGTTACTTCTTTCTTTTTTTTTTTAAAGAAAAAAAAAAAAAGAAGAAAAGAAAAAAAAAATAAAAAAAAGAATAAAAAAAGGGGGGACCGGGGAGGGATAGTTCCTAGGAGGAATGAAAGGGCCAGAAATCTCCCTCCGCCCCAAGAGGACCCAGCCCCGAAAGTAGCGCAGATGCACATGGAACCCGTGCCATACCCCCCCCATCATGCTAGTAAACTAAAAATCCGGATGCAACCCACATCTCCCGAGCTACCTGTGGACAAAAGGGGGGGCCGGCCGGATATCTCCCCAAAAAGCATACCTCCTTGGGCCACCCCCCCCGGATCCAAAAGGGGGGTTTCCCAGAGAACACCGTCGCCCGGAAAAAAAGACACCAAACACCCCCCGGGGATACCGGAGGGGGATCGGACACCCCGGCGACCAGTTTCCCACGGCAAATATGCCACCGCTAAGAACCTCAAGGGAATGGGAGGGACCCCGGTATCCTTTCCCCTCTACTGGAACAGCGCCCCTGTGGGAGAAACCCCAAAGGCAAAAAAAGGGGGCAAAAGGGGGGGTGGGGAGGAGGAGGAGGAAAAAAAAAAGGGGGGGGATGGGGGGAGGGATAGGGGGGGGGAGTTTTGGGGGGTAATTAGGTTGGGTTTGGGGAAAGAAGACGATGGTCTAATTCCTCAGACCAAGAGCCTCTTCACCACCCCAAGGGCCCCCTTGAGAGGTTTTTGTGAAGGATGGGATTTAACTGATAAACTTCTTTTTAATTTCTGTTCAGGTGTATTTAACCTTTGTCAGATGTCATTTATATGAAAAATTTATATATATGCAAGGTTTTGTATATATGTCAATTCATGACCCTGTGACATGTAATTTTTTTTAGCTATGTTCTTGCTGTAAGTTTTTGTTGTAAGATCTTGCGAGCATGTAGGTACAATCCGTTTGTCAGTTAATTTGATTAGGTTCCATACTGTTTCTTTATTTTTATGTTAAACTGTATTGGTTTTAAATAAAATATAAAAAAAAAACCATATACCCTATGGTAATAATCAATATCGTGCTCGGTGGTGGATTTAATACACTACCGCTGACACTTCAACCCCCCCCACATGCCTAGTAACTGTGTCTATTCACTGCCTGACCACGGTAGAGTGCGGTTGTGCTGTGCACCTCTCTGCTGTTTGTAGGCGAGCTCCATTGTCAGTTACCTGGCTGCAGCGGTGTGAAGTGGTGCTGTCACGCCTCTGCTAACAATATAGGCGCACTGTGATTGTCAAGATGGCGGTTAGTCTGAGACGTCGGAAAATACTGCAGGCATTGAGCTACTTAGAGGAATGATAACGCCTAGTTCTGCGCAAGTTTCATTGCCAAAAATCATCCGGGAGACATATGGCATACAAGATAGTGACTTGTATGGAGTAGCATTAAATGGAGGCCAAAGAATTTTCGCCAAACTGCTATCGGCACCGGTTTATGAATCGTTAATCACCAGGTTTCAGGACGTAAGTCCTGAATGATAGATGTTTCAAGGCATTTATAGTGGATTAAGTTACGCAACGTTCCCTTTGAGATGGACGAGGCAGATATCAGGAAACGTTTTTGAGACATATGGGATGGTGCATTATGCTCAACATGGTACGTGGGCGGCAGGCGCCTATGCTGGTCTGCCAGAGGGGTCTTTCAACCTCAAAATAACTTTGAGGCACCCAATACCGTCCTATGTGTATCTACAAGAATTCAGGACGCAGGTAATGGTTATGTACCCAGGGCAACGACGTACGTGCCGTCTATGTGGTGAGTATGATCACATAGCGGCGACCTGTGACAAGCGAAGACGTGTGCCTGGACCTGTGGTGGACGTCGCAGCCCCTGCTTCAAAGGTGGCAGGTGAGGAACAAACATCGGACGGAGGGCGTGGTGCCTTGTGGAGCGAGATAGTGGATCGGGCACACAGGACTGGTGGTGAGTTGGAGTCCCGCCCCCAGCTGCCTGATCAGGTATCGTCTCCTGTGGATGAGGAGCAGTAATTACAGGAGAAGGTTCTTGAGATTGAGGAAGAATTGTCGAGGTTTTGAAGACTTTGTCACCACCTGAGAGGGACATTACATCTGAGCATGGTGTCATCGGAGAGTCGTCGCTTCCAGAAAGTTGGAGACGTGATATTTTGGGACGTAATGGTGGTTTGGAGTCATCCGTTGAATCATTAAACCATTCTCAGGTGGAGGTGGAGGTTAATCGAGAGGCAACATCTGACCAAGACATGTGTAACAGGACTGTCACGAGAAAGAGGGCGGCTACATCAGATTCTGATGACGCCCTAACGCCTGCACAAAGGCCTGGGAAACAGACTGAGGTGAAGTGTGAAGGTAGTGGTGTAGGTGGTGGTAGCCATGATTGGAGGCACCGGAAGAAGGGGGGGGGGAAAGAGAGCACTCTGAAGGTGTCAAACTTAAATTCAAGCTCTGGAGTTGTAAAGAGTGATGAGAGGAGGCAGGGGTGGAAACTTTAATAGGCCTTAGGTGCATGTCTGTAAATGTTAATGGGTTATGTAGCGGTATGGAGAGAGATTGGTTTCATAATTTCCTGATTAAATCTAGAGTGGATGTTGAGTTTCCTGCATGGAGCCCAATTTTAAAGAGGGTAGGGTGTTTGGACTGGTGGAAGGATTTCGAGTAGTTAATACCTGCTCCATCGTTCTACCCGTGCCGTAAAAGGGTTCGGCTCGGCGCGCGGCTAATTCATTACATAAGGGGACGAGCCCGTTTGTTTTGCAGAGAAGAGAGGGGGGGAAGGGGAGGGGGATGGAAGGGTGTGCGTGTGGATGGTGGTGCGATGGGTAAGTGTGTTGTCTTTTGTGCGTGTGTATGCGCCGGCAGAAAAAACTAAAGGGTAAAGAATGATTTTGTGTGTGAGGATTTGTGTTTTTTCTAAAGTGCGCACTGACAGAGGTGGCCAATAGTGGTGGGGACTGGACTAGTGTAATCAAGGTGGATGATGTAGGACCCACGAGGGGCTGGATATATGTCTGTGGCTCTTAGGGGGGATTTATTAGGGATGTTAGGATTACGTGATGCCTTTGGGGGGGTTGTGTGGGAGACTGAATAACGTTTATCGTAGGAGTGGAATATGCTGCGAGACTAGATAGTGTGTACCTTTCCTGAGGGAGGTAGAGTGTGAAATCTTTCAGTTACTAGTTGAGGCTTACAATGTCGATCAAATGGCAGTGCTGGTGGAGGTTGGAGGGGACGCTCTCTGTTGTAGAATATTCCTAGTTGGATGAATCTATTGTTGGCTAGCTGGCTTCTTGTGGCTAAACGCGACACGGCTGGAGTTTTGAGGTCTCTCATGACCGCCGGGGTCAATCCCAGGCCGGGGGTATGGATTACATATGAAGTTATTGGAACATGAAATATAAGGTGTTAGGTGATGAGGAGGGAGTATAGGGGTTTTCTAGTCCTATGGAGGGAGCTTAGTGTGGACGAATGGGAGTGGGATGACATTTGTAACATGGTGGGATTGTGTTACAAAGGAAGGGTTAGAAAGTTTTATGTGAGTGAAGGAATACGTATTAAATAATTTAAAATAATGGACTGGCTAACTATTTTAGAGGATAGGTTAAGCGGTTGCTTTGGGCTTGGGGTGGTTGGAAGATTTTCCTATTTATGAAAATAGCTGAAATACAAGGGGAGCGTTGAGGGTGTTGCAAAATGAAAGGTTTCAAGTGTAGGGTGCCTAAGGACCAGCGGGTGGACAGAAGTGCTTTGGGGCGACAAGCCGTCAGCGTGTGTTTGCCAAGCAAATCAAAGCAATGGCAGGATGGTGACAGCTATCCCATGTTTAGGGTAACGGAGATGGTTGGAAGATACAGAGGCAGGGCAGGAATCATGAAACCACGAAAGGGATCGTTGTGTGCATGCAGAGGCATGGTACGAGAAGTATGACAAGTGGGGCGCGACGGGGGTGGTGCGTGGGTTAGACAAGGTTGTGTAGTTGTGACGTGTAATTTAGGATAATAGTGATAGAAGGCTTTAGGTGGGGACTAGTTACGGCAGAGGAAATAGGACGAATGCTTTTAAAGGGGAATGAGGAAGGGGAAAGCTCGGGTATTTGACGGTCTCCCGGTAGAATTTTATTTACATCATTGGACGTTTTATCACGGGGATTTATGGGTTAGGTTTATTTAATCCGTGATTGAAGGATCGTAGGGTAAGTTGGGGGGCAGAAGCAGGCAAACAGCAGTTGTAGTGTGGTTCGAAGGGTAAGGGGCAGTTCACCCCTTCGGGAGTACCGAGCCAATTCGCTGAGGTGCAGACTATAAGGTTTTAGCTAAAGTTTTAGTTAATGGGTTCAAAAGTGTTGTGGGCGAGGGGTGGTGTCAGAATCTCAGTCGCGCGCGCGTTCAGGAAGGTCGATGACTGAAGGACTTGGGATACTGCGAAGTTTTGTGGAAGCTAAGGGTGGGGGTGAAGGGGCGGCTTTGTTGGCTCTTGATTGGCAGGGCACGGGTGCATTGATAGAGTGGAAAAGGGGAGCCTTTGAAGGGGATACTTTGGGACAGGGTTTTTTGTGGAGGCCCACAATCTCGACCGTTGGGTAATATGTTGTAAAGGGGGCTCGAAAAGAGGATACAGATTAATGGAATGTATGGGGAGGGAGATGGCAAAATGGGTTGACGGCCTTAGTCAGGGATGCCCCATGTCTCAAAATATGTTTGCTTGTTTCCAGGACCCCTTTTTTAGAATGGTTGACGTTAGCTTAGACTCAGGTGAGAGGAAGTGTGGGGGGGTGGGAAGGGCCTGGCCAAGTTTAATTGGATATGTTGTCGACACCAACTGTTCTCATTCGTTGAACGGGATGTCAATGGGAGGTGTTGGACGAGGTTTGTGCAATTATTTGGAAGTTGCCACGGGTTTGCAGGTATATAGTTTGCAAAAGTAAGGTACCCCTATGGGGTTGGGTTTCTTAGGTGTGGGATGTGGGGGGGGAGATGTATGTTGTTAAAGAATGGGCCGGCTGTTTTCGTCTTTACTAGATTTGTGGTATTATTTAATAGGGAATGACATGGTTCAAGTACGGCGGAGGGAGAGGAAACTCGGATAGGTTTTGGGAAAGGATCGTGGGGCATGAGTCTGCTGATTGTTAGTATGGATGAGCAACTCGCACCTCCTTAAGCTCTTAAGAGACAGACGTGTGATAGTGATAGTTGTAAACATTTTATTGTATAGTAGATTTGCGCATGTCGCAGCTGTGTTCCCATTACAGGGACAGCGAATGCGGGAATTGTGTAGAGGTACATTGTTAGAGTAGGTGCGTTTTCTGTCCCTGTTGAGGGGTTTGTTCCGCAGTATGCGTTGTGAGAAGAGTATTTTGTGGTTTAGATTTAGAATAAAAATGAGTTAAAACTCATGGCGCGTGAGGTGATGTTTCTTTTTCTGATGGGGATCCTTCCGTCTGGTGAAGATATTACGAAACTCAGGACAGGTTTAGAGGGTTGGCGGGGGGTGTGGGTATATGTGGAGGGGATGAAGGACTGCATTCCAAGTAGTAGGTTTACTCTTGTGAAGGGCTAGAAGGGAGGTCAGGTTTGCTGGTTAAGTAGGTTGGTACAGAGGGTGGGGGGCCGTGAGGTGTCGGTTATGCGTTGCTTTAAGTCTAAGATATGGGTGGGTTAAGACGTCGGGTTATTATAAGTGCTTTATATTTTATCATGGTAGGTTATATAGTTACTATGTCGTGGGTAATGAGGGGGAGATTGGATAGTGAAGAATCGAAGGAAGGTTCTTACTGGTAAAGTTCTATCGTACGATGTGTCGTAACAGAGATTTGTATGGGAGGAGGTGGGATCAGGCTTTTCTCATAGAGGGGTATAGAATGCTAAACGTTAGGGATTTTCGTAAATCTTTGTTGAATGATAATGGGTGAGTGAAAGGGGTTTTCATAGGTTGCGAGGGAGTAGGGGGTCACTAGCGGGGCTCGCCTCCTCGGGGGTGGGGGAGGGGTCGTGAGGAGATGTGTGAATGTGGGTTTGGATGGTTTCTGTGTTTTCATTGGATGGTCTATATGGCATTACACCTTGTGGTTATCTTGCCAAGTGTGTATGTGAAGCTCAATGACTACTGTTATATCGATATAACACTTTTCAGGAATGTTGGGCTATATAATTTAGTAGGTTTTTTTTCTTTTATGTATTATTTTTGATTACTTGAGATAATAAGTTCCTATGCGTTTGAAGTGTGTTTTAGTGTGAAATTTATGTTACGTGCTGGGTTTTTGCATCATCGAGATATACTATGAAACACTGTTTTGCTTTGTGCCCCCATACGTGCATCTGACTATGTGGTTTTGTGAAAACATTTTGCGTGTATGTGTGTGTGTAGGGTGTGTGAGGTGGGTGTGTGTGTGTGTGTGATTGTGTGTGTGTGTGTTCGTGTGGTGTGTGTCGTGTGTGTGCGTGTGTGTGTGTGTGTGTGTTTGTGTGTGTATCCCTTTCTATTGTATGAGACTTTTGTCCATGTGTCCAGGCATCTATGTATATCTTTTATATGTATTTGATTCGATTCTTTTTTTAAGTTTATAATTTAGGTTTGTACCCTGATACCGGTTGTTGTCATTGAACTAGGTTCTTGATGGATAAGTTTTAGTCTGTATGGTATAACAGACATATCTAGACAGTTTAGTCTGTATGGTATACAGACATATCTAGACAGTTTAGTCTGTATGGTAACAGACATATCTAGACAGTTTAGTGACGTAGTCCATTTGTGTCTGAGATTATGTATATGGGTTTATTGTAACAGTATTGCGCCTTCAGTTTTTGAGTTCTAAGCTTTGTATGTTTATTCGTATGTTGGTATATATAAAGTTGTATTGTTAGGGATACGTATGTAGATGTTCTAGTAAGATTATGATGTTAGGTTTTGGTTTATTGATTAATGTGAAGGATGGGATTTAACTGATATAACTTCTTTGTATATTTTATGTTCTAGTGTATTGAGCCTTTGTCAGATGTCATGTTATATGTAACATTTATATATATGTAAGGTTTTGATTCAAGAATGTGTATATATGTCAGTTCACGACCCTGTGACCGTATTATTTTTGTAGCTATGTTGTTGCCGTAAGTTCTTGTTGTATGTTTGGCAGCAATATCTTGCCAGCATATAGGTACGATCCGTTTGTCAGTTAATTTGATTGAGATCCATAATGTTTCCTTATTTTTATTTTTATGTTAAACTGTATTGGTTTTAAATAAAATATAAAAAAAAGTAACTGTGTCTGCCATCACCACCAGTCATAACCACCAACAGTCATTGATGGTAATTAGTGTCTTATAATATATATCACCATAAAACACTCTGTATACATAAACCTACCAAAATAAATAAATTTACACATTTTTCCTTCCTGCAGACAGATTATTTACACTGCCGGAGATAATCTATACATCACATCCTACTATAGAGAATGGACAACATTAGACATCTTAAAAAAATTATGATACGTGTTTCGCATGACCTGCTACTGCAGAGATTGCTTACACTCCCCTCCCCCCCCAAGTGAAAATTGTCCAGTTTCACCTGGCTATACACAAGATCAAAAACTCATTCACTTAAACATATATAATGAACTTGTAAAAAACATTTGTAACAAAATATAAGCAAGAACACCCCAGACAAGATCTTACCTTACATATACAAAACCAAAATGTTCCACTAGTTAAACAGGTAGGAATGCCTCATTATTATGAAAAGTTACATTGATCATTTTAAATCATGCACAACTACATGTATAAGTAGACTCGTATGGTTACAGGTTACAAAATGTCTACTAGCAAGACTCGGGTCCAATCATTAAAGGCTTTATTCCTCCCAAACCTCACCATCCACACCCGACCACTAAATACCCTATGATAAAATCAAAATATTTATATACTAACACCACCTCAAGGAAGGTTCCTTGATGTTGGTGAGGGGCTTTTGATTTAGGGAATTGGATCTGTGCTCCAGTTCCCCGAATTAAGCCTGAATGCCTTCCACATCCCCCCAGGCACTGTATAATCATACGTGTTTAGCGCTTCCCCCTTGATTATAATAATAATAATATATACTAACATCCTTACGTACATCCTTACAAAATATGAAGGAATCCTTAAATAAATATATAATTATCGGTGTTCACAATAACACCAAGACACACAGTGAATATCGAAATTTACATAATTATGTAGATAATGTTATAACATAATGTCACCTCAACTAGGTACAATAACTGCCAATCATAATATTTTTTTACACCTCAGAAAAAGTGCGTTAGTTCAACAACTCTCACTCCCATCAAACCCCACACAACCTTAACAACTGTCAACCCCAGGAGGTGACCCCGTGTCATACCCCTGACATCCCTTCCCACTGTAACATACATCATCCCCATCCTACCTCTCCTTCCTGACTTACAAGTCTAATAATACCACTAACGTTAGTTCTCTGTATCACACTGGAAAATCCCTCTCCCACCTCCACCCATAAATATCCCTGTTTCCACACAGTGTTTTATGAAACATACCCGGTAATACCCGCCGCTTCACCTCGCTAACACCTTCCCCACCGCCGCTTCAACCTCGCTAACACCTTCCCCACCGCCGCTCACCTCGCTAACACCTTCCCCACCGCCGCTTCACCTCGCTAACACCTTCCCCACCGCCGCTTCACCTCGCTAACACCTTCCCCACCGCCGCTTCACCTCGCTAACACCTTCCCCACCGCCGCTTCACCTCGCTAACACCTTCTCCCCCAACCGCTTCACCTCGCTAACACCTTCCCCACCGCCGCTTCACCCTCGCTAACACCTTCCCCACCGCACGCTTCACCTCCTAACACCTTCCCCACCGCCGCTTCACCTCGCTAACACCTTCCCCACCGCCCTTCACCTCGCTAACACTTCCCCACCGCCGCTTCACCTCGCTAACACCTTCCCCACCGCCGCTTCACCTCGCTAACACCTTCCCCACCGCCGCTTCACCTCGCTAACACCTTCCCCACCGCCGCTTCACCTCGCTAAACACCTCCCCACCGCCGCTTCACCTCGCTTTAACACCTTCCCCACCGCCGCTTCACCTCGCTAACAAACCCTTCCCCACCGCCGCTTCACCTCGCTAAAACCTTCCCCACCGCCGCTTCACCTCGCTAACACCTTCCCCACCGCCGCTTCACCTCGCTAACAACCTTCCCCACGCCGCTTCACCTCGCTAACAACCTTCCCCCCACCGCCGCTTCACCCCCGCTAACACCTTCCCCACCGCCGCTTTACCTCGCTAACACCTTCCCCACCGCCGCTCACCTCACTAACACCTTCCCCACCGCCGCTTCACCTCACTAACACCTTCCCACCGCCGCTTCACCTCACTAACACCTTCCCCACCGCCGCTTCACCTCACTAACACCTTCCCCACCGCCGCTTCACCTCACTAACACCTTCCCCAGCATTACCCACGATATGTAAATATAATCTACCATAATGTACCCCACAGTCCTAATAATACTCTCATCCATACCCCCCACATCTAGACTTAATGCCCGCAGAACAGAAATGCTTTTACCCCTTATCCTGTGCAGCAGCCTGCTCAACCAACCCCTGACGCTCCCCATCCCCTCACAAAAATACACTACATGGAACGCAGAATCCTCCCCTCCACATATTCCACAGACCTCCCCCCCCCCATTACCCGTCTATCCCGTAATACCACACCCGACGGTAAAATCCCATGCAAAAAACGATACATCACCTCACGCCCATGGGGTTGTAACCTTAACTTACTGAACCTACCCCATATACTTCCCCAGTCATACATGGGGAAAATCCCCTCCACCGGTGCCACTACCTCCCCATTAATTAACATCCTGCACAGCCTACCTATTTTTACCTTCCCCAGATCCCGAGCCAACACCAGAGCCCTCAAAACAGTTTCACACTCGTGCAACTCTACCTAATAATACATATGTTTCAATCTACTGTGTATCTTGACCAAACCCCCCCCCCCCCCACACCCTCCCTCATCCCCTTTCCTCTTAATGAAGATACATTTGACCCTCCACTTTAAATCCATCAACCCCCCCCCCCCCCCCTGATGCACAGGTAACATTACCACATCCCTTTTAAGCCAATCACAGCCCGAACCCCACAATAATTTAAAAAACCCTCTAAGTATATTTGCAATTGCCGTCCCAGTTAAAGGGAACACTGCTGCCACGTGCCAAACCTTGCTATACAATAAGACGTTAATAACAATGGCACGCTGCACAAGGTCAAATGATAAGGCCGCAATGCTCCCAAGACACCCAGAATCCTGTCTACTAACCTAACCGAGTTTTCCACACGTGCAACATCCAGATCATTTGCATAGATAAGACCACAAATTTTTAATGAAGTCACCAGCTTTGTCACAACTACACTACCCCACTCAACCCTCCCCACCCAAGCTCCTAACCCCATGACCATGGACTTCTCTGAATTCACTTTCATACCAGTTGCACCTGCAAACATGTCAACTACCCAATCTAAGGCATCCATTGACATCCCTCCCTAACCAGAACAGTAGAATCATCTACATACCCTATTAGAACTGGCCAAACCCTCCCAACTCCACTCCCTTCTCCTCACTAACGCCCATTTGCTGCTCCACCATTCTATAAAAGGAGTCCTGTATGCACGCAAACAAAAGCTGTGACATAGGACACCCCTGTCAAAGTCCCCTACCCATTACAATCCTCCCCCAATCTTCCATTAATCTGTACCCTCGCCGTTGCCCCACGATATAATGCATCTACCCATCCCACTATTTCTTCCCCAAAACCCTGTCCCCTAAGGATAGCTCTCAATGCTTCTTGCTCCACTCTATCATATGCTCCTTGCCAGTCTAGAGCAACCAAGCCCCCCCTTCCCCCCTTTTTCTTCCACGAAATCCCATAGTAACCCATGCCCCTCCACCATAGACCTCCCTGGCAACCCAAACTAAGTTCGCAATACGACCCGCCCAACTATGCATTTAAACTTATTTCCTAAAATCTTAGCAAACAATGTATAATCCGTGCATAATGCTATTGCCCTGTAGTCCCTAAGTGTATGCTGTCCCTTACCCTTCGGTACCAAGACTACTACAGCTGTTGCCTTCTTTTCTCCCAACTTGCCCCTCTCCTTCATCAAATTTAATAACCTTTCCAAAAACACCCTCATTAGCTCTCAATGCTGTTGATAAAACTCTGCCAGTAGTCCATCAATTCCCTGCACTTTGCCCTTTTGCATTTCACTTAAAGCTCTCCATATTTCCTCCTCAGTTATTTCCCCACCCAGTGCTTCCCTATCACTGTTTCCCAACCGACATACCACACTCCCACAGACCTGTTCTAAATCCCCAGCTCCTAACCCTTCCTCTTGCCAATACTGCTCATACCACTTGTCGGCAAACACCCCCATCCCATCTGTAGTTTGTATAACCTGACCCACTCTATACCCACCCACCGACTCATGAACCTCCAACCATGGAATAGCTGTTGCCTGCTGACGTTGTTTTTGCCTACACAACGCACACGACAGGCCATATCTCCCCATAACACCTCCTCCACCCCCGCAATTACTCTCACCACTTGGAACCTCTCGTCCTGGATTTCTCGCAAGCCTCCCCTTAATTACCATAATGTCGTCAATAGGATAAGTACCCTCCACCGCCCCTCTTACATAACAATCCCTTAACCTGTCCTCCAAATAGTTAATGAGCCTACATTTTAAGGAACTGATCTGTTTCCCTACCTGCATGTAATAATGCCAAATCCGTTCCTTAGCCACACCATCCCACCACGTCACCACATCCTCTACCCCTTTTACCTCCTCACTTAACCCTCCCACAGTGCTGTAAAATCCTCCAACCCCTCCTCATCTTCTAATACACTCGTATTTAACTTCCAGTATCCCCTAGAGAAACTAGCTAATGACTCCCACTCCACCTCTGTCACTACTGCCCAGTGATCTGAAAAAGCTACTTCTATTGTACGAACAAACTTTGACAAAACCCCGTGAGAAATGTACAACCTATCTAACCTAGCATTGTAACCCCTCCTCACGAAAGTATGCTCTTCCTCCCATGCCCCCACACCTACCACATCCCTCAACTGAACATCAACCAAGAGATTTTGTAAGGCTGCCAACATGTGTCCCGCCCCTTGTGGTTCCACATCAACCCTCCTAATTACACAATCCAGTCCCCACCAACGATGGCCACTGCAGTAAACCACATAAGGCAAAAACTAGATCATCACACAAAAATCCCTCTTTACTTTCATATTGTTTTCCGCTGGTGCATACACACTTATAAAGGTTACCCTCTGCCCCATTCACCACCCATCCACATGCAACACCCTCCCCCCCCCCTCACTTCGTATCAACACAAACAGGATCACATCCTTTATCAATAAACCCACACCACCTTTCAAACATGCAGATGTCAGAGTCAAAACCTATACCCTGCCACCTCTAGCACTCTTCCCTCCCTGAAATTATGCTCCTGTAGAAAAACGATGTCCACTCTATATTTACATAGGAGCATACGAAAACATTCCCTCTTCACTCTATTACACAGTCCATTCACATTCACAGTCATACACCTAAGGCCTTATCAAAATTTCCAACTCTTCCTCCTCTCATCCTTCCCAGGACCTCCTGCCCCAGGGTCAACACATGATTTCGCACCATCCACCCCGCCCCCCTTCTTTCTATGCCTCTTATCCTGGCTACCTCGAGAATATTCATCCTTCCTTCCAGACCTCTGCGCCAGCGTCAGGACATCATTTGAGTCTGATGCTGCCGCTCTCTTCTTTGTGACGCCCTCCACCGCCATGCTGTCTTCCGAGGATTCCTCACAATGAACTTCAACCTCCACTGTTTCATGTTGCACAGAGCACGGTGACTCCTCTCTGTGCCTGCTGATCTGCTCCTTCCTTCCTATGCACATCCCGACACTCTCTCCTTGCAACTCAGTGATGGTCTCCCGTACAGGGACATCATCCTCCCCAGATGGAGTTTAAGCTTTCAAAACCTCGTCCAGCTCTTCCTCCAGCGGCATCACCTCCTGCTGCACAAGCACTTCCTCCCCCGTCACCGGCAAAGTGGCCATTTCTGGCTCAACAAAACTCATGGCACGCCCATCATTCACCACAATTGTATCTTCAACTATATCACTCCACAGACGGCCACTTCCTCGTTTGCCTGTGGGACTCTCCACGACGGCTTCCACACCTGTAACTGGTGCTCCACCAGACTGCGCCATTCTCTTCCTCTGTTGCACACACGTCGCCGCCATGTGATCGTAATCTCCACACAACCTGCACGTACGTCGTTGCCCAGCATAAGACACAAGAATCTGGGTCCGGAACTCCTTCATCACAACATAAGACGGGATTGGATGCCTCAGAGTCATTTTGAGGGAAAATGTACTCTCCGGACGTCCCATGTATGCACCTGCCGCCCACTTGCCTTGGGTTGCCAGATGCATGGTACCATACGCCTCAAACACGTTTCTTATGTCAGCCTCGTCAGCCTCGAAGGGGACATTGAGCAACTTCACCGACGTATAATGTCGAGAGACGTCTATGAGACGCACTTTTACAGCCGGGATTGCATCTAGACTTAAATGCTTGATAACGGCTTGATAAAATGTCACATTAGTTTCACTTGTGTCCGTTTACTTTACAACCTACGTAGATGAATGGTTCAGAGAACCGACACATGGATAAATTAGACACATGTGCAACTCTTGGGTGTCTTTATTGAGGAAACGTTTTGCCACACAGTGGCTTCATCAGTCCATACAAAGGAGAATCGTGAAGAACAGGAGGAGAATGAGGTAATCAGTCCCTCAACCTTGAGTCGACTCAAGGTTGAGGGATTAGCCTCCCTAGCCCTCTTTTCATCCCCCATATATACCACTCCACAAATTTTTAAATGTTCTACCATCTTCCAACCATACCTAGTCCCCATCCCCCCTAACCCACGCCCCTACCTCCAGGAATTTCGAATTTAAACCATGAACACATAACCTTCCAGTCCCCCTAAACTACTCTATCACCTCAACATTCCCAGTAACCCTCACTACTCCCAGTCCCCCCACTATACAGTCTATTAACTATCTCCAGGCCATTCTAGCTCGATAGTCCATCAGTACTACAGGCTCGAGTCACTTTGAGAGTGGTCATACTTTCCGGAGTACACCATATTGAGGTCACTGAGCATGAGACGCGGCGTCCACATGGGTACGTGTGCAGACTGCAATACATACTCTTGGTACAAGGCTCAGATGTCCACCTCATATTCATGTCCACTAAGCTCGCAGTCCAACCTCATATGTCAGCCCACCTTCACTACCCCCAGCCACTATTGCAGTCCCCTACATTCCAGTCCACCCCATACCATCAGTCCACCTACTATGTCCCAGCGACCTCACTACTGTCACCCTCAGTATCTCATGCAGACATCAGCATACAGCCCTCTCAACTCTCCAGTACACCTAACTCTCCGTCACCCTGCAATATCTGCAGTCCTAACACTGCCAAGCACCGTACTAACTCTTGGTCCAGCTCCACCCTGTCCATCCTCACTACTTCTGTCCCCAACGTCCACCTCACTACCTCAGTTCCCCTAATACTCTCCAGTCAAACCCTACACTCCAACACCCTCAAACTCTCCAGTCCCTCCACTACTCTCCAGTCCACCTCACTACTCTTCCAACCCCACTCCTAATACTTCCAGACCACCTCACTACTCTCAGTCCACCCTCACTACTCTCAAGGCCACCTTCAAGCTACACTCCTCACTCACTTTCTACAGTCACCCTCACTATCTCCAGCCACCCTCAACTACTCTCAAACCACCCTCACTCTCTCCAGCCCCCCACTTCTCTCCTCACCCTCACTACTCTCCAGTCCACCCTCACTACTTCCAGTCCACCCTCACTACTCTCCAGTCCACCCTCACTACTCTCCAGCCACCCTCACTACTTTGGTCCACTCCACTCCAGTCACCCTCACTACTCTCCAGCTCCACCCTACATACTCTCCAGTCCACCTCACTACTCTCAGGTCCACCTCACTACTTTCCAGTCCACCCTCACTACTCTTCCAATCCACCCTCATACACTCCATGTCCACCCTTCACTACTCTCCAGTCCACCCTCACTACCCTCCAGCCACCCTCACTTACTCTCCAGTCCACCCTCACTACTCTCCAGTCCACCCTCACTACTCTCCAGTCCACCCTCTACCTCCATCCCTCCTCTCCCAGTCCACCCTCACTACTCTCCAGTCCACCCTCACTACTCTCCAGTCCACCCTCACTACTCTCCAGTCCACCCTCACTACTCTCCAGTCCACCCTCACTACTCTCCAGTCCACCCTCACTACTTTCCATCCACCCTCACTACTCTCGCCACCTCACTACTCTCCAGCCCCCCTCTCCTACTCTTCGTCCCCTCACATCTCCAGCCACCCTACCTTTCCAGTCCACCCTCACTACTCTCCAGTCCACCCTACATACTCTCCAGTCCACCCTCACTACTCTCCAGTCCATCCTCACTACTCTCCAGTCCACCCTCACTACTCTTCAATCCACCCTCACTACTCTCCAGTCCCCCCTCTCTACTCTCCAGTCCACCCTCACTACTCTCCAGCCACCCTCACTACTCTCCAGTCCAACCTCACTATCTCTCAGTCCACCCTCACTACTCTCCAGTCCACCCTCCTACCTCCAGTCCACCTCACTACTCTCTCAGTCCACCCTCACTACTCTCCAGTCCACCCTCACTACTCTCCAGTCCTCCCTCACTACTCTCAGTCCACCCTCCTACTCTGCCATCCATACTTTCACCCTCATACTCTCCACAAACTACTCTCACAGTCCACCCTCACTACTCTCCCGTCCCCCTCCTACTCTCCAGTCCACCCTCACTACTCTCCAGTCCACCCTCACTACTCTCCAGTCCACCCTCACTACTCTCCAGTCCACCCTCACTACTCTCCAGTCCACCCTCACTTACTCTCCATGTCCCCCTCACTACTCTCCAGTCCCCCTCACTCTCTCCTTCCACCCTCACATACTCTCCAGTCCACCCTCACTACTCTCCAGTCCTACCCTCACTACTCTCCAGTTCCACCCTCACTACTCTCCCATCCCCCCTCACTACTCTCCAGTCCACCCTCACTACTCTCCAGTCCACCCTCACTACTCTCCAGTCCACCCTCCCTACTCTCCAGTTCACCCTTACTACTCTCCAGTCCACCCTCACTACTCTCCAGTCCACCCTCACTACTCTCCCTCCTACTATCCATCCCCTACTACTCTCCAGTCCACCCTCACTACTCTCCCGTCCCCCCCTCACTACTCTCCCATCCCCCTCACTACTCTCCAGTCCACCCTCACTACTCTCCAGTCCACTCTCACTACTCTCCCGTCCCCTCTACGACTCTCCAGTCCCCTCTCACTACTCTCCATCCCCCCTCCCTACTCTCCAGTCACCCTTACTACTCTCCAGTCCACCCTCATACTCTCCAGTCCACCCTCACTACTCTCCCGTCCCTCCTCACTACTCTCCAGTCCACCCTCACTACTCTCCAGTCCCCCCTCACTACTCTCCAGTCCCCCTCACTACTCTCCAGTCCACCCTCACTACTCTCCAGTCCACTCTCACTACTCTCCCATCCCCTCTTACGACTCTCCAGTCCCCTCTCACTACTCTCCAGTCCACCCTCACTACTCTTCAGTCCTCCCTCACTACTCTCCAGTCCACCCTCACTACTCTCCCTGTTATTACTGTCCTTGCTGCTGAACAGCGGTTTAGTGCCGATGAAGATAGCGTAGGTAGTAATGATACGGCCGTGGACTAGTTTGGTTTTAATTCGATAGGAGTACACAACGGGCAGTGTGAGGGAGTGACCGCAAGCCAGTCCGTGGAGGGGGAGCACTTGTGCCTACCAAGTATGTCGGCCTAGGAGTGAGACCGAATGGGCTCAGCCTCCCACTGATCTGGGTGAGCCTGCAGAGGGCAGCACTTAAAAGCCGCGAAATATGAACTAGTCAGAACAGACGGCTAGGCTGTGTGTGCTGACAGTACAGGCTGTCTACATTTGCTCGGCCACGCACCTCGCATCGTCCCGACACGACAATACTGGTGGGCCCGTAGGTATAAAAGAATTACTTACTCTAGCTACCCTAGAGACGGACTGTAAATAAAAAATGGACATTAAAATGCAACAGGCAAAAAAAAAAAATCCCCCATCCAGGGGAAGAGAAAACTGGTTTGCCCGCGCTGTTTCATTGAGGAGAGAGTCCGGAGAAGTCAGCACTGGAACTAAAATCTTCTATATACAGGTTGTCCGCAAGGCTGAACATCAGTTGACCACTTGTCTACGAACGTTGTTGCACCCTCACATCTGCAAACAATGACTGGCAGTAGCATTTCCTAAGGTGTGACATGTGACTCAGAGGGCAGCACTGCCCTCTGGGTGCACATACCTACAATAATACTATATCCATGGAATTCATTACACTCTGGGTACCCTTCTAAAAGTATTTACATAATTACATGATGTTGTCCACCCTGACTCCCTAATCAACTAGCTATGCAATGTGTGTGCATTTATACCCATTTCTGCAAGCAAACAATTAGCATAACTAGCGTAGGAGTCAGACAAGTCAGTAGGTACGTCAATGTCACAGAAATGTACTGTTGTCCTGGGTCGCAGGCCACAAGTATGGAGCCTTACTGGGCCGTCTTCAGTAACAGTAGTAGTGGGAGAAGGGGTAGACGGGTTGTCCCTAGCATTGGTCTGATTGTGGCGTTGCAACGCACACGACTCCAGCTCTGCTTCGGCCTGCACATGGTCCACGTACTTCATGTGATCAAGGTGGGCTTCCTTGATAGTTCCAGTAGCAATCTCCCTCACCTCGAACTTATTGCCACGGAGCTGTCGGAGGACACGGTAAGGACCCACGAATTTTGGGACAAGTTTGTGCATACCTGGGGTCTGCGCTGGGTTGAGCAACATAACTTTGCAACCTGGTTCCACTTTGCTTTCCTTGGCAAGGGCATTGCGCACAGAAGTGAACCTATCAGTAGCTTTCATAAGGTTCTCTCGTACCCACTGGAAGACAAGCTGCATTGTCCGCATCTTTACTACACTGGGGTTATCAGCATCATAAGTAGGTCGAGGTGGAGCAAACAGGATTTCGTATGGTAAGCGCTTGTCATAGCCATACAAAGCAAAATGAGGTGTCTCACCAATCGAGCTGTTGAGGGAGGAATTTAATGTACACTGAACATCTGGGATAGCCTCATCCCATGTAGTACAACTTGGGTTAATGGTTACCCTGAGCACCTCCAGGACTTTGCGATTTGTACATTCAGCAAGACCATTACTCGCAGGGTGGCGTGGAGCTACTGGCGCTTGATGAATGTTAAATCTGGAGCAAAGATCCTGCATTATGGCATTTATAAACTCAGACCCATTGTCTGACAGAAGTACACGTGGGCAACTATGACGAAGAACAACATGCTCACGGAAAGCACTAGCAACATTTTCGGCGGTTTTATCAGGAATGGGTACTAATTCACTGTACCGCGTCAAGTTATCTACCATTACAAGCAGGTGCTTATTTCCCTTCTCCGAGGTCGAAAAGTTCGTCAACAGGACAACAGAAGTTCTCTCCCAGGGCTTCTTTGTAATGGGATACTTTAGAATGGGGTTAGGACCTGTAATGGTACCCTTGTGCTGTAGGCAAACAACACACTGGTGTACAAGCTTGGCAATGTCTGCTGCCATCTTAGGCCAGAAATATTTCATTCATGCCTGTTTGATACTGCGGTCCTTCCCGGGGTGCGCTACACCTGGGACATTGTGGATCAACCTAAGAGTAGCTGGTATCATGGACTCTGGTATCACCAGTTGGTATATGGTTCTGCAGGGGTCCACCAGCTGTGCAACACGGCACAGTACTCCTTGGTTGACCACCAAATCCTTCAGTGGAACGGGAGACTTGACCTGTAAGTCAACGTCCTCCTTGGTCAGGAAACAAAGGACTGGAGACCACACAGGGTCCTGTCATTGGGCTCTCTCGAGATCCTCAACACGAATGCTATATGCCTCGACAGGGCATCAGCTACAACATTTTGCTTACCTGGGACATAGCAAATTTCAGGGTTGTAGTCATTGAACGTGAGCGACCACCGAGCATGCTTTCCCAAGAGGTTCTTATTAGCAAAAAGGGCCAATAAAGGTAGATGATCTGTGTAAATCTTGATCGAATAATGATAGATGATATCCCGAAAATGTCTCAAGGCCCATACAATGGGCTTTAGTAAGGACACGGCTAGCATAGGCAATAGGCTGTTGCTTACCATTAGAGTCCTGCGACAAGACTGCACCGATGCCAACTTTGCTGACATCAGTCGTCAAGGTAAATGCCTTGGTGAAATCAGGGAATCTAAGGGTTGGGGCTGATGTTAACTTATTCTTAAGAGTGACAAAAGCTCATTCATGATCACATGTCCACTCAAAAGGGGCATCCTTCTTGAGTAAGTGTGTCAGGGGTGCAGCAATGGTGGAGAAACCTGTGAAACCTGCACAGCAGAGATTTTAGACTCGTCCGTCTTTATGCCATTCTGAGTCACTACGTGACCCAGAAATTTTATTTCCTTCCGGAAGAAATGACATTTGGAGAGCTTTACCTTAAGGTTTGCCTGAGCTAGCCTGTCCAATACCCTGTCAAGTTTCTCAAGATGTGTCGGGACATCTTGCGACATGACTATGAGATCATCTAGGTAGACCATGAGCGTGCCACTTAGGAGGGTACGGAAAATTGTCGTCATCAAACGACTAAATGTGATTGGGCTTCTGCGCAAGCCGAAGGGCATCCTCCTGACCTGGTAATGACCAGTTGGCATAGAGAAAGCTGTCAACTCTTTGCTCTCATCATCGAGAGGGATCTGCCAGAACCCTTGAAGAAGATCGAGAGTTGAAAAGACCTTATTATCGCCGATGTTCTGCAACAGATCGTTCAGAACTGGCAACGGAAAGCGGTCTGGGATCGTACATGCATTCAGTTTCCTGTAATCGATAACAAGGCGCCAGGTTCCATCTTTCTTGGGGACCAGAATAAGGGGAGCATTCCACGGGGAAGTGGACTCCTCAATAACTCCATCACGGAGCATCCGTGTAATAAGTTCTTCGGCGAAGACTCTTTGCGCATGTGGCAGGCGATATGCAGGTACATAAATGGGTTTAGTACCTTTGTCAAGTGGAATACGGTGAGAGATCAGTGGGGTCAAACCCATCGACTCACCATCTAGTGCGACTGCAGAACTTGCACGATTGAGAACCTGGTGAAGTTTTGGAACCTCTTCAGGATAGTCTGTCAAAGCTAGATCATCTTCCTGCACTGGCCGGGTGTTGGAAGAGTCAGCAGCAGACTCGCCTGGGAGAACTGCACTCACGAGGAAGTCAGCTGGGGCTTCACCCTCCACTCTCACCGGGAGTGGGAATCTGACAAGGTCGACAAGTGAGGTATTCTTCCGCAGGGGAAATTCTTGACTGTGCATGTTGACAACAAGGACTTGCAACTTTCCATGTTGCACTGTGTGCAAGGACGGTTCCAGGGAGAGGCCCTTGACTCGGCACGTGTCGTTGTCAACCAGCACATGGTCTCCTTCAAAAGCTCTGCTCACGTACACCGTAACAGGAGTGAGCGAGTTAGCTGACACAGTGACGTCATACTTTGTACAAGCAGTAACTCTGCTCGCTGATGCCATGACACGAATCAGACAGTCACCTACCGACAGGGATACTGCGGCTTGACAACTGCTGTTCTCTACAACAGCGCCAGAGTTAGAGTGAAGGTTAGACTGGGCGTCCCCAGACTGGGTTTCACTGGTAACTACGCGCTGATGTCCAGGAGGTGACGGGCAACGAGCTCTACTACGAGGTCGATCAGGACAAGAGACTGACCCTGGGGAGAATGTGCTACGGAAACCACCGGTTTCCAACGATTCCAGGCACTGTGCATACTCTGAGACAGAGTAGCATGTAGTGGATCCTAAGCGCACGCCCCAGAAGGGCACATCTACTCCGTTGAATTCTGCTTTCCACTCAGCTGGATATAAGCGGATCCTAAGGTCTGCCATGGTTTTGAACCCTATGAGCAGGTCACCAGGGAAAACAATACTATCTACGACTAAGAATTTTGCGGACAGCTTGTGACCCTGGACCGCAAATTCTAACGTTGTACGACCACGAACCGTCAGCGGATTACCTGAGACTCCTCTCAAGGTCTGAATGACAGACGGCTCTGTCAACATGGCCGTTTGTAGGCCAATGTCTCGGAAAAGAGTGGAGCGGACGATGTTAACCACCAAACCTGTATCTAGGAAAAGCTGGACAGGTTATGGTGGACAGTGGACTCGATGAGCGGTCCATACGGGTTGTCATACCGAACGTGAAGGCATGACAGGCCGACGAAATCCCCGGAGTCACAGCTGCTTGAGGCTCGACGCTTGTTGACGAGGCTCGACCTGGAAGGTACGGTACGAGTCTCGGCAACAACATCAAGACACTCTGTTTCCTCACTGTCGGCAAGCGTATCACTGCCCAGGGCGGCGAACGCACTGCGGACAGGGACAGAATACAGCGACTCCGACAGGGTTACTATGTCTTTCACTGGTTTCTCGGACGCGCCTCTTCCCCCAAACTAGTGGAAGGGCTTCTACTAGCATGTGCATTGCGCGACGACTGCTTGCTCCACTCAGCTGACAGCATACTTCGCAGCTTGTTACACTCATTGGAGGTATGACTGGAAGTATTGTGGTACATACAGACTCCCTCGCGAGACTGAGCATGGGGACGGTGACGGTTACCTTGCGGGGACTTAGGTTTGTAACACTCAGATCGGTAGTGCCCGCGTTTGCCACAGTTGAAACAAGTCACTACGCGCTTAGCAGGTGAGGTTGGAGGTGGTATGTGCTGGCGACGTTTTGCCTTGGTCCACGAAGTCGATGACTGCTTTTTTGTATGAGACCGACTGTTGTTACTGTGGTCAATATTTTTACTTAGGCGAGTGTTAGTAGGACTGGGGTTGGAAACTTTGAGGGCGGGCTGTCTGACAGCGGCGGCAAAAGTGACTTCCGGCTGTGCCCGCGGGGTCACTGTGGACGGCGCCGGAAGGACGGGTATAGGATCATCCGCAAAGCGACAAACCTTGCCTTGCTCGGCAGGTGGCTTGATCGCGTCAATGGCATCGTATGCACCAGGACTCGTGCTGAGGGCCGAGTCCTAGCGCATCAATAGCACCCTGGAGGTTAGGGGGGGCATCCATCCGCATGATGCCTACAGCCAGCATGGGGAAGATGTCTTTAGCTTTAATACAGTCGTCACCATTCACCCACTTAGTGGAGCGGATGGCATCAGTAAAATCTTTGGCGGCTTGCTCAAACCGGCAAATGCAAGCCAGGGGGCTTTCGTGCCTGTATTGACATTCGGCCAAGACGCTGGTAATGATCTCAATGTAATGGCGTTGGCGACTACGCCAAAAATAACGTCTAAGTTCCTCCTTAAGCTCGTCCCAAGAATGAATCTCACAAACGCGATTGAGCTGCAAAAAGGCACCTATATCATCCCGGGTGAGATCCACTGCTGCAACAGCAGCAAGAATGTACTGTGCATCCATGGGACTATCAAATAGGGCCTTAACAGTCGTCTCGACTGACTGCAGCCATGGCTCTAACCTATTTGAACGACCGTCAAAAAGAAGGGTTGGGTATGGACAATTAGCCGACCCACTAGTGGTCGAGACTTGAGCCACAACTTGACCAACTGTCATGGAGGCTTCGCCGCCCTGCCGTGTGTTCACGCTGGCTGAGGCACCATTGCTAGCATCAGCAGAATCTGGACTAACGGTACAGCCTCTGCGTGTCTTAGTCATGACGTCAATTGTTCAAACGCAAGCAGGTCACGAAGAGGGTAAACAGGTCAGAGCAAGAAATGGTATGCACTGGCTACAATTCAACATGGAGTCAGAGAGAACACAGCACCATGGTACTAGGTAAACTGCTTAGCAATGGAAATAATTTGAGCAAAACAACAACAACAAAAAAATAGTGGTACACTCTGAAACACAAAATAAGAGTTGTATGCAAGTGAATGAACTACAGGGAAGTGCACAAAATGATGCTAAGGGTGGTCAATAATTTCACCAGGAGACTGGCAACAAAATTTATGAAAAGGAGTTGAACTGTAAACACTGGTAGCAAAAATTGCACAAAATTTAAAATAAATCAGGTACTACACAACACTAAACTGTGCTGCAAGCACAGTTTAAAAAGATTGCAGGTGCTGGCAGTTGCAAATTGGAATGCAACAAAAAAATAATTCACTTGCACAAAGGGAAGCTGACACAGCAAAGATATCAGAGTATGGAATAGTGCCAAAAATCACAGAGAAAAAAAAATACACTGTATCAAGAAATGCTATATTGCACACAAAATAAAAATAAAAATGCAAATTATTAAATTCAATAATAGGGCAAAGGTTAACTGGTGTTAGCAGAGGTGTAAACCTGGGGCAAAAACAAAAATTACAACAATCTCTAGGTCAAAATTAATGAACCCTTCACATTCCCAATTTTGGTTATTAATGGTAAAATAAGCAGGTTCCCATAAATGCCACTCAATGACCTTGGGCCATATAAAAATTGCAATAATTATATGCAATGCACATTGGTTGTATATTCACTGATTATAAAAACATAGAATTTATTGTAGAGAAATAATTAAATGGGGGGAAACAGGAGAAAAGTGCCAAGGGGGGCTCTAGGCACAGATTGTTTCACTGCAGGTTGATATAAACTAATACTTAAAGTACTTGAAGATTACACTTATTTAAAAGAAAAAAACAAAAAAAAAAAAAAAAAAAAACACTAACAAAACCAAAACAGTGCAGGGTTTGTGTCTACAATATGTGGCTAACTTTGCAGGTTTGTAACTAACAAAATAACAGCAACTGGGAAATTACTGCAACTGTATGCTGAGAGATAAAATTGTATAAATAAATGGTCACACTGAAACAATTTAAAACAATGACTACTGAGGAGCAAGATGCAGAATAAAATACTGGAATTTTAAAATGCAGAGTGATGTAGTAGTGCAAAATTTAATATGTACAATAATTTTAGAAGTGCAGGGTAAGTGGCCCCCAACAATATGTTATGTACATTGCTGTCTCTTTAAAAAAAAACTGAAACATTTTTCTGAAAGTTAAGATGGGCTTCAGTAGCTGTAATCTGTAAAAAAATTTGGTTGCAGGGACAGTCTACAAAATATTAGAAATGCTAGGTTAGAGTCACTGTTTACTTAGACTTTTTGAGTGTGCAGGTGTGAGATGGACGATGGGTATGGGTGCTTGCCAGGTCCTGAAACTTTTGTGAATGATTGGTAACACTACACGCTTCGTAGCTTTTGTTTTACTTGCTTTGGGGCACTTCAATGACGTAGGGAAAAAAATCAATTATCAGAACGGACTTGGGGGAGAAAGTTCAGGGAAAAGGGGCGCGAGGGGGGGGGGCTGTGGGCGTCACTCTGTGGAGGGTTATTTTATAAATTAAATTAATATGTTATGAGAGAAAACGTGGCTAACTCGGGAGTGACCCAAAGCTAGGTTGCGTGGTTTTTTACCTTTTGGCAAGCGTGTCTGGGCGCGCTGACTGACTGCGGCTTCCCTCCTTCAGCACATGGAGAACAAAACATTTACTCCTTTGCACCTACTCGAAACGTGCTAAAAAAACAAACTTAGGTTTATAATGTTATAAAACTATGGAATTGGTACGAGGATATTTTACTGTAACAATTCTCTGGGGAAAAAAAAATAAGGAAAAAGAAAACCAATACTGTGGTGTTTGATGGAACTGGGGGATGTAACTGCAAGGGAAAGAAAAAAAATTAACTGGGCCAAAAACACAAAAAAAAAAAAACTCTGCACTGCTGGAGAATCACGTAGACGGTGAGTAGTTTCTAGGACACAATGATGAAGTAGTCACGAGCTGCATGTAGACGGTGTCCGCCGTGGGGGCTGTTGAACTATGCTGGTCTTAGGGGCTAAGCCAACTGGGTTACCCCGTGGTTAAGCCAGGTAGAACTTATGGAGGAGGGAAAACTGGGAGAAGAAAACAAAACGACCACACGGACGGCGTGATGGACCGTAGTTGCGTAGCAGAGATGGCCTTGTAGAGGAGGCTGGTGTTGTGTTTTTCATGCTGACTCAGGGTATCAAACAACACAGAGCTGCCCGTGGTGGTCACTCGTGGGAGCCACACGAAGCAAAAAAGGCAAACAACACACATAAACGACCTCACTCTACTTCTTTGTAGCTGAGAAGGGCCGTATTAATGGGGACGCCTGTAGGATTGAACGCTGTTTGTAGGAGTGCAGGGGTGAGGGTATGAAATTGGTGCTGTGGAGAGGGTTTTTTTTTTTGTTTTTTGATTTTTTTGGTTTTGAAGGGGCTGTTGTAGAAATAGAGAGAGGGTTGATTTGAGACCCAAGAGGGTGGATGAGGGGTGAACACGTGACTGGCTAAGCAGGGCCTGAATATTAAGATGGTCTCCCGGGCCTAGGACTATTTTCAGATTGGCGGGGGGCGTTTGGCGGCCCGGCCGGGGGGACTCGGGGGGGGGGGGGCGGGTTCCGGACCGGGGGGGGGAAACCATTTGGGGTGGCTGGGGTAGGTTGGTATTAGGGGTGGGGGTGGAGGGGGGGGGCGGGGTGGGGGTTGGGGTGGGGTGGGGGAGCGGGGGTGTGGGGGTAGGGTTTTGGTTGGTTGGTTTCGGTTGGCGGTGGTGGTTTTTCTTGGGTGGGGGTGTGGGGGGGTGAAGGTGGTTTAGGGTGACGGGTGTTGGGCGGTGTAGGTTTTGGGTGGATGGGGTAGGGGTGTTGATTTATGTCGTGGTTTTTTGGTGTTGTTGGTATAGCGATGCAGAGTTGTTTGGTTGTTGTAGTTCGGGGAGTGTTTTTTTCCCTATTTGGTTCTTTTGTGGTGGTTTATTTACGGGTTTAATTTGTTGTGTATTATAATTAATGCGACAGCGCGTCCCCTTCCTGCTTGGGGGGGGGCGGGGGGTGGGGGGGGGGGTTTTGGCAGGGGGGGGTTGGGGTTTTCGGGTGTGTGCCTGTTTAAGTCTAATTTTTTTTAAAATAATTCTGGCCTTAGGTAGTTGTTGATTATTATTATATTTAAAGGGAAAGTACCGCGGGGGGGGAAAAGATAAGTACCATCCAAGACAACCCAAACTAAACCATATTTACCAACAGCCATTATAACTTCTTGTCTTTTAATCATGTGATTTTTAAAGAGAAAAAAAAAAATATATAAAAAAAAATAAATAAATAAAATTTAAAATTATAATTAAAAAATATATTATTATTAAACTCAAGACAGCATTGTAATTTACTTAGATAAGATTAGGATAATTAATGTAGAAGTGAGTGGTGTAGTTTAGTTTGTTTTTAATTTTTAGGCGGGCTTTATTTTTTTTTTTTTTAATAATTTAAAATATTATATTATATTTAATTGTAGTTGTAAGTTCCATGGACTGTGCCATCTGGTTCCTTTATATATTCATGCATTACCACTCTCTACACACTATTATTCCCTTTATTATAAATCACTGTCCAACCATTATGTTTTCATTGCATCAAGGCATTATTTATTTTTTTTTTATTTTTTTTTAATTTATATTTTTTTATGATTTTTATTTTTATATTTATAAATTTATTTTATATTTTATTTATTATTAAAACTTTTCAAATTACTTTTTCATACTCAGAATGTGAATGTATTAAAGAAAATGTAAGATTGGATAGGAGAATGTAGTTTAATTAATATAAAACCCCCAGGAATTGTTATAAAAGTAAGAATTTGAATTGGTTTTATTTATTTGTTTAAATTAACTGGCACTTCTTTAAATACTTAAACTTTTTTTTTCTGGTTTTCATTATTGGCCCACCAAATCATCAATTATTTTCTGGTGAGATGGGGGAAAATCAATTATTCTTGTTAGTATCAGACCTCAATGGTCAATCAAGACTAGGTTACACAATTGTCTTGGCTCAATTGTTGAACGGAGCTGGTTTGTTTTTTTTTTTCATCCTCTTTTCTAAAAAGGGAATAATTGATCGTTCTCCTTCACGTTAGTTAATTTTTAACTGGAAAGTGTGTGGCAGTGGTGGTGTAGGTAAAATATAATTGGCGGATTTCCACTATGTCAACATAGGGGAATGTTTTTTGCTGCGAAGGATTACCTACTGCATTTCTTAGATGTTTTTTTTTTTTTTCTTTTTCAAAGCAGCTGGAGGGCGCATATTTTTTCAAGTGGACGCTCTAGCTTTAATCTGATTCATATCACAGGAAAAAAATTAACTATTCTTCAACAAATGTGCTCTGAATATCTGGCTGAAACGTGTTGGTTGGCTAACTTTAATGCTGCTTCTCTCAATGCTGCTTATGGCATTGTTATATTATTGAACAGATAATCAAACTTGTCTTTGAGATTCTGGTTCGATTTCTTTTCATTTTCTACCAAATTATGTAATCAGGAATCCAGTATGACGATAGATAGTATGTGCTGTCTTTCTTTTTCTGCCTTGGTAGCTTCACATTTTCTTTTGCTCTGGCTCATTGATATCTAATTGCGTTTCACACTTTCATTGTCCGCTGTTGATCAGGCCCAGGGTAATCTGTTTGTCTTTCACCTGACCAGTTTAGCTATTCTCTTCCTTTAACATTCTTTTAGCTGTATTTGCCTCGGTGGGGTTGTGTGCGGTACATATGGCCTCGTTGAAGGCAGTGTGTGGTTTGGGTGATATTGAGGATATGTTTGGTATGGGTGACATGGGGGTATTTGGGAGGGGGATTGGTGAAGGTTGGGGTGGCGCGGATTGTAGGATTTTTTTTTTTTGTTCTTTTGTTTTTCCTTCGTTTCTTTCTTTTTACGGTTCTTTGTTTTTTATATTCCATGTTTCTGCTGAAATATGTTAAGTTTCTGTTGTGTACATTCTGCTTTTTTTCCTTTCCCTTCACTAGGTTTTCTTTGTTCGTGGCAATTTTTTTTTTTATTTTTTTTTTTTAACCCGTTTTTTTTTTTTTTTTTATTTTTCAAATTTTTTTTTTTAAAACTCGTTTTTCAGTTTATGTTATATGTATACAGTCCCAAGCCACTCAGAGTAAGGCCACACCACCCTTTAGTAAGTATGTTTAATTGCACACAGAAGTAAGGCCAAAAATTCAATTTCAATATCTTTTCTTCCAATTTTTGATGCTAACATATAAAATTTTATTTTGATGCTTCTAAGAGCTTCTAAGTAATAAAAAGGCAGGGCCTGCTTTTTTCTTGCTCTTCTGCTTCTTTCGCCTTTCTTGTGTAGTTGCTTGTTCTGGTCTTCATCCTCTGCTATTATTTGGATCAAAGCAGAAACCGTATTATTTTCAGCAAAAAAGCTGTCTTTCAAGCATTGTGTGTCACATCATGCTGCGCTGAACCCACATTGTTGTTGATAATGATTTTGTATGACATCTCCATGAATGGTTGGACTTCCTTGAGTGTATACTCCACCGATGCGTTTTTTTGAAGCAGAGAGTAAAAATTATAAGAGAGAAGATGTGTTTGTTATATAAAAAGTCATCAAAATTTAGGAACTTCCCGCGGGAAACAACCACTCCGCAGCATTTTTGGACCAACAAGATTAAGAGAATGAATTGCCTATGCTCTCTGAGCTGGGCAATTATTTCTGCAATGTGTGGTTGGATTGTTATACATGCTTTTGCTATCCATTATATTTTCCCTGCGGGACCCATGTACTTGCATTGTCGTTTTTTTCTAGCTCTGGCAACGGCAATCCTAATAGAGAGAGATTTTTGTTCAAGGCAGAGTATCCAGTACTTCATTCATAATTGTTTCTCTATCATGGCCTGAAAAGAGGAATGAATTTTCTTTAAAGCGCTCTACAGTCTACCTCTGGAGTCGATCAAAGCAAACAATGATTGTCTTTTGTACTGTATGTGATATGTGTTCTGGTGTTTGGAATATCTACACTTATTGCTAAAGTATATTTTGAGTTTTTTTCTAGACTGGCCCTGCTTTTTGGCAGCCTGCTCCTGCTTGCAGATGATGTTGTATTGGAGTGTAGGACCTTCTCCTCTTAGTCATCTGTTCAAATAACGTTTTCAATAAATTCTTTTTGGCTGCATTATAGTTAGATGGACTGTAAGATTACAGTGCCTCTTCCTGCAATCCCAAGCCGTCGTATGACACATGTTTGCTAAGGATTGGATCGAAATTGTGCTAACGTTTTCTTTGTTCCCTAGGAAATACTGCCATTGTTTTCCGAACCTAAAACCTCTTTTTCTCCACCGGGAAAAAAAGCAAGTCCTCTTAGAGCTAAGGATTTTTTACAAACAGCAACACTCTTTTCTATTAACTTTTCTCCAATAAAATACGCTCTTTTTCAGTTTGATTTTCCAATATGAGAATTCAAATATAAGCCTTTTTTTCTCGTGCACGAATTACCAACTGGCTAAAATGCAGCTCCTGTGAGAAGTTTAGATGCTGGCTGGAAAGTAAAGGAAAGAATTATGGTGGAGTGAGGGCTTCATGTATGATCTGACGTTTCTGCGGATTCAACTGTACTGGTAACATCAGTAACTGTTTTTCGTGAGCATGTCTGTGATCTTTCTGCAGCTTCTACATTTTCTTTTTTTCTGTTCATTCTTCTTGAATTTGCTCTTCTTTTCTTTTCTGTTGGAATCACTCGCTAAGTTAAGAAGGAGAACGTTTCCAACTTCTCGTTCACGAGATGCCATAATGAGGATGTATCACTGTCTGTAATTCATGCAAATACATATTTTTCATTATCAATTCTAATTATTAGTATTAAATTTTTTTTTAATATTATTAAATATTTTTCTTTTCTGTTCAATTGAGGGGATTTGGCCCTTTGTTACCCCCTTTTCTTTGTAGCCCACATTTGTTTCCTCTGGCTCTGCTTGCGCTATCTATAAAAATTCAAAACTATTTACAGAATGGGATGTCAATCATTTATATACAGAACTTTTACCATAGATTTAGGTTTTTAGGTAGTAGGGTTTGGGGCTACGTATTTTTTTTAACTTAACTACTTATTCTTCCTCCTTGTAATATCTTGCAATTATTTTATAACTTCTTTTACTTCTTAAACTGGATAATTCATACTACCCGTAGTCCAAGAAACAATGTCAATGGTTATTTATATTACCATTTTCTAACTACTAAACTAATCATTATGTTTTTTATTTTGTTTTGCATGATATATGGCCTACACCTTATGGATAAGGACATCATGAGAAAAATTAAAAGAATGCAGGGACAATTTTCAGTTTCACCCAACCAACGATTTTCTGATGTGGCCCTTAATGGTTTTCTAGGGGAAATGGAATTATGTAGTAGAGTAGTCATTTAATTGAGTAAAATTAATTGATGTGTTCTACATCACTTCCAATCGCAACTTTGAATAAACTAAGCATTTGCCAAGATTTTATATCAGTGTATGTGTATATTTGATAAGGAACAAAAAGTGTTTTTCTCTAAGATTATATATTGTGTATAAGAAATTTTGCTTATGCCAAATTCTGGCAGGAATCAAGGATTTATTTTATTAATTGGGTTTGAATTTAATACATTGCATCGTGGCTGGGTAAATTGATAAAGTAGAAAGAAATTAATGTAGAAGACTAAAATCATATGGAAATATAGCAGCAAAAAAAAAAAAAAAAAAAAAAAAAGCATCACTGCAAGCTAGAGAAAAGGTTCATGTTGTAATAACAAAAGCTTATTCAATTATTGTTTGGAATTAATGGAATCAAAGAAAGAAGAAAACTGTTGAAATACTGGATGTTATTAAAATTGTATTTTAGATGCGTTAGGTTATAGATATTGGATTTTTCATTATAATTATATTTATCAACAAATATGAAGGAGATGATTGGTATGTAAAACTGTGTTTAGATGAGACTCATGAAGTAGAATCTCATGATTTTTTTATCAGTATTTTGAAATTAGTGGGAAGGGGAAGGGAAAAGGAAAAAACATTCTTTCTTGTAATTTTAAAAGTCCAGGCCTTGATTAATTTTAAAATGTGTTGTAATCAGGCAGTTAGTTATATTTGTTGCTCCTACTAAAAAAAATATGTCTTTGCCAATACTCCCAGAATTATGTTTACCTGTTTGTTTAAATCCTGGGAGAAACTGGGAGGAGTTTTGGTTCAATTGTTAAGGCAGATGTGCATGACAGGAGACAGGCGAGGGACATAGCTGGTGTTGTTGGAACTAAATTTTTTTACCTCAAAGGTACAGCGTAGTAAAGAGGAGTTGCTCTTTCTCATACAAGACTTTCCCAATGTTTGGTTAATTGACTCTTTTCAAGGAAGCAGTGACTTGTTTGAAATTGCAAAGTCACTTTATGGTAAATTAATGTACGTAAGAGAGTAGGTTGGATTTTTTCTAGTGATGAACTATTTTTTTTATTTATTTTTTTAATAAAATACTCCGATCACATTTACCAAGGTTTATACAACTGTTTAGAGCACTCTCAAGTATAATCAATTATAAATCTGAAGGAATCAGACTGGTTATTTGAGTGCCATGGTACAGAATATAATATTAAGCTGTAAAACAATTTGAATGTTCTTAAACCAAATATTCACTAGGGTTATTTTGGGTCTGGAGGAAATATAGGACTAGGTCTACAAGATATTAATTGTACAGTTGCAGACCAGGCAACTAACTCATTTTAAAGATTGCACACACATAATAACTCTGAGTATCTGTCAAGTTTCACAAAGGGGAAAGAGAAAAAAAAAAAAAAAAAAAAATTATCCCAATGGTTTAATAATCAAAATTCATTTCCTAAAAGAGTTTGCATTGGTGCTTCAAGTAGCAGGATTCAGTCAGAAATTAATGGATTTTCTCCACAAGGTTAGAAGAGCTAGTACCCCTCCTAAGAGTAGCCCCAGTTAATAAGAATTAGTAAAAGAAAGCGAGAGATTTCTATTCTGTATGGGTGCTCATTTTCTAAGAATTGCAATGCATACAATCATGGAATGGATAAGTTGAAAGATTGGAGGAACTTGACAGATGTATCAGCGTGTTTGGTGTCATGGTTAATCTCAATGTAAAGGATTTGTGATCAATTGTCACGAAGAGACACTTATATCATGTTGTTAAAGGGTCATTATGATAATGTTGATGATTATGATAATGTTGACATTCTGCCACTACAGTAGGATAATGTTAAATTGCTTGCCTAATGTTTAATAATGATTGTTTTGCTGTGAAGTTGTCCATCTTAGCCTTGTTGTTACAGGTTTAAAAATTGATTATTATTCAAAAAGGCTAAATCAATATAATGTAAAAATGCATTTATTGACAGGATTTCAAGCGTACTTTCCATAAAAGTGAATGTCTGATGGTATGAAAGGTACTGATTGGGAGATCCACAACTTTATATTATCTGGTTTTCTCAGATAAAAGGGGCTCATTGTTATGACCCCTGTGTTTTTTTATGTATCTGGTCGGTTGGGCAATGAAGAAAAAAAACGTGTTTATATGCTGTAATTGTTAGATAGACTTCCAGAGAAAAAAAGATAGAGAAAATTTCAACAGTAGGACTTAGTAAAGCTATCAGAATGACTCTCACATAATTGGTAATTTATCACCTTTGGTGTTAAGTGATGATTCTGTAGGCCCATAATTTTTTTGATAGGTAGTGACTATTATGGCCTCCTTTCGGTAAAGGGTCATGGTATTTAATTTTTTAAAGAATTTAAAGAATATAAAGAAAAGAAAATTGGGTGTTGTCACCCTATTTTGGAAGACTGCAGCGAGTCCATTGTAATGTATGGTATTATTCCTAGTATTAATAAATTCTTGACTAGAGGAAAACTAAAATCCATAACTTGTCTTACTCATTGAAATCGACCCCAGTATAATTCATCCATAGAGGATGGTTGTTGGAGCCAGTGCCATATATTAAATAATATAAATTGTGGGAAATTCGGGAAGTAGACAGCATTCATTTGGGAATATAAAATGTAAATGGAAAATGTAAAGTCCCAGAGATTTCTTTTTTACTCAGGAGCAGTACCTGAGAGAGATTGTAAATTTGAATCTGACACTTACTGGCGTTTTACGACTTCCTTGGAGTACTGAACCAATCAGAATTTGCCAACTTATTACAGGAATGGCCATATGGACAGTTAAAGGCTCAGGCTCTGCAAAACTGAGAGTAGTAGGTAAGACACCAGAATTGTTAACTGCCTGTAAATGGATTATAATTGCTGAGCAGTTTAATTAACCAAAATTATTGAGAGGTACCTCCTGAGCAAGCCAAAATTTATGGTCACTATTATTGCCACATCACGGAAGTGAGATGGATTCTATGACCACTTCATCGGAGGATTGTGTTTAATTGTAGTGTTCCAAGGAGTATCAAAAAAATGTACCTTGTTTTAAATGACTCGTTGATGACCAGGTCTTGTCATTGATCGGAGAAAAAAAAAAAATTAAAAATTTTTAGGGCAGATTATCTTATTCAATTTTCAGAGTTTGTAGAATTATGCCTCTTTAAGGCTGAATAAGTAAAGCTTTCTAAGAGTGGGTACAAGAGGCCTGACGGTATTGTACCCTCGCTTCTCTATGGACTGAGGTAATCCTAGTGACCCACTTAGCACTCTGAAAAAACTTTTGCCTTTAGGAGGCATATTATTTAGTGCTTTAATCCAGTCCGTTCCTACTTCAATGACGAATAAATGCACACTTATTGTATGGGAATGTCCCATTGAGTAATGTAATGAACAAACAATTTTATGTGGACATTTCTGGGAGTGTTGTTGACGTCAACTGGGAAGGAGGTAACTGTGTTAATGACTTATTATGGAGAGAGAGACTAAATAATAAAAATAATATATAAAAATATAATAGCTTAATTTTTAAAATAAATAAATTTAATTTTTTATTCTTCTATGCTAGTATACTTATATTTCTTTAATATAATAAATAAATAATGCAAAGTGCATAATATTGCCTCTGAGGGAAATGGAATAGTAATTCGTCCAATTAAAAGGAGACATAATAAGGGTAAGTAAAGATTACCCTGGAGATGTAGTACCAAAATGTAGTAATGTATATTAGGATTACTTGGGGATACTGAGGAGAGATTTGTTAAATAATGTTTTTTTTTGTTTATTTTTTTTTTTTTTTTAAAACCTAATAATCACAGTATACTTATCATGGCCTATAAATTAAACTATAAGAGGAGAGTTCTTGCTTGCTGTGAAGTTTCAAATGGTTTTGATTCCTATAGCGTTTTGATCCACCCCTTACTTATAAGAAGGAAAATTAATTATTAGGGAAATTATTAATACAGGAAGCTTTGGAAAACTTAATAAATGTGCCTTGGGTTGATGGAAAATCTGCCTGAGGAGGGAAATCATTAACCAGGTGGGCATGATTTATATTGGTGTGATCTTTGAGAAAATTCCCAATTCCAATGTTGGAGTTCCCCCACGCCATTGGCCTATCCAAATGGAAAAAATGTACTCCACATTTTTTGTGGTGATGCTTCAAATTTGGCTTTAATATTGGGCGTTGACTTACCTTCAATGTAATTGTCGTTATTTCTCATCTATGTTAGTCTCTTCCTCCTTCTCTAATCTATCTATGGCTCTTTTATCTTTTGAAATTAAGTTGTCTCCAATTTTAATATCACGTAACCTACCTCAGTTGGAATAACACACAGTTATGTAGGTGGTCAAATTAGCTAATTATATTATGAAGAATTATGGTTGCAGGGGAGGATAATTATTAGCGGGACACGGTAATTTGGTCTGTTTTAAAATGAGGTTATCCTTTCCAATGGATTATTCGATATATTGGAAAACAGTTTTTTTTTTATGTTTATTTAATTTGTAAAATTGAGTACGTACAAATCAAGTCGCTGAATTAGTCAGATGCAACAGAAGTATAATAGTTTGAGCGTAAGCCATATGTTAATCATTTTTTCTTATCTACTGGTGAGAGAGAGAGTTCCAGCTGATTTATTGGTCTCGAGGTTTACCTTATGCCTAAATTTTGTAAATGCTGTATCATGGTTATAAAGGACCGAGCTGGTTGGTAAAATAAAAGTAATTGACCTGTACAAAAGGCGTATATTGCTCCTGTTGAAAATACTGTGACCGCCACTCCAATAGTTTGTCCTCCTTAGCCATTGATGTATATACATATTATTTCTTTACCCAACTAATCAATGTAACTAAGGTGGTGTTTAAATTTCTAACAAGGGTGATATTTCTTTAAGTTTTAACATCTCTCCATTATTGGATTAATGAGGGTACGGAGGAATCTTTGGATTGAGTTTAATTGATGTTGGAAAGAAAAATTGTTGGAAAAGGTTCCATCATAGAGAAATTTGGGGGCTTGTTTTAGAGAACAGTGTTATTAGGTGCAGAGGTAGGTTTACAAAAATGCTGAATTGGGTGATTATTGCTAAACATCCTATCTACTGCCCATAAATCATCATCTAACAAATTTGATTGTCTATTATTGCCATAATATGTAATGCATGGTGGGGTACAAGATACTTATATTGAATTAGGGAAACTTTCTGGTTCCACAAGGACCGGCAAAGTTGTAAAAAGGGTGATTATTCTTGTGTATATGTCACCGTTGTGGATTCCAGATCCTTGTATGTCCCAGGTCCTCCACTTTGCAAAGGAGCGTGTACAATTAGTTAATCCATTTGATATACTGGTGTAGAACTATGTGGTCCAATAATTTTAACAGGTTACTTCAGCATGGTGTTTCACTCTGAAAGTTTGTATGTTGGTTTGTTCATCCTGTTCTGCTTACTAGGGCAAGTTCATTTAGAAGTTGGCCACAGGATTTGTCTGCGCAGAACAGTTTATACAGCTGCTTTCGAAATTTGCAGCTAGGAGATCCTGTCCGAGATTGGATGATTTGGATAATGCCACAAATTTTGTAGCAGGTTGCTCATTCACTTGATAGAATTATTATATAGTAACCCGATGTTCAATCTCTGTTTAACCACAGCGGGTTTGTACTGGAAATATTTACTCTAGAGTCCCTTGGCAGGGGGCGGATCTGTACGAAAGACGGATAGGCACAGTGAAGTGAGGTGTCTCCACAAAGTATACACCGGAGAGAATTAATTTGGATAGAATTCGTGCAGTTGTTTGTGGAAGCAGAAATTCGTATAATTATAGCCGCTCTCTTACATAAGTGATACACCTGATGCTGATGTGGTTAACACCTTCTCACCTTATATGTGGAAGGAAATGGGAAAGCTGCCCCTGTTATAGTGATAATCCGAAGAAAGTGATGAAGATTACAAGATGCGCAGTGTTGCTGTAAACTAAATTTAAATGTTATTAAAGTATATTTTCCATTGTCTAAATGGTGTGGCGTGAGGAATATCTTCTTACACTCCGTGACACATTTATGGTGCAACAGAGGCAGTAATCGACAGACATTCAACCAGGTGACTTTGTGTTATTTGATACTGAACAACATCGAACATGTGGCCTCTGGGAAAAGTAATTGACATTGCTAACATGATGCACTTGGTGTTGTCAGATTGTCAAAGGTGTTGTGTGTGGCCAGGAAAGTATATGTTAGCACAATTAATAGAATTGATTCCCTTGGAATTAGGTGTTCAATCAAACGTAAATGAAAATATGAGGAAAGTGATCACGAGTGATTTGGAAGCATAAACGCATACCAAGTGATGCTGGAAGTTGAAATCGTAGTAAGACCTAATAGGAGAACTGCCACTCAAGCCAGAACCGGCTGAATTAATCTCCTAAAGGAAGGAGTTATTTTGATGTCGTTTAGGCAACGAACTCCTGCCGGCCGCGTGTGGAAAATACTGTATATATTTTATGGAAATACGGTAATTTATAGGTAAATAGATGCCTATATTGTATTTTAAAAGAAGTATGTTTTCGAATAATAAGAAGAGGACTCTCGCCATCTTTGTTTTTGAATTGTGTTAGAAAACGTTGGTGATGGTGAAGAATTTTCGTGCTCTAGAGGTTTAAATTGTGTTGACACCTACTCAAATAGGAGGCAAAAATGGTGGATATGCTTTCCTGCATAACTGAGATATCAGACGATGGTCAAGACAGCTCCGGAACATTATATAAGCATTCCTCTAGAATTGGGTGTAATTCTGGCCAGCCATTAATTCATAGATTTAGTTGAGTTGTGGTTTTCTGAGTTTGATTACACCTTAATCTCCAGTTCCAAATTGGTGAGTGAGATTAAGATATAATTTTATTCACAATATCACTCGATGTCCCTTTCGAGCCTCAGAATTCTGTCAGGAGTCTGATTTATCACCCACTATCCCTCCCACTCCTTTCTCTGCACCGCGAGGTTCAGAGTACTGATCGTTTAGGGCACTGCGCAGCCATATGCTCATGGCCCCCGTACAGTCTACTGTACGTCTCTGTCCCTCATATGTACATTATATCTGCGTCGAAATCACTCAACACCACATAGCGACGGTATGGGATCTTCGCAGAGTCATCTTAAGGGTAAAAGAGAATCTAGACATTTGCTAGCATACGTACCTCATTCCTATCGTTCCATTGTTGTAGATGGTATAATTGCCGGCACTTCACAAACGACCACACATAATGTCCTCCTCATCCGCATTTTTTTAAAAGGCACATTTCTTAACTTTATCCAAGTGTAGTACTTGGATACATCCCTCTTCCGTACCTCAAATTGGAATTAACAACCTTGCACACTTCCTGGTTACTTCCTCCACCATCTTGGTCGTTAGATCGCCGCGTCACATAAAATCTTCACTAAAAAAATCCTCGACGGAACGCCGTTCAAGCAATAACTAAGGGTCTTCATTGTTGTTGCCTTAAGGTGTTCGCGTAAGTCGGCAGGCAACAGAAATCGATGCGTTTGAGTTATTACACCGGCCTTTCCTCAGATCTCCAATGCACGCAGTGTTGATTCTCCTCCTTGTGGCTTGCGCCATCTTGTGAAAATCACTCAGCAGCTAATAACCTGGTGCGAGTGCTGGTTGCTGGAACATCCGACCTCCTACCGAATGGTGATCGACGAATGAAGGACGGTTGGATGTTGAAGGATTTGATTAGTCACAGAGAACTATGCGTCGACTTATTCTACCTTTGGTTTCTGCTATATATCTACCTAAACAACTAAAGAATATCTAGAAAGATGTTACTGCGGAAACGTTGACATTCCTGAAATATCCGTGACAGTATTCTACATATTTCATGTCATGCACCTTTAAGTGAGAGTATTTAGAGGTGCTTGAAGTGGATCCCACTTCAACATGGATGTGTTGGTGAAGAATATTATGCTGCTTGATGCAGTCGTGAGTGTGAAAGCAGGAGCAGTGTAAAACCCCTTGTTTTTTAGACGTTAAAGGAAGGAGTTTATTCAGTGAATTTCGTCTGTTAAAGTGTTTACAAATAAACATGTCCCGGATGTGGTAATTAATACATTATGTCTATCTATTAGAAGCCTGAACAATGGTTAATGTGAAGCAAGACTTGATAATTTCAGGTGGTAAAACAAGGAGATCCTCTGCCTAGCATTTCTATTAATTCGTTTTATATGAAGCCATGGTATCACTTGATAAACTTGAGCTCTGGTATCACTTGATAAATGAAGCCCTGGGTATCACTTGATTAAATGAGCCTGGTATCACTTGATTAATGAGCCCTGGTTATCACTGATAAATTGAAGCCCTGGTATCACTTGATTTATGAAGAACCTGGTATCACTTGATAAATGAAGCCTGGTTCCCATTGAAAAAGGATGTGATGGTCTATTCATAAGGTTATGAAAGCCAGGGCATGTGCAATAATTTTCGCTGTGATGTGGTGTTGGTGGCTGAGCTGAATGTTGGTTTTGAGATGCAATGATATTTTATTGAGATGCTTGCGTATCCAGGCTTCAGGTTAACCTCTAAATGCTACATTTATAAAAAATTTAATCTGTACAATGAAAAGAAATGGTATGTGGATACACTAGCAGAGGTGAACACAAGCACCATGGTACTAGGGTTAACTGCGTAGCCAATGGAAAAAATAATTTGAGCAAAAAACAAACAACAACCAAAAAAAAAAAAAAATAATAGTGGTACACTCTGAAACACATAATAAGAGTTGTATGCAAGTGAATTGAAACTACAGGGTATAGTGCACTAAAATGATGCTAAGGGTGGTAGCGTGGTTCATAATAATTTCACCCAGGGGGGAGAGACTGGCTAACATAAATTTATGTAAAAAAAGGAGTTGTTCGTGAACTGTAATTATACACTCGGTAGCATAAATTGCACCCAAAAATTTTAAAAAATTATATATCAGGTACTACACAACACTAAACTGTGCTGCTAAGCACAGTTTTTAAATAAAGTTGCAGGTGTGCTGGCAGTTTTGCAAATCTGGGAATTGCAACAAAATAAAAAATATAATTCACTTCTTAGCTCAATGGGAAGCTGACACAATGCAAAGAGAACAAAAAAGAAAATGGATATAGTGGTTGTTAGTTTTATGGATTTTTATGGGAATTAATAGTTGCCCTTGCCATAAGTCCACCAGAGAAAAAAATAAAAAAAAAAAAAGCAAATAATAAGAACGGAAAGGATAATATTTAAAAAAAAAAAACAAAAAAAAAAAAAAAAAATATACACTTGGATCAAGAAATGCTTTTTTGCACACCAATATAATAAAATAAAATATGCAAATTATTATAATTCAATATTGGGCAAGGTTTTGTTTTATTTATTTTAACTGGTTTGCTGTTCAGCCTGTTATAGCAGGGGTGTTTTTGGTTTGTTTAAATAAAACTGGCAAAAACACAAAAACAAATAATTACACCAATCTCTAGGTCAAAATTAATGAACCCTTCACATTCCCAATTTTGGTTATTAATGGTAAAATAAGCAGGTTCCCATAAATGCCACTCAATGACCTTGGGCCATATAAAAATTGCAATAATTATATGCAATGCACATTGGTTGTATATTCACTGATTATAAAAACATAGAATTTATTGTAGAGAAATAATTAAATGGGGGGAAACAGGAGAAAAGTGCCAAGGGGGGCTCTAGGCACAGATTGTTTCACTGCAGGTTGATATAAACTAATACTTAAAGTACTTGAAGATTACACTTATTTAAAAGAAAAAAACAAAAAAAAAAAAAAAAAAAAACACTAACAAAACCAAAACAGTGCAGGGTTTGTGTCTACAATATGTGGCTAACTTTGCAGGTTTGTAACTAACAAAATAACAGCAACTGGGAAATTACTGCAACTGTATGCTGAGAGATAAAATTGTATAAATAAATGGTCACACTGAAACAATTTAAAACAATGACTACTGAGGAGCAAGATGCAGAATAAAATACTGGAATTTTAAAATGCAGAGTGATGTAGTAGTGCAAAATTTAATATGTACAATAATTTTAGAAGTGCAGGGTAAGTGGCCCCCAACAATATGTTATGTACATTGCTGTCTCTTTAAAAAAAAACTGAAACATTTTTCTGAAAGTTAAGATGGGCTTCAGTAGCTGTAATCTGTAAAAAAATTTGGTTGCAGGGACAGTCTACAAAATATTAGAAATGCTAGGTTAGAGTCACTGTTTACTTAGACTTTTTGAGTGTGCAGGTGTGAGATGGACGATGGGTATGGGTGCTTGCCAGGTCCTGAAACTTTTGTGAATGATTGGTAACACTACACGCTTCGTAGCTTTTGTTTTACTTGCTTTGGGGCACTTCAATGACGTAGGGAAAAAAATCAATTATCAGAACGGACTTGGGGGAGAAAGTTCAGGGAAAAGGGGCGCGAGGGGGGGGGGCTGTGGGCGTCACTCTGTGGAGGGTTATTTTATAAATTAAATTAATATGTTATGAGAGAAAACGTGGCTAACTCGGGAGTGACCCAAAGCTAGGTTGCGTGGTTTTTTACCTTTTGGCAAGCGTGTCTGGGCGCGCTGACTGACTGCGGCTTCCCTCCTTCAGCACATGGAGAACAAAACATTTACTCCTTTGCACCTACTCGAAACGTGCTAAAAAAACAAACTTAGGTTTATAATGTTATAAAACTATGGAATTGGTACGAGGATATTTTACTGTAACAATTCTCTGGGGAAAAAAAAATAAGGAAAAAGAAAACCAATACTGTGGTGTTTGATGGAACTGGGGGATGTAACTGCAAGGGAAAGAAAAAAAATTAACTGGGCCAAAAACACAAAAAAAAAAAAACTCTGCACTGCTGGAGAATCACGTAGACGGTGAGTAGTTTCTAGGACACAATGATGAAGTAGTCACGAGCTGCATGTAGACGGTGTCCGCCGTGGGGGCTGTTGAACTATGCTGGTCTTAGGGGCTAAGCCAACTGGGTTACCCCGTGGTTAAGCCAGGTAGAACTTATGGAGGAGGGAAAACTGGGAGAAGAAAACAAAACGACCACACGGACGGCGTGATGGACCGTAGTTGCGTAGCAGAGATGGCCTTGTAGAGGAGGCTGGTGTTGTGTTTTTCATGCTGACTCAGGGTATCAAACAACACAGAGCTGCCCGTGGTGGTCACTCGTGGGAGCCACACGAAGCAAAAAAGGCAAACAACACACATAAACGACCTCACTCTACTTCTTTGTAGCTGAGAAGGGCCGTATTAATGGGGACGCCTGTAGGATTGAACGCTGTTTGTAGGAGTGCAGGGGTGAGGGTATGAAATTGGTGCTGTGGAGAGGGTTTTTTTTTTTGTTTTTTGATTTTTTTGGTTTTGAAGGGGCTGTTGTAGAAATAGAGAGAGGGTTGATTTGAGACCCAAGAGGGTGGATGAGGGGTGAACACGTGACTGGCTAAGCAGGGCCTGAATATTAAGATGGTCTCCCGGGCCTAGGACTATTTTCAGATTGGCGGGGGGCGTTTGGCGGCCCGGCCGGGGGGACTCGGGGGGGGGGGGGCGGGTTCCGGACCGGGGGGGGGAAACCATTTGGGGTGGCTGGGGTAGGTTGGTATTAGGGGTGGGGGTGGAGGGGGGGGGCGGGGTGGGGGTTGGGGTGGGGTGGGGGAGCGGGGGTGTGGGGGTAGGGTTTTGGTTGGTTGGTTTCGGTTGGCGGTGGTGGTTTTTCTTGGGTGGGGGTGTGGGGGGGTGAAGGTGGTTTAGGGTGACGGGTGTTGGGCGGTGTAGGTTTTGGGTGGATGGGGTAGGGGTGTTGATTTATGTCGTGGTTTTTTGGTGTTGTTGGTATAGCGATGCAGAGTTGTTTGGTTGTTGTAGTTCGGGGAGTGTTTTTTTCCCTATTTGGTTCTTTTGTGGTGGTTTATTTACGGGTTTAATTTGTTGTGTATTATAATTAATGCGACAGCGCGTCCCCTTCCTGCTTGGGGGGGGGCGGGGGGTGGGGGGGGGGGTTTTGGCAGGGGGGGGTTGGGGTTTTCGGGTGTGTGCCTGTTTAAGTCTAATTTTTTTTAAAATAATTCTGGCCTTAGGTAGTTGTTGATTATTATTATATTTAAAGGGAAAGTACCGCGGGGGGGGAAAAGATAAGTACCATCCAAGACAACCCAAACTAAACCATATTTACCAACAGCCATTATAACTTCTTGTCTTTTAATCATGTGATTTTTAAAGAGAAAAAAAAAAATATATAAAAAAAAATAAATAAATAAAATTTAAAATTATAATTAAAAAATATATTATTATTAAACTCAAGACAGCATTGTAATTTACTTAGATAAGATTAGGATAATTAATGTAGAAGTGAGTGGTGTAGTTTAGTTTGTTTTTAATTTTTAGGCGGGCTTTATTTTTTTTTTTTTTAATAATTTAAAATATTATATTATATTTAATTGTAGTTGTAAGTTCCATGGACTGTGCCATCTGGTTCCTTTATATATTCATGCATTACCACTCTCTACACACTATTATTCCCTTTATTATAAATCACTGTCCAACCATTATGTTTTCATTGCATCAAGGCATTATTTATTTTTTTTTTATTTTTTTTTAATTTATATTTTTTTATGATTTTTATTTTTATATTTATAAATTTATTTTATATTTTATTTATTATTAAAACTTTTCAAATTACTTTTTCATACTCAGAATGTGAATGTATTAAAGAAAATGTAAGATTGGATAGGAGAATGTAGTTTAATTAATATAAAACCCCCAGGAATTGTTATAAAAGTAAGAATTTGAATTGGTTTTATTTATTTGTTTAAATTAACTGGCACTTCTTTAAATACTTAAACTTTTTTTTTCTGGTTTTCATTATTGGCCCACCAAATCATCAATTATTTTCTGGTGAGATGGGGGAAAATCAATTATTCTTGTTAGTATCAGACCTCAATGGTCAATCAAGACTAGGTTACACAATTGTCTTGGCTCAATTGTTGAACGGAGCTGGTTTGTTTTTTTTTTTCATCCTCTTTTCTAAAAAGGGAATAATTGATCGTTCTCCTTCACGTTAGTTAATTTTTAACTGGAAAGTGTGTGGCAGTGGTGGTGTAGGTAAAATATAATTGGCGGATTTCCACTATGTCAACATAGGGGAATGTTTTTTGCTGCGAAGGATTACCTACTGCATTTCTTAGATGTTTTTTTTTTTTTTCTTTTTCAAAGCAGCTGGAGGGCGCATATTTTTTCAAGTGGACGCTCTAGCTTTAATCTGATTCATATCACAGGAAAAAAATTAACTATTCTTCAACAAATGTGCTCTGAATATCTGGCTGAAACGTGTTGGTTGGCTAACTTTAATGCTGCTTCTCTCAATGCTGCTTATGGCATTGTTATATTATTGAACAGATAATCAAACTTGTCTTTGAGATTCTGGTTCGATTTCTTTTCATTTTCTACCAAATTATGTAATCAGGAATCCAGTATGACGATAGATAGTATGTGCTGTCTTTCTTTTTCTGCCTTGGTAGCTTCACATTTTCTTTTGCTCTGGCTCATTGATATCTAATTGCGTTTCACACTTTCATTGTCCGCTGTTGATCAGGCCCAGGGTAATCTGTTTGTCTTTCACCTGACCAGTTTAGCTATTCTCTTCCTTTAACATTCTTTTAGCTGTATTTGCCTCGGTGGGGTTGTGTGCGGTACATATGGCCTCGTTGAAGGCAGTGTGTGGTTTGGGTGATATTGAGGATATGTTTGGTATGGGTGACATGGGGGTATTTGGGAGGGGGATTGGTGAAGGTTGGGGTGGCGCGGATTGTAGGATTTTTTTTTTTTGTTCTTTTGTTTTTCCTTCGTTTCTTTCTTTTTACGGTTCTTTGTTTTTTATATTCCATGTTTCTGCTGAAATATGTTAAGTTTCTGTTGTGTACATTCTGCTTTTTTTCCTTTCCCTTCACTAGGTTTTCTTTGTTCGTGGCAATTTTTTTTTTTATTTTTTTTTTTTAACCCGTTTTTTTTTTTTTTTTTATTTTTCAAATTTTTTTTTTTAAAACTCGTTTTTCAGTTTATGTTATATGTATACAGTCCCAAGCCACTCAGAGTAAGGCCACACCACCCTTTAGTAAGTATGTTTAATTGCACACAGAAGTAAGGCCAAAAATTCAATTTCAATATCTTTTCTTCCAATTTTTGATGCTAACATATAAAATTTTATTTTGATGCTTCTAAGAGCTTCTAAGTAATAAAAAGGCAGGGCCTGCTTTTTTCTTGCTCTTCTGCTTCTTTCGCCTTTCTTGTGTAGTTGCTTGTTCTGGTCTTCATCCTCTGCTATTATTTGGATCAAAGCAGAAACCGTATTATTTTCAGCAAAAAAGCTGTCTTTCAAGCATTGTGTGTCACATCATGCTGCGCTGAACCCACATTGTTGTTGATAATGATTTTGTATGACATCTCCATGAATGGTTGGACTTCCTTGAGTGTATACTCCACCGATGCGTTTTTTTGAAGCAGAGAGTAAAAATTATAAGAGAGAAGATGTGTTTGTTATATAAAAAGTCATCAAAATTTAGGAACTTCCCGCGGGAAACAACCACTCCGCAGCATTTTTGGACCAACAAGATTAAGAGAATGAATTGCCTATGCTCTCTGAGCTGGGCAATTATTTCTGCAATGTGTGGTTGGATTGTTATACATGCTTTTGCTATCCATTATATTTTCCCTGCGGGACCCATGTACTTGCATTGTCGTTTTTTTCTAGCTCTGGCAACGGCAATCCTAATAGAGAGAGATTTTTGTTCAAGGCAGAGTATCCAGTACTTCATTCATAATTGTTTCTCTATCATGGCCTGAAAAGAGGAATGAATTTTCTTTAAAGCGCTCTACAGTCTACCTCTGGAGTCGATCAAAGCAAACAATGATTGTCTTTTGTACTGTATGTGATATGTGTTCTGGTGTTTGGAATATCTACACTTATTGCTAAAGTATATTTTGAGTTTTTTTCTAGACTGGCCCTGCTTTTTGGCAGCCTGCTCCTGCTTGCAGATGATGTTGTATTGGAGTGTAGGACCTTCTCCTCTTAGTCATCTGTTCAAATAACGTTTTCAATAAATTCTTTTTGGCTGCATTATAGTTAGATGGACTGTAAGATTACAGTGCCTCTTCCTGCAATCCCAAGCCGTCGTATGACACATGTTTGCTAAGGATTGGATCGAAATTGTGCTAACGTTTTCTTTGTTCCCTAGGAAATACTGCCATTGTTTTCCGAACCTAAAACCTCTTTTTCTCCACCGGGAAAAAAAGCAAGTCCTCTTAGAGCTAAGGATTTTTTACAAACAGCAACACTCTTTTCTATTAACTTTTCTCCAATAAAATACGCTCTTTTTCAGTTTGATTTTCCAATATGAGAATTCAAATATAAGCCTTTTTTTCTCGTGCACGAATTACCAACTGGCTAAAATGCAGCTCCTGTGAGAAGTTTAGATGCTGGCTGGAAAGTAAAGGAAAGAATTATGGTGGAGTGAGGGCTTCATGTATGATCTGACGTTTCTGCGGATTCAACTGTACTGGTAACATCAGTAACTGTTTTTCGTGAGCATGTCTGTGATCTTTCTGCAGCTTCTACATTTTCTTTTTTTCTGTTCATTCTTCTTGAATTTGCTCTTCTTTTCTTTTCTGTTGGAATCACTCGCTAAGTTAAGAAGGAGAACGTTTCCAACTTCTCGTTCACGAGATGCCATAATGAGGATGTATCACTGTCTGTAATTCATGCAAATACATATTTTTCATTATCAATTCTAATTATTAGTATTAAATTTTTTTTTAATATTATTAAATATTTTTCTTTTCTGTTCAATTGAGGGGATTTGGCCCTTTGTTACCCCCTTTTCTTTGTAGCCCACATTTGTTTCCTCTGGCTCTGCTTGCGCTATCTATAAAAATTCAAAACTATTTACAGAATGGGATGTCAATCATTTATATACAGAACTTTTACCATAGATTTAGGTTTTTAGGTAGTAGGGTTTGGGGCTACGTATTTTTTTTAACTTAACTACTTATTCTTCCTCCTTGTAATATCTTGCAATTATTTTATAACTTCTTTTACTTCTTAAACTGGATAATTCATACTACCCGTAGTCCAAGAAACAATGTCAATGGTTATTTATATTACCATTTTCTAACTACTAAACTAATCATTATGTTTTTTATTTTGTTTTGCATGATATATGGCCTACACCTTATGGATAAGGACATCATGAGAAAAATTAAAAGAATGCAGGGACAATTTTCAGTTTCACCCAACCAACGATTTTCTGATGTGGCCCTTAATGGTTTTCTAGGGGAAATGGAATTATGTAGTAGAGTAGTCATTTAATTGAGTAAAATTAATTGATGTGTTCTACATCACTTCCAATCGCAACTTTGAATAAACTAAGCATTTGCCAAGATTTTATATCAGTGTATGTGTATATTTGATAAGGAACAAAAAGTGTTTTTCTCTAAGATTATATATTGTGTATAAGAAATTTTGCTTATGCCAAATTCTGGCAGGAATCAAGGATTTATTTTATTAATTGGGTTTGAATTTAATACATTGCATCGTGGCTGGGTAAATTGATAAAGTAGAAAGAAATTAATGTAGAAGACTAAAATCATATGGAAATATAGCAGCAAAAAAAAAAAAAAAAAAAAAAAAAGCATCACTGCAAGCTAGAGAAAAGGTTCATGTTGTAATAACAAAAGCTTATTCAATTATTGTTTGGAATTAATGGAATCAAAGAAAGAAGAAAACTGTTGAAATACTGGATGTTATTAAAATTGTATTTTAGATGCGTTAGGTTATAGATATTGGATTTTTCATTATAATTATATTTATCAACAAATATGAAGGAGATGATTGGTATGTAAAACTGTGTTTAGATGAGACTCATGAAGTAGAATCTCATGATTTTTTTATCAGTATTTTGAAATTAGTGGGAAGGGGAAGGGAAAAGGAAAAAACATTCTTTCTTGTAATTTTAAAAGTCCAGGCCTTGATTAATTTTAAAATGTGTTGTAATCAGGCAGTTAGTTATATTTGTTGCTCCTACTAAAAAAAATATGTCTTTGCCAATACTCCCAGAATTATGTTTACCTGTTTGTTTAAATCCTGGGAGAAACTGGGAGGAGTTTTGGTTCAATTGTTAAGGCAGATGTGCATGACAGGAGACAGGCGAGGGACATAGCTGGTGTTGTTGGAACTAAATTTTTTTACCTCAAAGGTACAGCGTAGTAAAGAGGAGTTGCTCTTTCTCATACAAGACTTTCCCAATGTTTGGTTAATTGACTCTTTTCAAGGAAGCAGTGACTTGTTTGAAATTGCAAAGTCACTTTATGGTAAATTAATGTACGTAAGAGAGTAGGTTGGATTTTTTCTAGTGATGAACTATTTTTTTTATTTATTTTTTTAATAAAATACTCCGATCACATTTACCAAGGTTTATACAACTGTTTAGAGCACTCTCAAGTATAATCAATTATAAATCTGAAGGAATCAGACTGGTTATTTGAGTGCCATGGTACAGAATATAATATTAAGCTGTAAAACAATTTGAATGTTCTTAAACCAAATATTCACTAGGGTTATTTTGGGTCTGGAGGAAATATAGGACTAGGTCTACAAGATATTAATTGTACAGTTGCAGACCAGGCAACTAACTCATTTTAAAGATTGCACACACATAATAACTCTGAGTATCTGTCAAGTTTCACAAAGGGGAAAGAGAAAAAAAAAAAAAAAAAAAAATTATCCCAATGGTTTAATAATCAAAATTCATTTCCTAAAAGAGTTTGCATTGGTGTACAAAAGATTAATAAAGTACAAGACCTAAATTACTTTGAAGAATATGATTTTTTTTGTTAACAATTGCCTGGAAGGTGTCCCGAGCTCGATCGCTAACGCACTCACCTCGCACATGAACTCCGGGTTCGAATCTCCTCCAGTACGATTGGAAAACATAAGGGATGTGTTTCCATAAGGCACCTGCTGTCCCTGTCCCTGTTCACCTATCAGTTCAAAATGGGTACCTGGGTGTTAGTGGACTAGTGTGGGTCGCATCCTGGGACAAAACTGACCTAATTTACGGGAAATGCACAACATAACAAGGGGTTTTTATATATATAGTATGTCACTGATATCAACTAGACCTGTATACCCTGTTCATAGGTAAACATATATTATAGGCACATCAAAGAACATTAACTAGATTTATCCTTGGATAACCAGATGACTGAAAAATGGTCTGATGATTCCGACCAGATGTCAAAAAAAACACTTATGTATAGTTCAGGAAATTTATTACTGGAAACCTTTTGACACAAGTCTCTTCTCAGTCCTAATTTACAGAGATAACTAACAAGTCTCTCTTCATTTCCTAATACAGATAACTAACAAGTCTCTCCTTCAGTCCTAATACAGAGATAACTAACAAGTCTCTCCTTCAGTCCTATACAGAGATAACTAACAAGCCCTCCCCTTCAGTCCTAATACAGAGATAACTAACAAGTCTCTCCTTCAGTCCTAATACAGAGATAACTAACAAGTCTCTATTTCAGTCCTAATACAGAGATAACTAACAAGTCTCTCCTTCAGTCCTAATACAGAGATAACTAACAAGTCTCTATTTCAGCCTAATACAGAGATAACTAACAAGTCTCTATTTCAGTCCTAATACAGAGATAACTAACAAGTCTCTCCTTCAGTCCTAATAGTAAGATAATTAACGAAGACCATAAAAGCAGCGCTGGAAAAACAGTTCCTGAAGAACTTCCGAAATATGAACATCGGGATGCTGTTTGCTCAGGAGTTTCTGCTGGCCAGAAGAGTCTCAATCAACACCTGAGAAAATGTAAACAACGTTTGAGTTAACATTTATTATCATTGCAGTTCTACAAAAATAATGTTTCTCTTGAAACCATTGTATAAAATTTTAATTCTGTCGAATAAATCATGAATATGTGCATAGATAATTTTACCCTTCAAAAATCTTAGCGTGGATTTTTTTTTACCGTCAAATTACACAAGTTGTCAATAACACAAGTTGGATTTTCTTAGCGTGGATTTTCTGACGGTTAAATAACACAAGTTTCTCTAAATAACAAGACCCATATTATTAACGTCATTATTGTTCTTTCCATGATTATTATTATTGTTGCTACTATTATTGAAATAATTTTTTATTAACATGTGAAGAACTTGCCTAGTATGGGCCAACAGGCCTGCTGCAGTGTTCCTCCTTTCTGATGTTCTTATGCAAGGAGGAACACTGCAGCAGGCCTGTTGGCCCATACTAGGCAGTTCCTACATAAATCCATCCCACTAAAATAATATTTGCCCAACCCATTTTCATCGCTACCTAAGCATTAAGCTTTGATAATTCTATTTACTCATGTGCAAGTCCCACTCAAATCCAACCCCTCTCACTCATGTATTTCTTCAACCTAAATATGAAACTACCCAAGGTTTTAGCCTCAATAACCCAACTAGGTAAGCTGTTCCACTCATCAACTACCCTATTTCCAAACCAATACTTTCCTATGTCCTTTCTAAATATAAACTTGTCTAATTTGAATCCATTACTGCGGGTTCTCTCATGGAGAGATATCCTCAAGACCTTGTTAATATCCACTTTATTAATATCTATCTTCCAGTTATACACTTCGATCATGTCTCCCCTCATTCTTCGTCTAACAAGAGAATGTAATTTAAGAGTCTTCAATCTTTCTTCATAAGGAAGATTTCTAATGCTATGTATTAATTTAGTCATCCTACGCTGAATGTTTTCTAATGAATTTATATCCATTCTATAATATGGAGACCAGAACTGAGCTGCATAATCTCGGTGAGGCCTTACTAATGATATATAAAGCTGCAGTATAACCTCTGGACTTCTGTTGCTTACACTTCTTGATATAAATCCCAGTAATATGTTTGTCTTATTACGTACGCCTAGGCATTGTTGTCTTGGTTTAAGGTTGCTGTTTACCATAACCCCCAAGTCCTTTTCGTATTCTGTACTGCTAAGTTCTACATTATTTAGCTGATAAGTGCTAGGGTTATGAACATTCCTGAACTTCAAAACTTTGCATTTATCTACACTGAACTGCATCTGCCACTTTTTTGACCACGACTGAGTTTGACTAAATCCTCCTGAAGATCCGTGACATCTACGTCTGAATTGATTATCCTACCTATCTTCGTGTCATCAGTGAATTTACTCATATCACTAGTAATTCATTCGTCAAAGCCATTGATATATATTATAAACAACAATGGGCCTAAAACATATCCCTGTGGAACATCATTTGTTACAGATTTTACCCCGTTTATGTACACTCTCTGCTTCCTGTTGGTGAGCCATGACTCGATCCATGACAACACTTTTTCCCCAGTGCCATGAGCTGCCACTTTCTCTAGCGGTTTTAATACCGTGACTGAAACAACACACAAGCAACCCTCACATAGGAAAGAGAAGCTTACGACAACGTTTTGGTCCTACTTGGCCCATTTGAAAAGCCACATTAATAGAAAGGAACTTGTCGGACCTGAAGGAACTAGTGAAGATGAAGAAGGTTCAGGAGACTGCTGTGAAAACCAGCAACTCTTTTTCCTTGTTATCAGACGAATATGAATCGACCATCCATGATCTTACAACGAAGACAGTTCCAACAAGGATAATTGTTAAGGACACAGTGAAGCCAGCTAGTGATAACATCCCAGCAAAGACATTTACTAAGACTGTTGAGAACGTCATGCACACCGCCAGTCAAGGTAAGAACATTGTTTTAATTGGGGACAGTTTATGGACAGGGCTTTTGTCTTAGAAATAGGAAGAGGAGGCACTGAGTATGTTTTCTTTGGGCTGGGATGAAGGATGTAGTTAGCTGTCTGAATATCATGAGATGTAATGGGAGCAATCCTATTGTCTCTATGTGCTGGAGGCAACGATGTTGGCAGACATAGGAGTGAGGACTTGATTAGCAGGTATAGGTTAGCAATAGAGATAATTAGGAAGATGGGAAGGAACCCTATCATATGTGGTATTTTGCCAAAGAGAGGAATTGGAAATGAACGGTTGTCCAGGGCAATTGGTGTCAGTTGCTGGCTGGACAAACACTATAAGGAAAATGTAGTAACATTCATTGACAACTGGGACCTCTTCCATTACAGAAATGACATGTATGCCAGGGATGGGGTTCACTTACCTGGGTCTGGGGTGGTAGCACTGGCCACTGCAGTGGAGGGAGCTGCTAGCGCTTTGAATTAGAAATAGTTAGTGGAATGGGTTTTGGGGGGAAAACAGTGAAGTCCCAGTGTAGTAGCATTGTGAGTTTTAGGGGAACCAGTAATAGGCAGAATGTAAATGGATATGGGAAAGGCAGTTGGCACTAGGTGACAAGGACAATAATAGGTATAGTGGAAAAAGGAGAAATGAGCAGGAAGGGAAAAGAGAAAGAAGGGTCTTTAAATTTATACTACACTAATAGCCGTTGTGCTAGAAATAAAATAGACGTGTTGAGATTAGTTGCAAGTGCGGATAACATTGATACATTTGCCATAACTGAGACGTGGTTTAATACGAAAAATCGGGACATGCCTGCTGAATGTCACATTCAGGGTTTTAAAGTGTTCCAAGTAGACAAAAGTATCTGGTAGGTGGGTGGGGTGGCACTGTATGTCTGAGTTAGCTTGAACTGTTGATAAAAACGGGTATAAAGTCTGAAATAAGACATGGAGAGTCTGTCTGAATAGAATTTTCAGAGGGGCATGAAAAATTGATTTTAGGCATGGTATACCGTCCCCCAAACTTAGAGACCAAGGAAGACTACTTTGGGAGGAAATTGTTAAGGCCACAAGGCACGATAACGTAGTAATTCTAGAGGACTTTAACTTTAGTCACATTGATTGGAATTCCTTGACTGGGAATTTAGGCTCTAACGACTTCTTAGAGTAGTTCAGGATTGTTTTTTGAAGCAGTTTGTGACAGAACATACAAGTGGAAATAACCTGCTTGACTTGGTTCTGGCAAACAAAGAACCCTTGTTAATAATTTAGAAATTAGAGAGGAAACCCGGAACAAGCGACCACAAAATCAATTACATTTTAGCACTGAATGGAAGTATGATAGTAGGGATAACTCAGCAATAGTCCAAGATTTTCGCTTAGCAAATTACAATGGGCTTAGAAAAACAACTTATAATCTGTGGATTGGCAGCAAATTATATGCTGCCCAAAAGACGTTTATTCCAAATTAAGAAATGAGATCGAATAGAGATGACCGAAGTGCATGAATAATATGGCTCAAATATCTTTAGGGTGGTGGTGACTGTACTTCGCTGAGTGAAGACTTGTTTTAGTGAACTCCTCGTTCTTAGCTACCTGAGATTGTGATGATGGCGTCCCTCGACTATCAGCAGCTATATCTCCAGCTTAAGACAGAATTAATGGAAGCAAGAAGAGATATTGTGCACAAATAACCCAACGAAAGCAAAAGACTACCCAGATGTTTGCCACTTTCACCCCTCCCCCCCCCCCAATAAAAGCAGTGATGCCGTTAGAACATTAAGAGAAATATATAAGTTTTTCCGGGATTAAAAACTGTTCGAAAGCCCCCCATGGCTGTTGAACGTTTTTAACCCCAGAAATTACCAATAAACCTATGGCTCAGTCAGTGCCTGACCATCCGGGCTGTGGTTTTGTACGTTGGATTGCGTGTGGCCATCATTAACAGCGTGGTTGATCAGCCCCTGATCCACTGGGAGGCCTGGCTACGGAGGCGTTGCCCCTTAGAACGTCTCCGGGTAGACTCCAGTGGGTTCGAACTTCGCCCATTCTGTGATATGTTTGAAAATATTTTATTACGATTTCACGAGTCCTGGGAACTTCTGAGGAACTCTTTTCGAAGTTTTACTGCAGAAACTTGTAAACGATGCTTAGATTCAGGTTTCTTCTAGCCAAAACTTATAAGCGTTTGAATAAGATGTACAGTTTTAAAGGACGAGTTATTTTCTTTTGTTCTGGTTAGGAAGCCTAGATGTGTGCACACTAACCATGGCACTTTGCTTTCCTTACATCACACTATCCACAACCTTCTGGAGGCCTCTATTTTCTTATTTCAATAATTTGGCGCCTATTATAGTGCCCCGGGAAACTGGCATATTTCGTTATTATTACCATATTTATGTCGTTCATGTAGAATAGATTGTGAACAACAAGGGGCCAATATTCACCCCTGTTGAGCACCATTTATGAACTCTCTTGTTTGCCTTTTTTATGATTCTGGAGATAATTTCGTGCACTTCTTCCTTCAGTATTGTCTCCTCATAAACATTATCATACCCATTGCCAGTTCCTTTAGTGAACATAAATAGCAAATATGTAAGACATGAATGTCACTTTGTAGAGCTGAGGTTGAGACTCATTGATCAAATTCAATCTTTTGAAGTGACTGTCAAATGCATCTCCAGTTACTGATTCTATTAAATTTCCCACAATTTAGTATAAGTTGATTGGTCAGTAATTAAGAATCACCAAAAGGAGTGAAAATTTTTATTTTTGTTTTTTCCTTCCTATTACCTTTAAAACTTGTTTACGGTAACTAGGACCAAATTCTTGGAACAATTTTTATGTGCATGTATTTGTCTGACAGTTTCTTGACCTGTTCCTCTGACCTGTTCTCTGACTGTTCCTCTGACCTGTTCCTCTGACCTGTTCCTCTGACCTGTTCCTCTGACCTGTTCCTCTGACCTGTTCCTCTGGCCTGTTCCTCTGGCCTGTTCCTCTGACCTGTTCCTCTGACCTGTTCCTCTGACCTGTTCCTCTGACCTGTTCCTCTGACCTGTTCCTCTGGCCTGTTCCTCTGACCTGTTCCTCTGACCTGTTCCTCTCCCCTGTTCCCCCACCTGTTCCTCTGGCCTTTCCTCTGACCTGTTCCTCTGACCTGCTCCTGACCTGTTCTCTGACCTGTTCATCTGACCTGTTCCTCTGACCTGTTCCTCTGACCTGTTCCTCTGACCTGTTCCTCTGGCCTATTCCTCTGACCTGTTCCTCTGACCTGTTCTTCTGACCTGTTCCTCTGACCTGTTCCTCTGGCCTGTTCCTCTGGCTGTTCCTCTGATTGTTCCTCTGACCTGTTCCTCTGACCTGTTCCTCTGACCTGTTCTCTGACTGCTCCTCTGACTGTTCCTCTGACCTGTTCCTCTGACCTGTTCTCTGACTGTTCCTTGACCTGTTCCTCTGACCTGTTCCTTGGCCTGTTCCTCTGACCTGTTCCTCTGACCTGTTCCTCTTACCTGTTCCTCTGACCTGTTCCTCTGACTGTTCCTCTGACCTGTTCCTCTGACCTGTCCTCTGACTGTTCCTCTGACCTGTTCCTCTGACCTGTTCCTCTGCACTGTTCCTCTGGCCTGTTCCTCTGACCTGTTCTCTGACCTGTTCCTCTGACTGTTCCTCTGACTGTTCCTCTGACCTGTTCTCTGACCTGTTCCTCTGACCTGTTCCTCTGACCTGTTCTCTGACCTGTTCTCTGGCCTGTTCCTCTGGCCTGTTCCTCTGACCTGTTCCTCTGACCTGTTCCTCTGGCCTGTTCCTCTGGCCTGTTCCTCTGACCTGTTCCTCTGACCTGTTCCTCTGACCTGTTCCTCTGACCTGTTCCTCTGACATGTTCCTCTGACCTGTTCTGTGACCTGTTCCTCTGACCTGCTCCTCTGACCTGTTCCTCTGACCTGTTCCTCTGACCTGTTCTCTGACCTGTTCCTTGACCTGTTCCTCTGACTGCTCCTCTGACTGTTCCTCTGACCTGTTCCTCTGACCTGTTCCTCTGACCTGCTCCTCTGACCTGTTCCTCTGACCTGTTCCTCTGACCTGTTCCTCTGACCTGTTCCTCTGACCTGTTCCTCTGACCTGTTCTCTGACTGTTCCTGTGAACCTGCTCCTCTGACCTGTTCCTCTGACCTGTTCCTCTGACCTGTTCCTCTGACCTGTTCCTTGACCTGTTCCTCTGACCTGTTCCTCTGACTGTTCCTCTGACCTGCTCCTCTGACCTGTTCCTCTGACCTGTTCCTCTGACTGTTCCTCTGACCTGTTCCTCTGACCTGTTCCTCTGACCTGTTCCTCTGACCTGTTCCTCTGACCTGCTCCTTGACTGTTCCTCTGACCTGTTCCTCTGACCTGTTCCTCTGACCTGTTTCTCTGACCTGTTCCTCTGACCTGTTCCTGACCTGTTCCTCTGACCTGTTCTCTGACTTGTTCCTCTGACCTGTTCTCTGGACCTGTTCCTCTGACCTGTTCCTCATGACCTGTTCCTTTGACCTGTTCCTCTGACCTGTTCCTCTGACCTGTTCCTCTGACCTGCTCCTCTGACCTGTTCCTCTGACCTGTTCCTCTGACCTGTTCCTCTGACCTGTTCCTCTGACCTGTTCCTCTGACCTGTTCCTCTGACCTGTTCCTCTGACCTGCTCCTCTGACTGTTCCTCTGACCTGCTCCTTGACCTGTTCCTCTGACCTGTTCCTCTGACCTGTTCCTCTGACCTGCTCCTCTGACCTGTTCCTCTGACCTGTTCCTCTGACCTGTTCCTCTGACCTGTTCCTCTGACCTGTTCCTCTGACCTGTTCCTCAATTACAACAATCAAACAAATTTATGTCCGTGAAATAACTGACGAATCAACTGATCACAAATAAATAACATTGTTCACTTTACTGGGTTATCCTAGCCTAAATGTTAAATAAATAACATTGTTCACTTTACTGGGTTATCCTAGCTTAAATGTTAAATAAATAACATTGTTCACTTTACTGGGTTATCCTAGCTTAAATGTTAAATAAATAACATTGTTCACTTTACTGGGTTATCCTAGCTTAAATGTTAAATATGTATGTTAATGTCAACTTAACATCTTTGTCCTGAACACCATTGTAAAAAAAAATATACGTTATGTACCCGAAGTTTAAAAATAACTTAATTATGTACTTAACCTAAAACATTACAAACTGTTATTTTATCCCGCGTTAGACACAGTTTGTCCTTATCATGGATAAAATTGGAAAAGTTAAATATTGATTTTCCAGTTGCCGATGACTTTAGGTGTCCCGTAGGTGTATCGCTAGGTCCCTCAGCTCACACTCTGAGGTGCGGGGATCGAATCTCCACCGGTAAGGCTGGAAAACATTAGGGACGTGTTTCCATAAGACACATGTCCTTGTCCATGTTCACCCATCAGTTTAAAATAGGTACCTGGGTATTAGTGAACTGGTGTGGGTCGCATCCTGCGACAAAAACTGACCTAATTTGCCCATTTGGATTTCTACATACTAGTATGTTATTAATGTCAGCTGTGGTCTGTGTACCTTGTACATGTACTTGTATACCTTGTACACGTACTTGTATACATTGTACACGTACTTGTATACCTTGTACATGTACTTGTATACCTTGTACATGTACTTGTATACCTTGTACACGTACTTGTTTTACATTGTACATCGTACTTGTATACCTTGTACATGTACTTGTATACCTTGTACATGTACTTGTATACCTTGTACATGTACTTGTATACCTTGTACATGTACTTGTATACCTTGTACATGTACTTGTATACCTTGTACATGTACTTGTATACCTTGTACACGTACTTGTATACCTTGTACACCTACTTGTATACCTTGTACATGTACTTGTATACATTGTACACGTACTTGTATACCTTGTACATGTACTTGTATAATTTGTACATGTACACCTTGTACATGTACTTGTATACCTTGTACATGTACATGTATACCTTGTACATGTACTTGTATACCTTGTACATGTACTTGTATACATTGTACACGTACTTGTATACCTTGTACACGTACTTGTATACCTTGTACATGTACTTGTATACATTGTACACGTACTTGTATACCTTGCACATGTACTTGTATACCTTGTACATGTACTTGTATACACTGTACATGTACTTGTATACACTGTACATGTACTTGTATACATTGTACATGTACTTGTATACCTTGTACATGTACTTGTATACCTTGTACATGTAATTGTATACCTTGTACATGTTACTTGTATACCTTGTACATGTACTTGTATACCTTGTACAGTACTTGTATACCTTGTACATGTACTTGTATACCTTGTACACGTATTGTATACCTTGTACATGTACTTGTATACCTTGTACATGTACTTGTATACCTTGTACATGTACTTGTATACCTTGTACATGTACTTGTATACCTTGTACATGTACTTGTATACCTTGTACACGTACTTGTATACCTTGTACATGTACTGTATACCTTGTACATGTACTTGTATACCTTGTACATGTACTTGTATACCTTGTACATGTACTTGTATACCTTGTACACGTACTTGTATACCTTGTACATGTACTACTTGTATACCTTGTACACGTACTTGTATACGTTGTACATGTACTTGTATACCTTGTACATGTACTTGTATACCTTGTACATGTACTTGTATACCTTGTACATGTACTTGTATACCTTGTACACGTACTTATATACCTTGTACATGTACTTGTATACCTTGTACACGTACTTGTATACCTTGTACACGTACTTGTATACCTTGTACATGTACTACTTGTATACCTTGTACACGTACTTGTATACCTTGTACACGTACTTGTATACCTTGTACACGTACTTGCATACCTTGTACACGTACTTGTATACCTTGTACATGTACTTGTATACCTTGTACATGTATTTGTATACCTTGTACATGTACTTGTATACCTTGTACATGTACTACTTGTATACCTTGTACATGTACTTGTATACCTTGTACACGTACTTGTATACCTTGTACATGTACTTGTATACCTTGTACATGTACTACTTGTATACCTTGTACACGTACTTGTATACCTTGTACATGTACTTATATACCTTGTACATGTACTTGTATACCTTGTATTGTACTTGTATACCTTGTACATGTACTTGTATACCTTGTACATGTATTGTATACCTTGTACATGTACTTGTATACCTTGTACACGTACTTGTATACCTTGTACATGTACTTGTATACCTTGTACACGTAATTGTATACCTTGTACATGTACTTGTATTACCTTGTACATGTACATGTATACCTTGTACATGTTATTGTATACCTTGTACATGTACTTGTATACCTTGTACACGTACTTGTATCCCTTGTACATGTACTTGTAACCTTGTACATGTACTTGTATACCTTGTACATGTACTTGTATACCTTGTACATTGTACTTGTATACCTTGTTACACGTACTTGTATACCTTGTACATGTACTACTTGTATACCTTGTACACGTACTTGTATACGTTGTACATGTACTTGTATTACGTTGTACATGTACTTGTATACCTTGTACATGTACTTGTATACCTTGTACATGTACTTGTATACCTTGTACATGTACTTGTATACCTTGTACACGTACTTGTATACCTTGTACATTGTACTTGTATACTTGTACACGTACTTGTATACCTTGTACACGTACTTGTATACCTTGTACATGTACTACTTGTATACCTTGTACACGTACTTGTATACCTTGTACACGTACTTGCATACCTTGTACACGTACTTGTATACCTTGTACATGTACTTGTATACCTTGTACATGTATTTGTATACCTTGTACATGTACTTGTATACCTTGTACATGTACTACTTGTATACCTTGACATGTACTTGTATACCTTGTACATGTACTTGTATACCTTGTACATTGTACTACTTGTTATACCTTGTACACGTACTTGTATACCTTGTACATGTACTTGTATACCTTGTTACATGTACTTGTATACCTTGTATATGTACTTGTATACCTTGTACACGTACTTGTATACCTTGTACATGTACTTGTTACTTAGTACACGTATTGTATACCTTGTTACTTACATGTACTTGTATACCTTGTACATGTACTTGTATACCTTGTACTGTACTTGTATACCTTGTACATGTACATGTATACCTTGTACATGTACTTGTATAAATTGTACATGTACTTGTATACCTTGTACACGTACCTTGTATACCTTGTACATGTACTTGTATACCTTGTACATGTACTTGTATACCTTGTACATGTACTTGTATACCTTGTACACGTACTTTATACCTTGTACATGTACTTGTATACCTTGTACACGTACTTGTATACCTTGTACATGTACTTGTATACCTTGTACATGTACTTGTATACCTTGTACACGTACTTGTATACCTTGTACACGTACTTGTATACCTTGTACACGTACTTGTATACCTTGTACACGTACTTGTATACCTTGTACATGTACTTGTATACTTGTACATGTACTTGTATACCTTGTACACGTACTTGTATACCTTGTACATGTACTTGTATATCTTGTACATGTACTTGTAGTAAAATAAAGATATTATACTTGATAAAGCGGCTTTAAACTTAAATAGCTGCAGTATTGAAGATAATGGTAACTTTTAAATAACCTGCGAGTGCCTTTTAAGTTTGATTTTAGAGGTGATGTTTCTTAGATGAAGAATTAAATTAGTTTAAGCTTTGTAAGTCATATTTAGTAATGTTTATTGAAGAAATTGTGAGAAAAGTGACCAAGGGGGAACTTGTGTATGTGAGTCTTCACCTCAGAGCTTCAATGTTAACACAAATGACTGTTAGAAACTTACACCGCACTCTGCACTAACCTTTCTCAAGTGTGTTGATGTAGAGGGCTGGGGTTATTGATGTAGAGAGCAGGGGTTATTGATGTAGAGGGCTGGGGTTATTGATGTAGAGGGCTGGGGTTATTGATGTAGAGGGCAGGGGTTATTGATGTAGAGGGCTGGGGTTATTGATGTAGAAGGCTGGGGTTATTGATGTACAGGGCTGGGGTTATTGATGTACAGGGCTGGGGTTATTGATGTAGAGAACTGGGGTTATTCATGTAGAGGGCTGGGGTTATTGATGTAGAGGGCTGGGGTATTGATGTAGAGGGCAGGGGTTATTGATGTAGAGGGCTGGGGTTATTGATGTAGAAGGCTGGGGTTATTGATGTAGAGGGCTGGGGTTATTGATGTAGAGGGCTGGGGTTATTGATGTAGAGGGCAGGGGTTATTGATGTAGAGGGCTGGGGTTATTGATGTAGAAGGCTGGGGTTATTGATGTAGAAGGCTGGGGTTATTGATGTAGAAGGCTGGGGTTATTGATGTACAGGGCTGGGGTTATTGATTGTAGAAGGCTGGGGTTATTGATGTAAAGGCTGGGGTTATTGATGTAGAAGGCTGGGGTTATTGATGTAGAAGGCTGGGGTTATTGATGTACAGGGCTGGGGTTATTGATGTACAAGGCCGGGGTTACTCATGTACAGGGCTGGGGTTATTGATGTACAGGGCTGGGGTTATTGATATACAGGGCTGGGGTTACTGATGTACAGGGCTTGGGTTATTGATGTACAGGGCTGGGGTTATTGATGTACAGGGCTGGGTTACTGATGTAGAGGACTGGGGTTATTGAAGTAGAGGACTGGGGTTATTGATGTAGAGGGCTGGGGTTATTGATGTAGAAGGCTGGGGTTATTGAAGTAGAGGGGCTGGGGTAATTGATGTTAGAAGGCTGGGGTTATTGATGTAGAGGGCTGGGGTTATTGATGTAGAAGGCTGGGGGTATTGATATGAAGGCTGGGGTTATTGATGTAGAAGGCTGGGGTTATTGATGTAGAGGGCTGGGGTTATTGATGTAGAAGGCTGGGGTTATTGATGTACAGGGCTGGGGTTATTGATGTACAGGCGGGGTTACTCATGTACAGGGCTGGGGTTATTGATGTAGGGCTGGGGTTATTGATGTACAGGGCTGGGGTTACTGATGTACAGGGCTGGGGTTACTTATGTACGGGCTTGGGTTATTGATGTACAGGGCTGGGGTTATTATGTACAGGGCGGGGTTACTGATGTAGAGGACTGGGTTATTGATGTAGAGGACTGGGGTTATTGATGTAGAGGGCTGGGGTTATGATGAAGAATGCTGGGGTTATTGATGTAGAGGACTGAGGGTTACAGATGTAGAGGGCTGGGGTTATTGATGTAGAGGATGGGGTTATTGATGTAGGGACTGGGGTTATTCATGTAAGGGCTGGGGTTATTGATGTGGAGGACTGGGTTATTGAAGTAGAGGACAGGGGTTATGATGTAAAGGGCTGGGGTTATGATGCAGAATGCTGGGGTTATTGATGTAGAGGACTGGGGTTATTGATGTAGAGGGCTGGGGTTATTGATGTAGAGGGCTGGGATTATTGATGTAGAGGGCTGGGGTTATTGATGTACAGGGCTGGGGATATTGACGTACAGTGTTGGGGTTATTTATGTAGAAGACTGGGGTTATTGATGTACAGGGCTGGGGTTACTAATGTACAGGGCTGGGGTTACTGATTTACAGGGCTGGGGTTTCTGATGTACAGGGCTGGGGTTATTGATGTACAGGGCTGGGGTTACTGATGCACAGGGCTGGAGTTACTGATGCACAGGGCTGGGGTTACTGATGTACAGGGCTGGGGTTACTGATGTACAGGGGTGGGGTTACTGATGTACAGGGCTGGGGTTACTGATGTACAGAGCTGGGGTTACTGATGTACAGGGCTGGGGTTACTGATGTACAGGGCTGGGGTTACTGATGTACAGGGCTGGGGTTACTGATGTACAGGGCTGGGTTACTGATGTACAGGGCTGGGGTTACTGATGTACAGGGCTGGGTTACTGATTACAGGGCTGGGGTTACTGATGTACAGGCTGGGGTTACTGATGTACAGGGCTGGGTTACTGATGTACAGGCTGGGGTTACTGATGTCCAGGGCTGGGGTTACTGATGTACAGGGCTTGGGTTACTGATGTACAGGGCTGGGTTACTGATATACAAGGCTGGGATTACTGATGTACAGAGCTGGGGTTACTGATGTACAGGGCTTGGGTTACTGATGTACAGGGCTTGGGTTACTGATGTACAGGGCTTGGGTTACTGATGTACAAGGCTGGGATTACTGATGTACAGAGCTGGGGTTACTGATGTACAGGGCTGGGGTTACTGATGTACAGGGCTGATGGGATTATGATGTACTGAGGGTGGTTAATGATTACAGGGCTTGGGTTCGATGTACAGGTGGGGTTCTGATGTACGGGGGTGGGGTCAGTGATTGTACAGCAGGCTGGGTTTCACTGATGTACGGGCTTGGGTTATGATGTACAGGGGGGGTTACTGATGTACAGGCTGGGGTCTCACTGATTTGATACAGGGCACTTGGGTTAATGATGTAAAGGAGCAGGGGTTATGTTGTACAGGGCTGGGGTTTCTTGATGTACAGGCTTGGTTACCTCTGTCACAGGGCTGAGGTTAACTGAATGTACATGGGCATGGGTTATTGATCGTACAGAGCTGGGTTATTGACTGTACAGGGCCGGGGTTATTTATGTAGAGGGACTGGGGTTTACTGATGTACAGGGCTTGGGTTATTGATGTACAGGGCTGGGGTTACTGATGTACAGGGCTGGGGTTACTGATGTACAGGGCTTGGGTTATTGATGTACAGGGCTGGGGTTATTGATGTACAGGGCCGGGGTTACTGATGTAGAGGACTGGGGTTATTGAAGTAGAGGACTGGGGTTATTGATGTAGAGGGCTGGGGTTATTGATGAAGAATGCTGGGGTTATTGATGTAGAGGACTGAGGTTACAGATGTAGAGGGCTGGGGTTATTGATGTAGAGGACTGGGGTTATTGATGTAGAGGACTGGGGTTATTCATGTAGAGGGCTGGGGTTATTGATGTGGAGGACTGGGCTTATTGAAGTAGAGGACAGGGGTTATTGATGTAGAGGGCTGGGGTTATTGATGCAGAATGCTGGGGTTATTGATGTAGAGGACTGGGGTTATTGATGTAGAGGGCTGGGGTTATTGATTGTAGAGGGCTGGGATTATTGATGTAGAGGGCTGGGGTTATTGATGTACAGGGCTGGGGATTTGACGTACAGTGTTGGGGTTATTTATGTAGAAGATGGGGTTATTGATGTACAGGGCTGGGGTTACTAATGTACAGGGCTGGGGTTACTGATTTACAGGGCTGGGGTTTCTGATGTACAGGGCTGGGGTTATTGATGTACAGGGCTGGGGTTACTGATGCACAGGGCTTGGGTTACTGATGTACAGGGCTGGGGTTACTGATGTACAGGGCTGGGGTTACTGATGTACAGGGCTTGGGTTACTGATGTACAGGGCTGGGGTTACTGATGTACAGGGCTGGGGTTACTGATGTACAGGGCTGGGGTTACTGATGTACAGGGCTTGGGTTACTGATGTACAGGGCTTGGGTTACTGATGTACAGGGCTGGGGTTACTGATGTACAGGGCTGGGGTTACTGATGTACAGGGCTTGGGTTACTGATATACAGGGCAGGGGTTACTGATGTACAGGGCTGGGGTTACTGATGTACAGGGCTTGGGTTACTGATGTACAGGGCTGGGGTTACTGATGTACATGGCTAGGGTTACTGATGTACAGGGCTGGGGTTACTGATGTACAGGGCTGGGGTTACTGATGTACAGGGCTGGGGTTACTGATGTACAGGGCTGGGGTTACTGATGTACAGGGCTGGGGTTACTGATGTACAGGGCTGGGGTTACTGATGTACAGGGCTGGGGTTACTGATGTACAGGGCTGGGGTTACTGATGTACAGGGCTGGGGTTACTGATGTACAGGGCTGGGGTTACTGATGTACAGGGTTACATTAAAGAAAATGAAAAAGGAAAAATATAAATGATAACTGAATTCAACGTTAATTTAACACTTGGGTGTCTGGTGTTGGTGACACTGCTTGTTGAAATCGTAGCCGTTGCTGATGTGGGGGGGGGGGGTCGCAGGTGTTGGTGACCACCACTGGCTAGTTCTTCACAGATTATCGCCGTGAGTATAATATCCCGATGACAGGAAAGCAGGTTCTTCACCGCTGCAATGCTGAGGGGTTACGTCCTGCAATTTGATACAGGTGCACAGGTAATTAGATCCAAAATGGAGAAGTCTCTGGGCGTTAGTCCTTCTCCTGTTCTCGTTGATTGACAGGTGACCCTCACTGTCATCCAAGCTGAAAAGATAGACAGGTTACCCACTGCTTAAATAATCACTCTCCATGGCAGTGTACATTACTCAAAAGACGTGGTGATTATTACAACAGTCAACCTAGAGCAAGACTGAAAGGACTAAGTTTATTATTGGTCAAAAGTGAAGCTTTTAACCAATAAATCCATTAGAATACAAGGCAGTCATGTACTTACAGTAGTGTTGGGAGCTGCGAGACGAGTGATTTACTGTTTGACCAGAGATCCATACGTCACCTTTCGAGGGGGGGGGAGGGAGGGGAAGGGATAGCGGGAGCTAGACTGACCCTACGTTAACAAGCAGCCGGCAATCAAAAATATTCACTTTAGGGGGGGGGAGAAGAAAGGCGAAAAAAAAGGGAGCGTGACTTACCCTACCTTAACTAGTAGCCGGTAAATGAAACTATTGTTACTATATTGCCCACTCCTATCTATTGAACTTTTCCCTCACACTCCCCTACCAAGACTTATAGTCAAGGAGTATAAGAAGAATAGGTGAGGAAAAAGTTCTTAACATGTGGAAGTCGCGGTAGGCAACAAATCTTCTACTGACTGTCACGAAATTAACCATCAGAGAAATAATTGGAAAGAACCATTGATATACACAATATGGGAAATTAAAAGCCTGGAGTGCCAATGTCCCCCTCAAGAGGCAACTGTTGGTTCCCTTAAAAGTTTCTAGGTATATCAAAGGTTTGTGGTCCGTTTCTAAAAAGAATTCTTTTCCCAGCAAATAAAATTTAAGTTTGGAGATACCCCACACAAAGGCTAAACATTCCTTTTTTTTTTGTGGAGTATTTTGTTTCTGGGAAGGGGGTTTTCCCGGCTTGGGAAAGCATACAGGGAAGGGGTACCATCATGGTTTGTGTAACACCGCACCAAAAGCCAGTTTTTGGGGGCATCATTTTCCCCAAAACAAATTTTTTTATTAGAAATGGGGAAATTTTTAAGAAAGGGGCCCTTTCAAAAGGAAGATATTTTTAATTTCCTTTAAAACCCTTTTTCCCGAGCTACGTGGGGAAATTTCCCAAGGGGTTTCCTTCACGACTTTTTAAAAATCCGTTTTAAAAATTGCCTGTAAGATCAGCAATTTTCGGGAAAAACCGTGCAAAAAATTTAAAAGAACCAAGAAAGTCGCATAAAGCTTTTTGGGTTTTTTGGGGAAATTTTTAAATTTTTTTAAAGCTTTGATCTTACTGGGGAGAGGCGCAGGGGTTTTATTAAAAAAGAAATTCATTCCCGATATCAAATCTTTTTTATCCCCAAAGGAAGCATTTTCTTCGGCTTGGCAGTGGGGCCCAATGTGAGGAAAACCTACGCAAAACTGTTTTTAATTTTTTGGGAATTTTTCGCCCCACGTAATGCCCAATTACGTAAATGTTATAAAAATTAAACTGAAACAGGGGGCCCATTTTCCCCAAAAGACCTTTCTCATCGTCTCACTTTGGTTACACAGGCTTTCCCAAAACCCGGGAAGGATTTTGGTTCTATACTGCATCACCCTTGGGGTAGGAAAAGGGGGGTTTTAGGCTTGAAAAGAAGGATCTAACTTTTCTTGTTTATATGCCTATGCAATACAATCTCTGAAAAAAGGAAAAAAAATTTTTGTTTTGATCGCTATCTATTAAGGGCAAAGGCCTCACATCCCCCGGGAGTTATAGCTTTAAAGGGCCTTAAATTCAATAGCAAGTTTTACATAAATTTATCCTCCTTCTTAACCATGATTTTAATGGTGAACAATAGGGATACTAAAGGTTTCCCAATGATCTTTAGTTTTTTAAAATTTGTTACCTCTCGGTAAAATGCTTTCCCAAGGTGAACTAAAAAACCCCCGGGTTAAAATTTTTCGTTTGATGGGGTTGTCCGTCATTTAAGTAAATTTTATGGTTTACCGTGGGGTAACACCGGGGAATATCGTAAAGACGTCTAAAAAAGTTACTACACTTTGAAGTATTCATGTCCCCTTATGGTCACCCCAAAAGATTCTTTAAATTTTTAAATGGTGGTTGCGCCCCGGGGCTAAAGGTCATAAAGTAATGTAGTTCTTCATCATTTCTAATTTAAAGGGTGCCCAATTTAAACGCCCCACTTTACATTCTTCATTGTCTTTTTAAATTTTTGTGTGGAAAAACTAATTTCAAAGTTTTTTAAGGCAGTTAACCAAATTTTTCCCTTCGGAAAATATTTTTTAAGGATTTTGATAGGGAAAAACCCTTTTTTTTCCCCCCAAATTTTTTTTTAAATTTTTTTTTCCCAGGCAAAAAATGTCCAGCCAACTGGCGGGCGGGACCCCTTTTTAAAAACGCCCTCTCTGCATTGATTTGGGATAAATTTTAAGATGGAATAGTCTTTTTCTCATCTAAAATTAAATTTTTAAATACGTTTGTACAATTTTTCCCTTTTATATTTAAAATTTATATGAAAATTTTTTCCCTTTTGGAAACTTGATTTTTTTTTAGGGGCATTAGGGCAATTCTAAAGAGAAGGGAAATTTATTTGAAAATTTGACAAAGGGGTCCTTCGTATTCAAAAGGTTTAAAAAAGTGGGGGAAAATCAAAGGAGGGAAAATTAGGAGAACCCTGGGCTTTTTTCTAGCCCTAGTCAAGAAAATTTAGGGTATCGGAGATGATATCTTCACTTTCATCTAAAAAGGGAAACCCGGGTTTGTTTCCTATTTAATTTGGGGGTTTTTTCGGGTAGCATCACTGGTTTTAAATCCCACATGAATCTCAGGGGACATTGTTTCCTCTGAACTTTGAGGGACTTCTCCGACTCTACGGGAAGAGGACCCTGAAACACTTATATCCATCTTTGGTGATGAAAGGTCAACCTCAAAAGGGAAAAAGAATGGCCCCTTTTTCATTACCTATTATTAATGAGCAAAAAAGGGGAGGGGAAAGCTATTTTAGGGTTTCAGACCAACTGTGAACCATTTAGCCCAAATGTAACAATGGATGGTGGGAAAAGTGTCTTAGGGGCCCAATATTCTAAAAGTATAGCAGAGGAATGGTTTCTTTAAGATTGGGGAACAGCTTATCGAAAAAACTATACATGTGCACCCAGTTTCTCAAAAAGGGTTAGATACATTAAGTCTTTTAAAAACTTTTTTTTCCTGAACAAAAAGGGTCTTGGCCCATTACAGTCTTTAAAACATTTCCAACATTTTGGAATTTTTTGAAGGAAAATTTGGGACGTTTATGCCCCTTAACCCCAAACACAAATAAACAAACGGGGAATAAAAGAAGTCTTTTTTATTTTCCACTGGGGGGGCTTTGATTTTTTAAGGGTCTTTGAACCCTTCCCCTTAGGGTTCGATCCCTTTAGGTCTTTTAGGAAGTGGCCTCACATACAGGGCAGCGCCTCACAAATTCCTCAGCTTTAATTAAGGGTTTGTTCTTGATGAATGTTCGTATTTTGGGGAGGAAGAGCTGTCCCGGGAAATGGGCAGGGAACCATGAAGTCTTAAAAAGATTTATAACTGTGATCAATTCCCAACTATTTCCAAAAGTCGAACAAACGGGAAAAGTGTTACCGTAACGTTGAAAGTTTTGGCCAGGCTGAAAAGGGGGCATACCTGAAATTCCCTTTTCCCGTAAGAATTAGTGGGGTTTTTGATATGCTTTAAGGTTGGGCCCTTTTTAGTAGGTTTTTTAAAAACATATAAATCCTGCGACCAAAAATTGCATAGATTATTTTTTAAGGGTTTTACCAGAAAAAAAACATCCCTTAAAACCCGGTAGCCCAGGTGTCAGAAGGGGAAATTTACAGAGGGTTTGCGGTTTTTCAAACCTGATAATTTTAAAAGAAGTTATGTCCCCCCCCTCTGTGGGGAAAGGGGGAAAATTAGGTTTGGAATATGTGCACTAGGGTGAAAGTTTTTTCCCTTACTCCTTCCCTAAATTTTTGTTGTTTTAAAAGTTAAAATTTTTATTTTTTAATTTAAGGCGGATTTTGAGTTTGCGTTCCCCTTTTTTTTTTCTCAAGTTTCTTAATTTAAAAAAGTTCTTCACGTATCTTAGCTTTTCCTCACGTTCCCCCTACTTTTTTCCTCCCGGTCAAATCTATCACGCTCTTTTTGGTCTTCTCGCTCTCTTTTAACTGTCTTTTCGGATTTTTCTTCAATTCTCTCTCTCCCCCTTTTTCTCCGGGCTTTTTAAAGGGTTTTCTTTCTCCTTCTTCTTTTTCTTTTTTCGTTTTTCTCTCTCTCCTTATTTTTTCTTCTCTTTTCCCTTTTAAACTGGTTTTTTTCTTCTCTCTCAATTCTCTCTCTTTCAATCTTTCCTGGATCTTTGCCTTTAAAAAAAGATTTTTAAATTTTTCCCTTTTTATTCCAACTTTTTCCAGCAAATAACTTAAACTTTCAGGGGGAAAAGAAAAAGGGTTTTTTTAAAGAAAACGGGGGGTTTTAATTTTCCCGCTCCGCCCAAAATATAACTAAACCAGAGGGGTCGATCCCCGCTTCAAATTAACAATATGTATTTAAAGAAAAACCGGGGGGGGTTTTTTTGCCGGCTCCCAGCAAACATAAGTAAGAATGGGGGCCCTTTTTACCAAACCAAATTTTTCAAACCAAAAAAATCAAGAGTGTCCATGGGCAGTTCCCCCATATAATTTAAGAGCTCAAAGAAACAAATTTGGGCCAAAAGGAAAAACTCCGGGGCCCCCAGAGTTTAAACCTCCAAAGTGTTTTTTTAAACTCACATTTAAAAAAATGGCAGAATTAATATTATATCCTGCCTTTACTTGACTTTCAATTTAAAAAAAAACTAAAAACAACCCCCAAAAAATTTTTTAAATTCCCCGTACTGTAGTCCCAACCCTAGGAATGATTCCTAATGGTGGTGGTAACCCTCTTGGTATGGGCGTTGAAATTTTCCCAAAGGTTGATTCGAGAATGGGTTGAATCTTATTCTAGAGTTGACCCCGGCAAAAGGGCGCCACCTTTTGAAAGGCTTACTCAGGGCCCCGTAACCCAAATTTGACGTATTACCCAGGCTGGGTTCTCCTCAGGGAAAAAATTTTTTGAATAGAAAAAAAAATAATAACGACAAACATAAACCTTTATTATTTAAAAATAAAAAATATAAAACACTTAAAAATGAAATATTAAAAAATTTCTTAAAGAAAATGAAAAAGGAAAAAAATAAATGATAACTGAATTCAACGTTAATTTTTTAAAACTTGGGTGTCGGTGTTTGGGGACACTGCTTTTTGAAATGTAGCCGGTTTCTGAAGGGGGGGGGGGGGGGGGGGGGGCGCGGTGTTTTGGGGACCACCACTGGCCCCAGTTTTCCCCAGAATTTTCGCCCTGGGGTATAAAAATCCCGATGACGGAAAGGAAAGGTTTTTCACCGCCCGCAAAGCAGTGGGGTTAAAGTCCTGCAATTTCATACAAAGGGGCCAGGTAATTAGATCCAAAATGGAGGGGAAATCTCGGGGGGTTAGGGCCTTCTCCGTTTCGTTAAATTGGGCAGGTGACCCCACTGTCATCCAAACTGGAAAAAAAGACAGGTTACCCCACTGCCTTTTAAAAAACCCCTCCCATGGCCCGTGGGACATTACTCAAAAGACGTGGTGATTTTTACAACAGTCAACCTAGAGCAAGACTGAAAGGACTAAGTTTATTATTGGTCAAAAGTGAAGCTTTTAACCAATAAATCCATTAGAATACAAGGCAGTCATGTACTTACAGTAGTGTTGGGAGCTGCGAGACGAGTGATTTACTGTTTGACCAGAGATCCATACGTCACCTTTCGAGGGGGGGGAGGGAGGGGAAGGGATAGCGGGAGCTAGACTGACCCTACGTTAACAAGCAGCCGGCAATCAAACTATCACTTTAGAGGTGGGGGAGAAAAGGCAGGAAAAACGGGAGCGTGACTTACCCTACCTTAACTAGTAGCCGGTAATGAAACTATTGTTACTATATTGCTACTCCTATCTATTGAACTTTTCCCTCACAGTTACTGATGTACAGGGCTGGGGTTACTGATGTACAGGGCTGGGGTTACTGATGTACAGGGTTGGGGTTACTGATGTACAGGGTTGGTGTTACTGATGTACAGAGTTGGGGTTACTGATGTACAGGGCTGGGGTTACTGATGTACAGGGCTGGGGTTACTGATGTACAGGGCTGGGGTTACTGATGTACAGGGCTGGGGTTACTGATGTACAGGGCTGGGGTTACTGATGTACAGGGTTGGGGTTACTGATGTACAGGGTTGGGGTTACTGATGTACAGAGTTGGGGTTACTGATGTACAGGGCTGGGGTTACTGATGTACAGAGTTGGGGTTACTGATGTACAGGGCTGGGGTTACTGATGTACAGGGCTGGGGTTACTGATGTACAGGGCTGGGGTTACTGATGTACAGGGTTGGGGTTACTGATGTACAGGCTGGGTTACTGATGTACAGGGCTGGGGTTACTGATGTACAGGGCTTGGGTTACTGATGTACAGAGTTGGGGTTACTGATGTACAGGGCTGGGGTTACTGATGTACAGGGTTGGGGTTACTGATGTACAGGGCTGGGGTTACTGATGTACAGGGCTTGGGTTACTGATGTATAGGGTTGGGGTTACTGATGTACAGGGCGGGGTTACTGATGTACAGGGTTGGGGTTACTGATGTACAGGGCTGGGGTTACTGAGTACAGGGCTGGGTTTTACTGATGTACAGGGTTGGGGTTACTGATGTACAGGGTTGGGGTTACTGATGTACAGGGTTGGGGTTACTGATGTACAGGGTTGGGGTTACTGATGTACAGGGCTGGGGTTACTGATGTACAGGGCTGGGGTTACTGATGTACAGGGCTTGGGTTACTGATGTACAGGGTTGGGGTTACTGATGTACAGGGCTGGGGTTACTGATGTACAGGGTTGGGGTTACTGATGTACATGGCTGGGGTTACTGATGTACAGGGCTTGGGTTACTGATGTATAGGGTTGGGGTTACTGATGTACAGGGCTGGGGTTACTGATGTACAGGGTTGGGGTTACTGATGTACAGGGCTGGGGTTACTGATGTACAGGGCTGGGGTTACTGATGTACAGGGCTGGTGTTACTGATGTACAGGGCTGGGGTTACTGATGTACAGGGCTTGGGTTACTGATGTACAGGGCTGGAGTTATTGATGTACAGGGCTGGGGTTACTGATGTACAGGGCTTGGGTTACTGATGTACAGGGCTGGGGTTACTGATGTACAGGGCTGGGGTTACTGATGTACAGGGCTTGGGTTACTGATGTACAGGGCTGGGGTTACTGATGTACAGGGCTGGGGTTACTGATGTACAGGGCTGGTGTTACTGATGTACAGGGCTGGGGTTACTGATGTACAAGGCTTGGGTTACTGATGTACAGGGCTGGAGTTACTGATGTACAGGGCTGGGGTTACTGATGTACAGGGCTGGGGTTACTGATGTACAGGGCTGGGGTTACTGATGTACAGGGCTGGGGTTACTGATATACAAGGCTGGGGTTACTGATGTACAGGGCTTGGGTTACTGATGTACAGGGCTGGGGTTACTGATGTACAGGGCTGGGGTTACTGATGTACAGGGCTTGGGTTACTGATGTACAGGGCTGGGGTTACTGATGTACAGGGCTGGGGTTACTGATGTTACAGGGCTGGGGTTACTGATGTACAGGGCTGGGGTTACTGATGTACAGGGCTGGGGTTACTGATGTACAGGGCTGGGGTTACTGATGTACAGGGCTGGGTTACTGATGTACAGGGCTGGGTTACTGATGTACAGGGCTGGGGTTACTGATGTACAGGGCTGGGGTTACTGATGTACAGGGCTGGGTTACTGATGTACAGGGCTGGGGTTACTGATGTAGCAGGGCTGGGGTTACTGATGTACAGGGCTGGGGTTACTGATGTACAGGGCTGTGTTACTGATGTACAGGGCTGGGGTTACTGATGTACAGGGTTGGGGTTACTGATGTACAGGGCTGGGGTTACTGATGTACAGGGCTTGGGTTACTGATGTACAGGGTTGGGGTTACTGATGTACAGGGCTGGGGTTTCTGATGTACAGGGCTGGGGTTACTGATGTACAGGGTTGGGCTACTGATGTACAGGGCTGGGGTTACTGATGACAGGGCTAGGGTTACTGATGTACAGGGCTGGGGTTACTGATGTACAGGGCTGGGGTTACTGATGTACAGGGCTGGGGTTACTGATGTACGGGCTTTGGTTACTGATGTACAGGGCTGGGTTACTGATGTACAGGGCTGGGGTTACTGATGTACAGGGCTGGGGTTATTGATGACAGGGCTGGGGTTACTGATGTACAGGGCTGGGGTTACTGATGTACAGGGCTGGGGTTACTGATGTACAGGGCTGGGGTTATTGATGTACAGGGTTGGGGTTACTGATGTACAGGCTGGGGTTACTGATGTACAGGGCTGGGGTTACTGATGTACAGGGCTGGGGTTATTGATGTACAGGGTTGGGGTTACTGATGTACAGGGCTGGGGTTACTGATGTACAGGGCTGGGGTTATTGATGTACAGGGCTGGGGTTACTGATGTACAGGGCTGGGGTTACTGATGTACAGGGCTGGGGTTACTGATGTACAGGGCTGGGGTTATTGATGTACAAGGGTTGGGGTTACTGATGTACAGGCTGGGGTTACTGATGTACAGGGCTGGGGTACTGATGTACAGGGCTTGGGTTACTGATGTACAGGGCTGGGTTACTGATGTACAGGCTGGGGTTACTGATGTACAGGCTGGGGTTATTGATGTACAAGGCTGGGGTTACTGATGTACAGGGCTGGGGTTACTGATGTACAGGGCTGGGGTTACTGATGTACAGGGCTGGGGTTATTGATGTACAGGGTTGGGGTTACTGATGTACAGGGCTGGGGTTACTGATGTACAGGGCTGGGGTTACTGATGTACAGGGCTGGGATTACTGATGTACAGGGCTGGGGTTACTGATGTACAGGGCTGGGGTTACTGATGTACAGGGCTGGGGTTACTGATGTACAGGCTGGGGTTACTGATGTACAGGGCTGGGGTTACTGATGTACAGGGCTGGGGTTACTGATGTACAGGGCTTGGGTTACTGATGTACAGGGCTGGGGTTACTGATGTACAGGGCTGGGGTTACTGATGTACAGGGCTGGGGTTATTGATGTACAGGGCTGGGGTTACTGATGTACAGGGCTGGGGTTACTGATGTACAGGGCTGGGGTTACTGATGTACAGGGCTGGGGTTATTGATGTACAGGGTTGGGGTTACTGATGTACAGGGCTGGGGTTACTGATGTACAGGGCTGGGGTTACTGATGTACAGGGCTGGGATTACTGATGTACAGGGCTGGGGTTACTGATGTACAGGGCTGGGGTTACTGATGTACAGGGCTGGGGTTACTGATGTACAGGGCTGGGGTTACTGATGTACAGGGCTGGGGTTACTGATGTACAGGGCTGGGGTACTGATGTACAGGGCTGGGGTTACTGATGTACAGGGCTTGGGTTACTGATGTACAGGGCTGGGGTTACTGATGTACAGGGCTGGGGTTACTGATGTACAGGCTGGGGTTATTGAGTACAGGCTGGGGTTACTGATGTACAGGGCTGGGGTTACTGATGTACAGGGCTGGGGTTACTGATGTACAGGGCTGGGTGTTATTGATGTACAGGGTTGGGGTTACTGATGTACAGGGCTGGGGTTACTGATGTACAGGGCTGGGGTTACTGATGTACAGGGCTGGGATTACTGATGTACATTGCTGGGGTTACTGATGTACAGGGCTGGGGTTACTGATGTACAGGGCTGGGGTTACTGATGTACAGGGCTGGGGTTACTGATGTACAGGGCTGGGGTTACTGATGTACAGGGCTGGGGTTACTGATGTACAGGGCTGGGGTTACTGATGTACAGGGCTGGGGTTATACACAGCGACACAAGTACATGTAGACTGATAAAGTTTGATGTCGTCTGTATAAACAATATAAGTTGCACTGTATCCAGCGTGCACTCTGTGATTCACATTTGTAGTGACTTAATAATAAGTCAGGTAATGGTTGCCAATAATGATTTTTATATTCCATTAGAATTCTAGTAATTTTAAACTTGTGTAAATTATTTTGGTTCTGCCTTGTAAGATTAATACCTTAGGGAATTTCTTTATCCACTTGCGTATTATCACAGGAAAATAATGTTTAAATTTTTCACATTTCTTTGTAAGCTAACTTCTGTTTCGTTCAAGTAGGTCTATATTTTTTCAGAATCTCATTTCTGTCATAGTGAAAGAAACTCTCAGAGTTGGTCTTAAATTCCCTCACATCTTTAATTTCATAATTCTTTTTGACTTTCAAATTTCTTTGATAACTTCTGTATGACATTCATTGTTACATTGTTACATTGTTACATTGTTACATTGTTACATTGTTACATTGCTATACAAGTTTCTGTTTATAGCACCTAACTGATACTTTCCTCTTCCCTTTATCCATTTAGCCTCTTTATATTTGATATAATTTCTCAATTATATATGTACGAGGTTTGGGTACGCCTTGTACATGTGTAGCAAAGGTGTACACTGAGGCGTGCACTGAGGTGTACACTAAGGCGTGCACTGAGGCGTGCGCTGATGTGTGCACTAAGGCGTGCACTGAGGCGTGCGCTGAGGTGTGCACTGAGGCGTGCACTGAGGTGTACACTGAGGTGTGCACTGAGGTGTGCACTAAGGCGTGCACTGAGGCGTGCGCTGAGGTGTGCACTGAGGCGTGCACTGAGGTGTACACTGAGGTGTGCACTGAGACGTGCACTGAGGCATGCACTGAGGCATGCACTGAGGTGTACACTGAGGCATGCACTAAGGCGTGCACTGAGGCGTGCACTGAGGCGTGCACTGAGGCGTGCACTGAGGATTGCACTGAGGCATGCACTGAGATGTGCACTGAGGCGTACACTGAGGCGTGCACTGAGGCATGCACTGAGGCGTGCACTGAGGTGTGCACTGAGGCGTGCGCTGAGGCGTGCACTGAGGCGTGCACTGAGGCGTGCACTGAGGCGTGCGCTGAGGCGTGCACTGAGGTGTGCACTGAGGTGTACACTTAGGCGTGCACTGAGGTGTGCACTGAGGTGTGCACTGAGGCGTGAACTGAGGCGTGCACTGAGGCGTGCACTGAGGTGTGCACTGAGGCGTGCACTGAGGCGTGCGCTGAGGTGTGCACTGAGGCGTGCACTGAGGCGTGCGCTGAGGCGTGCACTGAGGTGTGCACTGAGGCGTGCACTGAGGTGTGCACTGAGGTGTGCACTGAGGCGTGCACTGAGGCGTGCACTGAGGCGTGCGCTGAGGCGTGCACTGAGGCGTGCACTGAGGCGTGCACTGAGGCGTGCGCTGAGGCGTGCACTGAGGCGTGCACTGAGATGTGCACTGAGGGTCAGAAGTTTGTGATCCTTCATTTGTTGTTATATTATTCCATGAGATATTAAAAATAACTGATTTATGGTCGCTTTCTTTAAGCTTTTCATTACTACAATTTTTTTCTATCAAATAATTCATTATTCTTCAGAACAAAATCAATAAGATTATTTCCTCAAGTTAATTTTATCAAAATCTGTTTTAAATAGAAGTTATGGACTAATTCTGGAAGGTCACTAGTATATTCCCTGTCAAATTGTTCCAATCAGGAAAGCTGATATCTTGTAAGCTTAATTTCGTGAGCATTAACGTTAACTGGTTTATGATTCACGAAATCGTACGGTTTGTTTACCTTGTATTACGACTCACGAGATCGTTTGGTTTGTTTACCTTGTATTATGACTCACGAGATCGTATGGTTTGTTTACCTTGTATTAAGACTCACGAAATCGTATGGTTTGTTTACCTTGTATTATGACTCACGAGATCGTATGGTTTGTTTACCTTGTATTATGACTCACGAGATCGTTTGGTTTGTTTACCTTGTATTATGACTCACGAGATCGTATGGTTTGTTTACCTTGTATTAAGACTCACGAAATCGTATGGTTTGTTTACCTTGTATTATGACTCACGAAATCGTATGGTTTGTTTACCTGGTATTATGACTCACGAAATTGCATGGTTTGTTTACCTGGTATTGTTTCTCTGATCGTTGTAGACACTCCAGCTCCTCTGTGAAGAGTGTTACTTGCACCTCTCTTCTCTCCTCCCATCTGCGACCAATCTGTTATAGAAGGAAACATTATGACGTGAAAATCTCAGTATATTTTCGATAGAAATATATTGTGTAAGGAGAAATATTGTAATTGCATTTCCATGTCAAAACCGACCTTTAAGGTCGGTTTTGACATGGTACATCATTGTCACATGTGGTGAATGGTTTTGAAAAACCGACAAGTTGAAGAATTGAGACACTTGTGCAACACAAGGGAATCTTTATTGAAGAAACGTTTCGCCACACAGTGGCTTCATCAGTCCAATACAAAGTAGAAATGGGTAAGGAGAGGAGGAGTTCGAGGTAATCAGTCCCTCAACCTGGAATCGATGTGTTCAGTCCATCACTCTTGTAGGAAGTGCAGCATAGGGCCAGAGAGGTGGCTTATATACTGCGGTGAGATGAGTTGAAGCAGGAGGAGGCGGATCACAGTGGGACCTGCCACTAGTGTAAGTATGTCGTCGTCCAAAGGTTGGGCAAGCGTTGAAGTCTTTGTACCAAGATCCCATGATGTTGCAGTGTCTGACAGATGTGGTGAATGGTTGTCACAGGTTATGTCCCCAGCAAATTTGAGAAAGGTAATCATTTCAGTCCCAAGTAGGACTAACACACATGTAAATGTAAATAACTCCTTTTACCTTATTCCTAGTATATATCCTTTATAGTATAATAATAAGATATTATATTCTTTATAGTATAATAATAAGATATTATATTCTTTATAGTATAATAATAAGATATTATATTCTTTATAGTATAATAATAAGATATATATATTCTTTATAGTATAATAATAAGATATTATATTCTTTATAGTATAATAAGATATTATATTCTTTATAGTATAATAATAAGATATTATATTCTTTATAGTATAATAATAAGATATTATATTCTTTATAGTATAATAATAAGGTATTAAAAGAACCCTAATGAAAATAAGTCACTCTGTCTGACATTTTTGGGTTATCCCAGGTTCTCTACACATATGCTGCTATGTATGATAATTCTACGTAACTGTATTTGTGTATACCTGAATAAACTTACGCGATGATCACTGGGTCAGTCTCCACAACGCTTTAATAAAAGATCACAAGTTTATTGCCCAGCACATCTTATGCAAGGTAACAGGTTCTGTTCCAAATACATCTTACACAAAGGTCACAGGTTCATTTCTATGTAAGTCTTATAGATAAGTCACAGGTTGACCTCCCAGTACGTTTTATGCATAGGTAACAGATTCAGTTCCCAGTACACTAAGGCTAGAGGTAAAATTCCCAATATGACGTATACAAAAGCAGCAGGTTCATTACCTAGTACGTCATACACAAGGGTCGCAGTTTCAATCCCAATTGCGTCCTATACAAAGGAAACAAGTTCTCTCCCCAGTGTTTTTATATGAAATTCGCAGGATCAGTCTTCATTTAGTCTTAAACAAAGGTAACAGGTGATGTCTCCAGTGCGTCTTATTCAAATGTCCCAGGTTCAGTCCCCAGTGTGTCTTACACAAGTCAACAGGTTCAGTCCCCAGTGTGTCTTACACAAGTCAACAGGTTCAGTCCCCAGTGTGTCTTACACAAGTCAACAGGTTCAGTCCCCATGTGTGTCTTACACAAGTCAACAGGTTCAGTCCCCAGTGTGTCTTACACAAGTCAACAGGTTCAGTCCCAGTGTGTCTACACAAGTCAACAGGTTCAGTCCCCAGTGTGTCTTACACAAGTCAACAGGTTCAGTCCCCAGTGTGTCTTACACAAGTCAACAGGTTCAGTCCCCAGTGTGTCTTACACAAGTCAACACGTTCAGTCCCCAGTGAGTCATACACAAGTCAACAGGTTTAGTCCCCAGTGTGTCTTACACAAGTCAACAGGTTTAGTCCCCAGTGTCTTACACAAGTCAACAGGTTTAGTCCCCAGTGACTTACACAAGTCAATAGGTTTAGTCCCAAGTGTCTTACACAAGTCAACAGGTTTAGTCCCCGGTGTGTCTTACACAAGTCAACAGGTTTAGTCCCCAGTGTCTTACACAAGTCAACAGGTTTAGTCCCCAGTGTGTCTTACACAAGTCAACAGGTTCAGTCCCCAGTGTCTTACACAAGTCAACAGGTTCAGTCCCCAGTGTGTCTTACACAAGTCAACAGGTTCAGTCCCCAGTGTGTCTTACACAAGTCAACAGGTTTAGTCCCCAGTGTGTCTTACACAAGTCAACAGGTTCAGTCCCCAGTGTCTTACACAAGTCAACAGGTTCAGTCCCCAGTGTCTTACACAAGTCAACAGGTTCAGTCCCCAGTGTCTTACACAAGTCAACAGGTTTAGTCCCCAGTGTGTCTTACACAAGTCAACAGGTTTAGTCCCCAGTGTCTTACACAAGTCAACAGGTTCAGTCCCCAGTGTGTCTTACACAAGTCAACAGTTCAGTCCCCAGTGTGTCTTACACAAGTCAACAGGTTCAGTCCCCAGTGTGTCTTACACAAGTCAACAGGTTCAGTCCCCAGTGTGTCTTACACAAGTCAACAGGTTTAGTCCCCAGTGTGTCTTACACAAGTCAACAGGTTCAGTCCCCAGTGTGTCTTACACAAGTCAACAGGTTCAGTCCCCAGTGTGTCTTACACAAGTCAACAGGTTTAGTCCCCAGTGTGTCTTACACAAGTCAACAGGTTCAGTCCCCAGTGTCTTACACAAGTCAACAGGTTTAGTCCCCAGTGTGTCTTACACAAGTCAACAGGTTTAGTACCCAGTGTCTTACACAAGTCAACAGGTTTAGTCCCCAGTGTCTTACACAAGTCAACAGGTTTAGTCCCCAGTGTGTCTTACACAAGTCAACAGGTTCAGTCCCCAGTGTCTTACACAATGAGAAATAAGACACTTGTGCCAATCTTGGAAAACTTGACAATCTGTGTTTCTATGCAGTAGCTTTTCTTTTCCTAGCTTACATCTAGTCTTATTTAACAAAAGTAAATGTAACCTATCCTAACTCATTGAATCTATCTCATGTACTGCAACCTAACCTAATGTAACCAAGAGCAAACAAGTTTCACACTAACTCAGTCTACGCTAACTTCACCTAGCTCGCAATGAAGCTTAGGAATATAGGACAATTTTTTTATATTATTATTAATAAAGTGCATAGGATTAAGTAATGGTATTTATTAAATAAGATCTTTTATTGTAGTAATTATCAGTATTGTCTGTGATTATTCTTATTTTGAGAGTTGTTATTATATTGGTAGTTATATGGTCAACCGAGCACGGCTTCCTCTAGGAAATTCTTGTTGGCTTAGTTATAGCTGGTATTAGTAAGTATTTACACTTGTTGTTAAAGAAGTCAGCTACTTGAAGGTCTTGAGCTTTACAAGGTCTATATTGTACAAGAATGGTATACAATACCGACAAAACTGATAATTTAGACACATGTGCAACATCTGGGTATCTTTATTGTAGACGTTCCGCCATCCAGTGACTTTATCGACATAAATTCTAGAACATAATTTGAAGACAGTAGAACTTTTTTTTTTATATTTTATTTTAAGCATTATAAATTACAAGGTTGTATAAAATATTAAATAACACCACAATATAGGATCTGTACAAGATTACTAAGAATAATACCACAAGTGCAGAAGAAAAATTTGAAACCTAATACAAAATAGAAATATGTAACAAACACACAAAATACATATATACCATTCACTGACACATTATACCAAATGATAAAATATCTGACACATACACACAAAACTGTTGGAGGGGGGCAGCCCCCCCTATTAAAACCCATCTATATGTACATCCACATCATTCACACACTTAATGATCACAGCAGTGATCAAACATTAGTTTATGTAACTTTTATATAGATATGCAACTGTTTATGAGATTTTACTTAAAAACAAACTCTAGGATTTATTCTAAAACTTGACTCCATAACAAAAATAAACATTACAAATTACACGATCACATAAATCATCAACAACTGCAACATTTCTACAGCATATGTATAATCTTGGAACCTTTTGATCACAGACGAATTACTCACAACAGATTCCACAGAATGGTTAAGTATTTATATTAGGAGAAATCCAGACATTTTTAAAATAATGAATTTGTAATGTGTCTCCTTAAAAGCTTTATGCAGTGAAGGAGAAAAGTCACAACATACTCACATTGAAATATTCATTATTACAAAATAACTGAACTCATACTAACGCATGGCTAAATTGATACATTTCAGTGAAATTTTGTTGGAAGTAATCTCTGAACTTTCTCAAATGCATAACTAATTATTATATCATTACAGCATTATATCTTATTAACCTTGACTAAGCAGTCTTCTGAAACTAACCAAGCTTACCGAACAACTATTACACTGTACACCACACCTTTACTTATCAAAAGCATCACTCACGCCCACGCATACCTCAAGAAGCCAGCCTCATTTTATCCCTTAAAATTGCAACGCCCATAAGTCCCTGACGCGGAAGCTACGATATCCCTCCGAAAAGGTTAAATGCTCCCAGTGATGTCCTTATTCCTCCGTTGCGTCCCATAAAATATCGCTGCCAGTGTCCTGATTCTCTCCCTTACTGACACATGTCTGTATACCCATGACGTATACACAAAGTCCGTGACTAGATAACCCATTGCGTTCTGTACCGGCAACCCCACCCCCGCACATCTAAACTTAACGCTCTTAAAACGCTAATCCCACCTCCACCCACCATACGTAAAACCCTACTAAACCACTTCCTCACTGGTTCCAACCTCGCACAAAAAAATACTGCATGAAAGACAGTGTCAATGTCCCCACACACACACTACACTCCCCACCCTCCTGCACACGCCTGTTTGCCAACACTTCTCCAGACGGTAATATATTGTGGAGAAATTTAAACATTACCTCCCTTACCATTGCCTTCAATCGTAACCCTTTTAAACGGCCCCATATATCACTCCACGCATACATCGGATATATACCTTCCACATTAGCAACCACCTCCCTACCACCCACCTGAGCCAGTCTTCCTATCTTGACCCTGCGTGGGTCTCGTGCATAAATTAATAACCTCAATATTCCCTCACACATCTGGACATCTCTACCCCTCATCCAACGCTCCAAATCCCTTCGAACCCATGCCAAACCTGTGACTGCAACCCTACCCTCCATCAAATAACTGTGTTTAACATACATGCCCAACATCCTTTGATGCAACGCCATTAACCCCAGCCCTCCCCGGCATGCCGGAAGACACACATCTCTCGATAACCAGTCACATCCCGAACCCCAAATATATCGATATACTCGCTTCAACAGACGCTTCTCATCACACGGATTCAATGGATATATACCTACCACATGCCACAGCTTACCATACAAAAGCACATTCACCACAATAGCACGCTGATGTAACGTCAGTCCTCCTGTATGCAATCTCGCCAATCTACCCAGAACCCTATCCACAGCTTCTCTCGAATTCACCTCCCTCGCCTCCTTAATTTGACACAACAGGGGCCAGTCTTCTTCCTGTCCTAGAGCCCCACCCACTCCATCCCCCACCCTCATAAGCATAGAGTTTTCCCTATTAACCGTCATCCCTATTGCCCTTCCGAAACGTTCCACCAATTCACCCACCTTTCCTAAGTCCTGTGACCTCCTAAATAGAACCGTGGTATCATCCACATAACCCACGATCCCTGGTTCCACCGCCACTTCATCTCTCTTCACTCCCTCTCTCACACTCCCTCGCACAGCCCTATAGAACGGATCCTGAATCAACGCGAAGAGAAGCTGCGACACAGGGCACCCTTGCCTCAAGCCTCTTTCCATCCTAACTAGTTTTCCTAGCCTACCATTTACCTGCACCCGAACCATAGCCTGCTCATACAACACCTTTGCCCAACTGACGATTTCCCTCCCAAACCCTTGCCACTGCATTAACTTCCACAGTGCCTCACGCTCCACACAGTCATATGCCGCATGCCAATCCAATGCTAATACCCCACCTTTATTTCCCCCCCCCCCACTTTCGTCTATAAACATACGTATGATCCCTTGCCCCACACACATTGATCGCCCAGGCACACCATATTGACCCTCATCCAAAACTTTGTCAAGAACCCTTTTCATCCTATTCCCTAACATTTTAGCAAAGATCGTGTAATCACCACACATTAAAGATATCGATCGATAATCATGTACGTAATCACAAGACTTCTTTTTCGCTACCATGACCACCACAGCCGTACGTTGCTGTTCCCCCAGTCTACCTTTGGTTTTCATAGCATTAAATAAAACCACTAAAAATTCACGCAAACATTCCTAGTTTTCCTTATAAAAATCACAAGGAATACCATCAATCCCCGGTGATTTTCCTACACTCATACTCTCCACTGCCAATCTAATCTCCTCCTCGCTTATAGGCCCACTCAGATTCAACCGATCCTTAAGCTCGAGATTACAACATACCCATTCACCCATTTCCCCTAGCACCTCATTATTAACCCCCACTCTTTTGCAATGCATCTCGTACCATGCATCCACGTAGCAACCCATACCCTCTGCTGACATGAGCAACTGCCCCTGACGATACCCCTCCAATTGCTCCTGAACACTTAAGCTCATTAATTCCGTCGCCCTGCAACGTTTTCCCTGCTCTCTCAAGACATATGCCGAAGGACAGTTGCCCCATAAAACCTCATCTATTCCTCCTGCGAGTCTTGCCGCATCAAATTCACGATTTTGAATGTTCCTAATCAATTGTTTTAAACCCTCAATCTCAGCCACTGGATACTCACTCCCCCTCCCATATAGCATTCCTGCAGTTGACCTTCAAGGTAATGTAAAACACCATATTGAAATCTCCGCTCTTCCTTTCCCCGCTTCTGATAAAAATCCCTCACCTTCCCCTTACCGACCGTGTCCCACCACTCAAGGATGTCTACCCCCACCCAACAGTCTGCCCACCATCTCCTCCAAGCACTCTCAGAAGATTCCCTCCCACCCCCTTTGCGCAATAACCCAACATTCAACTTCCAATAACCCCTGAAACGCTTTGGCAATCCCTCTCAATCCAAGTCCACCAGAACCCCTCTATGATCAGAGAAGCTCACATTCAATGCATTGACACTGCTTACCCTCACTCCCCGAGAAACATAGATTCGATCCAGCCTCGACGCATAATCACGCCTAATGAACATATACATGACCCCATCCACCTCCTCCCCTCCCACATCCACTACATTCACACCTCGCAATAGATCCCCTAAATACCCCGAAAAAAAATCTTCCTTTAGGTTCTACGTCCTTACGTCGAACAATACAGTTCCAATCACCTCCTAGAATCGTTACGACTGGCAGCGATCTTAAATGGAAAACAAGGACGTCCCTAAAGAACTTACTTTTGATGCCCATGTCTCCTTCTGCAGGCCCATACACCCCTATGAAACCCACTTGTACCCCACCCCATGCGCCATCCACCCGAACCACCCGCCCCTCCTCCCCTACCTCACATCTTTGCAGAGAAAACGGGCTAGCTTCTTTAATTAACAATGCCACACCACCTTTCAATCGTGCAGAGCAACCCATGTACACATCGTATCCATCAATCATTAACTCTCCCAATGATTTGTAATTGTGTTCTTGCAGAAACACAACGTCAGGTACATATCTCTTTAAAAACACCTCCAGACTCTTACATTTGTCTACTGACTTCAACCCGTTAATATTCAATGGAGGCTTGCCTTTAGAGACCTTAACACTCTTAAATCCTTTACGAGCACCCCCACCTCTCCCCCCACACCCCCCTGTGCCTTCCCCTTTTACATGCTGAACACAAAGTCTTTGTTCCACCCGTATCTCTACGGGTCACATCGTGCCATGCTTTTTTCCCAGACCTTTGCCCAGGAGTCAAAACGTCATCACTATCGGTTATCACAGCAGCTCTCTTGCGAGAGCTACGATCTGCAACCATATCCTCCTCTAGACTATTATCCATGTGGACATCCACCACTACAACCTGTTGTGCATCCACACCACACGCGACCTGCACGTTGGGGCCTCCTGCCCTTGCCTCTACACTCTCATTTTCCAGCCCAGCATGGATCCTCGCAGACGCCGAAACGTCCAACAATTCATTCAGAGCCTCCTGAATGGATGCCTCCATTACATCCTGAGCAATTACAGAATCATCCTCGGCCGTCGCCGACACCAAGCCTACGTCCTCTCCAACGCCAGGTAGGGTCATACATGCAGAAGACAACTCTGTCTCTCTCTCTCTACCTCCTCACTCCACGTCTCCCGTGCCAGAGACTCGCGCTGCGTTGCCGTAGTGTATGTTTGCTGCTCCGGTGCATTATCAGTCCTTGTATCAGCCGTTGATCTTTCTCGTCGCGTAGGACATTGCGCTGCGATGTGGTCATATGTCCCACAAAGTCGACACGTACGCCTCTGACCCATGTATGTAACGAAGACTTGAGTGCGGAAGTCCTCCATCACCACGTACGATGGTATAGGGTGCTTAAGGGACATTTTAAGGAAAAACGGCCCTTCTGGCATACCAACAAGTGGTCCATCACGCCAACGTCCCAATGTCGCCAAATGCACCGTACCATAACGTCCAAAAACGTTCCTTAAATCACTCTCGTCAGCTTCAAAAGGAACATTATGCATCTTGATCCAGGTGTAAAACCGTGATACATCATGAAAGCGAACATTAACACCAGGGTTAACCGGCTTAACTACATCCTGGTACCTGGCCACCATATTTTCATAAGTGCTGCTCTGCCGGAATTTGACGAATAGCCTTGAACTACCATTCAACGACACTCCATAGAGCTCCTCATTTGCGATGCCGTCAGCAAAAGATGGGTGTTCTGACTATTGAGCAAGCCATTCACAAGTTCAAGACAGACAGTGTTGACACGCCTACGTCCACCTTCCGCCATTATGAAAGTACTGACAGAAAAACTGCGTAGAAAACCAGTTGATTCAGGAGCTACAGCACAGCCTGCCCACACGGCCCGAGAGCGATGAGGGCAATGAGTAGAACTATATACAAAAGATGAGGTAAACAGTCCCTCGGTCTTGGAGTTTGTTATAGCATTAACGAATCTAGGAGCGCTAAGAGGTCATCATAGTGCTTACTCGGAGAGAATTGTTATGTGTTGCTGAGAGCAGCTTTCGTTTGAACTGTTGTCTAGCAAAGTTAATAATTTCGAGAAGAATATTAATTATCACAGTAATGATAACGTAGTTAATATTACACAAGAAGATTGTAACTGTAATTATGATGTAAATTATTGGTTAGAGAAAGCAAGTTAGTTTTGATAATAAGTTACGTAATGTTCGTCAGGAAACAAGACAAGTGTATCCTGACGTGGGTCTTAGTCATATAACCAGCAGATAGAGCTTAATGTCACCAGACCGAGACCTTCCGCTGGCCTAACAGTCCACCTCTCTAAACACTAAGGTTACACAACTTTGTGAACATATAAACATTATACAGAAGAACAAAGTTATGATAATGTAATTTACATTACAATATAACTGCTCTTAAGAGGTAGATTATTGATTAAAGTTAGTATGACACAATGTAAACTTCTGTAAACTATTAAGGAATAACTTTAAAGTTATAAGTGAAAACATAACAATGAAGTTTATTACAAAAATATATAGACATTGTAATTAGAATTTAAATTATTAATTGCAATGTAAGACTTATAGAGTATAATCATAACTGAATTTAATGATGGAGGGTACATTGTAATGTTGGAGGGTACATTGCAATGTTGGAGGGTACATTGTAATGTTGGAGGGTACATTGTAATGTTGGAGGGTACATTGTAATGTTGGAGGGTACATTGTAATGTTGGAGGGTACATTGTAATGTTGGAGGGTACATTGTAATGATGGAGGGTACATTGTAATGTTGGAGGGTACATTGTAATGATGGAGGGTACATTGTAATGATGGAGGGTACATTGTAATGTTGGAGGGTACATTGTAATTGGGTTTTTGGGTAAAAATTGTAATGGTTTGGGGGGTACATTGTAAAAGTTGGAGGGGACATTGGGAAAGATGGGGGGTAAAATTGTAATGTTGGAGGGGAAAATTGTAATGAGGGGGTACATTGAATGGGGGGAGGGGGGACATTGTAATGGGTTTGGGGGGTACATTGTAATGATGGAGGGGACATTGAATGATGGGGGGTACATTGTAATGTTGGGGTACATTGTTTAAAGTTTTGGGGGGAAAATTTTAATGTTTTGGGGGGTAAATTTTTTAAAAGTTGGGGGGTACATTGTAATGGTGGAGGGCCCCATTGTAATGTTTGGGGGACATTTTAATGTTGGAGGGACATTGAAAGGTTTTAGGGGGACATTGTAAAGTTTGGGGCGTACAAATTTTAAAGTTGGGGGGGGGACTTGTAATGAAAGGAGGGTTTCCTTTTAATGTTTAGGGTACCCTTTTAATGTTGGAGGTACATTGTAAAAGTTTTGGGGTACCTTTAAAATTTTTAGGGAAAAATTGTAATGTTGGAGGGGACATTGAATGTTGGGGGTACCAGTGTAATATGGAGGTACATTGTAATAATGGAGGGTTTCATTTAAAAAATTGGGGGGACATTGTAATTTGGAGGGACTTTGGGAATGGGTTTGGGCGAAAATTGGTTTTGGAGGGGACATTGTAAAGATGGGGGGTAAAATTGTAATTTTTGGAGGGGAAAGGGGGTTTAAAGTTTTTTAAAGGGGACATTGTAATGTTGGGAGAGTTTTTAACATTGTAATGTTTTGGGGTACTTTTTAATGTTGGGGGTAAAAATTGTTTAAAAAAGGGAATGTTGGGGTAACCCTTTAATGTTTGGGGGGTACTTTGTAATGTTGGAGGGGAAAAATTTTTAAGTTTGGGGGGTACATTTAATGTTGGGGGGTACATTTTAATGTTTGGGGGGTAAAATTGTAATGGTTTGGAAAGGGGACATTGAAAAGTTGGAGGGGACATTTTTAATGTTGGAGGGTTTCATTTTTAAAAATGGAGGGGGAAAATTGTAATTTGGGGTTTTTTGGGGGGGGTACATTTTTAATATGGAGGGGACATTGTAAAAGTTGGAGGTTTCATTGAAAAGTTTGGGGGGTACATTGTATGGTTTGGGGGGTTTCCTTTTTAATGTTTGGGGGGTACAAATTTTAATGTGGGGGGTCATTTTAAAGTTGGGGGGGGGGGGGGGGGGTGGGGGGGGGGTACAATTTTACTGTGGAGGGTACATTGTAATTTGGAGGGTACAAATTGTAATGTTTTGGGGGGACATTGTAATGTTGGGGGGTACATTGTAATGAGGGGGGAAAAAGAAATGTGGGGGGAAAATTGTAATGTGGAAGGGGGAAATTGTAAAGATGGAAGGGGGAAAATTGTAAAGTTTGGGGGGACATTTTAAAGTTTGGGGGGTACCTTGTAATGAAGGGAGGGGACATTTTAAAAGTTTGGGGGTAAAAATTGTAATTTTTGGGGGGGTACAAATTTGGTTTTTAAAGTTGGGGGGGAAAAATTTTAAAAATTGGGGGTACATTGTAATTTTTTGGGGGTACATTTTTAATGGGAGGGGACATTTAATGTTGGAGGGGGACATTTTGTAAAAAGTTTGGAGGGGACTTGTAATGTTGGGGGGTACATTGTAATGTTTGGGGGGTACATTGTAAAAGTTGGGGGGTACATTGTAAAAGTTTGGGGGGTACATTTTAATGTTGGGGAAAATTTTTTAAAAGTTGGAGGGTACATTGTAATGTTTTGGGGGGTACTTGAATTTAGGGGGTACAAATTTTAATGTTGGAAAGGTTTCATTTTAATGATGGGGGGTTTCATTGTTTTTTGAAAAGGAGGGTACATTTTTAATGGTTTGGGGGGTACATTGGGAATGGGTTTAGGGGACATTTGTGGAAGGGTTTTTTTGGGGGTTTTTTTTTGGGGTTTTTTTTTTTGGGGTACATTGAAAAGTTTTGGGGGTACATTGTAATGATGGAGGGTAAAATAGTAATGTTTTTGGGGAAAAATTGTAATGATGGAGGGGACATTGAATGATGGGGTAAATTTTAATGTTGGGGGGTACATTGTAATGGGGAGGGGGGAAAAATTTAATGTTTGGGGGGGTTCATTGTAAAGTTTGGGGGGACATTGTAATTTTTTTGGAGGGGGACATGGGAATGATTTAGGGGACATTGAAAGTTGAGGGGAAAAATTTTAATTTTTGGAGGTACAAAATTTAAAAGTTGGGGTCCCTTTTAAATTATGGGGGTACATTGGGGAATGTTTAGGGGACCTTTTTAATGTTTGGGGGGAAAAATTGTTTTGTTGAAAGGGTACATTTTTAAAGTTGGGGGTACAAATTTTAAGGGTTTGGGGGGTAATTGTAATGTTTGGGGGGGCCAAATTTTAATTATGGGGGTACCCTTGTAATTTGGAGGGTACATTGTAAAATTGGGGGGGTACCTTGTAATGTTGGGGGTTTAAAAATTTTAAGTTTGGGGGGTTTCAAGGGAATGATGGAGGGGAAAATTGTTTAAAGTTGGGGGTAAAATTTTAAAGTGGAGGGGACCCTTGTAATGTTGGAGGGGGACATTTTAAAAGTTTAGGGTCCAAATTTTTAAATGTTGGGGGTACATTGTAATGGGAGGGTCATTGTAATTTTTGGGGGGGACATTGTAATGTTGGGGTCAATTTTAAATTTTTGGGGGGACATTGTAATGTTTGGGGGGTACATTGTAATGATGGAGGGAAAATTGATAATTGGAGGGGGAATTGTAATGTTGGAGGGTACCTTTTTAAAGTTTGGGGGGTTCCTTTTAAAGTTTTTAGGGGACATTGTAATGTTGGGGGGTACCCCTTTTAATGATGGAGGGTTCATTGTAATGTTTGGGGGTACATTTAATTTGGAGGGTACCTGTAAATGTTGAGGGGCATTGTAATGTTTGGGGGAAAAATTGTAAAGTTGGAGGGGACATTTAAGATGGAGGGAAATTGTAATTTAGGAGGGGACATTGTAAATGTTGGGGGGTAACATTGTAATTTTGGAGGAAAAATTTTTAATTATGGAGGGACAAATTTTTAAAGTTTGGGGGGGAAAATTGTAAAATTAAGGGGAAAATTGTAATGTTGGGGGGTACCAAATTTAAGTTTGGGGTCCCTTGTAAAGGTTGGGGGGTAATTGTAATGATGGAGGGTTCCCAAAGTTTAAATTTTTGGGGAAAAATTTTAAAAATGGAGGGTACAATTTTAAATGTTTGGGGGGTAAAATTTGGGAATGTTTGGGGGGTAAAATTGTAAATTTTTTGGGAGGTTTTCATTGGGAATGAAGGAGGTTTCATTGTTTAAAGTTGGATGGGAAATTGTAAAGTTTGGGGGGTAAAATTGTAATATGGGGGTACATGTAATGTTGGATACATTGTAATGGGAGGGTAAAATTGTAATGATAAAAGGGACCAAAATTTGTAATTTTTGGGGGGGGTAAAATTTTTAAAAAATTTGGGGGGAAATTGTAATGATTGGGGGGAAAATTGAAAAGAAAGGTTTTAAAATTGGGAAGATGGGGGTACCCTTTAAAAGATGGAAGGGGACATTGTAATGGGGAGGGGACCTTTTAATGTTTGGGGGGTTCATTTTTAAAGAAAGGGGTACAAAAAGAATGAGGGGGGTACCTTGTAATTTGGAGGGTACATTTTTAATGATGGAGGGTACATTTTAAGATAAAGGGGAATTGAATGGGAGGGTACATTTAATGAAGGAGGGGACTTGTAATGTTGGGGGGCAAATTGGGGAATTTTAAAGGGGAAAGGGGGAATTTTAATGAAAAGGGGACATTGTAATGGAGGGTACATTGTAATGTTTTGGAGGGGAAATTGTAATGTTTGGGGGGTACAATTTTAAGATGGAGGGTACATTGTAAAAAAGGAGGTAATTGTTTAAAGAAGGGGAAAGGGTAATTGGGGAATGTTGGGGGAGGGTTTCATTGTAATGATTGGGGGGTAAAATTGTAAGAAAAGGTACTTTTAAAGATGGAGGGTACATTGAAAAGAAGGAGGGTACATTTTAATGTTGGGGGTACATTGTAATGTTTGGGGGGTACATTGTAAAAATAAAAGGGGCCTTGTAATGATGGAGGGGACCTTGTAATGTTTTTGGGGCCAGTAATGTTGGGGGTACATTGTAAAAGTTGGAGGGTAAATTGTAATGTTAGGGAAAATTTTTTAAAATTTTTGGGGGAAAAATTTTAAAGTGGAGGGGGAAAAGTTTTAATGATGGAGGGAAAATTGGAATATGGAGGGGGAATTGTAAAAGTTGGAGGGTACATTGAATGTTAAAAATACATTTTTAATTGGATGGGAAAATGTAATGATTGGGGGGTACAATTTTAAATGTTGGAGGTACATTGTAATTTTGGAGGGTACATTGTAATTAAAAAGGGGGACATTTTATGGGAGGGGAAAAGTAAAAGATGGGGGGTTCCCTTGTAATGTTTGGGGGTTTCATTGTAATGGGAGGGGACATTTAATGTTTGGGGGGTAATTGAAAATTTTGGAAGGGGAAAAATTGTAATGTTTGGGGGTACATTGGGGAAAAAAAAGTTGGAGGGTAAATTTTTAATTTATGGAGGGGACATTGTAATGTGGGGGACTTGGGAAAGTTTGGGGGGTAAAATTTTAATTTTTTTGGAGGGGACAATTTTAATATGGAAGGTTTCATTGGGAATGATAAAAGGGACATTTAATGTTAGGTAAAATTGTAAATGGAAAGGGTCATTTAAAGTTGGAAGGGGAAAAATTTTAATTTTGGAGGGTACATTTTAAAGATGGGGGGTACCTTGTAATGAAAAGGGTTTATTGTAATTTTGGGGGGTACATTGAAGAAGGAGGTACATTGTAAAAATAAAGGGGCCAATGTAAAAATGGAGGTCATTTTAAAAAGGATGGGGAACAAATTTTAATGTGGAGGGGGCAATTGTAATTTTAAAGGAGGGGACATTGTAAATGGCCTTTTTGGGGGGGTAAAATTGTAATGAGGGGGGGTCCCTTGTAATGTTTGGGGGGTACATTGTAAGAAGGAGGGTTTAAATTTTAATGAAAAAAAGGTTAAAAAGTAATGAGGAAAGGGTTTCTTTTTAATGAGGGGGGTAAAATTGTAATTTGGAGGGGAAAATTTTAAGGGTTGGGGGGTAAAATTGTAATGATGGGGGGAAAATTTTAAATTTGGGGTTTCATTGAAAGAGGGGGGTACAATGTAATGTGGGGGCCCGGGACTATTTGTACTTAAAAGGGTACATTGAAAAGAAGTAGGGTTCAATTTAAGAAAGGAGGGTTAATTGAAAAGAAGGAGGTAAATTTTAATGGTTGGGGGTACATTGAAAAGGTGGAGGGTACATTTAAAGGTTGGGGGGTACAAATTTTAAAAGATGGGGGGAACAAGTAAATGGAGGGAAAAGGGAATATGGAAAGGGAAAAATTGTAATGAAAGGAGGTTTCATTTTAATGATGGGGGGGTAAAAATTTTAATGATGAAGGGTTTCATTGTTAAAGATTGGGGGTACATTGTTAAATTATGGAAGGGGACATTGTTAAAGAAAGGGGGTACATTTTTTAATGAAAGGAGGGGACATTGAATTTGGGGGGTACATTTTTAATGATTTTGGGGCCTTGGGAATGATTGGGGGAAAATTGAAAAGAAGGAAGGGGACATTGTAAGATGGAGGGGACATTGTAAAATTTGGGGGGTACATTTAATGATTGGGGGGGATTTGAATTTGGAGGTACATGGAAAAGATGGGGGGGTACATTGTAAAGATGGGGGTACATTTATTTGGAGGGACAATTTTAATTTATGGAAAAGGGGAAAATTTTAAAAAATGGGGGGTACATGTAATGATGGAAGGGACAAGGGAAGATGGAGGGGAAAATTTTAAAGATGGAGGGTTTAAATTTTAATGATGGAAGGTTAAAATTGTAATGATGGGGGTACTTTTTAAAGATGGAAAGGAACATTTTTAAAAATTTGGGGGGTACATTTAAAAGATGGGGTACATTGGGAAAAATGAGGGGACATTTTAATGTTGGGGGGTAACAATTTTTAATGATGGGGGAAATTGTAAGATGGAGGGTACCTTGTAATTTTGGGGGGTAATTGTAAAGATGGAGGGACATTTTTAATGGTGGGGGGATATTGAATGTTGGGGTACAATTTTAATGAAAGAAAGGGGACATTGTAAAGAAGGGAACATTGTAATGAGGGGGGGAAATTGTAATGAGGAGGTACATTGTTAAAATGAGGGGACCAAGTGGTTTTAATTTTAAAGGAGGTACATTTAATGATGGAGGGTACATTTTGTAATTTAAAAGGGGGGGAATACAAGTAATAAGGAGGGTTTTTTTGTAATGATGGAGGGAAAATTGTAAGAAAGGGGAACATTTTAATGAAGGAGGGTCCCTTGTAATGAAAGGAGGGTACATTTAATGATGAGGGTACATTGTAATGTTGGGGGGTACATTAAATTGGGTGAGGGAATTAATGATGGAGGTTTCATTGTAATTGGAGGGAAAATTGTAAGGAAAAGGAAAAGGGACATTTTAAGGGGAGGGTCCTTGGGAATGATTGGGGGGTACCTTGTAATGGGGTGAGGGGACATTGTTTAAAAAATGGGAGGGACAGGGAATGATGGGGGACTTTTAATGAAAGGGGGGGGTACAAGGAAATTTAAAAAGGTACATTGAATGATGGTTGGGCATTGTAATGGGAGGGTCATTTTAAAGATGGAGGGGAAAGTAATGAAGGGGGGGTTAAATTTTTAATGATGGGGTTTCATTTAATGATGGGGGTAATTAAAAGATGGGGGGTTCATTGGGAATGATGGAAGGTATAAATTTTAATGATGGAGGGTACATTGTAATGATTAGGGGACATTTAAAGATGGGGGGTTCATTTTTTAAAGAAAGGGTTCATTTAAAAAATGGAGGGGACAATTAAAGAAGGAAACATTGTAATGGGTGGAGGGTACATTTTAAGGGTGGAAGGGACATTGTAATGATGGAAAGGGGCCTTGTAAGATAAAAGGGGACATTGTAAAATGGAAAGGGGCATTTAAAATGGAGGGGACATTTTAATGAAGGAGGGTACATTTTAATGACAGAGGGGACATTACAATGAGAAATGTACATTGTAAAAGATGGAGGGTGCAATTTTAATGAAGGAGGGTGCAATTTTCCAAAAAGGAGGGACAAATTTTAAAAGATAAAGGGGACACTGTAAAGATAAGGGTACATTTAATGTAGAGAGAACATTAAATGAAATAGAGTAAAATTGTAATATGGAGGGGATATTTTTAAAAAGGGGGGTACATTGTAAAGGGGTGGGGGGCACATTGTAATGATGGAAGGGAAAATTTTTAAAGAAAGGGTTCATTGTAATTTTTGGGGTAAGGGGGGGGGGGGTTAATTATAAATTTATGGAGTTACTTTTTAATGAGGGGTAAAATTTAAAGGAAGGGGGGGAATTGTAAGATGGGGGCAACTTTTTAAAGAAAAGGGGCCCTTTAAAGATGGGGGGTAACAAAAGTAATGATGGGGGGTAAAATTGTAAAAGGAGGAATTTTTGGGGGGGGGGGGCATTGTAATGAAAAGGGTAAAATTTTAATGAGAAGGGGAACAAATTAATGATGAGGGGCCCTTGAATGATGGGGGGTTCATTGGCCCCTAAGGGTAAAATTGTAATGATAAGGGTAAATTTAATGATGGGGGGTACATTGTAAAAGAAAGGTACATTTAAAAGATAAGGGTCAAATTTTAATGAAGGAAAGGTAATTTAATGATGGAAATTTTCATTGTAAGGGTGGAGGGACATTTAAAGATGGGGGGTAAAATTGGGGAAAGATGGAAAGGTTTTTTTGTAATTATGGGTGTACATTGTTTAATGGACATTAATAATTAAGGGGGGTACATTGTAAAAATGGAGGGGAAATTTTAATGAGGAGGGGACATTAAATAAAGGAGGGTAAAATTGTAATGGGGGCCCTTTAATGATGGAAGGGAAAAATTTTAATGATGGGGGAAAATTGTAATAAAGAAAGGGGAAAATTGTAAAGATGGAGGGGGCATTGAAAAAAAGAAGGTAAAATTGAAGATCAGGGGACATTGCAATGATAAAAGGACACAATTTCAATGATGATGGGGGACAGTTAAATAATTTTAAGGGTTAAAATTTTAATATGAAGGGTACATTTAAAAAAGGGAAAGGAGGGTACATTGTAATAGAAAGGGACATTTTTGGGAAAAATGAAAGGGGAATTTTAATGATGGAAAGGGAAAATTTTTAAGAAGGGGGGTTCATTTAAAAATGGGGGTACAAATTTTTTAATGGGGGTTTTAAAAATGGGCATAAAAAATTTTATGTTAAGGTTTCATTGGGAAAAATGGAGGGTAAAAATTGAATTATTGAGGGTACATTAAAGAAAGAAGGGGCCCCTTTTAAATTTATGGAAAAATACATTTTTTAAAGATGGAGGGGACAATTAAATTTGGGGGGAAATTGTTTAAAAATGAAGGGAAAATTGTAAAAATGGCAGGGGAAAATTGAAAAAAAAAGAGGGAAAAAAGAATAAGGAAAGGGGCCCTTTTAATTTATGGAAAGGGGGCTTGGGTTTTAAAGTAAAGGGGACATTGAAAAGATGGAAGGGGGACATTTTCAATGATGGGGGGGCCCTTGAATAAGGGGGGACATTGAATAAAGAAGGTACATTGGTAAGGGTGAAGGGAAAATTTAATGATGGAGGGGACATTGTAAGATGGGGGTAAAATTGTAATGATGAGGGTCCCTTGTAATGAAAGGGGGGTACAATTTTAATTTTGGGGGGAAAATTGTAAAGAAAAAAGGTACCCTTGTAATATAAAAGGGACATTTTAATGATGGAGGGGACATTTAATAATGGGGTACATTGTAATGGAATACATAAATTTGATTTGGGGAATTTCATTGTAAAGGAAAGGGTACTTGAAAAGATGGGAGTACCCCGTAATGATGGAGGGGGACATTGGGAATGAAGGGCCCTTTTAAAAGATGGAAGGGGACATGGTTTAAAGATAAAAATACCCTGTTAAAGAGGAAAGGGAACCTTTAATTAAAAACGGGGAATTTTTAATTTGAGGGGGCATTGGTTAAAGATAAGGGACATTGAAAGATGGAGGGTAACATTGTAATGATGGAAGGGGCATTAATATAATTTGGGGGAAAATTTTAAAGGGTGGAGGGTACATTAATTTATGGGGGGTCATTGAATAAGGGAAAGGGGACTTTTTCAAAGATGGGGTACATTGTTAAAAAATAAAGGGACATTTTAATTAAAGGGGGGTACATTGTTAAGATGGAGGGGACATGAAAAAGATGGGGGGTAAAATTGGAAAAGAAGGAGGGTACATTGTAAAAGATGGGTTGACATGAATGTGGAGGGAACATTTTAACGATAAAAGGGGAAAATTTTAATGAGGAGGGAAAATGAATGAAAAAGGGGACTTTTTAAAAAAAGAATAGGGGTAAATTAGGAAAAGATAAAAGTACATTGTAATGATGGAGGGGACATTGTAAAGGGTGGAGGGGGCATTGTAATTATGGGGGTTTCAAAGTAATTGGGGCAGATGCAAGGGAATTTTTTGATGGAGGGTAAAATTTTTAAAGAAAAAGGGACATTGTAATTAAAAGGTTTTTTTGTGATAAAGGGGGGTAAATTGTAATGAAGGGGAATTGTAAAGTGAGGGACCTTGGGAATGATGGGGGGGTACATTTTAAAGAAAAGGGAAAATTTTAATGAAAAGGGGACATTGTAAAGAAGGGGGGTACAATTTTAAAAGAGGCGGGTAAAAAATTTTAAAAAGAAGGGGACATTTAAGATGGAGGGTACAGTAATGATGGGGGACATTGAAAAAATGGGGGGTACATTGGGAAAGATGGGGGAAAAATTTTAATTTAAGGAGGGTAAAAATTTTTTTTTATGGAGGTACATTTAATGTGAGGGGGAAAATTGCAATGATTTAGGGAAAACCAAAGGTTATGGGGGGAGGGTACATTGTAAAGGTGGAGGGGACAATTTTAAAGGGGGTCCGCTTAAAGGGACTTTTTAAAGAAGGGTAATTTTTTTAAAGAAGGGGGGTAAATTTGTAAATTGGGTAATTGGGGGACATTTTTAAATGGAGGGGAAAAATTTTACATGGGGTTTACAAATTTTAATTTTAAGGGGGAAAAATTTTTAGTATAATGGAGGGTTTCATTTGGTTTAAAAATAAAGGGGACATTGTAATTTTAAAGGGGTGCCCTGTACTTTGTAATGAAAAATTTTGTACGTAAAATTGGGGTACATTGTGATAAGGAAAAAGACTTTTAAATATGGAGGTAAAAATTTTTTGGGTTGGGGTACATGTTGTGGAGGGAAATTTTAATTAAAAGAGGGTACAATTTGTAATATAAAGGGACATTGGAATGATGAGGTACATTGGTTAAATAAGGGGGTACATTTGGGGGATAAAGGGGGGTACATTTTAATATGGAGGGTAAAATTTTAATATGGAAAGGGGACCAAATTTTAAAAATATGAGGGTAAAATTGTAAATATGGGGGTACATTTTGTGGGATAAAAATTTTAATTTTTGGGATAAATTGTAATGTTCAGCTTTTTCATTGCAATTTTTATAGGGGGGTACAATTGGTAAAGGGAAAGGGGACATTTGGTAATGGCTGGGGGTAATTTGTAATGGTGGATTAATTGTAAAATTAAGTGCACTTTTAAAAGGGTTTTTTCTGATGTTTTAATATAAATGAATTTTTTAATGATGGACTATATTAAATGTACATGTGTGAACTATAGTGAGTGTACACGTGTACACTATAGTGGGTGTACAAGTGTGAACTATAATGAGTGTACATGTGTAGACTATAGTGAGTGTACATGTTTGGACTACAGTGAATGTACATGTGTGCACTATAGTGAGTGTGCACATTTTGGGGGGGACTGTAGTAGTGTATAGTGAGTGACATGTGTACGCTATAGTGGGTGTACATGTGTGGACTATAGTGATTGTACATGTTTACACTATAGTGAGTGTACATGTGTGGACTATAGTGAGTGTACATGTGTGGACTGTAGTGAATATACGTATTTGGACTACAGTGAGTGTGCATAAGTGCACTATAGTGAGTGTGCACATGTGGACTGTAGTGAGTGTACATGTGTACACTATAGTGGGTGTACATGTGTGGACTATAATGAGTGTACATGTTTACACTATAGTGAGTGTACATGTATGGACTATAGTGAGTGTACATGTTTACACTATAGTGAGTGTACATGTATGGACTATAGTGGTGTACATGTGTGGACTATAGTGAATGTACATGTTTGGACTACAGTGAGTGTACATGTGCACACGTTAGTCAGTGTGCATGTGTGCACCATAGTGAGTGTACAAGTGTGGACTAAAGCAAGTGTACATGTGTGCACTATAGTGCGTGTACTTGTTTGGAATATAGTGAGTGTACATGTGTGGACTGTATTGTGAGTGCACATGTGTCATCTGTAGTGATTGTACATGTGTGAACTATAGTGAGTGTACATGTGTGCACTATAGTAAGTGTACATGTATCAACTATAGTGAGTGTACATTTGTGGACTCTAGTGAGTGTACATGTGTGGACTATAGTGAGTGTACATGTGTGCAATATAGTGAGTGTACATGTGTGGACTGTATTCAGTGTACATATGTGGACTATAGTGAGTGTACATGTGTGGACTATAGTGAGTGTACATGTGTGCACTATAGTGAGTGTACATGTGTGGACTATAGTGAGTGTACATGTGTGCACTATAGTGAGTGTACATGTGTCAGCTTTAGTGAGTGCGTATGTGTGCACTACAGTGAGTGTGCATGTGTGCACTGTATTCAGTGTACATATGTGGACCATAGTGAGTGTACATGTGTGTACTATAGCGAGTGTACATGTGAGAACTATAGTGAGTGTACATGTGTCAACTATATGAGTGTACATGTGTGGACTATAATGAGTGTACATGTGTGCACTATAGTGAGTGTACATGTGTCAACTATAGTGAGTGTACATGTGTGGACTATAGTGAGTGTACATGTGTGGACTATAGTGAGTGTACATGTGTGCACTATAGTGAGTGTACATGTGTGCACTGTAGTGAATGTACATGTGTGCACTATAGTGAGTGTACATGTGTCAACTATAGTGAGTGTACATGTGTCAACTACAGTTAGTGTACATGTTTGGACTATAGTGTGTGTACATGTGTACACTATAGTGAGTGTACATGTGTGCACTATAGTGATTGTGCATGTGTGCACTATAGCGAATGTACACATGTGCACTATAGTGAGTGTACATGTGTGCACTACAGTGAGTGTACATGTGTGCACTAGAGTGAGTGTACATGTGTCAACTATAGGAGTGTACATGTGTGCACTATAGTTAGTGTACATGTGTGCACTAAAGTGAGTGTACATGTGTGCACTATAGTGAGTGTACATGTGTCAAGTATAGTGAGTGTACATATGTGCATTATAAGGAGTGTACCTGTGTGCACTACAGTGAGTGTACATGTGTCAACTACAGTGAGCGTACATGTGTGCACTATAGTGAGTGTACATGTGTGCACTAAAGTCAGTGTACATGTGTACACTATAGTGGGTGTACACATGTGCACCATAGTGAATGTACATGTGACAACTATAGTGAGTGCACATGTGTGCACTATAGTGAGTGTACATGTGTGCACTATAGTGAGTGTACATGTGTCAAATATAGTGAGTGAACATGTGTTCACTATAGTGAGTGCACATGTGTGCACTGTAGTGAGTGTACCTGTGTGCACTATAGTGAGTGTACATGTGTGCACTATAGGGAGTGTACATGTGTCAACTATAGAGGTGTACATGTGTGCACTATAGTGAGTGTACGTGTGTCAACTATAGTGAGTGTACATGTGTGCACTATAGGGAGTGTACATGTGTCAACTATAGTGGTGTACATGTGTGCACTGTAGTGAGTGTACGTGTGTCAACTATAGTGAGTGTACATGTGTGCACTATAGTGAGTGTACGTGTGTCGATTATAGTGAGTGTACATGTGTGCACTATTGTGAGTGTACATGTGTCAACTATAGTGAGTGCACATGTATGCAGTATAGTGAGTGTACATATGTGCACTATAGTGAGTGTACATGTGTGCACTATAGTGAGTGTACATGTGTCAACTATAGTGAGTGTACATGTGTCAACTATATCGAGTGTACATGTGTGCACTATAGTGAGTGTATATGTGTCAACTACAGTGAGTGTATATGTGTCAACTACAGTGAGTGTATATGTGTCAACTATAGTGAGTGTATATGTGTCAACTATAGTGAGTGTACATGTGTCAACTATAGTGAGTGTATATGTGTCAACTATATCGAGTGTACATGTGTGCACTATAGTGAGTGTATATGTGTCAACTACAGTGAGTGTATATGTGTCAACTATAGTGAGTGTACATGTGTCAACAATAGTGAGTGTACATGTGTCAACTATAGTGAGTGTACATGTGTGCACTATAGTAAGTGTACATGTGTGCACTATTCAGTGTCCAAGAGACCTTGATCATCAAAGAATTTATGTAGTTCCTGGTCATTCGTTATTTTATTACTGAATTTAAGCCCAGAGACAAAACTCTAGTGAATATTGTTTCTCGTCGTATTTTTCTTAGCCAATTATACAGCAGGTTCAGGCGCTTGTTTGTTAAACATTGCTAATAAATTCACCAGCCTGAGCGTGATGGATGATACATGTCAGGGATCATCAAAGTGATCAATATCGACCCCTAAGGGTCTATGGGGACAAAATGTTGTCAGTAAACGTCTGTGGACGTGTATTGCATGTATGTATGTGTCCTTTCACCCATCCATTTGTCTCTCTCATCTCTCCTCTCCTGGGAAACATGTACGTAATATTGCTGTTTACTTCACGTACTGAGCTCTCTCCCTCACCTCAAACTCAAGAATATTTAACATTTTAATTCATATCTCATGGCTTCAGTAATGATGCCATGAGACCACTGAAGATGAAAGACCACTTGGAAAGGGTTCACTCTGATAAGAAATATAAAGACATTGATTACTGTAGGGCACTGAAGGAAAAAAAATTAAAATCGATATTTTTTCAAAGCATCTACCAATTTTGATAATAAAGAAAGACTGAAGGCAATGTCTCCCTTACCACAACAAATAAAGAAAAAGTTGCATGCAATTGGTGAGATCATAATACCAGCAATTCCAGACTGAACCTGGAAGAGTGAAATATCAGTGTCCTTGTTGACGCTCATCAGAACCATCCTTCCCATTAATGATATTAACACTTTCAGTATATTACAATATTGTAATACTGTAAAATATAAAAACATGTATTTCATGTTATTTTTTATGTAATGTGTGTTCTATTTTTTCTTAGTGTTTTAGTTCTACAGTTATAGTGATAACATTGCTACAAGACACTGAGGAAACCAAGATGTCTTGATCTACCCAGAGGAACCTGAGGCAGTGTGTGATAAAGGATGTTTTGAGAAAGAGTCAACTGAGAGATTGGTTCACAGGTTTATATGTAGGTGAAAATGGTTAGAACATGGTAGGCTTTCTGCACTGTTCCTCTAGTCTAATGTTCTTGATGTTTGCCCTTCATGTGTTTTTTTAATGTTTCTTTTAATAAGACTTATTGTTAATAAGTAAGGATCATGAAGAGAGTAGGAAGAAGAATGGAAATTATACCCCTTGGATTAACAATACTCTACATACAAGGAAAATATTTTTGTAGACTTTACCTGTCTCTTCCACGCTTCCAGTCGGCGCACCTCAGCTTCCAGGCCGGCCACTCGCTCCTCCAGTTCCCTCAGTTCGCCTTCCAGTTCCCACTTGCCACTCTCAGACTGTAACATACATGACCAGTGTTTCATCTACCAAGAACTGCTAGGGTTGATCTTAGATTATTATTAGATATCCGCAATGCCTGATATTTTTTTCACCCTAAGATTTCTGCTTGAAACTTAAAACCGCTTTATCCGATTTGGTTCAAATTTTCAGGTGTCGTATACTGTAACAGGTTCCCGCTGGTCAGTATTATAATGGCTGGTGCATCTTAATTAAGAGAAAGATTGTATACTTAGTTTTTTAGGTGTATATTAAAAATATACTAACAATCAAATACATGGAATCAGATCCCAGAGTACACCTGAAGAATGCCTCTTGTGATCGTTTTCGACTCTCAGCCTTGGTGAATTTGCCTCAATGGAAGGTTCATGTTGTTATTCAGATGTGTAATTCTCAATTTGTCAATATTATTTAACTAATTGCAGTTCTCTATTGCATTTTGTTAACACCTCATTTGAAATCACGATATATGTGAATTTACTATCTTTTTATTTAAAGTAATGTGGTATTAGCCCATGTGGTAAGTTACTGAGTTATTGAAGGTAAGAATACCTTCAAGTGACTGTCAGAATGGATTTTTTCTACTTTCAATCTGTCGATTATAACTTGAGACCTCTAATACGATCAACTTAAATTTTTGAATGCTTGTTTACTGTCTAAGGGAAAATGAACATCAATCGATTGGGATATGTAAGTGTTGTATGTACATAGTTCATTACCATCTTCCACCTGCATGCGATAACCTGTCAAAGCTCGTTATGACCTACTTCACATTTTCAACACTTGTGTATCCTATTTAGAAGAAAGTTTTGACTATTGTTGGTTTACAGGATTCCATGGTATGACTGCTCTTGGTTTACAGGATTCCATGGTATGACTGCTCTTGGTTTACAGGATTCCATGGTATGACTGCTCTTGGTTTACAGGATTCCATGGTATGACTGCTCTTGGTTTACAGGATTCCATGGTATGACTGTTCTTGGTTTACAGGATTCCATGGTATGACTGCTCTTGGTTTACAGGATTCCATGGTATGACTGCTCTTGGTTTACAGGATTCCATGGTATGACTGCTCTTGGTTTACAGGATTCCATGGTATGACTGCTCTTGGTTTACAGGATTCCATGGTATGACTGTTCTTGGTTTACAGGATTCCATGGTATGACTGCTCTTGGTTTACAGGATTCCATGGTATGACTGCTCTTGGTTTACAGGATTCCATGGTATGACTGCTCTTGGTTTACAGGATTCCATGGTATGACTGTTCTTGGTTTACAGGATTCCATGGTATGACTGCTCTTGGTTTACAGGATTCCATGGTATGACTGCTCTTGGTTTACAGGATTCCATGGTATGACTGTTCTTGGTTTACAGGATTCCATGGTATGACTGCTCTTGGTTTACAGGATTCCATGGTATGACTGCTCTTGGTTTACAGGATTCCATGGTATGACTGCTCTTGGTTTACAGGATTCCATGGTATGACTGTTCTTGGTTTACAGGATTCCATGGTATGACTGCTCTTGGTTTACAGGATTCCATGGTATGACTGCTCTTGGTTTACAGGATTCCATGGTATGACTGTTCTTGGTTTACAGGATTCCATGGTATGACTGCTCTTGGTTTACAGGATTCCATGGTATGACTGCTCTTGGTTTACAGGATTCCATGGTATGACTGTTCTTGGTTTACAGGATTCCATGGTATGACTGCTCTTGGTTTACAGGATTCCATGGTATGACTGCTCTTGGTTTACAGGATTCCATGGTATGACTGCTCTTGGTTACAGGATTCATGGTATGACTGCTCTTGGTTTACAGGGATTCCATGGTATACTGTTCTTGGTTTACGGATTCCATGGTATGATGCTCTTGGCTTACAGGATTCCATGGTATGACTGTTCTTGGCTTACAGGATTCCATGTATGACTGTTCTTGGCTTACAGAATTCATGGTATGATGCTCTTGTTTACAGATTTCCATGTATGATGCGTCTTGTTACAGGATTCCATGGTATGACTGTTCTTGTTTACAGATTCCATGGTATGACTGTTCTTGGCTTACATGATTCCATGGTTATGACTGTTCTTGGCTTACAGAATTCCATGGTATGACTGCTCTTGGTTTACAGGATTCCATGGTATGACTGCTCTTGGTTTACAGGATTCCATGGTATGACTGTTCTTGGTTTACAGGATTCCATGGTATGACTGTTCTTGGCTTACAGGATTCCATGGTATGACTGTTCTTGGCTTACAGAATTCCATGGTATGACTGCTCTTGGTTTACAGGATTCCATGGTATGACTGTTCTTGGCTTACAGGATTCCATGGTATGACTGTCTTGGCTTACAGAATTCCATGGTATGACTGCTCTTGGTTTACAGGATTCCATGGTATGACTGTCCTTGGCTTACAGGATTCCATGGTATGACTGCTCTTGGTTTACAGGATTCCATGGTATGACTGTTCTTGGCTTACAGGATTCCATGGTATGACTGCTCTTGGTTTACAGGATTCCATGGTATGACTGTTCTTGGCTTACAGGATTCCATGGTATGACTGTTCTTGGCTTACAGAATTCCATGGTATGACTGCTCTTGGTTTACAGGATTCCATGGTATGACTGCTCTTGGTTTACAGGATTCCATGGTATGACTGTTCTTGGTTTACAGGATTCCATGGTATGACTGCTCTTGGTTTACAGGATTCCATGGTATGACTGCTCTTGGTTTACAGGATTCCATGGTATGACTGCTCTTGGTTTACAGGATTCCATGGTATGACTGTTCTTGGCTTACAGGATTCCATGGTATGACTGTTCTTGGTTTACAGGATTCCATGGTATGACTGTTCTTGGTTTACAGGATTCCATGGTATGACTGCTCTTGGTTTACAGGATTCCATGGTATGACTGTTCTTGGTTTACAGGATTCCATGGTATGACTGCTCTTGGTTAACTGGATTCCATGGTATGACTGTTCTTGGTTTACAGGATTCCATGGTATGACTGTTCTTGGTTTACAGGATTCCATGGTATGACTGTTCTTGGTTTACAGGATTCCATGGTATGACTGCTCTTGGTTTACAGGATTCCATGGTATGACTGCTCTTGTTTACAGGATTCCATGGTATGACTGCTCTTGGTTTACAGGATTCCATGGTATGACTGCTCTTGGTTTACAGGATTCCATGGTATGACTGCTCTTGGTTTACAGGATTCCATGGTATGACTGCTCTTGGTTTACAGGATTCCATGGTATGACTGTTCTTGGTTTACAGGATTCCATGGTATGACTGTTCTTGGTTTACAGGATTCCATGGTATGACTGCTCTTGGTTTACAGGATTCCATGGTATGACTGTTCTTGGTTTACAGGATTCCATGGTATGACTGTTCTTGGTTTACAGGATTCCATGGTATAACTGGAGAATGGCTCTTCTGATAGGATTGCAACTTTTAGTGCTGCTATGTTTTCCTAAATGGAAAGTTCTCACTGATACTGAATTACATAAGTTCCAATGTGTAATTTTTAATAAATAAAATGTTACACTAATTTCCATTCAGTATAATAAATGTCTGTTATAATTAGGTGAAAAACACAGAAATTGACGCATTTGTCTTGAACGATGATGTCGGTAAGTTTAACACTACAACTGCAGATTTATTTAAAAAAAAAACTAGTCGGCTTGAAACATCAAATATTAGTGTGTCATATGTATAGAGAAATGTCCTCTTTTGGTGGATTTTATAACACCTAATTAAATTAGGCGTTATAAAACTCTCGAATAAATATACTTGTTTTATAGACGTCTAAGAAATTAAACTATGGAACTCTAGCAATTAAAAGACCTTTAAATCATACTTAGCTACACCTGAAAAATTTCAAGCAATTCCTTGTAGCTACTCAGGAGATATAAATGTTTTATCTGGAACCTACAACAAATATGAATACGGTCTTTTCTGGCATATAAGGCACACCGCAATTTTTGCAGGCATATTTTGGGACAAATGCCCTCTTCAAGGGGGACTCCTTGCTGTGGTGAAGAGGCTTTTGGTCTAAGGAATTGAATTTTTCGGTCTTCTTCCTCCGACGAAACTTAATTGCCCTCCACTCCTCCCTTCTTTACCCCATCCTTCCCATCCCTTCTTTCCCAACCCACTTCCTTTTCTCGTCCCTTCCTTTTCCTTCCTTTCGGTCTTTGGTGTCCTCCCATCTGAAATTCTAGCTCCTAGGTTAGGGAAAGGGTGTCAATGTCCGTCCCATTCCGCTGAGGCCCTTGTTGATGGTGTTTGCCGTGGAATTTGGATCATCTGGTGATGCTTCGATCCACCATCCAGAGTCCCTGAGGTTGGCTTATGATATGCTTTAAGTGGCAAGTGGACCTCTGGAGACTGCTTATCGGTTCTGGGAGGTGGTGGCCTAGGAAGGTATGCCTTGAAGCGGGCTTCCGACCGTCCTGTCTTTTGTCCACTGAGGTGGCTCGGCGGATATAAGGGTGCTATCCCGGATTGCCGGTTTTCCAGCGTGGAGGATAGGGTAGGGCATGAGTTTCATGCCACATCAGCATTACCGGTCACACTGAGGGCCCTCTATGGCACAGGAGGAAAACATACAATCCCTTTCATTCTTTCTAGAAGCTACCCTTTCATGTCCCTTTTTTTTTTTTTCAAAAATAAAGAAAACTTCGCCATGGAGTCCCATATCCATGAAATTCCTTCTCAAGAACCCCTTTCAACAGTGGTGCCCCCTCATTACCCTGCCTTGTTATTAAACCATTCTTTGTATCTCTCTAATACCCTCATACCTTCTCTAGGTTACACTTCGTTGCCCACATGTGGTACCGAGGTTCCTCCTGACTTCTGATAAGTCTGACTTCTATGCTTCTTTAACTATACTTCCGGTTTCTCCCCATAAAGTGAGACCATTTTTTTAGATCGCTCAACCATCTCAGGACAAATCACCTCCAGTACCCCACATGAACGACCACGACCTTTAACAGATGTCGTTGTCTAGGTTATTTCTTGCCCTTCCCAGAAGCAATCGGCACAATACCGATTTCCCTTGCACTCTACGTTTCATGGTACACAACGGACTAAGTTCTTCACCCTCAGGCCGACAACTGCCACTGACCATTTTTCACATCATAGTATCGGCAAGGTACTCCTATGATATTCTGTTCAAAATATTTCGTTTCATGTTTTTAAAAGTGGTGTACACATCATTGTGCAAAATGCTGGACAACTCGCAATCTTTCCATTCTTACCTTCGTTGACAATACTCATGTCACAATTCATAAACACATTTCTCTCAGTTTTTGCACTGGAATAGTAGCTCTTCCACATATCATTGTTCAAGGTGGTTTCCAGACATGTGATGTGACATTAGGAAGCAACTTAAGTTCCAGAACCTCACAATTCTTAAAGTGGACACTTGTTTACTACCCGCCAGCTGATGGAAACACTTTCCTTGCAGTATAGTTTGGTAACTTTTAATTGCCGGGAACTTCCATCTTCTGGTTACATTGTGGGACGCTGTTTACAAGTATGGGAGGTGATCCTTTCACCACAACAGTGTAGAAAGTGCTGGCACTTTGGCTACCCGGAAAAACATTGTGGATCAATGGCAGAAAGCCCAGTCTATGGTGGTGCTGACCATACCAATCCATCTCAGCCAACCTCCCTCGTTCGTTAGTTACAGAGAAGCTCACCCAGCTTGTTCTCGTTATTGGCAAGTTTTCTTAAAGGAAAGGGAAATCCGCTGTCTCAAAGAGAAAGAAGGTACGTCTTACGCTATGACAGTCTACAATCTCTGCCTCCATGGGAGACTTCCACGCCTTTCTTATTCTAGAGTTACTCTAGGGCCTCCAACCTCGGTGGTATCTTCTTCCACAATCTCTTCTGTAGTCATAGATTCCATAGTCACCTCAGTGTCTAACTATTTTGAAGCCCTGGGCTCCTAGGTACCTACCTCGTCAACTTTTAAGTCTACATCATCTCCAAAGTTCAAATCTCCTTTACCCACTTTAATCGTAATTGTTACTGGTGCTGAGGTTCATCTTCCCCCTTGTACAGTTCCTTCTTCTCCTGTCCCCACTCAAGTTCCTCCCTCTCCTGTTACCTCCCAAGTTTCTTTAAAAGTTCCTTCTAATCTCTCATACTCACCTTTTGTTGTAACTTCCATAATTCGCTGCATTACACTGCACCTCGTATCTACTTGAACAAGTGGTATTCAGCTTGCTCTTTGTACCTTTCTCCTTCTCGACCATAATTTATTCCCGGCTTTGAATTCCTGATTTTTTCCCGCTACCTCTTGTTAGGTGATTTAAATCCTCATGATTTATTATAGGGAGGGGGTCTCATTGTGATTCTGGTGGCGGTCAGATAGAGGCTCATCTCACTTCTCTTTCCATTCATGTCTTAAATACTGTACTGGTACTCCCACCCATTTTGACCCTCACACTCAATTTCTCTCTCTCACTGGTCTCTAAGTTTGCTCCTCATTATCTGCACTATATCTGGTCTGGTCAGCGATCATTTTCCTATACTCATTACTTCCCATTCATATTCTTGCCGTCCTCGTAGCTCACATTGACTGAACGGGCGAACTGAACACCACACTCATGTCAAAGAGGTTTTAGTGAGGAACCTTCTCTAGTGAGGAACCCTTTTTCTACCTTGGTGTTTAACATGCCTTAGATATTTTTGCAGAATGTTAAAAACATGCTAACTGTATTTTATGAGGGAATGAACATAAGGTATATTACAATATTTGCGGTCTTCAGAAAATCCGATTAGCATTTTGTTCATTTGTTTCTTGGCCGATCACATTGAAACTTCATCGATAATTCTTAAATAGAACAAAAGTAAACAAAACCGGAAGAAAAAATGATGCCATATTGTGGGCATATAAAAAAAACGACATACGGCAACCTTCCTGAAGAGAAATGAGGGTGAGACAGTCAGTACAGCAGTCAGTGCTGTGCAGAGTTGATGGTGAGACAGTCAGTACAGCAGTCAGTGCTGTGCAGAGTTGAGGGTGAGACAGTCAGTACAGCAGTCAGTGCTGTGCAGAGTTGATGGTGAGACAGTCAGTACAGCAGTCAGTGCTGTGCAGAGTTGAGGGTGAGACAGCAAGTACAGCAGTCAGTGCTGTGCAGAGTTGATGGTGAGACAGTCAGTACAGCAGTCAGTGCTGTGCAGAGTTGATGGGTGAGACAGCCAGTACAGCAGTCAGTGCTGTGCAGAGTTGAGGTGAGACAGTCAGTACAGCAGTCAGTGCTGTGCAGAGTTGAGGGTGAGACAGTCAGTACAGCAGTCAGTGCTGGGCAGAAGTTGAGGGTGAGACAGTCCAGTACAGCAGTCAGTGCTGTGCAGAGTTGATGGTGAGACAGTCAGTACAGCAGTCAGTGCTGTGCAGAGTTGATGGTGAGACAGTCAGTACAGCAGTCAGTGCTGTGCAGAGTTGAGGGTGAGACAGCCAGTACAGCAGTCAGTGCTGTGCAGAGTTGATGGTGAGACAGTCAGTACAGCAGTCAGTGCTGTGCAGAGTTGATGGTGAGACAGCCAGTACAGCAGTCAGTGCTGTGCAGAGTTGATGGAGAGACAGTCAGTACAGTCAGTGCTGTGCAGAGTTGAGGGTGAGACAGCCAGTACAGCAGTCAGTGCTGTGCAGAGTTGAGGGTGAGACAGCCAGTACAGCAGTCAGTGCTGTGCAGAGTTGAGTGTGAGACAGTCAGTACAGCAGTCAGTGCTGTGCAGAGTTGAGGGTGAGACAGTCAGTACAGCAGTCAGTGCTGTGCAGAGTTGAGGGGTGAGACAGTCAGTACAGCAGTCAGTGCTGTGCAGAGTTGAGGGTGAGACAGTCAGTACAGCAGTCAGTGCTGTGCAGAGTTGAGGGTGAGACAGACAGTACAGCAGTCAGTGCTGTGCAGAGTTGATGGTGAGACAGCTCAGTACAGCAGTCAGTGCTGTGCAGAGTTGATGGTGAGACAGCAGTACAGCAGTCAGTGCTGTGCAGAGTTGAGTGTGAGACAGCCAGTACAGCAGTCAGTGCTGTGCAGAGTTGAGGTGAGACAGCTCAGTACAGCAGTCAGTGCTGTGCAGAGTTGAGGTGAGCAGCAGTACAGCAGTCAGTGCTGTGCAGAGTTGAGGGTGAGACAGTCAGTACAGCAGTCAGTGCTGTGCAGAGTTGAGGGTGAGACAGTCAGTACAGCAGTCAGTGCTGTGCAGAGTTGAGGGTGAGACAGTCAGTACAGCAGTCAGTGCTGTGCAGAGTTGAGTGTGAGACAGTCAGTACAGCAGCAGTGCTGTGCAGGTTGGAGGTGAGACAGTCAGTACAGCAGTCAGTGCTGTGCAGAGTTGAGTGTGAGACAGTCAGTACAGCAGTCAGTGCTGTGCAGAGTTGAGGGTGAGACAGTACAGCAGTCAGTGCTGTGCAGAGTTGAGGGTGAGACAGCCAGTACAGCAGTCAGTGCTGTGCAGAGTTGAGGGTGAGACAGCCAGTACAGCAGTCAGTGCTGTGCAGAGTTGAGGGTGAGACAGCCAGTACAGCAGTCAGTGCTGTGCAGAGTTGAGGGTGAGACAGCCAGTACAGCAGTCAGTGCTGTGCAGAAGTTGAGGTGTGAGACAGCAGTACAGCAGTCAGTGCTGTGCAGAGTTGAGGGTGGAGACAGCCAGTACAGCAGTCTGTGCTGTGCAGAGTTGAGGGTGAGACAGCAGTACAGCAGTCAGTGCTGTGCAGAGTTGAGGTGTGAGACAGCAGTACAGCAGTCAGTGCTGTGCAGAGTTGAGGGTGAGACAGCAGTACAGCAGTCAGTGCTGTGCAGAGTTGAGGTGTGAGACAGCCAGTACAGCAGTCAGTGCTGTGCAGAGTTGAGGGTGAGACAGCCAGTACAGCAGTCAGTGCTGTGCAGAGTTGATGGTGAGACAGCCAGTACAGCAGTCAGTGCTGTGCAGAGTTGAGGGTGAGACAGTCAGTACAGCAGTCAGTGCTGTGCAGAGTTGAGGTGTGAGACAGCCAGTACAGCAGTCAGTGCTGTGCAGAGTTGATGGTGAGACAGCAGTACAGCAGTCAGTGCTGTGCAGAGTTGAGTGTGAGACAGTCAGTACAGCAGTCAGTGCTGTGCAGAGTTGAGGGTGAGACAGTCAGTACAGCAGTCAGTGCTGTGCAGAGTTGAGTGTGAGACAGTCAGTACAGCAGTCAGTGCTGTGCAGAGTTGAGTGTGAGACAGTCAGTACAGCAGTCAGTGCTGTGCAGAGTTGAGGGTGAGGACAGTCAGTACAGCAGTCAGTGCTGTGCAGAGTTGAGGGTGAGACAGTCAGTACAGCAGTCAGTGCTGTGCAGAGTTGAGGGTGAGACAGTCAGTACAGCAGTCAGTGCTGTGCAGAGTTGAGGGTGAGACAGCCAGTACAGCAGTCAGTGCTGTGCAGAGTTGATGGTGAGACAGCTCAGTACAGCAGTCAGTGCTGTGCAGAGTTGAGTGTGAGACAGCCAGTACAGCAGTCAGTGCTGTGCAGAGTTGAGGTGTGAGACAGCAGTACAGCAGTCAGTGCTGTGCAGAGTTGAGGGTGAGACAGCCAGTACAGCAGTCAGTGCTGTGCAGAGTTGATGGTGAGACAGCCAGTACAGCAGTCAGTGCTGTGCAGAGTTGAGGGTGAGACAGCAGTACAGCAGTCTGTGCTGTGCAGAGTTGAGGTGAGACAGCCAGTACAGCAGTCAGTGCTGTGCAGTTGAGGGTGAGACAGCAGTACAGCAGTCAGTGCTGTGCAGAGTTGAGGGTGAGACAGCAGTACAGCAGTCAGTGCTGTGCAGAGTTGAGGGTGAGACAGCCAGTACAGCAGTCAGTGCTGTGCAGTTGAGGGTGAGACAGCAGTACAGCAGTCCAGTGCTGTGCAGGTTGAGGGTGAGACAGCCAGTACAGCAGTCGTGCTGTGCAGAGTTGAGGGTGAGACAGCAGTACAGCAGTCAGTGCTGTGCAGAGTTGAGGGTGAGACAGCAGTACAGCAGTCAGTGCTGTGCAGAGTTGAGGTGAGACAGCCAGTACAGCAGTCAGTGCTGTGCAGGTTGAGGGTGAGACAGCCAGTACAGCAGTCAGTGCTGTGCAGTTGAGGGTGAGACAGCAGTACAGCAGTCAGTGCTGTGCAGAGTTGAGGTGTGAGACAGTCAGTACAGCAGTCAGTGCTGTGCAGAGTTGAGTGTGAGACAGTCAGTACAGCAGTCAGTGCTGTGCAGAGTTGAGTGTGAGACAGTCAGTACAGCAGTCAGTGCTGTGCAGAGTTGAGTCTGAGACAGTCAGTACAGCAGTCAGTGCTGTGCAGAGTTGAGGTTGAGACAGTCAGTACAGCAGTCAGTGTTGTGCAGAGTTGAGTGTGAGACAGCCAGTACAGCAGTCAGTGCTGTGCAGAGTTGAGTGTGAGACAGTCAGTACAGCAGTCAGTGCTGTGCAGAGTTGAGAGTGAGACAGTCAGTACAGCAGTCAGTGCTATGCAGAGTTGAGTGTGAGACAGTCAGTACAGCAGTGAGTGCTGTGCAGAGTTGAGTGTGAGACAGTCAGTACAGCAGTCAGTGCTGTGCAGTTGAGTGTGAGACAGTCAGTACAGCAGTCAGTGCTGTGCAGAGTTGAGGTGTGAGACAGTCAGTACAGCAGTCAGTGCTGTGCAGAGTTGAGTGTGAGACAGTCAGTACAGCAGTCAGTGCTGTGCAGAGTTGAGTGTGAGACAGTCAGTACAGCAGTCAGTGCTGTGCAGAGTTGAGTGTGAGACAGTACAGCAGTCAGTGCTGTGCAGAGTTGAGTGTGAGACAGTCAGTACAGCAGTCAGTGCTGTGCAGAGTTGAGTGTGAGACAGTCAGTACAGCAGTCAGTGCTGTGCAGTTGAGTGTGAGACAGTCAGTACAGCAGTCAGTGCTGTGCAGTTGAGTGTGAGACAGTCAGTACAGCAGTCAGTGCTGTGCAGTTGAGTGTGAGACAGTCAGTACAGCAGTCAGTGCTGTGCAGTTGAGTGTGAGACAGTCAGTACAGCAGTCAGTGCTGTGCAGAGTTGAGGGTGAGACAGTCAGTACAGCAGTCAGTGCTGTGCAGTTGAGTGTGAGACAGTCAGTACAGCAGTCAGTGCAGTGCAGTTGAGTGTGAGACAGTATAGCAGTCAGTGCTGTGCAGTTGAGTGTGAGACAGTCAGTAGAGCAGTCAGTGCTGTGCAGTTGAGTGTTAGACAGTCAGTACAGCAGTCAGTGCTGTGCAGTTGAGTGTGAGACAGTCAGTACAGCAGTCAGTGCTGTGCAGAGTTGAGGGTGAGACAGTACAGCAGTCAGTGCTGTGCAGAGTTGAGTGTGAGACAGTCAGTACAGCAGTCAGTGCTGTGCAGAGTTGAGTGTGAGACAGTCAGTACAGCAGTCAGTGCTGTGCTGGTGAGTGAGGAGAGTAGACAGCGTCAGTCTGTGGAGTTATTGGGCTCCCGTAAGATCTTTCATAAGGGGGAAAAATATGTCAGTGTGTGCCTGATGTGAGAAGTCAGTTTCAGAGTCCCCAGCTCAAGTTGAGTGTGAGAAATCATACACACTTTATTGTGCATTAGTTGGGCAGTCAGTACAGCATCATGAAGATGCGTTTTGGTTACAGAATTACCTAGGCTTGCAGTTGATTTCTTAAAGTCAGTGCTGTGATTTATGTAACGTCATATGCAAACTGTACAATTTAGTTGAGATATACAATCAGTGCTGTTTCAAATTATGAAGACAGCAGTCAGCATTTTAGTGCCCTTGCAAGTTTGGGGAACATTCAGTACAGAGTCAGTTTACCTATTTTAAGTGGTGCATCAATAAGGGCCCGTCAGTTTCTTGCAGCCTTTATGATAGAATCAAAACACATAAAAGGGTTACAGAATTGATTATATAGTCTTAAATACCCGTGTGTTATATCATTGTAGAAGTCCACAGTTACTGTGCAGTTATTTGAGGACATGTAAGTAACAATGCTTAATTGGGTTGAATGTCAAATTCTTGCCCAAGTTGAGAACCAAATAGTAACGTCACTGAGAGAGGATGTAGGGAAGCAAAAATTTTGGAGTGTGGAGGGTGGGTTTGACAAAGGAGATGGAGTTAGTTTCAGATCAGTGCGGAGGTTTTGAGTAACAGTATCTCAGGCTGGTGCAGGATGTTAAGGGTGAGGAGAGATGTAAAAGCAGAGTTGTGCTTTGAGTCTGAGAGAGACGATAGCGATTTGGGGTTAGAGTCCAGAGCAGGGTGAGTTGTAGGGTTAAGAGTAGTCAGGAGTGGGTGAGGAAGTGTGTGGGAGACATGTTCCAAAAGTCTGTGCAGATTCGGGGGAGCAGTCAGTACAGCAGTCAATGCTGGGCTGTTGAGTGTGAGACAGTCAAAGTCGAGGCTGATCATGGTTTGAGTGTGAGAAAGTGCAGTTACAGACAGCGTGCTGGCAGTTACGAGTGTGAGACTAGTCACGTACAAGCAGTCAGTGCTGTCAAGCTGAGGGTGAGACCAGTACAGCAGTCAGTGCTGTGCAGAGTTGAGGTGAGACAGTCAGTACAGCAGTCAGTGTGTGCGTTGAGTGTGGGCAGTCAGTACGAGTCAGTGTTTTTAGTTGGTGTGAGGGGCAGTCAGTACAGCAGCGTGCGGCAGTTGAGTTGAGGGCAGTCCCGTAAAGCAGTCAGTGCTTTGCGAGTTGGTGTGAGAAGTCAGTACAGCAGTCGTGTTTTTCAGAGTTGAGTTGGGACGTCAGTACAGCAGTCAGTGCTGTGCGGTTGAGGGGAGAAATACACGTCAGTGCTGTGGATTTTGGGGTGGACAGTCAGTACAGCGTCAGTGCTGTGCAGTTGATTGTGAGACAGTCAGTACGCAGTCAGTGCTGTGCCCGGTGGTTTGAGGGGGGGACACTGCGTCATGTGGAGTTTTCCCGTAGATTTCACAAGAAAAAAATTTTTTTTTTTTCTCGGGGGTAAGTTTCTTTATAGATTCCCCCCTCCCCCCCCCCCCAAAAAAAAAAAAAAAAAAAAATCTTAAAAAACAACACTAACTTTATTATGAAAACTATTGACATCTCGCCCAAAAGATCGTTGTTACAGAATTACCTAGACTTTCATTTATTTGTTTATTTATTTATTTATTTAATGTCTTTGCAAACAGTACATTGAGATAGTGTATATACAATAGTGGGTTGTAATACAAAGAGAGCCTCTATTATGCCTTGGTATTATGGGCCAACTAGTTGTCAACTAGAACATTGTACATCTTACCTATTTTACATTCGGTGCTATCAAATAGGCCATTGTCACATTCTTATCTTTGCCTTTTATATAGATCTAAGATCTACATAAAAGGTTACTAATAAATAATTATATAGTCTTAAAATACCAGGTGAATTATATCATGTAAAGTCCAAATTACTGTAAATGTTATTGTAAAGAGGACGATGTAATAACAAACTTAATGGAATTGATGTCAAATTCTTGAACCAAGTTGAGAAACTCAAGTAGGACGTCACAGAGAGAGGGATGTAGGGAAGCAAAAATTTGAGTGTGGAGGGTGGGTCTTGATCAAAGGAGATGGAGTTAGTTCATGATAAATGAGGGAGGCTTTTTAGTAATCTTGATCTGAGGACTTGGAGCAGGGATGTTAAGTGGGGAGGAGAGATGGTGAAAGAAAGTTTGCTCTTGATCTGAGGAGATGGAACATGGGTGGTCTAAGGCAGGGGAGAGTAGGGTTACAGAGGTAGTCAAGGAGTGGAGGATGAGGGAAGTGTGTGGGATCTTGTTCCAAGAAACTGGAGCATTCATGATGAGCTGTAGGAAGGACCTGCAGGAAAGATGAGGATGGTTTCATCACAGGAACTAGAGCAATGATGGAGGGGATACATGGTGTGTGAGGGGTGAGAAAAGTGAGAGTTATTGACCAAGGAGCTGGAGCACGAGTGGAAAAACTGATCACTCTATCAAAACACCACCTGATAAAACTGATCACTCTATCAAAACACCACCTGATAAAACTGATAACCCTTCCAAAACATCACTTGATAAAACTGATCACTCTACCAAAACACCACCTGATAAAACTGATCACTCTACCAAAACACCACCTGATAAAACTGATCACTCTATCAAAACACCACCTGATAAAACTGATTTACTCTATCAAACACCACCTGATAAAACTGATCACTCTATCAAAACACCACCTGATAAAACTGATCACTCTATCAAAACACCACCTGATAAAACTGATCACTCTATCAAAACACCACCTGATAAAACTGATCACTCTATCAAAACACCACCTGATAAAACTGATCACTCTATCAAAACACCACCTGATAAAACTGATAACCCTTCCAAAACATCACCTGATAAAACTGATCACTCTTCCAAAACGTCACCTGATAAAACTGGTCACTCTACCAAAACATCACGTGTTAAAACTGATCACTCTACCAAAACACCATCTGATAAAACTGATCACTCTTCCAAAACGTCACCTGATAAAACTGGTCACTCTACCAAAACGCACTGATTAAAATGATCACTCTACCAAAACACCACCTGATAAAACTGATCACTCTACCAAAACACCACCTGATAAAACTGGTCACTCTACCAAAACACCACCTGATAAAACTGATCACTCTACCCAAACACCACTGATATAAAACTGGTCCTCTACCAAAACACCACCTGATAAAACTGATCACTCTACCAAAACATAACGTGATAAAACTGATCACTCTACCATAAAACCACCAGATAAAACTGATCACTCTACCAAAGCACCACTTGATAAAACTGATCACTCTATCAAAGCACCACCTGATAAAACTGATCACTATCAAAACATCACCTGATAAAACTGATCACTCTACCAAAACACCACTTGATAAAACTGATCACTCTTCCATAACACCACCTGATAAAACTGATCATTATATAAAATCACCACCTGATAATTCTGATCACTCTACCAAAAAAACACCTAATAAAACTGATCGCTCTACCAACACCTCGCCTGATAAAACTGATCACTCTACTAAAACACCACCTGCTAAAACTGATCACTCTACCAAAACATCACCTGATAAAACTGATCACTCTACCAAAACACCACCTGATAAAACTGATCACTCTACCAAAACACCACCTGATAAAACTGATCACTCTACCAAAACATCACCTGATAAAACTGATCACTCTACCAAAACACAACCTGATAAAACTGATCAATCTACCAAAAGATCTCATGATAAAACTGATCACTCTACCAAAACACCAGCTGATAAAACTGCTCACTCCACCAAAACATCACCTGATAAAACTGATCACTCTACCAAAACACCATCTGATAAAACTGATCACTCTTCCAAAACGTCACCTGATAAAACTGGTCACTCTACCAAAACACCACCTGTTAAAACTGACCACTCTACCAAAACATCACGTGATAAAACTGATCACTCTACCAAAACACCACCTGTTAAAACTGATCACTCTACCAAAACATCACGTGTTAAAACTGATCACTCTACCAAAACGCCACCTGATAAAACTAATCACTCTACCAAAACACCACCTAATAAAACTGATCACTCTACCAAAACACCACCTGATAAAACTGGTCACTCTACCAAAACACCACGTGATAAAACTGATCACTCTACCAAAACATAACGTGATAAAACTGATCACTATCAAAACATCTCCTGATAAAACTGATCACTCTACCATAAAACCACCAGATAAAACTGATCACTCTACCAAAGCACCACCTGATAAAACTGATCACTATCAAAACATCACCTGATAAAACTGATCACTCTACCAAAACACCACTTGATAAAACTGATCACTCTTCCAAAACACCACCTGATAAAACTGATCATTATATAAAATCACCACCTGATAATTCTGATCACTCTACCAAAAAAACACCTAATAAAACTGATCGCTCTACCAACACCTCGCCTGATAAAACTGATCACTCTACTAAAACACCACCTGCTAAAACTGATCACTCTACCAAAACACCACCTGATAAAACTGATCAATCTACCAAAAGATCTCATGATAAAACTGATCACTCTACCAAAACACCACAAAATAAAACTGATAAGACTACAAAAACTCCAGCTGATAAAACTGGTCACTCTACCAAAACAGCACCTGATAAAACTGATCACTCTACCAAAACAGCACCTGATAAAACTGATCACTCTTCCAAAACAGCACCTGATAAAACTGATCACTCTACCAAAACAGCACCTGATAAAACTGATCACTCTACCAAAACAGCACCTGATAAAACTGATCACTCTACCAAAACACCGAAAAATAAAACTGATCACTTTACCAAAACTTTACCTGATAAAACTGATCACTCTACCAAAACATCACCTGATAAAACTGATCACTCTACCAAAACATCACCTGATAAAACTGATCACTCTACCAAAACACCACTAGATAAAACTGATCACTGTTCCAAAACACCACCTGATAAAACTGATCACTGTACCAAAAAACCACCTGATAAAACAGATCACTCTACCAAAACAGCTCTAGATAAAACTGATCACTCTACCAAAACACCAGCTGATAAAACTGCTCACTCCACCAAAACATCACTTGATAAAACTGATCACTCTACCAAAACACCACCTGATAAAACTGATCACTCTACCAAAACACCACCTGATAAAACTGATCACTCTACCAAAACACCACCTGATAAAAATTATCACTCTACCAAATCAGCACCTGATAAAACTGATCACTCTACCAAAACACCACCTGATAAAACTAATCACTCTACCAAAACACCTCCTGATAAAACTAATCACTCTACCAAAACACCACCTGATAAAAATTATCACTCTACCAAAACACCACCTGATAAAACTGATCACTCTCCCAAAACACCACCTGATAAAACTGATCACTCTACCAGATCATCACCTGATAAGACTTATCACTTAACCAAAACATCACCTGATATAACTGATCACTCTACCAAAACACCACCTAATAAAACTGATCACTCTACCAAAACACCACCTGATAAAACTGATCACTCTACCAAAACATCACCTGATAAAACTGATCACTCTACCAAAACACCACCTGATAAAACTGATCACTCTACCAAAACATCACCTGATAAAACTTATCACTCTATCACACCTCCATGATAAAACAGATCACTCTGCCAGAACACCACCCTGATAAAGCAGATCAATCTGCCAGAACACCATCCTGATAAAGCAGATTCACTCTGCCAGAACACCACCCTGATAAAGCAGATCAATCTGCCAGAGCACCACCCTGATAAAGCAGATCACTCTGCCAGAACACCACCCTGATAAAGCAGATCAATCTGCCAGAACACCACCCTGATAAAGCAGATCACTTTGCCAGAACACCACCCTGATAAAGCAGATCACTCTGCCAGAACACCACCCTGATAAAGCAGATCACTCTGCCAGAACACCACCCTGATAAAGCAGATCCATCTGCCAGAGCACCACCCTGATAAAGTAGATCACTCTGCCAGAACACCACCTCGATAAAGCAGATCACTCTACCCGAACACCATCTTGATAAAGCAGATCACTCTGCCAGAACACCACCCTGATAAAGCAGATCTCTCTGCCAGAACACCACTCTGATAAAGCAGATCACTCTGCTAGAACACCACCCTGATAAAGCAGATCACTCTGCCAGAACACCACCCTGATAAAGCAGATCACACTGCCAGAACCCTACCCTGATAAAGCAGATCATGTAGACAGCTTGTACTGTCTGCACAGACAGCCCATGCTGTCTGCCAGCTTAGTTCATATTTCGCGCCATGCTGGTGCTGCCACCTATAGGCCTTGCCACTTCAGTATGCCCAGACTTGCCTCGCCCTCACTCACACAGCGGCCTAGCAGGAACACACAAGTACTCCCAGCTCTCTCTCGTGGGCATGGCCCTCCCGGCCATGCCCACAAACACACAAGGCTGTGTACCCACTACGACTTAACAATAAACGAAGAAGCCTCCGAAGAAGACGTATCATTTAACCACCCGCTACCAGAATACCAAACAATCCTTTTTTATAATTGGTACCAGCGGTGCTCGCAGCAGTTGTGTTTGCCTGGAGAGAGGGAGGAAGAGGTATGAAGTCATCTTCACTTCATCACCCTACACAAGAAGCATCTGTCTCTCAACAAGTTATCCTGATGTCGTGTCTGCACGTTTGAGCACCCAGACACAGGTACAAGCAGGATCCAGCCGAAATTTGCCGAATTTCTTCGAGAATTGTAAGTGGCGTCACAGTGACCCCACGCTACAGCGTCCCACGCTACAGTGTCCCACGCTGTTTCTCAAGTCACGTGTTCAGCGTCACTTTTATGTTGCTGTTGTTGTTGTTCAGCTCAGCACAGCCGTTTCAGCAAGCCAGAGGTGAGTTTTGTGGTGATTTCTGCGTCCAGTGTGAGTTCTCTATGTATTTGTGGGTGGGGGAGGAGAGGAGAGGAAGTGGCTGTTCCTCACCTTGCCCATGCTCGCCCTACTCACGCTCACCCGTCTACCATACACCACTCACCACTGCCCACTCCCTCTGCTGTGTTTTCTGCTGTTTTCCATGTGAATTCATTGCCAGAGCTGTGTATCCGAGTGTCCGTGGCCACTCGAAGCTACGTGGACCAGCATGCCACGTAGATCACGACACCACGTGGATCACGATGTCACGTGGGTGTGGGCGTGTCACGTTGGATCTACCAGCCATGTGAGTTTCCCCAGATGTCCCCAGGCCACATGCTGTGGTCGGGCTGCCCGCATCACATTGACGTCACCCACGATGCTGCCCGACTTCATGAAGTCACGATTGTCTGCTGACGTCACTCGAGATGTCTGCTGACGTCACCTCGAGATGGAGTGCCTGACGTCACCTCACGATGTCTGCCTGACGTCCCCTTTCGAGTGTCTGCTGAGCACCAGTCTGCTGACGTCACCTCGCGACATCCCCGCCTGACATCACATGATGTCACCATCGAGTGTTCATATTATTTCAGTATTGTCGAGAAGATTGAGAGAAAATATTGTCGTGTGTAATTAATTCTTCTCAGTCAGTGTTCTCACATGTTAGTGTACCGTATGTACAGGGGTTTGTTTTTAAAATTTTCCGTGAGTCCAGTGAGGTCTGAGCCAGACCTGAGTAGCACCCACTGTGCTAAGTCACCCGTGTGGACCAGTACGTTTGACACTGATGTCAAGAACAGCTCCGAGTGACCGAGCCCTCTTGTACAGAAAGCTTTTATGCTCGTCGCTCGTGATGTTCTACAAACGTACCTGCTACGATTCCCATCGAGATTTGTTTCACTTCACCTCCAGACCGTAGAGTGCAGTTAATGTAGAGAAACAAGTCTGGGGACGCTTAGACTAACCTCTGCTATAACTCCAACGTCGAGAGAATGACACACTGTCAGCCTCGTGTCACAAGCTTCGGGTGAGCAGCCTGCACAAAAAAAGATGTCACTTTGACTGCTACCCTCTCTCCCTGCATTTCTGGTATATGATGTTACGACTCCCAGATGTTTCGCCCATCGTCTCTGCCACGACTCGCTCCACAACTCGCTCCACGCTCCCCGGGCAGTGACAGCCCAGCGACGTACCAGTCGAGAAGTGTCCTCCTGAGTCGCTTCCCAAAAGTCCTGCCCAGTTGCCGAGTTTTGTCGCGCCTCACTCGAGGGCACCCAGCATGTCGTGCCCCAGGTTGAGTGAAAACCTGCAGCGACCCCTACGATGAATGCTTCCACCGTTCCAGAGACCGTACCCTGTTACGTCACAGCTCAGCCGCAGCGATGTCTCCTGTGTTGCAGTATCTGTCCAGACGCAGGAAGGCATGCAGTGATCCCCAAATCGACGCTCACTGCCTATGGACCACAAAGTTTAGCACACCCCACAGGGTTTTTCTTCCCCCCCTGTAGGAAGTTTTTTTTTCCATGCCATATGATATATATGTTTTTTTTTTGGGGTTCTGTGCCCTGTTCCTACGAGAGAGAGACCGAGTTTCTTTTACTACCAGTATTGTCGCGTCGGGACGATGCGCGGTAGGTGGCCGAGCGTATGTAGACAGCCTGTACTGTCTGCACAGACAGCCCATGCTGTCTGTCAGCTTAGTTCATATTTCGCGCCAGGCTGGTGCTGCCACCTATAGGCCTTGCCACTTCAGTATGCCCAGACTTGCCTCGCCCTCACTCACACAGCGGCCTAGCAGGAACACACAAGTACTCCCAGCTCTCTCTCGTGGGCATGGCCCTCCCGGGCCATGGGCACAAACACACAAGCCTGTGTACCCACTACGACTTAACTATAAAGTAAGAAGCCTCCGAAGTTTATCATTAACACACTGCGCTACAGCCTACCAAACTAATCCCGTTATAATCAGTCTGCCAGAACACCACCCTGATAAAGCAGATCACTCTGCCAGAACACCACCCTGATAAAGCAGATCACACTGCCAGAACACCACCCTGATAAAGCAGATCACTCTGCCAGAACACCACCCTGATAAAGCAGATCACACTGCCAGAACACCACCCTGATAAAGCAGATCTCTCTGCCAGAACACCACTCTGATAAAGCAGATCATTCTGCCAGAACACCACCCTGATAAAGCAGATCACTCTGCAGAACCCCCCTGTTTAAAGCCAGATCACACTGTCAGACCACCCTGATAAAGCAAATCATTCTGCCAGTACACCACCCTGATAAAGCAGTTTCAGTCTGCCAGAAACCACCACCTTGATAAAGCAGATCAACTCTGCTAAACACCACCCTGATAAAGCAGATCACTCTGCCAGAACACCACCCTGATAAAGCAGTTATCTCCCAGAACACAACCCTGAAAAGCAGATCACTCTGCTGGGAACACCACCCTGATAAAGCAGATCTCTCTGCCAAAACCCACCGCTTGATAAAGCAGATCTTCTGCCAGAACCCCACCCTGATAAAGCAGATCACTCTGCTAGAACACCACCCTGATAAACCAGATCACACTGCCAGAACACCACCCTGATAAACCAGATCACTCTACTAGAACACCACCCTGATAAAGCAGATTATTCTGCCAGAACACCACCCTGATAAAGCAGATCACACTGCTAGAACACCACCTTGATAAAGCTAATCTCTCTGCCAGAACACCACTCTGATAAAGCAGATCACTCTGCTAGAACACCACCCTGATAAAGCAAGTCAGTCTGCCAGAACACCACCCTGATAAAGCAGATCACTCTGCTAGAACACCACCCTGATAAAGCAAGTCAGTCTGCCAGAACACCACTCTGATAAAGCAGATCACTCTGCTAGAACACCACCCTGATAAAGCAAGTCAGTCTGCCGGAACACCACCCTGATAAAGCAAATCAGTCTGCCAGAACACCACCCTGATAAAGCAAGTCAGTCTGCCAGAACACCACCCTGATAAAACAGATCACTCTGCCAGAACACCACCCTGATAATGCAAATCAGTCTGCCAGAACACCACCCTGATAATGCAAATCAGTCTGCCAGAACACCACCCTGATAAAGCAAATCAGTCTGCCAGAACACCACCCTGATAAAACAGATCACTCTGCCATAACACCACCCTGATAAAGTAGAACACTCTGCCATAACACCATCCTGATAAAGCAAATCAGTCTGCCATAACACCACCCTGATAAAGCAGATCACTCTGCCAGAACACCACCTTGATAAAGCAGATCACTCTGCCAGAACACCACCCTGATAAAGCAGATCAATCTGCCATAACGCCACCCTGATAAAGCAGATGACTCTGCCAGAAAACCACCCTGATAAAGCAGACAACCCCTGCCAGAACACTACCCTGATAAAGCAAAATCACTCGCCAGAACACCACCCTGAAAAAGCAGATCACTCTGCCAGAACACACTCTGTAAAGCAATCTCTCTGCAGAACACCATCCTGATAAAGCAGATACTCTGCAAAACCCACCCCCCTGATAAAGCAGATCACTCTGCCAGAACACCACTCTGATAAAGCAGATCTCTCTGCCAGAACACCATCCTGATAAAGCAGATCACTCTGCCAGAACACCACCCTGATAAAGCAGATCACTCTGCCAGAACACCACTCTGATAAAGCAGATCTCTCTGCCAGAACACCACCCTGATAAAGCAGATCTCTGCTAAAACACGGCCCTGAAAATGTTATTTACTGCGGGCAACTGCACTACAGACCTCGTGTGCCAGTGAAGATGTTATTACCACCTGGTGTAAAAATATCTTTGGAAAGATAAGTTAAATGGTTTAAAAGACAAAAGGTAATGGCAGTGACACAAATAGGCAGTGGATGTTTATTTATGTCAAGATGTGTGCCCATTGTCAAAATGGACACCAATTTATCTCTTAGTGAACCTTGCTCTAGGCTCTGTATTGAGTGAAACCAAAATGGCAAGTATTTGTTGTCTGTTATGTCTTCTTCTATAATTAGTTGAGACAGGTGGTTTCTATGGTTAATGGTAAGCCAGACTTAAATCTTGCAGGTGGGAATTACAGTGTCTGGACTCTAGGGGGAAGACGAGGAAGCAGTAGTTTGGAGGGTCATCAGTGTGTGATGACATCACACGTCTTGAATGATGATCAGTATGTCTCACTTTTTTAGGGTTAACCTACATCAATAAAAGACAGCGGGTGAGCTAAAAAAAAATGTGAAAACAGAAAATGGACAGCGAATTGAATCAAAATCTTTTATATAGCAGAAACTTCGCTACGTTAGTTCTAATAAAGAAGTGTTAGAACAATCCTTTGTTTGGTTCAGCAGCCACCATCAGTGATGCTGTCCTCCTCTCCTACACCACTGCGGCTTTCACGGTGCATCTAATTATTTTAGGCCTCGACACTATTTAGTTAACGAATCTAAGAATGTCGTAATGAATTAGTGTCAGCGAATAAAAAAACAAATACCTGGATTGCTTTGGTAGCGCCGAACTCAGATGCACTCTGAAAGAGACACTGAAATGCCGCGATGGTCATGCAGGCCTCATCCCGGACTCTGGAGGAGAGAGAAGTTAGTTGTTACTGAAGAGAAGTTAGATGCGGGAAGTGAAACTAACAGAGGGAAAGTTGTGTTAACGGATGGAGGGTTAGTGTGTATGGTAGCAGGAGGGAGAAGTGGTGTGTATGGTAGCAGGAGGGAGAAGTGGTGTGTATGGTAGCAGGAGGGAGAAGTGGTGTGTATGGTAGCAAGAGGGAGAAGTGGTGTGTATGGTAGCAGGAGGGAGAAGTGGTGTGTATGGTAGCAGGAGGGAGAAGTGGTGTGTATGGTGGCAGGAGGGAGAAGTGGTGTGTATGGTAGCAGGAGGGAGAAGTGGTGAGTATGGTGGCAGGAGTGAGGGGTTGTGTGTATGGTGGCAGGAGGGAGAATGGTTTTGTATGGTAGCAGGAGGGAGAAGTGGGTGTATGGTAGCAGAAGGGGGAAGTTTGGTGTGTATGGTAGCAGGAGGGAGAAGTGGTGGTATGGTGGCAGGATGAGGGGTGGGGTGTATGTAGCAGGGGGGAGAAGTGGTGTGGGATGGGCAGGAGTGAGGGGTGGGGTGTAAAGGTAGCAGGAGGGAGAAGTGGTGTGTATGGGAGCAGGAGGGAGAGTGGTGTGTATGGTAAGGAGGGAGAAAGTGGTGTGTATGGTAGCAGGAGGGAGAAGTGGTGTGTATGGTGCAGGAGGAGAAGTGGTGTGTAGGTAGCAGGGTAGGAAAAGTGGTGTGTATGGTAGCAGGAGGGAGAAGTGGTGTGGATGGTAGCAGGAGGGAGAAGTGGTGTTATGGTAGCAGGAGGAGAAGTGGTGTGTATGGTGCAGGGTGGAGAGTGGGTGTATGGTAGCAGGAGGGAGAAGTGGTGTGTATGGTAGCAGGGGGGAGAAGTGGTGTGTATGGTAGCAGGAGGGAGGGTTTGGTGTTTTATGGTAGCAGGAGGGAGAAGTGGTGTGTATGGTAGCAAGAGGAGAATGGGTGTATGGTGGCAGGAGGGAGAAGGGTGTGTATGGTACAGGAGGGAGAAGTGGTGTGTATGGTAGCAGGAGGGAGAAGTGGTGTGTATGGTAGCAGGAGGGAGAAGTGGTGTGTATGGTAGCAGGAGGAGAAGTGTTGTGTATGGTAGAGGAGGGAGAAGTGGTGTGTATGGTAGCAGGAGGGGGAAGTGGTGTGTATGGTAAGCAGGGGAAAGTGGTGGGGTATGGTAGCAGGAGGGGAAGTGGTGTGTATGGTAGCAGGAGGGGAAAGTGGGTGTATGGTGGCAGGAGGGGAGGGGGGATGGTATGGTAGCAGGGGGGAGAAGTGGTGTGTATGGGGGCGGGGTGGGGGTGGTGTGTATGGTAGCAGGGGGGAGAAGTGGTGTGTATGGTAGCAGGAGGAGAAGTGGTGTGTAGGTAGCAGGAGGGAGAAGTGGTGTGTATGGTAGCAGGAGGGAGAAGTGGTGTGTATGGTAGCAGGAGGGAGAAGTGGTGTGTATGGTAGCAGGAGGGAGAAGTGGTGTGTATGGTAGCAGGAGGGGAAGTGGTGTTTTATGGTAGCAGGAGGAGAAGTGGGGTTTTATTTGGGAGCAGGAGGGAGAAGTGGTGTGTATGGTGCAAGGAGAAATGGTGTTATGTAAACAGGAGGGAGAAGTGGTGTGTATGGTAGCAGGAGGGAAAAAGTGGGGTGTATGGTAGCAGGAGGGAGGGGTGGTGTGTATGGTAGCAGGAGGGAGAGTGGGTGTATGGTAGCAAGAGGGAGGAAGGAGTGGGGTTATGGTGCAGGAGGGAGAAGTGGTGTGTAAAGGTAGCAGGAGAGAAGTGGTGTGTATGGTGCAGGAGGGAGAAGTGGTGTGATGGTTAAGGGGATATAGAAGTGGTGTGTATGGTACAGGGGAGAAAGTGGTGTGTAGGTAGCAGGAGGGAGAAGTGGTGTGTATGGTAGCAGGAGGGAGAGGGGGTTGTATGGTAGCGGAGGAGAAGTGGTGTGTATGGTAGCAGGAGGGAAGAAGTGGTGTGTATGGTAGCAGGAGGGAGAAGTGGTGTGTATGGTAGCAGGAGGGAGAAGTGGTGTGTATGGTAGCAGGAGGGAGAAGTGGGTGTATGGAGCAGGAGGGAGAAGTGGTGTGTATGGTAGCAGGAGGGGGAAGTGGTGTGTATGGTAGCAGGAGGAGAAGTGGTGTTTTATGGTAGCAGGAGGGAGAAGTGGGGTATGGTAAACAGGAGGGAGAAGGGGTGTGTATGGGTAGCAGGAGGGGGGGGTTGTGTATGGTAGCAGGAGGGAGAAGTGGTGTGGGATGGGAGGAAAGAGAAGGGGAGTTGGGGGGTATGGTGGGCGGAGGGAGAATGGTGGTTATGGTAGCAGGGGGGAGAAGTGGTGTGTATGGTAGCAGGAGGAGAAGTGGTGTGGGATGGTGGCAGGAGGGAGAATGGGGTGTATGGTTTGCAGGAGGGAGAAGTGGTGTGAAGGTTTGCAGGAGGGAGAGTGGTGGGGTAAAGGGCAGAAGGGACGGAGAATGGTGTGTATGGTAGCAGGAGGGAGAAGTGGGTTTTGTATGGTAGCAGGAGGAGGAAATGGTGGTATGGTAGCAGGAGGGAGAAGTGGTGTGTATGGTTTGCAGGAGGGAGAGTGGTGTGTATGGTAGCAGGAGGGAGGGGTGGTGTGTATGGTAGCAGGAGGGAGAAGTGGTGTGTATGGTGGCAGGAGTGAGGGGTGGTGTGTATGGTAGCAGGAGAGTGGAGTGGTGTGTATGGTAGCAGGAGGGAGGGGTGGTGTGTATGTAGGGTGGAGGGAGGTGTGGGGTTTTATGGGAGCAGGAGGAGGGTGGTGTGTATGGTAGCTGGAGGGGGTGTGGTGTGTATGGTAGCAGGGGGAGGGGTGGTTTTGTATGGTAGCTGGAGGGAAGGTGTTGGTGGTATGGGTTAGCCAGGAAAGGGGTGGGTGGTGTGTATGGTAGCTGGAGGGAGGTGTGGTGTGTATGGTAAGCAAAGGGAGGGGGGGTGGGTGTATGGTAGCTGGAGGAGGTGTGGTGTGTATGGTAAACAGAGGAGGGAGGGTGGTGTGTATGGTGGGGAGGAGGTGTGGTGTGTATGGCAGGGAGGGGGAGTGGAGTGATGTGTTGGTAAGCAGGAGGAGGGGTGGTGTGTATGGTAGCTGGAGGGAGGTGGGTGTGTATGGTAGCAAGGGGGGAGAATGGTGTGTATGGGTGGCAGGGAGTGAGGGGGTGGTGGTATGGTAGCAAGAGGGGGAAGTGGTGTGTATGGTGCGGAGGTGAGGGTGGTGTTGTATGGCAGCAGGAAGTGGGTGGGGGTGTATGGTAGCAAAGGGCGGGGAGGGGTGGTGTGTATGGTAGCGGAGGGAAGGTGGGGGTGTTGGTATGTTTTTAGGGCAGGGGGAGGGGTGGTGTGTATGGTAGTGGAGGGAGGTGTGGTTTTGAATTGTAGCAGGAAGGGGGGGGGGTGGGGTGTTGGTAGCAGGAGGGAGAAGTGCTGTGTATGGTGGAGGAGGGGGGGGTGGTGTGTATGGTAGCAGGGAGAGAGAAGTGGTTGTATGGTTAGCAGGAGGGAGGCGGTGTGTATGGTAGCCGGAGGGAAAGTGGTGGTATGGTAGCAGGAGGGAAGGGTGGTGTTTAGGGTAACAGGAATGTGGTGGTGTGTATGGTTTGCAGGAAGGTGGGTTTGGGGTGTTATGGTAGTAGGAAATTGGTTGGTGTGTATGGTAGTAGGAAGGTAGGGTGGTATGTATTTAGCAGGAAGGTGGTGGTGTGTTGGTAGTAGGAAGATGGGGGGTGTGTATGGTTTGTAGGAAGGTGGGTTGGTGGTGGGATGGTAGTGGAAGGGGGGGTGGTGTGTATGGTGGTAGGAAGGTGGGTGGTGTGTATTAGATGGAGAGTTTGGGGGGTGTGTATGGTAGCAGGGAAGGTGGTGGTTGTTGTTTGTAGTAGGAGGATGGGTGGTGTGTATGGAGTAGGGAAAGGGGGGTGGTGTGTTGGTAGCAGGAAGGTGGGTGGTGTTTATGGTAGCAGAAAAGTGGGGGGTGTGTGTGGTAGTTGGAAGATGGGTTTTTGTGTGTATGGGGAGAGGAAGGTGGGTGGGGGTTTTGGTACAGGAAGGTTGGTGGGTGTGTTTGGTAGCGGAAGGGGGGTGGTGTGTATGGTAGAAGGGAAAATGGGTGGTGTGTAAGGTTTGTCGGAAGGGGTGGGTGGTGGTGGGATGGTAGTAGAAGGTGGGTGGTGTGTATGGTACAGGAAGATGGGTGGTGTATGGTAGAGGAAGGTGGGTGGTGTGTATGGGAGTAGGAAAGGGGGGTGGTGTGTATGGGAGCAGAAAGGTGGGGGTGTGTATGGTAGTAGGAAGATGGGTGGTGTTTTGTATGGTAGTAGGAGGTGGGTTGGTGTGTTTTGGTAGCAGGGAAAGGGGGGTGTGTGTATGGTAGTAGGGATAGGGTGGTGGTTAAATGGTATGGAAGGTGGGTGGTGGTGGGGTGGTAGCAGGAGAGTGAGGTTTGATATGTATGGTAGTAGGAAGATGGGTGGTGTGTGGTAGAGAAGGTGGGTGGTGGTATGGTTTGCGGAAGGTGGGTGGTGTGTATGGTACAGAAAGGTGGTGGTTGTATGGTAGTTGGAAGGTAATGGTGTGTAGGAGCAGGAGGGTGGGTGAGTGTATGGTAGCAGGAAGGTGGTGGTGGTATGTTAGCAGGAGGGTGGGTGTTTTGTATGGGGAGCAGGAATGGGGTGGTGTGTAAAGGAAGCGTAATTGGGGTAGTGTGTAGGTAGCAGGGGGGTGGAGTGGGGTGTATGTAAACAGAAGGATGGGGTTGTTGTTATGTAGAGAGGGGGTTGGTGGTATGGGAGCAGAAGGGGGGGGTAGGGTTTTTGGTAGCAGAGGATAGGTAAGCAGGGTGAAGTAAATTTCCTGATGAAGCAGAAAAATGGGGGAAGTTGAGAGCTAAAATGTAGACGAAGACGAAATTATAGTTAAAATGAGGTGTGAAGAAAGCGAAGTTTGAGAGCGAAGTGGAGTTAGCGTGAGGGAAAAGACTAAGACAGGATTAACTTTGGGAAGACAAGATTATCGAGTTCCAAGAAATACAAAGGGCATGTGCTAGAGATGGGAAAAAAAAAAACTGATGTGCTTTTGGAATAGAGTTGATACATTACCATTAATAACTGGTGGCGTCACTGAGCTAAAATAAAGGTTCTGTAAAATAGTGGGGAGTCAGAAAAAATGCACCAGTATAAAGAACCCAGCCACAAAAAAAAATCTGGCAAAAAGGAAACAAATCTATGAAATAAAATGCCTTGAGTGGGCTGTAGCTAAAATTTAATAAAAACAGTTGGGGTATGCATTTTTAACCACCCTAAAAATGCCCACTCCTCTGACCAAAGGTGATCTCAGTCCATGACAGAATACGTTACAAAACTTAGTTCACATTTAAAGGGGATAAGAAGGGGCAGATCCCAACCATGGAAAAAAAAAACCAGGAAAGTTACAGCCATCCAGAAAAAAGAGATTTTAAGTGCCAGGAAGGAAAAAAGGCGGCAAGAAATGATAGAAATAGTACACACGGGTTTATCACTACTGCATGAGGCACACACAGTGGCCTTCACTCTAGGACAACAGATATATAAGTGCCAACAAAGCCCTTCCCTCCCCCACATGTATCAATACGACAACATTTGTATTTGCAGATATACATGGACTGAAGCCATCAACAAACAATAAAATTCCTTTCATCAGTGGCCTGCTTACAGAGTCAAATACAATGTTTGTGACTTTCACAGAGACCCACAGAAAGAATCACTTTGACAACAAAATGTGGATCTCAGATGCGACAGAAAGAACATATAACAAGGGGAAGCTGGCCTGTATCTCACTGAGTAGCTTATATGCTCGGAACTACTAAACACAACAAATGATGTAATTGAAGTTTTAGCAGTAAAGATCAAAAATAAAAACCTTTTCATTGTGGTTGTATACAAGCCACCTAATACAACTTCCCAACAATTCAAGGAACAGCATTTGAAAATTGATCACTCTCTGGAGAATCACCCAACCCTGCTCCAAATATCTTGTATTGTTGTGCAAGAAAGGTATAAAATACCGACAATATGAAAGTTGAGACACATGTGCAACATCTGGATATCTTTATTGTAGACGTTTCGCCATCCAGTGGCTTTATCAATACAGATTCAAGGACATATTTGGAAGACAGTACAACTATATACAAAAGATGAGGTAATCAGTCCCTCAGCCTTGAAGTTAGTGTTCACAGCATCGTGGTGGAGGAGAATCTGGAGCAAAGGCAAGAAGACTGGCGGTTATATAGGCGTAAGTGGATAAGGACGGGCAGCAGACGAGGGCATAGTCACTGGTAGGCGGGATTCCCCAGTGGAAGTAGGTCCTTCCCAAAGAGAAGGCCTGCTACAACTAACCCATCTCTTTGGGAAGGACCTACTTCCACTGGGGAATCCCGCCTACCAGTGACTATGCCCTCGTCTGCTGCCCGTCCTTATCCACTTACGCCTATATAACCGCCAGTCTTCTTGCCTTTGCTCCAGATTCTCCTCCACCACGATGCTGTGAACACTAACTTCAAGGCTGAGGGACTGATTACCTCATCTTTTGTATATAGTTGTACTGTCTTCCAAATATGTCCTTGAATCTGTATTGATAAAGCCACTGGATGGCGAAACGTCTACAATAAAGATATCCAGATGTTGCACATGTGTCTCAACTTTCATCTTGTATCGTGGTGATTTCCACTTAAGACTCCTAAAACGGAGAAATGTGGCAAATAATGTGTTAGCAGAGATAACCCGAAGAGGCAGTTCAGATGAAAATTCACACATACACGAGATATTAAATCTCTGCAACAAATTCACTTTAGGCCAGCAAATAGTGGAACTAAAATGACTGGAAAATGCACTTGACCTTATCTTCGCTAATAATGATGATCTGGTCGAAATATAACAATGTCAATGACAATACACTCAGATCACAACATAATAGAGATACAGACATGTATGTGCAGGGCTCCTGACCAGGAAAATAAGAAAAGTTATGAAGGTGTTTTCGCCAAATTCATCTTCAATAACAGAAGCATACAGTGGGATCAGATCAACCAAGTCCTAAATTAAACAAGCTGGGAAGATATCCTAAACAATACGGATCTGAATCACTGCCCAGACAAAAATAATTCTGGCACTTAACGTGTGCTCAAGGCAAATTCCCATAAAAAAAAAAAAAGAGAAGATTAAAACTAGAAAGAGAGAGACATCCCCTCTTCAGACGAAGGCAAAGAAGCACAGAGATGCCAAAAGAGCCAGTATATCTTAAACACGGAGGGAGACACTGGCCAGAGAAATAGAAAATATTAAACTTAAGCTTAGGGAATCATACAGGAGACAACAAACACGAGAAGAACTCAAGGTATAAATGAAATTTAAAAAAAAAGATATATCTTTTCTTATGCTGAATCTATGGCAAAAATCACATTTAGTATTGGACCCCTGGTTAAAGGAGATGGGACTTACACAGATGATAGCAAATAAATGAGTGAGATACTGAAGTGCCAGTATGACTCAGCGTTTAGTGAGCCGTTAATCAGACTAAGGGGCGACAATATAAGTTAATTTTTGTTATGGCTGAGACTCAAAATTTTGGTGTTTCAAGAATTTCTGATTTAATCCTAACACCCAGGAATTTAAAAAAACAATATATGACATGCCCATGCCCTCTGCCCCAGGCCCAGACTCGTGGAACTTTGTTCATCAAGATCGGCAAGAAACCCCTTTCATGTACATTATCTATTCTATGGAGAAGGAGTGCGGACACAGGGGTCATCCCACAGTCACTGAAAACAACAGACATGGCCCCACTCTACTAAGGTGGCAGTAATACAATTGCAAAGAACAACAGACCGATAGCACTAACATCCCACACCCTAAAAATCATTGAAAGGAATATAGATAAACGGTTCAGAGAATGGAAGAGTTGATGAACTGAAACAGAGAATTCTTTACCTGCTTAACTTATAGCCATGACCTACTTCCACATGTGGATTTGTCCACTGTGATACCACCTACGACTGCTGCACCTCACCTGTCTACAGTATATAAGTGACTTCGCACATATGCTGTATTCTTTTCAGGATTGATGGACTGATTATATTGACCCCAGGCTGAGGGACTAATTACCTCAAACTCCTTCTGACCTTCACCATTCATCTTTGTTTAGTACTGATGAAGCCACTGTGTGGCGAAACACTTCCTCAATAAAGATACCCAAGTGTTGCACAATTACTACCACTACTAGTAATACTACTACTAATGCTACCCATGCGGTATTTCACCTGACTCCTGCCACTATATATACTCGTTTTCTTAGTTATCTCTGTATTAGGAGCTACTAGTGGCTGAACATAACTGTCGGTATCACCACAACATTTCTCCATCATTAGTAAGGTCTCACCTAGATTACGCAGCTCAGTTCTGGTCTCCATATTACAGAATGGACATAAATTCGTTAAAAAACATTCAACGTAGAATGACTAAATAAATACAGAGGATTAGAATTCTTCCTTATGAAGAAAGACTGAAGATCCTTAAATTACATTCACTTGTTAGACGAAGAATGAGTGGAAGACATGATAGAAGTGTATAAGTGGAAGACATGATAGAAGTGTATAAGTGGAAGACATGATAGAAGTGGTATAAGTGGAAGACATGATAGAAGTGTATAAGTGGAAGACATGATAGAAGTGTATAAGTGGAAGACATGACAGAAGTGTATAAGTGGAAGACATGACAGAAGTGTATAAGTGGAAGACATGATAGAAGTGTATAAGTGGAAGACATGATAGAAGTGTATAAGTGGAAGACATGATAGAAGTGTATAAGTGGAAGACATGATAGAAGTGTATAAGTGGAAGACATGATAGAAGTGTATAAGTGGAAGACATGATAGAAGTGTATAAGTGGAAGACATGATAGAAGTGTATAAGTGGAAGACATGATAGAAGTGTATAAGTGGAAGACATGACAGAAGTGTATAAGTGGAAGACATGACAGAAGTGTATAAGTGGAAGACAACATAGAAGTGTATAAGTGGAAGATATGATAGAAGTGTATAAGTGGAAGATGGGTATTAACAAAGGGGATATAAATAAGGTCTTGAGGACATCACTCCCAGAGAGAACCTGCAGTAATGGATTCAAATTACTAGATAAGTTTACATTTAGAAAGAAGATGGGAAAGAACTGGTTTGGAAATATGGTGAAGTGGTTTGCTGGGTGAAGCAATGTTCCGTAGGTGAAGCGGAGTTTGTTGGGTGAAGTGAAGCTTCTTGGGTGGAGTGGAGTTTGTTGGGTGAAGTGAAGCTTCTTGGGTGGAGTGCAGTTTGTTGGGTGAAGTGAAGCTTCTTGGGTGAAGTGCAGTTTGTTGGGTGAAGTGAAGCTTCTTGGGTGAAGTGCAGTTTGTTGGGTGAAGTGAAGCCTCTTGGGTGAAGTGGAGTTTGTTGGGTGAACTGAAGCTTCTTGGGTGAGTGAAGTTTGTTGGGTGAACTGAAGCTTCTTGGGTGAAGTGGAGTTTGTTAGGTGAAATGTAGTTATTTGGGAGAAATAGACTTTGTTGGGTGAAGTAAAGTTTGTTGGGTAAAGCGAGTTGAGTTAGTTGAGTGAACAAACTTTGTAGGGTGAATTGAAGTTTCCTGTGAGAAGTGGAGTGTTGGTGAAAAGAAGTTTGCTGGGTGAAGTTTGCTGGGTGAAGTTTGCTGGGTGAAGTTTGCTAGGTGAAGGGTTTTCTGGGTGAAGTTTGCTGGGTGAAGTTTGCTGGGTGAATTTGCTAGGTGAAGTTTGCTGGGGGAAGTTTGCTGGGTGAAGTTTGCTGGGTGAAGTTTGCTGGGTGAAGTTTGCTAGGTGAAGTTTGCTGGGTGAAGTTTGCTGGGTGAAGTTTGCTGGGTGAAGTTTGCTAGGTGAAGTTTGCTGGGTGAAGTTTGCTGGGTGAAGTTTGCTGGTGAAGTTTGCTGGGTGAAGTTTACTAGGCGAAGTTTGCTGGGTGGAGTTTGTTGGGTGAAAATTTGCTAGGTGAAGTTTGCTGGGTGAAGTTTGCTAGGTGAAGTTTGCTAGGTGAAGTTTGCTGGGTAAAGTTTGCTAGGTGAAGTTTGCTAGGTGAAATTTGCTGGGTGAAGTTTGCTACGTGAAGTTTGCTAGGCGAAGTTTGCTAGCTGAAGTTAGCTAGGTGAAGTTTGCTAGGTGAAGTTTGCTGAGTGAAGTTTGCTGGGTGAAGTTTGCTGGGTGAAGTTTGCTAGATGAAGTTTCCTGGATGAACTTTGCTAGGTGAAGCTTATTAGATGAATTTTGCTGGGTGAAGTTTGCTAGGTGAAGTTTGCTGGGTGAATTTTGCTGGGTGAAGTTTGCTAGGTGAAGTTTGCTGAGTGAAGTTTGCTGGGTGAAGTTTGCTGGGTGAAGTTTGCTGGGTGAAGTTTGCTGGGTGAAGTTTGCTGGGTGAAGTTTGCTGGGTGAAGTTTGCTGGGTGAAGTTTGCTGGGTGAAGTTTGCTGGGTGAAGTTTGCTGGGTGAAGTTTGCTGGGTGAAGTTTGCTAGGTGAAGTTTGCTGGGTGAAGTTTGCTAGGTGAAGTTTGCTGGGTGAAGTTTGCTGGGTGAAGTTTGCTGGTGAAGTTTGCCGGGTGAAGTTTACTAGGCGAAGTTTGCTGGGTGGAGTTTGTTGGGTGAAGTTTGCTAGGTGAAGTTTGCTGGGTGAAGTTTGCTAGGTGAAGTTTGCTAGGTGAAGTTTGCTGGGTAAAGTTTGCTAGGTGAAGTTTGCTAGGTGAAATTTGCTGGGTGAAGTTTGCTACGTGAAGTTTGCTAGGCGAAGTTTGCTAGGTGAAGTTAGCTAGGTGAAGTTTGCTAGGTGAAGTTTGCTGAGTGAAGTTTGCTGGGTGAAGTTTGCTGGGTGAAGTTTGCTAGATGAAGTTTCCTGGATGAACTTTGCTAGGTGAAGCTTGTTAGATGAATTTTGCTGGGTGAAGTTTGCTAGGTGAAGTTTGCTGGGTGAATTTTGCTGGGTGAAGTTTGCTAGGTGAAGTTTGCTGAGTAAAGTTTGCTGGGTGAAGTTTGCTGGGTGAAGTCTGCTGGGTGAAGTTTGCTGGGGTTTAAGTTTGCTGGGTGAAGTTTGCTGGGTGAAGTTTGCTGGGTGAAGTTTGCTGGGTGAAGTTTGCTAGGTTGAAGTTTGCTGGGTGAAGTTTGCTGGGTGAAGTTTGCTGGGTGAAGTTTGCTGGGTTGAAGTTTGCTGGGTGAAGTTTGCTGGGTGAAGCTTGCTGGGTGAAGTTTGCTGGGGGAAGTTTTGCTGGGTGAAGTTTGCTGGGTGAAGTTTGCTGGGTGAAGTTTCCTGGGTGAAGTTTGCTAGGTGAAGTTTGCTAGGTGAAGTTTGCTGGGTGAAGTTTGCTGGGTGAAGTTTGCTGGGTGAAGTTTGCTGGGTGAAGTTTGCTGGGTGAAGTTTGCTGGGTGAAGTTTGCTAGGTGAAGTTTGCTGGGTGAAGTTTGCTGGGGAGTTGCTAGTTTGAGTGCAGTTTTGTTAAGGAAGTTCAGTTCTCAGATAAGAGAGGTAGTGGAGGGAAGTATGGTTGCCAGGGAGTGTTTACATGGGGAAGTATGGTTGCCAGGGAGTATTTACACGGGGAAGTATGGTTGCCAGGGAGTGTTTACATGGGGAAGTATGGTTGCCAGGGAGTGTTTACATGGGGCAGTATGGTTGCCAGGGAGTGTTTACATGGGGAAGTATGGTTGCCAGGGAGTGTTTACATGGGGAAGTATGGTTGCCAGGGAGTGTTTACACAGGGAAGTATGGTTACGAGGGAGTGTTTACATGGGGAAGTATGGTTGCCAGGGAGTGTTTACACGGGGAAGTATGGTTGCCAGGGAGTGTTTACACAGGGAAGTATGGTTACCAGGGAGTGTTTACACGGGGAAGTATGGTTACCAGGTAGTGTTTACACGGGGAAGTATGGTTACCAGGGAGTGTTTACACAGGGAAGTATGGTTACCAGGGAGTCTTTACACAGGGAAGTATGGTTACCAGGGAGTGTTTACACAGGGAAGTATGGTTATCAGGGAGTGTTTACACAGGGAAGTATGGTTACCAGGGAGTGTTTACATGGGGAAGTATGGTTACCAGGGAGTGTTTACACAGGGAAGTATGGTTACCAGGGAGTGTTTACACAGGGAAGTATGGTTACCAGGGAGTGTTTACATGGGGAAGTATGGTTACCAGGGAGTGTTTACATGGGGAAGTATGGTTACCAGGGAGTGTTTACATGGGGAAGTTTGGTTGCCAGGGAGTGTTTACACGGGGAAGTATGGTTGCCAGGGAGTGTTTACATGGGGAAGTATGGTTTTCCAGGGAGATTTACACGGGGAAGTATGGTTGCCAGGGAGTGTTTACATGGGGAAGTATGGTTGCCAGGGAGTGTTTACATGGGGCAGTATGGTTGCCAGGGAGTGTTTACATGGGGAAGTATGGTTACCAGGGAGTGTTTACATGGGGAAGTATGGTTACCAGGGAGTGTTTACACAGGGAAGTATGGTTACCAGGGAGTGTTTACACGGGGAAGTATGGTTACCAGGGAGTGTTTACACTGGGAAGTATGGTTATCAGGGAGTGTTTACACAGGGAAGTATGGTTACCAGGGAGTGTTTACATGGGGAAGTATGGTTACCAGGGAGTGTTTACACAGGGAAGTATGGTTACCAGGGAGTGTTTACACGGGGAAGTATGGTTACCAGGGAGTGTTTACACAGGGAAGTATGGTTACCAGGGAGTGTTTACATGGGGAAGTATGGTTACCAGTTAGTGTTTACATGGGAAAGTATTCAAATTCAAATTCAAATTCAAAGTTTATTCTCTATAAAGATTACAATGTTGAATTTACAGAATTTGGTTGTTGTGTGGTTTACATGTAGTTAAATAATGATTACAGAGTGTACCACTAGAACGCCTAGCATGGCTAGGCATTTCGGGCAGACTTAGTTTAATTCTTTATTGTAAAATATTACAAATTATGAGGTAAGTTGGTATTATGGCTAAGTGACTAAATACTAGTTTGTGAGTTTAGCAATGTGAATGCTTTTGTTTTGGCACAGTACATAGTTTCAGTATTGGAGTATCATAGGATTCATTATTTTAAGATTGAGATTAATATTTCTGTTTATGGTCAAATTGGTGAGTGAGTGTAAGTGTGAACCACCAGGTGGTATTCGTGTAGTTAGTTGATGGGGTATATCAGGGAGATAAGATGTTTTCTAATGGTAGTTTTGAAGGTGATGAATGTGTCTGCAGTTCTAGAGTTCTCAGGTAGGGTGTTCCAGATTTTAGAGCCTTTGACATACATTGAATTTTTGTAAAGGTTTAGTCGGACACGGGGAATGTCATAGAGATGTTTGTGTCTGGTGTTATGCCTGTGGGTTCTGTCATAACTATCAAGAAAGCGTTTTAGGTCAAGGTTGATATTGGAGTTTAAGGTCCTGTAGATGTAGATTGCACAGTAGTATAGTGTGGATGTATGAACAGGGTAAGTTTAGATCTATGAAGAGTGGGGGGGGGGGGTGTATGCCAGGGATGGGATTTAGTGATTATTCTTACTGCAGCTTTTTGTTGGGTTATTATTGGTTTTAGGTGTGTTGCTGCAGTTGATCCCCAAGCACAAACAGCATAGGTGAGGTATGGATAAATAAGTGAGTGGTATAGTGTGAGAAGGGCATTTTGTGGCACGTAGTATCGTATCTTGGAGAGGATCCCAACCGTTTTGTATACTTTTTTGGTTATGTGTTGGATATGGGTGCTGAAATTCAGATTGTTGTCAAGGTATAAGCCTAGGAATTTGCCCTCATTATGTTTGGTAATTAGAGTGTTGTCGATCTTAATGTTAATTTGTGCATCTCCTGCTCTGCTACCAAACATAATATAGTAGGTTTTTTCAGTGTTAAGCGTAAGTTTATTGGCTGTCATCCAAGTCGATATTTTGATCAGCTCCCGTTAACAATGGTGGTTAGAGGGTGGCAAGATTAGGGTGAGAGATGATATAAGTCGTGTCGTCAGCAAAGAGAATGGGTTTCAGGTGTTGGGATATGTTTGGAAGATCATTGATGTATATGAGGAAGAGCAGGGGACCAAGGACACTTCCCTGCGGAACTCCAGTATCAAGTGGCCGTGTTGTTGATGCTGTGTCTTTAATGGTGACATACTGATACCTATTAGTAAGGTAAGATTTGAAATAAGCAAGCGCATGGCCTCTTATACCGTAGTGGTCAAGTTTGTGGAGTAGGATGTCGTGGTCTACTGTGTCAAAAGCTTTTCTTAGGGCAATAAAAATTCCTAGTGGATATTCCTTTTTTTTCCAATGCTGTGTAAAGCAGATCTAGCATTTTTATGATTGCATCATTAGTGCTTTTATTTTTCCTGAATCCAGATTGGCAGGGGTTGAGTATGTTTTGTGCTGTTATAAATGAATATAGTCTCCTGTGCACGAGTTTCTCAAAGATTTTGGATAGCAATGGTAAGTTTGATATTGGCCTATAGTTGTTTAAGTCTGTAGGGTCACCACCTTTATGTATTGGTGTAACCCTTGCCATCTTGAGTAGTTTCGGGAAGGTGCTAGTTTCTAGTGACTTGTTAAAAAGTAATGAAATAGCATGCGAAAGGATATGGGCCGCTCGCTTGTACAGTAATGGTGGGGCATTAGACAGATTCCCTGTTTTGTTTTTAAGTGACTTTATAATCTTGGTGACTTCCGAGGGCTCAGTTGGTGTAAGATAGAAGGAAGTTGGGAAATTCCCATCTAGGTAGTCCCCGGCATGGGCATTGGTATGTGGGATTTTATTGGCGAGATTAGATCCTATGGTTGAGAAGAAGTCGTTTATCTTGTTAGCTGTGTCAGTGGGATGTAGTGGTGTTTCATTAGGTTTAGTTAGGACAATATTCTTGGTTTTTTTCAGTTTGTGGGTCCCTAGAATCTGAGAGAGTGTTTTCCAGATATTTTTTATATCTTCTCTAGTGTCTGCGAATCTACTGGAGTAGTATAGTTGTTTGGCTTTCTTTATTACTTCGGTGAGAACTGATGAATAGTGTTTAAGAATATCTTTGTGTATTAAGCCCTGTCTATTTGCTTTTCATATTGGTGTTTCTTGTCAATGGATTTCAGAATGGTGCTGGTTAGCCATGGGCAACCAAGCCGTTTGTTTGTGATCTGTTTCGTTTTTATAGGACAATGTTTGTTGTATAGTCTAAGTAATTTGTTAAGAAAAATGTCTGTCCAGTCATCAATACCATTGGCCTTGGAGAATTCTGTAGGCCAGTCAACAATCTCTAGGTCAGCTGTGAACTTCCTTATTGAGGCCTCATCATGGAGTCTAAATGAGATTTTGTTGTATTCAAGTGGTGGTTTACTAATGTTTGTCAGGAGGAAGGTAGGGTAGTGGTCTGTAGTGCTATCTGTGATTATCCCTGATTTAAGGGGGGCTAGTATATTGGTCCATATGTGGTCTATTATGGTTGCACTTGTCTCAGTGAGCCTAGCTGGTTTAGTTATTGTTGGTATGAGAAGTGTGTTGTTCATATTGTTGATGAAATCAGTTACAGGCTGATCATCTAGTAAGCCAAGGTTGATGTTGAAGTCTCCAGCTAAGAGAAGGTGGTGCTTATTCATTTGTCTGTTTGTTATTAGTGACTTTAATTTCTCACTGAAATTTGGGATGTTTGTGTGAGGTATCCGGTAAATGGCACCGATTGTTATAGGTGTCTTAAGGTTTTTACAGTAAAATTAGCAAAAATGTATTCCCATATTCATCACTAAAGCAAAGTGGTGCTAATACAAGATAATTGGTTAGAGTAATAGATTGCAATACCACCCCCAACTTGGTTTGGTCTGCAGTTGTGAATTGCTGTGTATCTGGTAGAGGGTAGATATCTATTGTGTCCTGCTTAGCCAGGTCTCAGTAAGAATAATGCAGGAGAAGGGTGGTCTTTAGTGATTCAAGGAGTGCCAGGAGGTCATCATAGTGTTTGCTTAAGGACCTGATGTTGTAGTTAAGTACTGATAGACTTTTAGCATTGTTTAGGATAGTGCTGGCTTGTGATGCTGTGTAATAAAGGCAGTTACTTTCCAATAGGTTTTGATTGGGTGACAGATTATGGAGGTTTAGATCAGGGTCAACATGATCAATCATCTTCTAGGTTTAAATTAAGGTTATTTATATCCTGAGTTATGTGTAGAGTTCTAGTACTGATATCTGTAGTGGTAGGAAGTTTGGACAAGTATATAGCTAGAGTATTTTGGTCATATAGAGCAGAGTCACTACTACACATAATGAACTTGATGTTGTCTATGTGTTGTGCTGGAATGAACTAAAGTACAACTAGGTATAAACTAGCAATATAAAAATACAAATTAAAAATAGAACAAGACTCTCACTTGTAATTGCACTAAGGTCTAAAATAATGACTTTTGTGGAGTCTATGTTTTGAGTCTAGAAATGAGCTATAGTACAACTAGATTTAATCTAATAATATAAAAATACAAATTAAAGATAGCACCAGTCTCTCACTAGTAATTGCACTATGGTCTAATATAATGAATTTGGTATTGACTATAGTACAACTGAGTTTAATCTAATAATATAAAAAAGGCACAAGACTCTCAATTGTAATTGCACTAAGGTGTTATATAAGTTGTTTACAAGAATTAGAGTATAACTAGATTTAAATTGACAGGATAAAATACACAAGTTAAGGTAGCAAAAGAATAATAATAAAAAAAATGATAAAAATAAAAGTATGGTTACCAGGGAGTGTTTACACGGAGAAGTATGGTTACCAAAGTGTTTACACAGGGAAGTATGGTTACCAGGGAGTGTTTACACGGAGAAGTATGGTTACCAGGGAGTGTTTACACGGGGAAGTATGGTTACCAGGGAGTGTATACATGGGGAAGTATGGTTACCAGGGAGTGTTTACATGGGGAAGTATGGTTACCAAAGTGTTTACACAGGGAAGTATGGTTACCAGGGAGTGTTTACATGGGGAAGTATGGTTACCAGGGAGTGTTCACATGGGGAAGTATGGTTACCAGGGAGTGTTCACATGGGAAAGTATGGTTACCAGGGAGTGTTTACATGGGGAAGTATGGTTACCAGGGAGTGTTTACGTGGGGAAGTATGGTTGCCAGGGAGTGTTTACATGGGGAAGTATGGTTACCAGGGAGTGTTTACATGGGGAAGTATGGTTACCAGGGAGTTTACATGGGGAAGTATGGTTACCAGGGAGTGTTTACATGGGGAAGTATGGTTACCAGGGAGTGTTTACACGGGGAAGTATGGTTACCAGGGAGTGTTTACACGGAGAATTATGGTTACCAGGGAGTGTTTACGTGGGGAAGTATGGTTACCAGGGAGTGTTTACACAGGGAAGTATGGTTGCCAGGGAGTGTTTACACGGGGAAGTATGGTTACCAGGGAGTGTTTACGTGGGGAAGTATGGTTACCAGGGAGTGTTTACATGGGGAAGTATGGTTACCAGGGAGTGTTTACATGGGGAAGTGTGGTTACCAGGGAGTGTTTACATGGGGAAGTATGGTTACCAGGGAGTGTTTACATGGGGAAGTATGGTTACCAGGGAGTGTTTACACGGGGAAGTATGGTTACCTGGGAGTGTTTACATGGGGAAGTATGGTTACCAGGGAGTGTTTACACGGGGAAGTATGGTTACCAGGGAGTGTTTACACGAGGTGGAATGTAAGAAAAATCTGGTAAATGGATTTAGTTAAGGTAGGTGTAGTTAATGGACGAGAAGAGCTGGCAAGATGATGTAGAGTTATGGGAGGTAAAGTTAGTGAGAAACTAGGGAAGAGGTGGAGGTAGCAATTACTGAAGTTACCAGCGGAAAAGAAGTTAGCTTTATTAGAAGTGACTTACGGGGCCTATACTCCGAGTTTCTGACGCGGTCATCATTTATGCGAAAAATATGATTTTGGATTT
>NC_069405.1:6768870-6839141 GCF_026875155.1 Cherax quadricarinatus
CTTAAGAATTAAGTCTTGTTTTAAATTCAAAAAGGGAATAAACCATTTTGAAGTCTTGAACCCATTAAAATATGGGTAAAATTTTACAGAAAGTGTTTTCTCTACAGAATATAAATTTCTAGAAACACAAAATAAATCCCCAAAGAAACCTGTCATTATTAATTCTTTAGGACTTTATCTCGACTCAGAAAAGATTATAAGATGTCGAGGAAGAATTCATAATTCTTCACTACCTAAAGAAGCCATACATCCAATATTGATCCCCAAGAATCATTGGCTAACAAAACTGATTGTGCAAAACGCCCACAGTAACGTGTTACATGGTGGGGTAGCTGACACACTTTGTCATATACGACAATCTTACTGGATACCTCAAGGTCGACGAAGTGTGAAAAAAACAAATAAGGGACTGTATTACTTGTCGTCACTACGATATGCGAGTATGTCAGTATCCAGGTCCACCTCCATATCCCTCTGAAAGAGTTTGTCATGTCACTCCATTTGAGGTGACAGGTGTTGATTACACTGGACCAATAATTTTAACCAAAACAGTTGACAAAGTTCCCATCAAGGTGAACATCTGTTTGTTCACTTGTGCTACAACTAGAGCAGTACATCTAGAAGTAGCCACTGACATGTCTGCTGAAACCTTTATCAAATTATTCAGAAGGTTTGCAGCTAGAAGGGCATGTCCCAGACTGATGATTTCAGATAATGCAACGAACTTTGTTGCTGGAGCTGCTTATATAAGCAAGATCTTTGATCAATCAGAAGTACAACAGATGCTGAATCAACGCAGTTGTCGTTGGAGATACATTCCTCCTAAATCTCCATGGCATGGCAGATTTTATGAAAGAATGATTGGCATTGTAAAACGTTGTTTAAGGAAGACTCTTCATCGTCAAAGAATCGACTCGGAAGAATTCCGTACAGTTGTGACTGAAATAGAAAATAGAGTCAACAACAGACCTCTAACTTATGTTACCGATGATCTGGACAATTTAGAAGTGTTAAGTCCATCTCATTTACTCCATGGCAGAAGGCTCAAACCTGTTCCTCCCATGAATGATAAAGAAATCATAGAGGATCCTTCTTATTTCGAACCTGAGCAACTCAGACGTAAATTCAAACACCTTAATAAAGTGATTGAACGTTGGGAGAAAATTTGGCGAGAAGATTATCTCACCTCATTTAGAGAACACTTCTATGGAGCTGGTGTTCCTGAAAATCATAAGTCCTTAACCCTTTGAGGGTCGACAGGCCCTCTCCGAAACTCGTTCTCAGGGTCGGCCAAATTTCAAAAAAAAAAAAATTATTTTTTCTTATGAAAAAATAGAGTTTTTTTTTCTGAACATTATAGGATAAACAAAAAAATTTTACCATCAATACTTACGGAGATATGGATGCATGAAGTTTGCAGAAAATGAGCCGCGTATGGCAACAGCGGCGACTGCCGCTCACCCGGTAAACTTTGATTTACTTGTATTTGAAGGTTTGTTGTTTTTTTCACTATTTTATTTTTTCACATAACTTATGTGGCCTATGAGACCAAAGTAAGGTGCAATGTACATATATACACTCGTTGTATACAACACAATAAGCACACAAACATAATTATCAATATATTGTTTACAAAACTTGTTTACAAAAACAAAACAATACAAAACATTGTTTATTATTATTGTTCTATAATATATATACCAATATACAGTCACTGAACATATTCCTATTAGTTCTGCAGCTTGTGGAACTCTGAACATGGTGTCATACACAATGGTGTTTTATCTTTCTCCCTCATTCTATCTCTTCAATCTGTCTCTCTCTTTCTGTCTGTCTATCTCTGTCTCACAGGTACACATAAATACAAGTATACATAGTATAAATTACCTAGGATAACCCAGAAATCCAGACAAAGTGCTATACTCTGCTTGAAGATGTGAGTAAAAGTGATGACGCAGTCTTGTGGCTCTCTGAGACAGAGAGCTAGACGGATAGACAGATAGACAGGGAGCTTGACAGACAGACAAATAGACAGACAAATTTAGTGTACCAGTACCAGTGTACTAGTGTTCCACCCTCCTCCTCTCTTCTTTCCTCTTCCTCCTCTTCCCCCTACTCTTCCTCATACTCTTCCTCTTCCTCCTCTTCCTCTTCCTCCTACTCTTCCTCTTCCCTCTCCTCTCTCCTCCTCCTCCTCTTCTTCCTCTTCCTCCTCTTCTTCCTCTTCCTCCTCTTCTTCCTCTTCCTCCTACTCTTCCTCCTCCTCCTCTTCTTCCTCTTCCTCCTCCTCCTCTTCTTCCTCTTCCTCCTCTTCCCCCTAATCTTCCTCCTACTATTCCTCTTCCTCCTCCTCTTCCTCTTATTCCTCTTCCTCCTCCTCCTTCTCCTCCTCGTCCATAGTGTAAATTACAAGGAGTCGGCAGCTGTCAAAGTGACATAGTTGGCTAATTTACTCTTTCCCCCTCCGGCCTGTCAAAACAATGGGTGGGATGCTGCTTCCCCTCCTCCATTCTATCTAATTATCTTTCTCCCTCATTCTATCTGTCTGTCTATCTCTGTCTCACAGGTACACATAAATACAAGTATACATAGTATAAATTACCTAGGATAACCCAAGAAACCCAGACAAAGTGCTATACTCTGCTTGAAGATGTGAGTAAAAGTGATGACGCAGTCTTGTGGCTCTCTGAGATCAGAGAGCTAGATGGATAGACAGGGAGCTTGACAGACAGGCAAATAGACAGACAGAAATGTTAGTATACCAGCAAAAACAAAGGGAGGGCGATGTTCATCTCATCTTTTGGCATCAGCTCTACCCTCATTTACCCTCATCAAACGTCAGCACTTATCAGATGTTATCTCCCTTATCTTGTTACTGTCATGGGTGAACATTTATTATTACATATTATTATTATTACCTATTATTATTATTATGTATTATTATTATTATGTATTATTATTATTATGTATTATTATTATTATGTATTATTGTTATCATTACGTATTCTTCTTCTTCCTCCTCCTCCTCCTCCTCTTCTTCCTCCTCCTCCTCTTCCTCCTCCTCCTCCTCTTCTTCCTCCTCTCCTCTTCTTCTTCCTCCTCCTCCTCCTCCTCCTCCTCTGCCTCCTCCTCCTCTGCCTCCTCCTCCTCTTGCCTCCTCCTCCTCTTGCCTCCTCCTCCTCTTGCCTCCTCCTCCTCTGCCTCCTCCTCCTCTGCCTCCTCCTCCTGCTCCATTCTTGGAACAGTTTGAAGAGCTTGTAGTTCATAATCACTATCATTATCATCACCATGCTCACATCTGAGTCTGGGATTTTGGAAAATAGGAGTTTCCTCTTTGATTCTGGTACAACTGAACGACGGCCCAGCACCAGAGGTGGAAGGCTGTGGGTTGTCTGGGGTTTCCTCACTATTACCCATATTATGGTCATTAGTTTCGGTCAAAACCTCACCAGAACCTTGAAACTCATCTTCACTGTCACTTCCATCTGTATTAGAACTGTCACTGGGGAACAAAAGTGTCCCAATTCGCGGAGGGGTGAGGAACTTCTTACCGCAGGGCACGGTGGAAATTGTTTTACTATGATGGCATTCCCACAATGCACCACTGGGTCCCAGATTTTTTTCCTACTGCGCACACCCACCACACAGACCCATTCTCTCACATCTAGGCTTATCAGCCTTTTCCTGCGAGATTTGAGGCCGCTAGAATTTATGCGTACTAGTACGTCAAAAACCCCTACGCGTAAGACGTACTAGTACGACCAAAACCCTCAAAGGGTTAAGACCTGGTGACATAGTGATTATTGACAATGATGGTCCGAGGTCCCAATGGCCACTTGGAAAAATTGTGACCATATATCCTGATGCAAATGGAATCATCAGGACAGTTGATGTTTTAAGCAAAGGTGTAGTGAATAAGCGGACAATAAATAAACTAGTACCATTAGAATTACACAGTGTTGAAAACAAAATTAGTGATTCTCTAGAAACCACACCAACTAAAGCTGTTCAGAAAAGACAAGCAGCAGTGGTGGCGAGTGAGAAAATTAAATTAATGTTAAGTGATGAATAGTTCACCTGCAGCGAACCTCCACCGCCCCCCAGTGTGGAGAAATTTTCTCCAGGAGGGGGGTATCAGCCCCCTTCAGCCCCCTTCAGCCCCTTCAGCCCCTTTCAGCCCTGAGGGACCCAGCCCTCTCAGAAGGGGCAAATATCTTGTTTACTGCTACAGCGAGTAATTGATAGCAGATGCAGTACGAGTATGCGACGTGGTCAAGCGACCGCCGCTCCTTGCAGAGTGTATTTTAATAAGAGACAATACATCTCTTACCTTAGCAGGACAATTAAGGAAAATCCTGCTCCCACTTTATTACCATAGTAAAGATAGTGGACATTGTTGTCTATGCTTAAGACAGCAAGAATCAAACATTCTGCTTTGCTTCATCGAGGAAGGGGCAAGGAAGCAAAAGTACTATGTCAGCTTTTCCTTTGTGCAAGGGGCAGTAACGGCGTGGGGTGTTGTGGCGTCTTCAGATTACTTTTGACTCTACTGAGAGTGACACTGACGCCAGGATAACCAACAAAGAACACTGATCCTTGCATTAGTGTGAACAAAGTGTCTCACAAAACACGATAAACACTTACAGAGAAGTGTGATCAACTTCTTAGTTATATTGTGTGAACAATTATTGATGAACAGTGTAACAACGAGTGTTGCGATCCAACAGAGTGTAGTGCGACATTCTTCAAAGAACACTATTCTTCAATCAACTCAACGGATATCCGGGCGTAATTACGGGTCAGATACATATACCCAGGTAAGTGTTCTAACTCGTGATGTACTACTATTGACTGCGCAGTTGAGTATAAAGTCATGAGTTAGTCACTTATCATAAACCCCGGTGATATGTGGACCTTTGAGTCCACACACATAAGTTTGTCAGCAATCAGTGAATGAAATATGCTGACATAACACCCCCTAGGGGTAATTTATAATCTTACAAATTATGATCTTTCCAGCCCGTTGAGAGATGACTTCGGACAGGACTGCTCAAGAGAACCTCGTCTGCAGGGGGGACTGTGCAGGCGATGAGCTGTCTTTCTTTTAAGTTAAGTTTGCCCTATACAAATGTTTAAGCTTAACTGGTAATGCCATTTCTCAACAAGAAGTGAACTTCGCTATTTATGGTCTGATTTCTTTCATTTTTGGTGTACATGAAGAAGTATCTTTCCATCATACATTGCCCAAGTTTGAATAAGATAACCCAACAAACAACTGAGAAAACTAATAATAGTAATATAATAATAATAATAATAATAATAATAATAATAATAATTAATAACTAATAAAAATAATACTCTTTATTTACTTCACATACTGTACAGGTATACAGGGCTAGCTGACATCAGTGAATACTACTGTATAGAAAGCCATCTTGTTATGCTGTGTATTTCAAGAAAATTAGGTCCAGTGTCCCAGGAAAACGCCCCACCTGTCGACTACACCCAGGTACCCATATACTGGGGGTAAACATAGTCAACAGGTGTAAAGAAACATGTCTGAGTTTACCCTGGTATGGGAATTGAATATTTACCACAAATCCTATATGGCTAACCCAAGCCAGGTACTAAAAATAAGCCACGTTGACTTTTTTTGGGATTAGCCTAGGTTCTTACACATATGCTGCTATGTGTGATAATATTATAGATAGAAAAATAACTTTTCTGTTTTCATGTTTACTTATGGTGGAGTACAAGCTTAATAATAGTTTACCTTGTGCTATACTCTTTGTTTTTTTCTAATATAAGGCCCCAAGACAAGGATAGGAGAATGGTATTGTTTACCCCATATCCTCTTCATAACTCTGTCGAACTGCTCGGTGTTTGAACGCCAATATTAATCCATTCTGGGGTATTTAACATAGTTTATGTTATTTATATTGTTCTTACGTCATATTTGACAATTGTGATAGGCATATAAGCTTGTAGTGTTGATTAGATTAGAGTAATAATAAAGCATATCTCATGGTCATGAGACATGAGCTCATAGGCAATGACAGTGGCTTCAAAGCCACCTTATCTTTAATGGTAATGTACTGTGTAGGGCTTTTTCCATAATGAGATGCATTTCTTTTATTAATTTGGAACCAGGCTGGGCTAAAAGTAGCAGGTTTTTTTAAAACATTAAATGGAGAGAAGAAAAAGAAATTGAAATGAATTATGAATAAAGTTAGCGCCACCAAAAACAGTACCTGCATGTTGGTTGTGGCGACCTGGAAATTTGAAAATATGCTAGCCAAAATTTAGTGCCGAATAACTGAAGGAAACGAATACTGATTGCCGGATTTGTGATGGCGGACCTGTATTATACGTGAAACACGGTACCTCGTAGACGTATATATATGACCTCGACAGTCAAAGGGTTAAGGGTTAAGTGTATAACGAATTATCTATTTGATAATATCCCTAGTTCTTTTTCTATTTTGACAAGGTTTTAGATAATTACAGAGTCTTATTCCTAAGTCTATAAATCTTATAATATATTTAATAAGAAAATCTGTTTGTGAAATCACTCTCATCTTATAAACTAAAGGCATAGATTCCCTACTGTAAACTTTTCTACTAAATGAATTATGCACAATCAAAACAGCTAACTGTAATTAATATCCAGCGACCAAGCAATAAAAACATTACTCAGTGCAAAACAACCAACATCACCATCTTTAATAACAATGTTCCGATATGAAGCAAAACATTATGACAAACATCACTGCATTTACTCAAAATTACCTTCATTCCAATCTATATCAATCATCACACTCACAGAACCCGGGCTTAACCTTTTCAGGGTTTCCGACATACTAGTATGGCTTACGCACCTAGGGTTATTGACGTTATAAGAACGCCTAAATTCTAGAGCATGCAAATCTAGCGAGAGAAAGCTCATTAGACTACATATGAAGAATGGTCTATGTGGTCAGTGTGCCACAGTATAAAAAAATCCTGCCAGCACACAGTGCATCATGAGAATAAAAAACTTTTTTGACCAAGTTTTTGGATTAAATCAGGGCTTTGCCCCTTTTAATTTTTTCATATAGTATTTATGGTTTTATTCTAGTTTTCTTGGTCTCATTTTATAGACGCCCCCATGCCCCTCTTCATTCTTTTGCTTTCCACTTTGAATTTTTATTCTCACAAAAAAATAGAAGAATTACTGTTATGCAGACTACTGCATTGGTGTTAAAATGGTATAAATAATATCAGCGCACTTGTGAAAGAATATTAGACTCACCAGTTGACGTGTATTGACGCATAGAAATGATTTGTTTACTTTTGAACTTTGGTAAAAATCAAACATTTCTGCTATTTTGAGCTCATTTCAAGGTACTTTTCTTTGTAAAACCAGTCAAAATCATCTCAATTTCTATAATATGTCTTCCATTCTATAAAATGAGACCAAGAAAACTAGAATACAATGATAAATCCAAAATAAAAACAGTGCAAATTCGCTGTTTAATCCAAAAAACCCATGGTCAAAGTACCTTTAGAGACCATACAATAAGTGTCAGGGGCCCAAGACTGTTCAACTGCCTCCCAGCATACATAAGGGGGATTACCAATAGACCCCTGGCAGTCTTCAAGCAGGCACTGGACAAGCACCTAAAGTCGGTTCCTGACCAGCCGGGCTGTGGCTCGTACATTGGTTTGCGTGCAGCCAGCAGTAACAGCCTGGTTGATCATGCTCTGATCCACCACAAGGCCTGGGCACAGAATGGGCCGCTGGGGCTTTGACCCCCGGAACTCTCTCCAGGTAAACTCCAGATCCAGGTCAATTTTTTGTTCTCATTTCGCACTGTGTGCTGCAGGATTTTTTTTTATACTGCGCACACTGACCACATAGACCCATTCTTTCATGTGTAGGCTTACCAGCTTTCTCTCACTAGATTTGAAGGCGCTAGAATTTAGGCGTTATAGTACATCAAAATCCCTGGCACGTAAGCCATACTAGTACGGCTGAAACCCTGAAAGAGTAAAAAACAAGGTAGGAGACATAAACAACTTGCCTGCTTTTATGTACAAAAAAGCTTCTCAAGTATTGTCACCAATTATTGCAACTCTCTTTAACAAATCCATTGAATCATCTACCTTCCCAACAATTCTCAAAATAGCGAGGGTCACTCTGATCCATAAAGGAGGTGACCAAACTGACTTGAATAACTACAGACCAATATCTAACTTACCAATGCTCTCTAAAATCTTTGAAAAATTAATTCATAGACGGATCTATTCCTACCTCGTTTCACACAACATATTAAACCCTTGTCAGTTTGGATTCAGGAATAATAAAACACAAATGATGCTATCATACACATGCTAGAACTAATATATACAGCACTCAAAAAGAAGTCCCACTGGGAATTTTCATTCATTTACGTAAAGTTTCGATAAGGTTGACCATGAACAGCTGTATCAATTAATTGCATATGGTATCATAGGCCACTCCTCAACTACTTAGTCATACCTTGTACGAACACCAATATGTGTATGAAATGGTTGCAAACTCGCTTCTCACCAACCAATCACAGTAGGAGTCCCCACAAGGAAGCGCGTCCTTGGACCACTCTCTTTCTCATCAACATCAATGGAATCTACCGAATGCAATCACAGTACGTCGAAACCCATATTATTTGCAGTGACATACATACGTCTTCTCTACCCAAACCAGTAATACTGCAAAACAGTCAATGCCGAATTGACAGATAATATCAGCCTGGAATGATGATAATAAACTTACTGAACACTGATAAACCTATTTCATTCAGTTTGGAAAACAGAAGCTGCAAATGATCCAATTAAATAACACTTAAAAAGATCATCCAGTCACAAGAAGTACGAGAGGGGTATAATTCCTAGGTGTATCCACTCTGTGACAGTAGCCTTAAGTTCCAGACACACAACAACAACATCACCAATGAAAATCTCTTAGACTGCACGCATACTATCAAAGATAAGGTACTATGTTCGCAGCGCAATTCAGCTCTCCTCGCACTGTACCATTCACTCATATACCCTTATCTACATAATGGGAATTTATGCTGGGGGATCAACAACAGCCAATCACCTATGACCTTAATAACCCAGCAAAAGGAGCAGTCAGAATAACAAATATTCCACTCTCACCAGCCATACTCCACAATTTTCAAGAAGTCTGATATCTGCTCACATTAAGAACATTCCATACTTATTTCAGTGTGCCGACTACGTAACAGGAAACAATACACCGCAAATATAAAACCCTCCACTCAAACTTCTCTACTCAACAACCTTAAACAGGTCCATGACCATATCACAAGACAAAGTCTCTTTTTGATGTACCTCCTGTCCATATTTCACACTGTGTAAAAACTCTATGCACAAAAAGGGCCCCAAAATATGGAATTCATTACCAGAATGAAACTAAACGTAATCAGGTTGAAAATCCAAAAAAAATATTTAAGACTCTTCTCTCAAAAGCCACATAATCACCCTAGTACTAAATGGCTAAATACTATCAGTACACTATACTCAACTTTATATATTCCACTCATAATTTAACAATTACTTTGAACCTTTTAGTCAATTCGTTGACAGGAATATATTGCTCATTGCTTTCACGAAGCATTTTTGAATATGATTATATCTTTTGTCTTATATAAATTAAATTCACTTATTAATTATTATTCTACTGCACAACTATAATATTAATTTTATAGTGTTAGAAGTAGTCTGTAAGCCATAATGTTATGGTCGGCCATAATGCCTTAGGCATAATAGAGGCTCTCTTTGCATTGCAAACCACTTATTGTAAATATCAAATCTCAATGTACGTTTGCAAAGGACAAATAAATAAATAACTATACCTCTCAAAGGAGTATTTTTTGAGGCTACTGTAGTAGATCACTAGTATTCTAAGGGAAAACCACTGGAAATGTCGATATAATAAACACCATAAATCCTTTAAGAACACTACGAATGTAAGAAATAATAAATGTTTATATTAAAGTGTATTGTTGTGACTTACACACTAACATAACCTGATCATTTGTTTTGTATAATCACTGAACATAATGATATGGTATCTCCTGTGAGGCTGCTTCTCTCTCAACCACGTCAGCAGCAGCTTCTCCATCTTTTCATGGACAGAGAGTTCCACAGCATTAGACGTTATTGTAATGCCTTGGCTGGCGCTATAGCCTTTATCGACTCCTGCTGCTTTAATATCGTCCATATAGTAGATGTACTGCGCTGGTATTGTCTAGCTAGATATCCAGCAAGATTTGTGCACGCTTGCAAGATGTTTATCTATGATTTCATGCATAACTTCCATGGAAACCATGTCTTTTCTTCTCAGCACTGTTCTTTGCACTTATTTTCTTAGGATACCATGTTGGAAAAGTTGAAATTGGTCCAACATGACTGTTCAAACTGTAAGCTCAAAGTAGGAGGGTACTGCCTTCGACAGTGATGGTAAACATGTGTACTGCCAAACTTAGCGGCAGCATTACAATTATAATTACAGGTGCTGCCATCACCCAAATCGGCAATAGTTATTCTGGTTCCTTCAGGTTACTCGGACACTAATTTGGATAGCATGATTTCAAATTTCCAGGGTCGCCACACCAACTGCGGTATGTTTGGAGCACTACTTGCTGCATAAGTCATCAATTTCGGTTTCTCCGCATTTGTTATAAACCCTGCTTACTTTTAGCCTAGCCATGGATCCAATGAATAAAAGGAAATGCTTCTTAGTTGTGTAAAGCACATTACATGTATATTGTCCATTAAAGATTAGGTGGCTTTGAAGCCACTGTTGGTTGTATGAGCTCAGATCTCGTGATGCATGTAGGAGAATATGCTTTATCATTACGCTAATAATACAGATAGAGGCTTATTGCTATCACAATTTATTTATTTATGTTTTATTTATTTATTTATTTATTTATTTATTAATCTTTGAACATGATTTACAGTTGAAGTACAAAGTTATTACAGGTTGCAACTATGCCAACATGTTAAATCCTCCAGAATAATAATTTTTGGCATAATTAAACGAGCAGTTCGGACGGAGGTATGAAGAGGATATGGATACAAATACCATTCTTATAAAACCATACCACTGACGGAGATAGAAACGCGATCAGAGGAGTCTCTAACCATCCGAGTACCGTCACTGTTAGCCATTGGGTCCGTAGCTACAATACGATTCGCCTCCAACTAGGTATATTTCTACACCACAGGAGGTTAGCTATAGGGCACCACTGTGGACCACAAATGCAAGTTTTTACAGATGATCTCCAGCTAGTATGTAGGCGTGATGAACTCTAAGCTCCACGCCCTCAAAGCCATCAACATGAATAAACAAAATCGTAATGACACGATTGCAGAAACCGAACCTTACCGTGGACGGGGATATGAACCCCCATGATCAGAGTCTCAAACTCCAGACTTTGCGTTTGCCATGGGACCAGATAGCACATAAGATTCATCCAACTAGGTATATTTCTACACCATAGGAAGGTTAGCATAGGCTCCACTGTGACAGTGGTTAACGCGGATGTCTGGTAGTTTTGAGACTCTCTGATCGCAGGGGTTCTATCCCCGTCCGTGGTATGGGTTTGCTTGCAATCGTATCATTACGATTTCGTGAGTCATGTTGATGGTTTTTGAGGGGACTGGGAGCAAGCGATATCCCCCCCCCCGGCAACGGCTTCGTGGAGATTCGCGTCTGTAAAAACTTTGCATTTGTGGTCACAGTGGTGCCTATGCTAACCTTCCTATGGTGGAGAAAATATACCCTAGTTGGACGAATCTAATTGTGGCTAGCTGCGTCCAATGGGCTAACCCAGACATTTGTCGTCTGGAGTTTTGGACTTCTGCTGATCGCATGTGGCTCGATCCCATCCGTGGTATGTTTCATTCTGCAATCGTTTTTGTCATTACGGATTTTCGTGAGGTCATGTCTCCTATCTCCTGTCTTGGGCTTATGTTTAGAGAAAACGACTGTGGTTAGCACAGGGCTACTGTGATTTACACTCGTACTGCACCATAACTGAACAAAAAAGTTATTTCATCTATTAGATTATCACACATAGAGCATTTGGTAGAGAACCTAGGATAACCCAAAAAGTCAGACAACGTGGCTTTCTTCGAGTACCTGGCTTGGGTTAGCCATATATGATTTTGGTAAATTATTCGAAGTTCCAGCGTCAGGGTAGAAACATTGGGCACTTTTTTACAACCTGTTGTCTATGTATCTCAACCCATCCAGTAAATGGAGTACTGGGGCATTGAGTCGTATGGTGTGGGTACATCCTAGAACCACTGACCTAAATTGCTTGAAATTAGCTTTACATAACAACGTCTTTCTATATAGTAGTATGTCACTGATGTCAGCATGTCTGTTCCCATGTACATGTATGTGTAGTAAATATAAGATATTATATTGTTATTATTATTATTATTATTATTATGTATTATTATTGTTTGTGTTGTTGATTTTGTTGTTGTTGTTGTATTTTCTCAATGTTTGGTTGGGTTATCTTATTGAAACTTGGGCAATGTGTATGATGGAAAGATTACTATCTTAACGTAACACCAGAAAATGAAAGAATCAGAGTTCATAATAGCGGAGTTCACTTCTCAGCTCATTATCGGCCGCTTAGACCGTATATTTCCTAGTTGGGTTTTTATGATTACTCATTCTCATTTTTTCAGTTCTCAATTGATAGAATCGGAAAAGATAATTACAGAATATAGATATGATTTTGATTTGATTGTTTCATGACAAAAAGTACCATTGAAATTGTGCTTCACAGTAGCGAAAATGTTCTATTCTTTAGCGAAGCTCAAGAGTAAACAAATGTGTCACGTCTAATACTGTCCGCTGGCACAGTCTAAATTCCAATATGGGAGTCAAGAATGGGGTTGACATTATTTATAAATTATTACAATAATGCAGTAGTCTGCATAACAGTAAATCTTCCTATTTTTTGTGATAAACCTTACAACATTCCAGCAAGAGGTAATATAAGAGGGGGGCCTGTAGCCGTGACTAAAAATTGAATCAGAAAAATGTTTTTTAGTGCAGGAATGTCTACATTGTTTTATTCAGGGTCCTATTTTGAAATTGGGCATTCTGTTGAAATTGTGTGAAATTGGCCAAATTGCAATTTGTGACCACTTTATTGGGTAGTTATGAATAAGTGGAATGGGTGGTATCTTGTGCCTTCTGTCGACAGACTAGAAGTAAGTATATAAGTAATGTTATTCAGGTATACACAAATACAGTTACATAGCTTTCGTACATAGCAGTGTATGTACAGAGAGAAACCTGGGATTAACCCAAAAAAGTCAGACAAAGTGACTTATTTCAGTACCTGGCTTGAGTTGCAATATATGATTTTTAGTAAATTTTTTTTCTCTCAGTTGTTTGTTGGGCTATCTATTGTATTTTGGGCAATGTATGATGGAAAAATGCTTCTTAATGTACAACAAATAAAAAAAAAAGATGGACGATAAATAAGGGAAGATTCACTTCTCAGCCATTAGTCTGCTTCCTTGCGATTTATTTTCATATAGTTTTTATGGTGGTATTCTCGCCTTTTTTTATCCATTTGATTAGAATGGAATATATGCTACAGAAACAGGACATGATTGTGATTGCTTTCATGATGAAAGAAGTACTTGTGAAATTGAGCTCAAGTAGCGGGAAATGTATTGTTTTTGCCCAATTGGTCAATGAACTTTGTGTAAGTCAAGTTGACATTAATTTTATTAAGTTATTCTAATTAACCACTATGTAATCTTGGCAAACTCAGTATCCGGCACATTTACAAGTCCCAATGATGCTGGATTTGTGATGGAGGTACCTGTACTTTGTACGGTATTATGTACGCATTATTATTATTAATTTAGTGAAACTGAAGCTCTATTGTCATTGTAATAATAATAAGAATATATTATTATTACAGTGGGAACCTCTCAGAATGTTCAAACTTAGTGCCATTTCCAGGAAGCTAGATCTAATTTGAAAAGTTTGATTTTGAAAAAGTGAAGCAATATTTCCCATAAGAAATAATGGGAAATACAATTAATTCCATTCCAGAAACCCAAAAAATATTAGAATAAAAATACATTTTATAGAGATTAATTACAGTTTTACATACAACCAAATATAGTGTACATATTATGTATTAGTAATTTTAACTATTTAAATTTAAAGGTATTTGAGATGTGTGAAGGCTTAAGAGGTTTTTGTTTCATTTATGGATTTGGGAAAAGGCGTATGAGACTGGGTGGATAGGGGGGCAATGTGGCAGATGTTGCAAGGTGTATGTGTAGGAGGTAGGTTACTGAAAGCAGTGAAGAGAGTTTATGACGAGGATTAGGTGAGGCTCAAGTTAGAGTATGTCGGAACGAGGAGATTATTTCCAGTAAAAGTAGGCTATAGACAAGGAATGTGTGATGTCATCCGTGGTTGTTTCAATATCTGTGGACCCCCCGAGGTGTTTTAACGAACTTTTTTCATTCCAGTAGTATGTTCAGGTGCCAGTACTGACGAATTTTTTTTCACATAATGAATATGTGAAGTAGATTAATCCATTTCAGACCCCCAAACCTACACGTACAAACACATTACATAATAACACTTACATAATTGGTCGCATTTAGGGTGATCGTTAGGGGGGTCCACTGTATTTCTAAGATGGGGTTGTAAGAGAGAAGTAAATGCGAGGTCTTGGCAAGAGGCGTGGAGTTAAGGAGATAATCACACATAAGTGGGAGTTGTCGCAGTTGCTCTTTTTGTCTGATGACAGCTGTGCTCTTGGGAGGATTCTGAAGAGAAGTTGCAGAGGTTGGTGGAATGAATTTGGTATAGGGTATGCAAAAGAAGAAATTAAAAGATGAATCACACGAAAGGAGTATAAGGTTATGAGGATAACAAAAAGATTAGGGTGATGAAAGGACTGGATATCAGATTGGAGGGAAGATGAGTATGGAGGAGGATGCCAGATATCATCCCCCCCGCTCATATGTGGAGGTTGGACGTGTCAACGGATGGGTCTATGAAAGATGAGGTGAAACATGAATAGATGAGGGGGACGAAAAGGCTAGTGAGTGGTGCACTTAGGAGTCTGTGGAGACAAAGAACTTTTGTCCTTGGAGCAAAGTGAGGAATGTATGAGAGTATTAGTTTTACCAAAGCTCTTTTATGGGTGTGAGCATGGGGTGATGATGTTTATAGGCGAGGAGAGGCTGGAGCAGTGGAGATGTCATTCTGAGGGCAATGTGTGGTGTGGATATAATGCAGAAAATTCGTAGTTGGAAGTTAGGAGGGGTGCAGGATTACCAAAACTGTTGTACCCGAGGGCTGAAGAAGGGTTGTTGAGGTGGTTTGGACATGTAGAGAGGAATATGGGGCAAAACGCATGAATGACTTAAAGAGTGTATCAGTCTGTAGTGAAGGATGGTGGGGTAGGGGTCGGCTAGGAAAAGGTTGGAGGGTGAGGGGGTAGAAAGGAGGTTTTGTTGCATAAGGCTTGGACTGTTCCAAGCAGGCATGCTAGTGAGCGTGTTTTGATAGGATCTTTTGAGCGAATGGAAGAGTCGAAATGGTGGTTAATAGTGTGTCGTGCTGTTGGAGTGTGAGCAAAAGTAACATTATTTATGAAGGAGTTCGGGAAACGGCAGGCCGGACTTGAGTCCTGGAGATGGGAAGTACAGTGCCTGCACTCTGAAGGAGGGGTGTTAATGTTTGCAGTTTAAAAACGGTAGTGTAAAGTCACCTTCTGGCAAGACAGTGATGGATGTGAATGATGTGTGAAAGTGTTTTCTTTTTCGGGCCACCCTGCCTTGGTGGGAATCGGCCAATGTGTTATTAAAAAAAAATAAAATGAGAATAAAATTTAAATAACATATAAAATAAATTTTTACGTACATTTATTGAAGATGTGGTTGATGGCATCTGGAGAAGGGAGGAGGGAGAGAGGGAGTTTGGGTTAGTGTTTGGAAGGGGAATCCCCCTCAATAGGGACTTTAGGTATCAAAGCCGTCTCTGGGGTTACTTCCCTTCTCTGTCTTTTAATAGCACTAGGACTAGCTTGAGAGTCATTGGACCCAGAGGCGTCGCTAGAGTTGGTGTCACCCGGGGCGGAATCTCTGGTGTCATCCGGGGTGGAATTTCTGGTGTCACCGGGTAGGCAGCATCTTTGGTTTCACCTCCTATGAATTCAAGGGTGAGGGATGGAGGGGGGGTAAACTCCAGCTGTGACACTACTGCATGACCAGTGACAAATGTTTAGCAATGAGAACATTTAAGGGACATAAACTGAACAGAATACTTCTCAACTTTATTAATAAAATAAATTATTGTAGTATATTGAAGGAAAACATTAAACTCAAAATACCATCTTTGAGTACAAGGCAACAGATCCTACATTTATTCTTCAACAATTCAAAAAAAAAAAAAAAAAAATAAAAAACAAAAAAAAAAAAAAAAAAAAAAAAAACTGAAAATAAATTAAAACATTGTGGAGATAAAGAGTAGTAAGGGAGAAAAAGTTAGCATATGAGAAGTTTTTACAAAGTAGAAGTGATGCAAGGAGGGGAGAGTTTTCTTTTTTTTTTTATCACAACTGGCGATTTCCCACAAGGCAGGGTGGCCGAGAAAAAGAATAAAAACTTTCACAATCATTTCACTCCATCACTGTCTTGCCCGAAGGGTGCTTTACAATACAGTTTTAAACCTGCAACATTAACACCCTCCTTCAGAGTGCAGGCACTGTACTTCCATCTCAGGACTCAAGTCCGGGCCCTGCCGGTTTCATGAACCCTTTATAAGAATGTTACTTTGTCTCACACATCCAACGCAGCATCTAAGTATTAAAAACCATTTGTCTCCAGTTCACTCCTATCGCAAAACACGCTCACGCATGCTGCTGTGAAGTCCAAGCCCCTCGCACACAAAACCTCTCCATTTACCCCCTCCCTCCAAACTTTCCTAGGCCAAAACCCTACCCCGCCTTCCTTCCACTACAGGACTGATACACTCTTGAAGTCATCTGTTTCGCTCTCAATCTCATCTACATGTCCGAACACCTCAACAAACCCTTCCTCAGCCCTTGGGGAAAAACAGTTGGGTCAATTCTCCCGCACATTCCTCCTAACTTCCAAACATACGAATTCTCTGCATTATATTCACACCACCCATTGCCCTCAGACCTGCATCTCCACTGCCTCAAGCCTTCTTCTCGCTGCTAAAGCATTCATCACCCTTGTTTCACACCATATAAGAAGCGTTGGTAAAACTATACTCTATACATTCCCCTTACTTGCCTCCAAGGACAAAGTTCTTTGTCTCCACAGATCCTAGTGCACCACTCACTTCTTTTCCCCTCATCATTCTATGATTTCACCTCATCTTTCATAGACCCATCGCTGACACGTCCACTCCTCAATATCTGAATACATTCACCTCCTCCCATACTCTCTCCCTTCAATTGATATTCAAATCTTTCAAATCACCTAATCTTTTTGTTATCCTCATAACCTTACTCTTTCCTGTATTCACCTTTAATTTTATTCTTTGCACACCCGTGTACCGCAAATTCATCACCAAGCTCGCTGTCAACTTCTCTCAGGCAATCTCCAAGAGCACCGTGTCATCAGCAAAGAGCATGCTGTGACAACTCCCACTTTGTTGTTGATTCTTTATCTGTTAGAACTCCACGCCTCATGCCAAGACCCTCGCATTTACTTCTCTTACAAATACCCATCTATAAATGATATTAAAACAACCAACGCGGTGCACATACACGTCCTTTGTTTTAAAGGCCTTTACTCTATTTTACAGGGGAAATAATTTTCCTCATTCCTACATACTCTAATTGAGCCTCCTACTATCTCCGTAAAAACTCGTTCAGACTGCCGCTGTCAGTAACCCTACCTTGTGACACATACACTTGCAACATCTCGACCACACGATTGCCCCTATCCACCTGTCATAAGCCTTTTCCTCAAATCATAAATGCCCACAAAGACCTCTTTAGCCTTATCGCTAAATACTGTTCCTTATATGTTTCACTCTGTAATCACCCTGGTCCACACACCCCTACCTTTCCTAAAGCCTCCTTGTTCATCTGCTATCCTATTCTCCGTCTTACTCTTAGATTTTGCTGTCATAATAACTCTACAATAACTTTACAAGGTATACTCAGCAGACTTATCCCCCTATAATTTTGCACTCTCTTTCAAAACCCTTTGCCTTTATACATAGGAACTATGGCATGCTCTCTGCCAATCCCTAGGTACCTTACCCTCTTTCCATACATTTATTAAATAATTGCACCAACCACTCCAGAAAACTCTTCACCACCTGCTTTTAACATTTCTATCTTTATCCCATCGCAGTTCACGCTGCCTTACCCCTTTCATTTCTATCTACTGCCTCCAACTGTACCCCAGACACTCACATCTGGCCTACATTCCTCACTCCTTGCAGAGGTGTTATTCCTCCTTGTCCTATACACGGAAATCACAGCTTCCTATCTTTCATCAACATTGAACAAGATTCCTCAAAATGATTCCCTCCATACTTCCCAATTACCTCTAACTCTCCATTTAATAACTTGCATCTCCTATTTTAAACTGACAATCCGCATTTGTTTGCTCTGAGGCTTTCTTAACTTGTTGTATCTCACTCCTCAAAATTTTTTCTTATTTTCAACAAATTTGCTCGATGAACATCTCACCCACTCTCTCTTTTGCGCTCTTTTTACATTGCTTCACCACTCTCTTAACCACATCTCTTTTTCTCCATATACTCTTCCTCCTTTGCATCACTTCTACTTTGTAAAAACTTTTCATATGCTAAACTTTTTCTCCCTTACTACTCTTTTACATCATCATTCTACCAATCGCGTCCTCTTCCCTGTGCACCACGCACTTCGCTGTAACCACAAACTTCTGTGAACACTCTAACACTACATTTTTAAACCTACCCATTACCTCTTGACCCCATTGCCTATGCTTCATTAGCCATTATCCTCCAATAGCTGTTTATATCTTAACCCTAAACTGCCTCCTCTTTTAGGTTTATAAACGCCTTCACCTCTCTCTTCCCTGATGCTTCTTTTCTCCTTTGTTTCCCATCTACCTTTTTGCTCTCTCAGTGTAGAAAAACGCTGCAACAGAAAGTGATCTGATATCATCTGTGGCCCTTCTATAAACATGGTTACATCCTGTGAAGTCTACTAAACAGTCTTTTATCTACCAATACATAATCCAACAAACTACTTGTCATTTGCGCCCTACATCATATCTTGTTATTACTTATTTATCCTCTTTTTCTATAAATATGTATCTCCTAATAACTAAACCCCTTTCTATTCAAAGATCAATCAAAGGGCCTCCCCATTATCTTTTACACCTGGTTCCCCAAGACTTACCTACCACACTCTCTCTAAAAGTTTCTCCTACATTTAGCATTTCAGTGTCCCCTACCACAATCACTCTCTCACTTGGTTCCAAGGTCTACTACATTATTTTCACTTAAACATCTCCCAAAATCTCTCTCTCTTTGCATTCCTCTCTTTTCCAGGTGCGCATACCGCTTATTCTAACCCAACTTCTCGCGATCCAGACTTTAGCTTTAATCCACATAGATTCTTGAATTTACAACATTCAGTATTCTCGTTTATCTCCTTCAATAACTGATCATTCAACATTACTGCTACCCCGTCCTTTGCGTGTTTCATAACTCTCTCAGCATACTCCAGATTTAATCCCATTTATTTCCCCCACGAAAATCCCTACCCCCTTCAGCTTTGTTTTGCTTAGGGCCAGGACATGCCAACTTCTTCTTCATTCATAAAAACATCAGCAATCACTGTTTCTTGCCCACCGCACTACATCTACGTACCATTTAAGGTCATCCCAGTTTTATAAAGTTTTCTTCTTCTTCTTTTTTGTAGATTAAATGTCTACAGGAGAAGGGGTGTTACCTAGCCCATTCCTCCGGCCAGATTTTAGTTCGCCTCATACGACACGCATGGGCTTAAAGAGGAAAGATCTTTTCACTTACCCATGGACAATAGAAGAAATAAAGCAAGAACTAGAGTTATTTAGAAAAAGGAGCAAAAATAGATGTATGTTTTATATATGCATGTGCGTGTCTGTGAAGTGTGACCAATAGTGTAAAGTAGGAGTAGCAAGATATCCCTGTTATCTAGCGTGTTATGAGACAGTAAAAAAAGAAACCAGCACAATCCTACCATCATGCAAAACAGTTACAGAGTTTCTGTTTCACAGTCATCTGCGGACACGGTAGTACTTACCCTATGGTGGTTGCTGTCTACCAATACTAGGTTGGTAGACAAGTGAACCACCCTAGAGAGGTGAGGTTAAGAGAGTGGTGAGAGCAATTTAAAAAAGGAGAGCAATGAAAGAGTGGGTGTGAGGTGAGAGTTGTCAACATATTTTGTTGATAAAATAAGAAAAAGATTTGGAGTGAGATTAACAAGTTAAAGAAGCCTAGAGAAAAAACAAATGGATTTTGTCAGTTTAACAGATAGGAGAGGAGAGTTAGAGGAGTTTAGAGGTATTTGGGAAGATGGAGGGGATAATATTTTGAGGGGGGTGAAATTGTTAAATGTTGATGAAGATAGGGAAGCTGTGATTTCGTGTAGCTGGGCAAGGAGGAATAACATCTTGTAGGAGTGAGGAAGTAGCCAGTTGTGAGTGTGGGGAGGTACATGAGGCAGTATGTAAAATGAAAGGGGTATGGCAGCTGGATTGTGGGATTAAAGATAGAAATGTTAAAAGAGGTGGGAGATATAGTTTTAGGAGTGGGTTGAGTAGCTATTATTTAACTAAATGTATGTAAGAGGGTAGGTACCTAGGGATTGGCAGAGAGCATGCATAGTCCTTTGTTATAAAGGCAAAGGGGCCAAAGAGTGTGCAACAAATATAGAGGATAAGTTGTTGTGTATACCTGGTAAAGTGTATGGAAGAGTTATTATTGAAAGAATTAAGAGTAATTCGGAGAATAGGATAGCAGGTATGAACAAGGAGGATTTAGAAGGTCAGGGGAGGTGTGTGGACCCCAGGTGTTTAAGTGAATATATTATGTGACAGTATTTTGATAAGGTAAAGAGGTTTTTGTTTGTTTCTCCCTATTAGTTATGGCATTTATGGATTGGAAAAAAGGCGTATGACAGGGTGGATAGGGATGCATATATGGCAGATGTTGCAGATGTATGGCGTAGGAGGTAGGAGTACTGAAAGCAGCTGAGAGTTTTTACGTGGGATAGTGAGGCTCAAAGTTAGAGTAAGTAGGAGAAAAAGAGGGAAATATTTCCCAGTAAAAGTAGGCCTAAGTCAAGGCATGTGTGATGTCCCGTGGTTGTTCAATATATTTATAGATGGGGTTGTAAGAGATTAGTATGCGAGGGTTTTGGCAAGAGTGTGTGTTGAGTTAAAAGAATAAAGAACTACCATAAAGTGGGAGTTGTCACCAGTTGCTCTTTGTCCGATGACACTGGCCTCTTGGGTGATTTTTGAGAGAGAAGTTGCAGAGGCTTGGTTGGATGAATTTGGTAGAGTATGTAAAAGTAGAAAATTAGTACTTGTGAATACAGGTAAAGAGTATAGGTTTATGAGGATAACAGAAAAGATTAGGTAAATGAAAGATTGGATATCATATTGGAGGGACGATGAGTATGAGAGGAGGTGAATGTATTCAGATATTTTGGGAGTGACGTGTCAGCGGATGGGATTATGAATGATGAGTTGAATCATGGAATTGATGAGGGGAAAAGGGTAAGTGGTGCAACTTAGGAGTTCTGTGGGACAAAGAACTTTGTCCTGGAAGCAGAGGGGGAAATGTATATGAGAGTATAGTTTTTACCAACGCTCTGCATGGATGTGAAGCATGGGTGATGAATGTTGCAAAGAGTGAGGAAGGCTGGAGGCAATGGAGTGTCAGGTCTGAGGGCAATTGTGTGTGTTGAATATAATGCAGAAAATTCGTAGTTTGGAAGTTAGAGGAGGTGCGGGGTGGGATTGCCCAAAATGTTGTCCAGAGGGTCTGAAGGAAAGGTTGTTGAGGTGGTTTGGACATGTAGAGAGAATGGAGATCGAAACAGAATGACTTCAAGAGTGTATCAGTCTGTATGGAAGGAAGGGGTGAAGGGGTCGGCCTAGAAAGGTTGAGTAGATAGAAGGGGGTTTTTCTAAAAGAGGTTTTGTGTGCGAGGGGCTGGACTTCCAGCGAGGCTGAGCGATGTGTGTTTGATAGGAGTGAATGGAGACAAATGGTTTTTTAATACTTGATGTGCTGTTGGAGTGTGAGCAAGAAGTATATTTATGAAGGGATTCAGGTCCCAGCGGCGGGGACTTGAGTTCAAGGAGATGGAGAAGTACTGTGCCTTGCAGCTCTGAGAGGAGGGGTGTTAATGTTGCAGTTTAAAAAAACTGTAGTGTAAAGTACCATTCTGGGCAAGACATGGATGGAGTGATGAGGCGTGGAAAGGTTTTTCTTTTTTGGGCAACCCTTCTTGGTGGGAATCGGCCAGTGTGTTAAAAAAAAAAAAAAAAATTGAAATATCAGATGAGAACACCACTTCAGATTTGACCTTGAGTACAGGTGTTATTACATGCTCTAGTGTATCTGATTTTACATTTCCTTCCTTTCAAATATGCCAAAAATCATCTTGCACATCATCAAAATCAATTATTTTCTCCTATTAGGCTGTTATTTGTACTTTGATTATGTCTAATTGTTTTATATTGAATGAAAGAGATTCTTCTCTTATATTGGGTACCAGCACGTTTTCTGCCTATAGTGTCACCAACCTTTAGAGGGAGGCTCTATGGATGGTCACCCCTTAACCCTTGGACTTGTCGACTACCCAAAGTCCTGATGGTGTCTCCTGGTGTCGCAAATTTAAAAAAAAAAAATAATTTTTTTATTTAATGAAATGATAGAGAATCTTTTTCCCGATTGTAATTGACACCAAAAAAACGAAATTTGATGAAAAAAACTGACGGAATTATGCTCTCATTTCGCTAAAGTTAGGACTTCCGCGATATTACAAATCGCGGCAATTTCGCGCCACTTTGAGCCCTATTTTCGGCTACTTCTGTTGTTCAGTCGACGAAAACTCATAGCTATGTGTCTTTAGAATACTCCATTTTTCTATATCAGATTGGAATCAAGAAACTGCCCATTTACCGATTTCAAGACTATCCCAATTATATTGTGGTCAGAATTTGCGTAATTTGGCCAATCTCATGAAAATTTAAAAATATGACAATTTCAAATAGGTCCAGAATGAACAATGCAGACATTCTGGCTCTTAAAATAACATTTCTTCGGTTAATCAGTCATGTCTCCATTGCCCCTATGATATTGTCTCTTGCTTTCTATTTTGAATTTTTATTCAAAACAAAAAATAGATAAGACCTTACTATTGTTTATGCAGCTACTGCAATACTGTGAGTAGTAATTGTATAAATAACATCGACCCATTCATCGGTGCATCTTAGAATGGGCTAGTTGGGACATTTATTGGACAAATGACTATCATTTCGGTTTACTTTTGACCATTGGCCATAAATAAAAAATTTTCCCCTACTTTGAAGCTCCTTTTCCAGTGTTTCTTTTTATAATAAATCAATCAAAACATCACCTCTATTTCTATAACTATGTTTATCCATTCCATCACAATGAGACAAGAAAACGAGAATACAACTATAAATACTATATGAAAATAGACCACAAAGTCGGCATTTTAATTAAAAAAAAAACGGTCTGAGTTATTTTTTTTCTAATTATGTAACTGAGTGCTTCAGGATTTTTTTTTATATGGTGCACACTGACCACACAGACCAAGTTCTCTCACATGTAAGGGCCTACTCCAGCTTTCTACTGCTTTGATTGAAGCCGCTAGAATTATATGAGTAAATATACGTCAAACACGGTACTCGTTAAGGCGTATATATACGACCGCGACAATCATAAGGGTTTAAATGGTGTCACCAGGGGCGGCCTCGGGGCCTTATGATGCCTCTGATGGAACCTTGTCTCACATATAACTGTCCACAGTCTCTGTTTCTGGTGCCTCTTTAAGATTTCTAAAATGGGAGAACATGGTTTTATCACTAAAACGTTGTTTCAAAGAAGGCTTGTTTCGCTTGTCTCAGAGTGCCCACTCCTCCACAAACATTGGGCATCATTCCACTGGCGCATAATCTCCTTAATTTTTGGGAAGAAGGCAGACAGGTCCAGTACCCAGCAGTTCGAAAAATAGGGGCTAGTTCGTAATAGAGAAAAGTTGGTTCGGAAGAGTTTGATAGCGATACGCTTGCAAATTTGAGGTTACATGTTATTATATTGATAATTAATTTAGGGAACTGAGAGCTCTTATATTATTATATTATTATATTACAAGTGGTCCCTCATTTATCCAGTGATTCATTACCTTCCTAACAATTCTCAAAATAGCGAGGGCACTCTGATCCATAGAGGAGGTGACCGAAACTGACTTTGAATAACTACTAGTCAATATCTAACTTACCAATGCTCTTAAAATCTTTGAAAAATTAATTCATAGACGGATTTCTACCTCGTTTACACAACATATGTTTAAACCTTGTCAGTTTGGATTCAGGAATAATAAAAGAAACACAAATGATGCTATCATAAACATGCTAGAACGCTAATATTACAGCACTCAAAAAGAAGTCACACAGGGAATTTTCATACATTTACGTAAAGTTTCGATAAGGTTGACCATGAACAGCTGTATCAATTAATTGCATATGGTATCATAGGCCACTCCTCAACTACTTAGTCATACCTTGTACGAACACCAATATGTGTATGAAATGGTTGCAAACTCGCTTCTCACCAACCAATCACAGTAGGAGTCCCCACAAGGAAGCGCGTCCTTGGACCACTCTCTTTCTCATCAACATCAATGGAATCTACCGAATGCAATCACAGTACGTCGAAACCCATATTATTTGCAGTGACATACATACGTCTTCTCTACCCAAACCAGTAATACTGCAAAACAGTCAATGCCGAATTGACAGATAATATCAGCCTGGAATGATGATAATAAACTTACTGAACACTGATAAACCTATTTCATTCAGTTTGGAAAACAGAAGCTGCAAATGATCCAATTAAATAACACTTAAAAAGATCATCCAGTCACAAGAAGTACGAGAGGGGTATAATTCCTAGGTGTATCCACTCTGTGACAGTAGCCTTAAGTTCCAGACACACAACAACAACATCACCAATGAAAATCTCTTAGACTGCACGCATACTATCAAAGATAAGGTACTATGTTCGCAGCGCAATTCAGCTCTCCTCGCACTGTACCATTCACTCATATACCCTTATCTACATAATGGGAATTTATGCTGGGGGATCAACAACAGCCAATCACCTATGACCTTAATAACCCAGCAAAAGGAGCAGTCAGAATAACAAATATTCCACTCTCACCAGCCATACTCCACAATTTTCAAGAAGTCTGATATCTGCTCACATTAAGAACATTCCATACTTATTTCAGTGTGCCGACTACGTAACAGGAAACAATACACCGCAAATATAAAACCCTCCACTCAAACTTCTCTACTCAACAACCTTAAACAGGTCCATGACCATATCACAAGACAAAGTCTCTTTTTGATGTACCTCCTGTCCATATTTCACACTGTGTAAAAACTCTATGCACAAAAAGGGCCCCAAAATATGGAATTCATTACCAGAATGAAACTAAACGTAATCAGGTTGAAAATCCAAAAAAAATATTTAAGACTCTTCTCTCAAAAGCCACATAATCACCCTAGTACTAAATGGCTAAATACTATCAGTACACTATACTCAACTTTATATATTCCACTCATAATTTAACAATTACTTTGAACCTTTTAGTCAATTCGTTGACAGGAATATATTGCTCATTGCTTTCACGAAGCATTTTTGAATATGATTATATCTTTTGTCTTATATAAATTAAATTCACTTATTAATTATTATTCTACTGCACAACTATAATATTAATTTTATAGTGTTAGAAGTAGTCTGTAAGCCATAATGTTATGGTCGGCCATAATGCCTTAGGCATAATAGAGGCTCTCTTTGCATTGCAAACCACTTATTGTAAATATCAAATCTCAATGTACGTTTGCAAAGGACAAATAAATAAATAACTATACCTCTCAAAGGAGTATTTTTTGAGGCTACTGTAGTAGATCACTAGTATTCTAAGGGAAAACCACTGGAAATGTCGATATAATAAACACCATAAATCCTTTAAGAACACTACGAATGTAAGAAATAATAAATGTTTATATTAAAGTGTATTGTTGTGACTTACACACTAACATAACCTGATCATTTGTTTTGTATAATCACTGAACATAATGATATGGTATCTCCTGTGAGGCTGCTTCTCTCTCAACCACGTCAGCAGCAGCTTCTCCATCTTTTCATGGACAGAGAGTTCCACAGCATTAGACGTTATTGTAATGCCTTGGCTGGCGCTATAGCCTTTATCGACTCCTGCTGCTTTAATATCGTCCATATAGTAGATGTACTGCGCTGGTATTGTCTAGCTAGATATCCAGCAAGATTTGTGCACGCTTGCAAGATGTTTATCTATGATTTCATGCATAACTTCCATGGAAACCATGTCTTTTCTTCTCAGCACTGTTCTTTGCACTTATTTTCTTAGGATACCATGTTGGAAAAGTTGAAATTGGTCCAACATGACTGTTCAAACTGTAAGCTCAAAGTAGGAGGGTACTGCCTTCGACAGTGATGGTAAACATGTGTACTGCCAAACTTAGCGGCAGCATTACAATTATAATTACAGGTGCTGCCATCACCCAAATCGGCAATAGTTATTCTGGTTCCTTCAGGTTACTCGGACACTAATTTGGATAGCATGATTTCAAATTTCCAGGGTCGCCACACCAACTGCGGTATGTTTGGAGCACTACTTGCTGCATAAGTCATCAATTTCGGTTTCTCCGCATTTGTTATAAACCCTGCTTACTTTTAGCCTAGCCATGGATCCAATGAATAAAAGGAAATGCTTCTTAGTTGTGTAAAGCACATTACATGTATATTGTCCATTAAAGATTAGGTGGCTTTGAAGCCACTGTTGGTTGTATGAGCTCAGATCTCGTGATGCATGTAGGAGAATATGCTTTATCATTACGCTAATAATACAGATAGAGGCTTATTGCTATCACAATTTATTTATTTATGTTTTATTTATTTATTTATTTATTTATTTATTAATCTTTGAACATGATTTACAGTTGAAGTACAAAGTTATTACAGGTTGCAACTATGCCAACATGTTAAATCCTCCAGAATAATAATTTTTGGCATAATTAAACGAGCAGTTCGGACGGAGGTATGAAGAGGATATGGATACAAATACCATTCTTATAAAACCATACCACTGACGGAGATAGAAACGCGATCAGAGGAGTCTCTAACCATCCGAGTACCGTCACTGTTAGCCATTGGGTCCGTAGCTACAATACGATTCGCCTCCAACTAGGTATATTTCTACACCACAGGAGGTTAGCTATAGGGCACCACTGTGGACCACAAATGCAAGTTTTTACAGATGATCTCCAGCTAGTATGTAGGCGTGATGAACTCTAAGCTCCACGCCCTCAAAGCCATCAACATGAATAAACAAAATCGTAATGACACGATTGCAGAAACCGAACCTTACCGTGGACGGGGATATGAACCCCCATGATCAGAGTCTCAAACTCCAGACTTTGCGTTTGCCATGGGACCAGATAGCACATAAGATTCATCCAACTAGGTATATTTCTACACCATAGGAAGGTTAGCATAGGCTCCACTGTGACAGTGGTTAACGCGGATGTCTGGTAGTTTTGAGACTCTCTGATCGCAGGGGTTCTATCCCCGTCCGTGGTATGGGTTTGCTTGCAATCGTATCATTACGATTTCGTGAGTCATGTTGATGGTTTTTGAGGGGACTGGGAGCAAGCGATATCCCCCCCCCCGGCAACGGCTTCGTGGAGATTCGCGTCTGTAAAAACTTTGCATTTGTGGTCACAGTGGTGCCTATGCTAACCTTCCTATGGTGGAGAAAATATACCCTAGTTGGACGAATCTAATTGTGGCTAGCTGCGTCCAATGGGCTAACCCAGACATTTGTCGTCTGGAGTTTTGGACTTCTGCTGATCGCATGTGGCTCGATCCCATCCGTGGTATGTTTCATTCTGCAATCGTTTTTGTCATTACGGATTTTCGTGAGGTCATGTCTCCTATCTCCTGTCTTGGGCTTATGTTTAGAGAAAACGACTGTGGTTAGCACAGGGCTACTGTGATTTACACTCGTACTGCACCATAACTGAACAAAAAAGTTATTTCATCTATTAGATTATCACACATAGAGCATTTGGTAGAGAACCTAGGATAACCCAAAAAGTCAGACAACGTGGCTTTCTTCGAGTACCTGGCTTGGGTTAGCCATATATGATTTTGGTAAATTATTCGAAGTTCCAGCGTCAGGGTAGAAACATTGGGCACTTTTTTACAACCTGTTGTCTATGTATCTCAACCCATCCAGTAAATGGAGTACTGGGGCATTGAGTCGTATGGTGTGGGTACATCCTAGAACCACTGACCTAAATTGCTTGAAATTAGCTTTACATAACAACGTCTTTCTATATAGTAGTATGTCACTGATGTCAGCATGTCTGTTCCCATGTACATGTATGTGTAGTAAATATAAGATATTATATTGTTATTATTATTATTATTATTATTATGTATTATTATTGTTTGTGTTGTTGATTTTGTTGTTGTTGTTGTATTTTCTCAATGTTTGGTTGGGTTATCTTATTGAAACTTGGGCAATGTGTATGATGGAAAGATTACTATCTTAACGTAACACCAGAAAATGAAAGAATCAGAGTTCATAATAGCGGAGTTCACTTCTCAGCTCATTATCGGCCGCTTAGACCGTATATTTCCTAGTTGGGTTTTTATGATTACTCATTCTCATTTTTTCAGTTCTCAATTGATAGAATCGGAAAAGATAATTACAGAATATAGATATGATTTTGATTTGATTGTTTCATGACAAAAAGTACCATTGAAATTGTGCTTCACAGTAGCGAAAATGTTCTATTCTTTAGCGAAGCTCAAGAGTAAACAAATGTGTCACGTCTAATACTGTCCGCTGGCACAGTCTAAATTCCAATATGGGAGTCAAGAATGGGGTTGACATTATTTATAAATTATTACAATAATGCAGTAGTCTGCATAACAGTAAATCTTCCTATTTTTTGTGATAAACCTTACAACATTCCAGCAAGAGGTAATATAAGAGGGGGGCCTGTAGCCGTGACTAAAAATTGAATCAGAAAAATGTTTTTTAGTGCAGGAATGTCTACATTGTTTTATTCAGGGTCCTATTTTGAAATTGGGCATTCTGTTGAAATTGTGTGAAATTGGCCAAATTGCAATTTGTGACCACTTTATTGGGTAGTTATGAATAAGTGGAATGGGTGGTATCTTGTGCCTTCTGTCGACAGACTAGAAGTAAGTATATAAGTAATGTTATTCAGGTATACACAAATACAGTTACATAGCTTTCGTACATAGCAGTGTATGTACAGAGAGAAACCTGGGATTAACCCAAAAAAGTCAGACAAAGTGACTTATTTCAGTACCTGGCTTGAGTTGCAATATATGATTTTTAGTAAATTTTTTTTCTCTCAGTTGTTTGTTGGGCTATCTATTGTATTTTGGGCAATGTATGATGGAAAAATGCTTCTTAATGTACAACAAATAAAAAAAAAAGATGGACGATAAATAAGGGAAGATTCACTTCTCAGCCATTAGTCTGCTTCCTTGCGATTTATTTTCATATAGTTTTTATGGTGGTATTCTCGCCTTTTTTTATCCATTTGATTAGAATGGAATATATGCTACAGAAACAGGACATGATTGTGATTGCTTTCATGATGAAAGAAGTACTTGTGAAATTGAGCTCAAGTAGCGGGAAATGTATTGTTTTTGCCCAATTGGTCAATGAACTTTGTGTAAGTCAAGTTGACATTAATTTTATTAAGTTATTCTAATTAACCACTATGTAATCTTGGCAAACTCAGTATCCGGCACATTTACAAGTCCCAATGATGCTGGATTTGTGATGGAGGTACCTGTACTTTGTACGGTATTATGTACGCATTATTATTATTAATTTAGTGAAACTGAAGCTCTATTGTCATTGTAATAATAATAAGAATATATTATTATTACAGTGGGAACCTCTCAGAATGTTCAAACTTAGTGCCATTTCCAGGAAGCTAGATCTAATTTGAAAAGTTTGATTTTGAAAAAGTGAAGCAATATTTCCCATAAGAAATAATGGGAAATACAATTAATTCCATTCCAGAAACCCAAAAAATATTAGAATAAAAATACATTTTATAGAGATTAATTACAGTTTTACATACAACCAAATATAGTGTACATATTATGTATTAGTAATTTTAACTATTTAAATTTAAAGGTATTTGAGATGTGTGAAGGCTTAAGAGGTTTTTGTTTCATTTATGGATTTGGGAAAAGGCGTATGAGACTGGGTGGATAGGGGGGCAATGTGGCAGATGTTGCAAGGTGTATGTGTAGGAGGTAGGTTACTGAAAGCAGTGAAGAGAGTTTATGACGAGGATTAGGTGAGGCTCAAGTTAGAGTATGTCGGAACGAGGAGATTATTTCCAGTAAAAGTAGGCTATAGACAAGGAATGTGTGATGTCATCCGTGGTTGTTTCAATATCTGTGGACCCCCCGAGGTGTTTTAACGAACTTTTTTCATTCCAGTAGTATGTTCAGGTGCCAGTACTGACGAATTTTTTTTCACATAATGAATATGTGAAGTAGATTAATCCATTTCAGACCCCCAAACCTACACGTACAAACACATTACATAATAACACTTACATAATTGGTCGCATTTAGGGTGATCGTTAGGGGGGTCCACTGTATTTCTAAGATGGGGTTGTAAGAGAGAAGTAAATGCGAGGTCTTGGCAAGAGGCGTGGAGTTAAGGAGATAATCACACATAAGTGGGAGTTGTCGCAGTTGCTCTTTTTGTCTGATGACAGCTGTGCTCTTGGGAGGATTCTGAAGAGAAGTTGCAGAGGTTGGTGGAATGAATTTGGTATAGGGTATGCAAAAGAAGAAATTAAAAGATGAATCACACGAAAGGAGTATAAGGTTATGAGGATAACAAAAAGATTAGGGTGATGAAAGGACTGGATATCAGATTGGAGGGAAGATGAGTATGGAGGAGGATGCCAGATATCATCCCCCCCGCTCATATGTGGAGGTTGGACGTGTCAACGGATGGGTCTATGAAAGATGAGGTGAAACATGAATAGATGAGGGGGACGAAAAGGCTAGTGAGTGGTGCACTTAGGAGTCTGTGGAGACAAAGAACTTTTGTCCTTGGAGCAAAGTGAGGAATGTATGAGAGTATTAGTTTTACCAAAGCTCTTTTATGGGTGTGAGCATGGGGTGATGATGTTTATAGGCGAGGAGAGGCTGGAGCAGTGGAGATGTCATTCTGAGGGCAATGTGTGGTGTGGATATAATGCAGAAAATTCGTAGTTGGAAGTTAGGAGGGGTGCAGGATTACCAAAACTGTTGTACCCGAGGGCTGAAGAAGGGTTGTTGAGGTGGTTTGGACATGTAGAGAGGAATATGGGGCAAAACGCATGAATGACTTAAAGAGTGTATCAGTCTGTAGTGAAGGATGGTGGGGTAGGGGTCGGCTAGGAAAAGGTTGGAGGGTGAGGGGGTAGAAAGGAGGTTTTGTTGCATAAGGCTTGGACTGTTCCAAGCAGGCATGCTAGTGAGCGTGTTTTGATAGGATCTTTTGAGCGAATGGAAGAGTCGAAATGGTGGTTAATAGTGTGTCGTGCTGTTGGAGTGTGAGCAAAAGTAACATTATTTATGAAGGAGTTCGGGAAACGGCAGGCCGGACTTGAGTCCTGGAGATGGGAAGTACAGTGCCTGCACTCTGAAGGAGGGGTGTTAATGTTTGCAGTTTAAAAACGGTAGTGTAAAGTCACCTTCTGGCAAGACAGTGATGGATGTGAATGATGTGTGAAAGTGTTTTCTTTTTCGGGCCACCCTGCCTTGGTGGGAATCGGCCAATGTGTTATTAAAAAAAAATAAAATGAGAATAAAATTTAAATAACATATAAAATAAATTTTTACGTACATTTATTGAAGATGTGGTTGATGGCATCTGGAGAAGGGAGGAGGGAGAGAGGGAGTTTGGGTTAGTGTTTGGAAGGGGAATCCCTCATAGAAACTTGACTGTATCACGTTCAGGGATACAGGAGCCATAGAGGTACAAAGGCTGATCGGAGATGGCAGAGGGTCTAGTGAAAGTAATTTGGTGGGTTTTAGTGCTGGAAAATTTAAACCCATAGTGGTGGCCCAATTGGAAACACGGTCGACCGCATGCTGGAGAGAAACTGTAATGAGGTGACAGTCAGCGCCTGCACAGGCAATAGCGAAGTCATCAACATAGAATGATGACCAAATATTTGATGGAAGACTAGAGGCCAAATCATTAATAGCAAGGAGAAAAAGTGTTGTGCTCAGAACACATCCCTGTTGGACACCTTCAGTTTGGATAAAGGCCGGGGAGAGCACATTATTAACGCGAACACGGAAATGTCTATCAGTTAAAAAGTTCTTAAGGAAGGATGGTAGATTGCCTCAGAGGCCTAAGGAGTGGGCTTGGGCCAAAATATTATACCTCCAAGTTGTGTCATATGCCTTCTCAAGGTCAAAAAATAGGACAATAACTGAGTGGTTATTCGCAAAGGCATTACGAGCATACGTATCCAAGCGTAGTAAGGGGTCTATGGTAGAACGTCCCTTACGAAAGCCATATTGACGAGTGGAGAGACTGTTGTGTGTCTCTAAATGCCACACTAAACGTCTATTTACCAGGCGTTCCATCACTTTGCAAACTGCACTGGTAAGAGCAATGGGACGAGAGTGGGAGGCTTCATGTCCCGTAGTGCCTGGTTTGCAGAAAGGGAGAACAATGGCAGATTTCCACAGCTGTGGAAGAACTCCTTGTGACCAAATAAGATTGAAAAGGCGTAATAGGACTGCAAGGGCTGACTGATGTAAATGTTGTAGCATACGAATATGAATATCGTCGGGCCCAGCTGCCGATGATCTGCAAGCTGAGAGTGTTGCCTCCAGTTCTTGAAGTGTAAAAGGCGCATTGTACTGTTCTTCTCTGAAAGAAGAAAAGTCCAAGGGTGCTAACTCTCTTGGAGACTTTGAGGAAAGAAACGAGGGGGATAGATGGAGCCACCAAGAAATACGGACCAGATGATTGCAAATTTCATTGGCAACATCTAGTGGGTTTGCTATATCAACACCGGCAACCCGCAGAACAGGAGCTGGGGTCAGGAGAATATTTACCACTCAGTTTCCGTACTTTTTTTCCAGACTGCACTCATAGAGGAAGCAGACGTGATGGGGGAGACATAATCTCGCCAGCAAGTGCGTTTAGTGTCACGGATGACACGGCGAGCGATTGCATGCTTCTGCTTAAAATCAAGAAGTCTCTCCGTGGTTCTGTTGTACCAGTACCTGCCCCATGCAGTGCGTTTCAAATGTACTGCACGAGCACAAGCAGGAGACCACCAACACACGCATTTCTGAGAATGCCTGCCCAAAGTTTGGGGTATAGAATGAGAAGCTGCAGTTAAAACGGTGGACGAGAAGAGGTGTAAAAGCTCATCAATGGAGGACGAAGAAGGAACCTCACTAAAAACAGTTAGTTGTAAGTAAAGGTTCCAATTTGCCTGATAAAAATTGCCAGCGGGGGGGATAAGAAGAGGTGGAAATATAAAGGGGGGAAGTAAAAAGGGGGAAAATGATCGCTTCTTAAACCCGGGGAGAAAGACCAGGTGAAGCAAATCGGTGGGGAATTCAGACTGAGAGATCGATGCAAGAGAGGTGTAGCCCCGAGGATCAAATGGGTGTTAGTCCCCTGTATTTAAAACATGGAGGGGGGGGTAGCAAAAAAGCCTCTAACGAATCCACGGGAATCACAGTGGACCCCCCAGAGGAAATGAGGGGCTTTAAAATCGCCAAAAACGAATCGTGGGGAAATGACAAAACAAGAAAGGAAACCCTGGAGTTTACCGGGAGAGATTTCCCGGGGGGTCAACCCCCCCCCCCCCGCGGCCCGGGTTGTGACCGGGCCTCCTGGTGGTCAGAGCCTGTAAACCAGGCTTTTGCTGCGGGCTGCACACAAACCAACTACGACCAAAGCCCGGCTGATGGGGAACTGACTTTAGGGCTTGTCCAGTGCCAGCTTGAAGATCCCGGGGTCTGTTGGAACCCCCCTTTGTTGCTGGGAGCAGTTGAACGGGCCCGGGCCCTTGACACTTTTTGTATGGTCCTTAACATGCTAGTGACACCCCTGCTTTTCATTGGCGTGATGGTGCATCGTCTGCCAAGCCCTTTTGCTTTCGTAGGAGTGATTTTCGTTTTCAAGTTGGGTACGGCCCTCTGGTTTTTCCCAGGTTATAAAAATCATGTATCTCTCCCCCCTGCGTTCCAGGGAATACAGGTTTGGGAACCTCAAGCGCTCCGAAATTGGGTGTTTTTCTCCGTTATGCGCGCCGTGAAAGTTCTCTTTACTTTTTCTAGGCGGAAATTTTCCCCTGCCTTAAAAGGGTGCTGTTAGTGTGCAAATATTCCAGCCTAGATAGAAAATAACCGAAGATGCCCCATCATGGGCTTGGCCTCCCCTTTAGTTTTGATTTTTCCATTATCCATCCTGTCATTTTTCTGCAATGCATTGATAAAATGTTATGGTCCTTGAAGGTGAGATCCCCCGCATGATCACCCCCAGGTCTTTGACGTTGGTTTTTCGTCTATTTTGTGGCCAGTTTTTGTTTTGTACTCTGATGAAGATTTAATTTTCCCCCTCATGTTTACCATATCTGAGTAATTAAAATTTCTCATCGTTGACTTCATATTGTTTCCTGCACCCACAAAAGATTGGTTGATGCCCCGCCTGGAGCCTTCAGTGTCGCAATGGAAGACCTGTAGCAGATTCGGGTGTCATCTGCAAAGGAAGACCGGGGTGCTGGGCTGACATCCTTGTCTATGTCGGATATGAGGAGAGGAAAAAGTGGGAGCGAGTACTGTGCCTTGTGGAACAAGCTTTTCACCGTGCTCCCTCGGATTTTACTCTGTTACGACTACTCCTGTTTTTCTGTTAGTGGGGAAAATTTTTTTTACAGACCATCGACCGACTTTTCCTGTTATTCGTTTTGCAAAATTTTTGTGCGCTTTTACCCCATGGTCAAGTTGTCAAAGGGCTTTTGCAAAGTCTGTATATATTACATCCATTCTTTATGTCTTCAGGCATTTGGACCTTGTGTATGACCCAATAGTTGAGACAGACAAGAGCGACCTGTTCTAAACCCCATGTTCCCCGGGGTTGTTTTAATGAGGGGTTTCTAGAGGGTGGTGATTTGCTTCTTAGGCCCTTTAAAAGATTTTTATGTTTGGGATGTTATGTATTGGTCTGTAGTTTTTTGTGTTGCTTTACTCCCCCCTTTGTGGGTGGGGCTATGTCTGTTGTTTTTAGAACTGGGGGGACATCCCCGTTCCATGCTCCCTCTCCATAGGAGGAAAAGGCTGTGAAAGGGGCTTCTTTCAGTTCTGTGAAACAGAGTTCCAGGGTTGGCCCGGGCCCGAGTGATGGGCAGTCATTTATGCCTGTTTGAAGTCATTTTGGAGTCAGGAAACACGATAGGGTTTCGTTTAAACAAATTTTGTGGCTCTCTCATAAAAAAAATTAATTTGATCTTCGACCTCTTGGTTTGCGGCTTTCTAAAAACGAGTCATATTGGACTTTGGAGTCACTCATTTTCCCTTTCTGTATCTGTGTGGGCCCATTTGTTTAAGTAGGGGCCCAATATGCGTTTTTCTCGACTTTGATTTGGGGATAGGAGAAGAAATACTTTGGGTTTTTTTCGATTTTATTTATGGCTTTTTGTTCTTCCCGCAATTCCTGATCCTAAAGGATTTTTGCTTTTAAATTTGATGCTTGGATTTTTCTGACCAGTTCTCCTACGCATTTCGAACATTGACCTCTTTTTTGCCGCTCTGTTTTTTCTTTCCGTCGCCCGTAAAGGCAGGGCCCGTTCCCTTTCTATTTTTAAACTACTCCTCCCTTTTTTTTTGAGGAATAAGCCCCGTGCTACTCGGTGCCACCGAGTTAACTTTTAGCATAAGTTGGGGTTTGGGTTTCTTAGTACTCTTCCCCGCTTATTCGGGAGGAAATTGGTTTACTTGGTCCCCCTTTTTGTTTTTGTATTGAAGTTAATTGGGAAAGCTCCCTCGTGACTAGTCTCATTTGTCGGTCTGGGCTCCACGCATACATGTCGAATCTAAATTATTTGTGATCTGAGTACATTGTTTTTGATATGGTGACATTTTTTACATATCTTTTTAGTGAAGATGGGGTCTAGTGTATTCTCAGTCAGTGGGGTCTATTACTTGCTGGTTAAAATTTAATTTTGTCAGAGATTTAAAAGCCGTGGTGTGTGATTTTCTCAGAGCGCCTCCTGGTTTTTATTACTGCAAAAAAATTATTTGCTATATTCCTCCATTTTAGGGCCTAAGTTGAAACCCCCCGGGGCAAAATGTTGGGTGCAGGGCTGGAAGATTTTCCAGACAGTGGGCAATTTTTAAAGCTGTTCCGGAATTGCGGGGTGTTGCACCGGAGGCTTGAGACTACCACAAAGACAGGTTTTGGTTCTCGACTTTACTCAAAACTTCCACTAATATTTGAGGGACAACGTTCTGTGCAAACAATGTCCCGCAAAGACAGGCCAACCTCCCCTTTTGCCCGTTACTCTTCACATCGTTTTGGTTTAACCCGGGATCCAATTTCGTTGTCCAAGTGACCCTTTATGTGGGTCTCATGAAAGCCGCGACATTACCTTTGCCCTCAAGCAGTCCACGGATGAAAAGGGATTTTGTTGTTTGTTGCTGGGTTTAGACCCTGTATATTTGCAAAGAAGAATGTTATCGGGCTGGTGGTATTGTTGGTACTGGGGGGGGGATTTTTTTCCGGCATTAGTATCTGTATCTGTTGGTTTGGAGTGGAGGCCATCGACTGTGGTTCCACTCCAGGAATGACTGGATTTGGTGTACGATTTCTGCCATTTCTTGCCAGTTTTTTTTTCTTCCTGGCACTAAAAAACCTCTCCCTCTTGAGTGGCTGTGGCTACCCAGGTTTTCCCATGGCCTGGATGTTTTGTATCTTTTTGTCCCCTTTAGATGGTATGCCTGGCAATTTAAGTTATAGCACAGTCTTTCCTGTACAGAAGAGGTACACAGTTCAGGGTGAAAAAGCTTACAGGAAGGGAGTTTGCATTTTCCTGTTGTCATATGGGCTTGGCATTTTCTATGGTGGTCATAGTTGCACGTCCCATCTGTTTTTCCAGATTTCCCATGCCAGCAGATACCAAGTGCATAGTATGTGCACAGGCTTGGTTTCCGTTTGCTTTGGGTTTCTATGACTGTATTCCCTGTTGGTGCATGTTTCCCTGTCTTATTCCTATCCTCCCTAGCACCAACAATGGAGCTCCCACCAGTTGTTTTTGGTAATATGTCCTCACTATTGCTAGTGGAGTCCTCTTGTTTGCTATTTCCTGCGGTATTTCTAGTTTGCAATATTGGTTTTATCTTATCTTTGGCTACACTTGTTTCCCTACTATGGCTCCTGTCCCCTATGAGGTCATTTATAAGTATTCCTTCCTGCGTATAATTCCCGACTACCTGGACAAAATCTCCAGCTTCACCATTACTGTCTCCCAGGACAGCATCTCCAGCTTCACCATTACTGTCTTCCAGGACAGCACCTCCAGCTTCAACATTACTGTCTCCCAGGACAGCACCTCCAGCTTCATCATTACTGTCTCCCAGGACAGCATCTCCAGCTTCAACATTACTGTCTCCCAGGACAGCACCTCCAGCTTCACCATTACTGTCTCCCAGGACAGCACCTCCAGCTTCACCATTACTGTCTCCCAGGACAGCACTATCAGCCCCACATTTACTGACTACCAGGACTTCATCTCCAGCCTTACAGTTTCTGACTACATGGCCAGTATCAAGGGCAGTACCATTCAGCCCAGACTTTTTATGTTCCCATCTGTTGTAGAAAGCTTCCAGGTTTTCTATGAAATCAGCTTTGATGTTGTCCTCTTTTAATACCCTTGTGATTTTAGTCCACAGATTTTCCTCATTTGGGCATACCCAAAAACGCTTCTCTGTTTTAATACTGCTTGTAGCTAGTTCTTGGATATCTGCACAAGGGGCGTGACACCAATTTCCACAAAAATGACAATTTACCCATGTGGAAGCCCGTTTGTTTGACCGACCACAGACTACACACAGCTTCATAATGATTTGAATGGTTGATTTACTGCAATTCTACTAGCAACCTCTTGAATATTCTATTAATAACCTCCTTAAATGAAGCTCTAGCTATTTGTATTTCTGTTTCTAACTGTTTTTGTATATCGGACAGCTTACCGTGCACGTTCTTGATTTGCATTTAATGACTTTGTCAATGGTCCATGTCGGACCGAAACGTCGTCGTCAGCTTCTTTCTTTTATGTGTGGGTTATTTGTGTATCACCTGTTTTCAAATGACACTTAAGCCTTTATCATCAATATACTAGGGAGCCACTGTAGTATACACTATACACTATGTATACTCAATGTTATCAGGGAGACTTTCTTTCCTCTGACACGAAAAGTTCAATTATTATTATTTTTTTTTCACACGGGACACAGGCCTATGATTCCCCTCTGGCAGTAAACTCTGCTAGGTAGTGCACACTAAATCTACTTTTTTGACTCAGCAATATCCGGAATAGATAATGCCCGAGAAGGAGAGAGATATAAAGAACAGAGCGTATACCTCCCATCTTGTTCCTCATCCTCATATCCGACATAGACAAGGATGTCAGCCACAGCACCATGTCTTCCTTTGCAGATGACACCCGAATCTGCATGACATTGTCTTCCATTGCAGACACTGCAAGGCTCCAGGCGGACATCAACCAAATCTTTCAGTGGGCTGCAGAAAACAATATGAAGTTCAACGATGAGAAATTTCAATTACTCAGATATGGTAAACATGAGGAAATTAAATCTTCATCAGAGTACAAAACAAATTCTGGCCACAAAATAGAGCGAAACACCAACGTCAAAGACCTGGGAGTGATTATGTCGGAGGATCTCACCTTCAAGGACCATAACATTGTATCAATCGCATCTGCTAGAAAAATGACAGGATGGATAATGAGAACCTTCAAAACTAGGGAGGCCAAGCCCATGATGACACTCTTCAGGTCATTGTTCTATCTAGGCTGGAATATTGCTGCACACTAACAGCACCTTTCAAGGCAGGTGAAATTGCCGACCTAGAAAATGTACAGGGAACTTTCACGGCGTGCATAACGGAGATAAAACACCTCATTTACTGGGAGCACTTGAGGTTCCTAAACCTGTATTCCCTGGAATGCAGGAGGGTGAGATACATGATTATATACACCTGGAAAATTCTAGAGGGACTAGTACCAAACTTGCACATGAAAATCACTCCCTACGAAAGCAAAAGACTTGGCAGACGATGCACCATCCCCCCAGTGAAAAGCAGGGGTGTCACTAGCACGTTAAGAGACCATACAATAAGTGTCAGGGGCCCGAGACTGTTCAACTGCCTCCCAGCACACATAAGGGGGATTACCAACAGACCCCTGGCAGTCTTCAAGCTGGCACTGGACAAGCACCTAAAGTCAGTTCCTGATCAGCCGGGCTGTGGCTCGTACGTTGGTTTGTGTGCAGCCAGCAGCAACAGCCTGGTTGATCAGGCTCTGATCCACCAGGAGGCCTGGTCACAGACCGGGCCGCGGGGGCGTTGACCCCCGGAACTCTCTCCAGGTAAACTCCAGGTATGCAAGTAGATACGGGCTGCTGTGTAATGCAGCGAAGCACGAACAAATAGCTGATGGTACATAATATCAGTGCGTAGAAGAAGGGCACTTTCATTAAAGGTCTCATCTGGAAAATGATCTGAAGAATACAATAAATTATAGCCTGAGATGGGAGAGAACAGCAGAGTGTAATTTTGGTTCCTGTAAGCAAACATCAACAGGGGAAAACTGGGAGAGTAACATCTGAAGCTCACCCCGATTACCCGTGAGGCTGCGTATATTCCACTGTAAATAGGGCATGATTGGCAATGATAAAGATACTTGAAATCCACAGATAAGGGTTCCTACAGACTAGAGGGGTTAGAAAAGTCCACATGTGGAGGCAGGGGAAAACGTTAAAGCAGCGAAGAAACGGTGCGCTGTGAAGAAAGGAGTTGCGCAGATGGAGGAGAGAAGAGAGAAGGAACAGAGGATTGATCAGTGTCCATTGATGATTTGGTCTCTGCAATATATTCAGAGATTACTTCAAGTGTTTCGGAATTCAGAGACGTCGTATGGGAGACAATATTGGAGATGGTAGGGGGAGGATGAGTAAAGATTGGAACTGTAATGGACTGTACCAAGGTAGGAGGGGCGAAAGGGTGGAGGGAACTGGAGAAGCGTGGAAGGGGACAGAAGAGGCAGAAACCTGGGAGGTGGCAGAAGAGGAAGAAACTTGGGAGGGAACAGGGGAGGTAGGTATAGTACGAGGAGGAGGGTGAACCTCTACACTTGTAACAGAGCCAGTGAGAGGGGAAGAACCCGGTACAGAGACAGGGAAGGTAAAGTGAGGAGGTGGAAGAAGGGAAGGAGGGGTTAAAGGACCTTTTTTTGACTTCTGATAAGTGGAGGGACGATTGGGAGGGGTGTGTACGAGGTCTCGCGATACGGGCTTGTGAGGGAGAACACGAAGAAGCGAGAACGACTGGGTTTTGAAGTTGGATGTCTGAGCCTAGGACAGCATAAAATTAGATAAGGAGTGACATGGGAGAGGTAACCCAATAGGTTGCAGAAGATGGGACCACAGAATGGGGGGACTTTTGAAACACGGGAATAAGAAACACAGGTATCTCCATTGGGGGCGGAATAGAAAAGCCATGGCATAAGGGAGCCTGCCTCTTTGGGGTAAGGATTTCCCACTCATTTAAGTAGACTTGGCAAGGCAAAAAATAAAAGGATGAGCCTCAGACAATTTAAGGCAAGGGGGGAGGTCGATTGCAAGATGATTAAAATGGTCATCAGCCCACAAAACTGGGCATTCGGCTATGGATCCGAATATTTCGCGGATGGCCAAATCACCACAATTTTACACTGTTGCGGTTGGGGATCCCCTTTTTCAACTTGTAACCGATGTCCGACAAAATGGGGAGGGGAGTTCACGCTGTCAAAAGTTAAAAACGGCCACATTGCGGGGTATCGCTCCCCGGGGGCAGGAAAACATAAGTGTCTCCTTGAGGATTGGGAGATCTTGGATTCCAGCTGTTCAAGAAGTCATTGCCACATGTCGGGAAAATTTTGTTGAATATGGTATGGGGCAGATGATGGTACCACTACAAGAACTGAAGGAATGATTTTTTTCAATAGTGACAGGAACAGCATCTATATGGGAAAGAAGAGATAAGATAAGATAAGATTTCGTTCGGATTTTTAACCCCGGAGGGTTAGCCACCCGGATAACCCAAGAAAGTCGTGCGTCATCGGGACTGTTAACTTTTTTCCATTGGGGTCCTTAATCTTGTCCCCCAGGATGCGACCCACACCAGTCGACTAACACCCAGGTACCTATTTGCTGCTAGGTGAACAGGACAACAGGTGTAAGGAAACGTGTCGAATGTTTCCACCCGCCGGAATCGAACCCGGGGCCCCCCCGTGTGTGAAGGGGGCTTTACCACCAGGCCCCCGGGGAGCATTCTGTTAAATGTGATTCACTACACTTTAAAGCATGAAAAAAAATATCTTTTCCAAATGGCGGGGTGCCCTTTCCAATACTGTGGGCGGAAAGATAGGTGGGAGAGGGAATCGGCAAAAATAAGAATTTTAGTCCATTGTGCAGTCTGAACTGAGCGTGGAAAAAGGCATGCAGGCCCTGTCGATCTTTTCTGAAAGAACGAGAAGGGGAGAAAGTATCATCACAGGGAATTTTCATTGGCATTTTTGGGGTGGGACCCGAGTTGGTCCACGTGGAATGGGCCGGCAATTCGAAAATTGCCACACCGTAAGGGGAGAGGCTGGAAGCAAGTCAAAGGAAGCAGAGGTCAGATAAATCAAAGGGTCAGTCGAGGCCTCATACCTGAAGCGGTGAGGAAAAAGCACCCGGCAAGAGGTACAGAGGCATGAGGGTGTTCCAAAAAGTGGTCCAAAGACGAGGCGGGGGCAGAAAGGGGTGCGTACCAAGAAAGGGGGCCCCGGGGTACCAGGTTATGGATTGGCTTCTCCCGGAGGGTTTCTTTTCTTTTTGTTTTTAAGAAAAAAAAAAGAAAGAAAAAAAAACTAAAAAAAAAAAAAAGAAAAAAAAAGGGGGGGTGGGAGGGAAGTTCCTAGGAGGAATGAAAAAGGCCAGAAATCTCCCTCCACGCCCCAGAGGACCCAGCACCGCAAGTAGCGTAGATGCACATGGAACCCGTGCCATACCCTACCCATCATGCCAGTAAACCAGCAATCTGGGATAGCAACCTCACATCTGCCGAGCTACCTCGGTGGACAAAAGAGAGGGCGGCCGGATATCCGCCACAAAGCATACCTCCTTCAGCCACCACCCTTGGAATCCGAAAGGTGGCCTCCAGAGATACACCCATCGCCCGAAAGACACCCAAAGCCACTCTCCGGGATACCGGAGAGGGATCGGGACATCCCCAAGCGATCCAGATTCCACGGTAAACTACGCCACCGCCAAGAACCTCAATGGAATGGGATGGACCCCGGTACCCTTTCCCCTACCTAGGAACTAGCATGCCTGTGGGAAAAATCCCAAAGGCCAAAAAGAGGAAGGGCAAAAGGGAGGGGTGGTTAGTGGGAGGAGGAAAGGGAAAAGGGGAGGGTGGGGAGGATGGGATATGGAAGAGGGGATTGGGGGGTAATTAGGTTCGGTCTGAGGAAGGAGACCGACAGGTCTAATTCCTCAGACCAAGAGCCTCTTCACCACGCCAAGGAGCCTCTCTTGAAGAGGAGTCCGTGCACAGTGGTAACGTGAGCACCACAGTAGGAAGTGTTCCACTGTCTCAGGCAAATACATCAGTAAGGAAAATATGTCCATTGTTTCTACCCTTGTCGGGGATTGAACCACAGACACTCAGTGTGAGAGACAAAAGCGTTGCCTACTCCACATTCTTGGATTTAAATATGCAGAATCGTTATCGTCTCTGGGAGGATCAAATTCTTTTGCAATGGCTAACACATGTCTAGACTGAGGGAGAGCTGGACAAGTATCTACAAAAGATACTTGGGGGGTTTCTCATCACTTGTGTATGCAAAGAATAACGACATTAAGGTTGATCATCTGACTGAGTATTAGAGGTAGAGGGTACAGAGTCAGGATTATCAGCATCTGTCACATTAGTCTGGGTAGAAATATCCTCGACATCGCATACTAACTTCATATGATCTAAATGAGATTCTTTATACTGACCAGTACTAATTTCTCTAACCTTATACTTATTGCCATTGATATGTTCAACTACTCGATAAGGACCAACAACCTTTACATCGAGCTTAGGCATTGCGGATGTTTTGTTGAAGTTAGTCAGCATTACTCTCGAACCCACTTTAACTTTGGTAGGCTTAGCACGGCTAGTAGTTACTCTTGTAAATTCTGCTGTTGACTTACGAGGTGTCTCGCGAATTCTAAAAACACTGAGCTAAGATGGTACGAGTTACTTTAAAATTATCAGGGTTGTAATTGGGTTTCAGTGCGGAATATAACAACTCATAAGGTAAACGCTTGTCTACACCGTACAAAGTATAATGTGGAGTGTCACCTATGGAAGAATTATAAGCAGAATTTATGGCACATTGAACATCAGGGATAACTTCATCCCAAGTGTCACTACCGGGGTTGATAGTGGCTCTCAAAACATCAAGTACTTTCTTATTGGTTCATTCCGCTAACCCATTGCTGGCAAGATGATGAGGAACAGTGGTGGATTTAGAGATCTTGTAAAAGGTACATAAATTTTCAAGAATCTCATTACAGAATTCACCTCCATTATCTGTTACTAGGGACTTAGGGGTGGTATGCCTGCAGATAATGCGTTCTTTAAGCGCTTTAGCTACTGTCTCGGCAGTCTTATCTGCAATAGGAACAAACAATATCTGGTAAAATGATCTACCATAATGCACAGATGCTTGTTACCTTTGAGGGAACATTTAAAATTGGTTAACAGATCAAGCGCAACTCTTTCCCATGGTTCACTCATGGTGGGATACACCTGGATAGGATTTGGACCATTGACATTTCCTTTATGTTGCATACAGACACTACATTTCTTAACATAGTCGGAAATATCAGTTGCCATACGTGGCCAAAAATATTTCATTCTGGCTTGTTTCACAGAATGATCCATACCAGGGTGTGCAACACCTGGTACATCGTGAACTAGCTGTAAGGCTACATTCACTAGTGACTGTGGAATTACTAACTGGTATACTCTTCTGCTAGGAGTACCCAACTCGGCTGTTCGATACAGTAATTCTTTACTCATGACAAAGTCACTAATGGGTGCTGGTGGCTTCACAGTCAGAATAAGATCTTCCTGGAGCAGAAATCGAATCACACCAGACCACATGGGATCTGTTCTTTGAGTATTCTTTACGTCCTCGGCAGTAAATGGTCTGCAGTTACTATACTAATATGTCATGATAAAGCATCTGCGACTACATTTGACTTGCCAGGTAAGTGTTCAAAAGGTAGGATAGAACTCTTGGATATTATTTATTATTATAATCAAAAAGAAGCGCCTAAGCCACAAGGGCCTATACAGAACTCTTGGGATAGTGAAGTCAAGGTCCATCTGGCTAACCTTCCAGTAGGTTGTTTGTTCTGAATAAAGGGGGCCGTAGGGCAACAAAATCTGTAACTCTGTTGTTTACCGTTCCGATTTTCTCCAGTTTTGGTGCACAAGACAAAGTGTTTTTCACTCTTTCTTGAAAATATTTATCAAAAATATACCTCAAACAACAACTGTGGAAAATTTCCTAGGGTGCTTAACTGTATGTTTACCGTAGTCACCCCGGGTATAGACATGTGTGTAAAAACTTAATACCCCTTGGTCGCGGCAAGTGATTCCTTCGCTCACAATTTATCCATATCTATCCGGAGACCAGAATGGATTGGGATAGCACCCACAAAGTAAGGGCTACTTATTAATTGTGGACTGTAGAGATTTTATTAGTTCAAAAACTGAATGAAGGGGGGGGGGGATAGGACCACACATGTGATACAATCCGTATGGAAAACATTTGTACATAATCCACAATACTTACAAGATGTTATATGGTGGTCACATGATGTAGTGGATCACTCAGTAACCGATCTAATTCATAACATACCACTACTGGCCAGTCTAAGGTTGCTAACTTGAAGGGTTACTACAACTGTGGGTGATGGTTATTCCTCATTTCTGATTCTCCATCTATTTTCGTGTCCTGCTCACCGACACGATTCTCATTCGCAGGACGAGGTATCCGTGGTTTGTCCTGCTTTAGGACATCGTGACAATCAAGGAGTTTCCCTTTCCTCGTCTCGTTAAAAACGAGGTCCTAGCGTGTTCACTCGGGAGCAATGACTTTTTCACTTCACATATTCCTTTAACTTAGCGTTATTATCATAATTTACATTTACAATTCACAAGACGAGTTTAAACGTTCTCATGACTCTTATTACAAACTAGAGGTCACTCCATTGAGATCTGAGACCGTGAGTGATGAATTAATCCAAGGGTAATTTTCCCCAGGGACACTGTCTATTGTGACGCGTCAGTCACCCGCTCCTTTCTCTCATCACACTTTTACCACTCTATTACTTGTGGTCCGTAAATCCCGTTCCTCACTCTCCACCCAGGGAAACAATTACGATATTTTCTTATTATGGAAATGAGGCCTATATTAATCCTTAGGCCACCGTGATCGTCAATTTCGTGGTTTCCATTGTTTTTCTCAGCTTCCTCACCACCATTCCAAAACAATGGCGCCCCCGTCCTCCACCGCACATCGCGCATTGGCGCCAAGGGAACTCTTGGTTCTACTCCATTTTCAAATACATTTTGACTCCTATCGGCAATTAAAACACCTATTAGCGCTATAGTTGCGGGAAAATTTAAAAATTTTCCACCCATGCGGCCGGGCGGAAGTCGTTCGTTAGGACGACTCCTTAAATTGCGTCTTCTCCAGGAGACGGTTCCAGCCCTCTCTAGATTGCACTGCTGTTTTCCTAGTGGGTCTTAATACGGTTTCTTATTGCCATTTACCCAGGTCAGTGTCTTCCAATATCACTCGTGTCTCTTGGACTACCTTAGGTTTCCATCTGCACTGGATGAACACCATTTAATTCCATGGGAATTAATTTATTAATGGTACGTAAACTTTCTTGACCACGACACACACTTTGACGTTTTGACAACACACTTGTGCATATGGGAATAATGTAACTTACCTTGCCAGAGGCCACAGTGTTCGATGTTGTTCAGTATCAATTAACACAATGTTCTCCTGGTTGAATGTTAGGACGGTTTACTGGCCTCTGGGCACCATAAATGTGTTCACGTTGTGTAAGAAGATATTCTTTACGCACACATCAGACCAATGATTAATTTCCTTTATTTAACATTTTGAACTTGTCACTCAACACAGTCCACGTATTATTTATCCTCATCATTCCTGGGCATTATTCTCTATAGATAGGCGCAGGCTTCCTAACCTTGGTCCACATATTAGGTGAGAGGAAGTCCAGTATCTAAGCGTCAGGAGGTGTCGGCACCTCATGTTGTCAGAGGGCGATTGTTCAATCGATTCTGACCTTCCACCAAACACTGCCCGGAACTCCTCCAATATCAATTCTCTTTCCTGCTGTAGCACTTTCGAAGATTCTTTTCATGTACCTATCTATTCTTTCGTACAGTCCTCCTGCAGGGGGCTCTGGGAGTAATTAAATTTCCAGACACACCCTCGCTCGGTCAACAAAGACTTACATTCATCACTCTTTTTAATTTCATCAAGTGTGGAGCACCCGCCCTACAATATTGGTGCATTATTGAGATCATCAATCAGGACAGGATCGTCTAGCTGCAAATTCCTGGAACAGCTGTATGAATGTTCTGACAAGACAAGTCCTGAGCCATTTCTAGTATGAACAGCCCTAGTAGTGTACATGTAAATAGACATTACATACACCTTCAAGGGGAGGACACCATCTGAAGTTCCTGTCAAAATGATTGGCCCACTTTAGTCCACTCGGTCACATCAACTGTTTACCAATTGCACGCGTCCTTGGGCAATGGTGGAGGACCTGGGTACATGTAGGTTCTGGCATCCACCGGCGACATATTCCACACGACATTAATATCCCCTTTAACTTTGCCCGTCCTTGTGGAATCCAGAAGTTTCCGAATACAGATTAAGGTATCCTGTTACCCCACCGTTGCATCACGTTATTATGGGCATTAAAGACAACAAGAGTGTTCAGGTGATGAGGTTTTGGGCAGAAGTTAGGTGCTTAGCCCATATTCCCCAATTACAGCATTCTGTAACCTGCCTCTGACGCCTAATTACATCATCCTTCTAAATACAGCCCAGCTTTCTATTATTGAGCCTTTTCACAATTTTTCGTAATTACTTGATTAATCTCACCTGTAGGTTTCATTCTTGGACCCTCTGTAGCCAGTATTTTCAGGGAGGGATGGGGAAAATTATGTGAGATATTCTCTTACTTATAAATTTAAACACTTAAAACCTGGTCACACTAAATTCAGCTTAGGTAAGGAAAGAATACCTGTTTCATTATCCAATGGCTAAGGAGGGACTACTGACGGAAGCGGTGCTCACCGTAAATTTCGACAGGAGCAATATGTGCCTGTTGCACCGGCCAGTTAATTTTGTCCACCAGCCAACTTGGGGACCCTTAAACCACGATAAAGCACTCACAATTTTCCATAAGTCAAGCCTCGTAAGCAAGGAAATCGCTGGTTTCTCGTCACCAGGAATGTGATTAAAGGTTTAATTGCTGACCCAACTGTTATGTTTCTCTTGCATTTGATGGATTTCAGCGACTCTGTTTTGTACATACACAATCTTTTACTGTTACCATTACGAATCCATTGTAAGGATACCTCGTTATCAGACACAAATTACGGAGGTTCGCTGATATTATTTCTCGCAATTTATTTCTTATATTAATAGGCTAATTTGACACCTACATAAATGGCCGTTAATTCCAAATGTGGTAAGGTGCGTGATTTGATTGGAGCCACCTTAGCCTTAGGACATAACAAGAGAAATGGCACTATTACATTGAAGGTAAGCGAGCTGCTTCCATTTTGCTAATTTCGAACATCGCAAAAAAATTGTGGAGTACATTTTCTCACCCTCTTGACTGGCCTCTTACAGGGGAACTTCAACATGCTGGTAATTTTACTTATTCCCCTATTAGTTCTTCCCACCTTTCTAACAAAATTCCTCAGGTAGGGTTTATCCCAAAGCACACTTAAGCTTCCATGCTTTTGTATCAACAATTTTCCTTCTTATGGTAAGTGGGGACACTAAGCCTAGTGGATCGAAGCATTTTGAAACTTCTGCCAAGCAAGACTCTCTTGGTTAATTTATTGGGCATCTGTAGTATTTGACTTAACGTAACAAGTCTCCCTTCTGTGTCCAAGTCAGTCCCAGCAATTTACTATATTTGGACACTTCAAACTCAGGGTTGTCTTTATTTATTTGAGCTCTTAAGATTGGACGAATTACTGTTCCATTCCCTCAGGGGCATATTTGCTACCTTGCATTATTTATTAGCCCCAGCGTATATGACTCATTAGTTCCTCTTCAGTAGAACGGTCACCCCCAGGAATTGTCCACAATAAAATTGTTTACCCATTACTCCAACTCAGTGGACCACCGTACGCTTAAGGTTGTGCATTTTTCGTTGCCTGGAGTAAGGATCGGACTGGAGGTAGCACCAAACATACACTTCCTGAGCGAAAAGTCTTCAGGGGGACTAAGTGGGTCACTAGAGATTCGCGGGCCATAAGAACTAGTGCCAATCCTCGTGTCAGCCTCCTGCAGACCACTCTCAGGAAAAGCTTTACTTGTCTGCCGTTTAAAGGCATATTCTTACCATGAAGTTTAATAGTATGTCTCCCAGTTTTTCGTCAACGACGGACCTGTCACAAACAGTCATTCAAATAGGTACACTTTTATTACTCCTGCGCACACAATTAAACACAATCTTCAGAGGAGTGGTCTTTATAATCTTCTTCACTCCGATGGTGTGGCAAAAATAGTGACCATAAATCTGGGTTTGCTCGGGTGGTACCTCCTCTATGAATTTTTTATTTAAACTGCTCATTAATTTATCATCGTAAGCTCAGTCAACAGTTTCTGGTGTCTTGCTCAGTTCGTGGAGCTGAGCCTTTTAATTGTCCATACGCCATCGGTAATTAGTTGGTAGGGTTGGATGTGTTCTGACTTCCACGGAAGTCTCCACCTCAGTATTGTCAGATTCAAATTTTAACATCCTTCTGGAATTGTTCTTGAGTAAAGGAATCATCTGGTACTTTTCTTCATTTACATTGATCCCTATGCTGTCCAATTCCCATAATTTATACATCAGGTTCAAACTTCATCCTCTATTGAAGTTATATTTATACTGGGGTGATACTTCATGTGGCTAAGACACCACGTAACTGTATTTATGGATTCCTCCAGTCATTCATTTCTCTGGTACGAGGAAGCCTGCTACATCACGTGACCTCCGGCGGGGTCCTTTAGAAGGGTGACTCGCATTTCTTTGTCATACCCTTTTCAAAGGTGCGCATATGGTCACTACCTATCAAATATCTATTGGCCCACCTGAATCATTATTTATACCGGATAGGCTGCCAAATCTACCTTGCTCGAAAGCCTTTCAGTAGCGTTACCAAGACTATTGTAGAGATTTTCTTGGGAGTCTTCCACAATTACGCATTAATACATTTTTCTCTCATTGCACACAGCCGGACAGTTACATAAAACAGTGTCGTATGACTGGGCATTATTATTCAGATGAAGAGAAAAGCCAGAAACTTGAGTATGCTGGATCTCCCATTTGTACCTTCATCCCATTAAGCAGTTACGTTTGATGTAGGTACGTTGTGATCCTGATCCAGTAATGCTGTTACAGTTTTGGATTTTACGCCGTTTATCATTAATCACCACATCCAACCAGGCACGCTACCATCAGTAGGCCACATTACCGACGTTTAGCTGAAATCTTTACGTGGGCTACTGTTGTGTCTGGGTTATTATCACTATCAGTACTATTGTTACCATCATTACGATTAGATCCTGCCCTTACCTACCACATAGTATGTGGTGTCTTCCCTTGTTACACTGATAAATATAGTGCAAGTTTGCACGGCATCCCTTACATTATGGACTTCTAGGCAACCTGACTGCATTCTAGCAAAGCTCTTCCAATCATTTCATGTTTACCATCCATGGAATTATAAGATTACCAGTTCTTAGAGAATGAGCACCGTTGCATAGAAGATACAATCTCTCCTTTCCTTGCCTGGACCTCTTATCAATGAGGCTACCTTTGTGGTACTTCCTCCTCTTGCTGGAGGTGGCGAGAACCTATAACTGGCACCTGTCACTTGATACGTTGCACACGTAACCCGGTAGTAGGTGGCTTAGATTATTGATATTAGGATAAGGTTTCCCTTTGTGGGAATTGGCAGGAGCACTGGGGTCTGTTGGACGTGGTTTCCTAGAGACGGTAATGGGTTGGCTGGTCTTGCAGTTGGACAATTAGCTCATTGTTGTCCCACTCTTTATTTTCTTCCAACATGAAGTAAACTTAGCCCCCCCCCACCCCCCCCTTGTGATAATCTGTTAGATAACCACTCTATGGTCTTGTGGTTCAATTTATTCTGAATCAAGGCACTCAAACAACCCACTGCTTGCATCCTCGAACCATATTTATTACTCAAGGTCTTTAAGTGTGCTTTTCTATTTGATCTAAATTGACTGTAAATGGTGCGGTTTTGTGATTATGGAGTCTTCAAATTAGCCAATTTAGCTTCTAGGGTTCTAGCCCTACTTTGCTCCAAGTTACCGGTAAAGTGACCTCCAACAAGTCAAATGCCTCATATAGGAGTCATCTTTCTTTTGGGAAGCTTGTATGAGAAACATGCGCATCTCCCCTTACCTGTCCTTTAAATAGCATAATGTGGTAACACTGTAAGATCACTCCTATCATGTACGACTGCTTCGAAGATTGACCAAAACTCCTCCCAGTGTTTCTCCCCGGATTAAACACAGGCATACATAATTCTGGGAGTTGAGTTTTTGGTGATGCCTCTGACTTTCCATACTAGTTGACCAACCAACATTGTCTACACCCTTTTTCCTTCTCCAACGCCTTTAGTTTTGCAGGACACAATGTTGTCCTCCACTTCATAATGTTGATCTAGACTGTCGCTCCCTTTCAGCATCACTGCACAGTTCTCTTAGCAGATCCTTTTCATAGTCTTTAAACCACAATCTATATGACTCATGTCTATTGCTAAGGGGCATTAGGTGCTGCTTTAATTCATCAGGTTTACCGTTTCTTGTTTCATAAACTCCATACCTTCTTGTATGATTTGTAGTAACATGACCCTTCGAAGCTTGTAGTGACGCTTTTCTTTGCTTTGGCATCCATGGACTTGCCAGTCGCCACTAACTTCCTCAGACCCAGCCCATGTTAGGGAATTAATAATCACCCTTTTTACTACTTAAGTTAGACGCCTTAATTAAGGTAATTCTTGCACTTTAATCTTGTTTTAAAATCCTAGCCAACCCATGGTGCTAGCAATTTATAGGGTAATTATCATCCACCACACGATCGATTAAACTTGTGTACCCTATACCCACCTCCTTCAATCAGTCACTTAATTATTAGTAATTAATTAATTAATTTTTTCACTGATTGCTCCTGTTCACGAGGACCAAGCGGGCAGATGTCGGAAAATTTCCGTAGGGTGCTTAACTGTATGTTTCACCGTAGTCACCGGGTGACATGTGAGAAACTTATATACCCCTGGTCGCGGCAAGTGATTCCTTCGGCCTCAACAATCTTGATCATATCTATCCGAGACAGCTATGGATTGGATAGCACCCACATATACGGGGCTACTTTTTTAATTGTGGGATGTATAGATTATATAGTGCAACTGATGAAGGGGGGGGGGGGTAGGACACACATGGATCTCCGTCAAGAATACATTTGTACATAATCCCAATTACTTACCAGATGTTCTCTGGTGGTCACGTGATGTAGCTGGTATCATCGTAACCTATCTAATCATAACATAACCATACTGGCCAGTCTAAGGTTGCTATAACTAGATGGGTTACTTAACTGTGGGTGATGGTTATTCCCATTTCTTGATTCACCATCTCATTTTTCGATCGTCCTGCTACACCGACACGATTCTCATTCCAGCAGGACGAGGTTATCGCTGTTTGTCCTGCTTTAGACATGTGACCTCAAGGAGTTTCCTTTCCTCGTCTCACGTTAACAACGAGGTCTAGGCGTGTTCACTCGGAGCTAACGACTTATTTCTCACTTCAACATATTCGCTTAACTTAGCGTTATTATCATTAATTACATTAACATTTCACAAGCGACGATTTAGTCTATAACTATTTTACAACTAGAGGATCACTTCCATTGTGATCTGAGGACCGATGAACGTGATGATTTAATCCAGGGTAATTTCCCAGGACTCAAGTCTATTGTGAGCGTCAGTCACCGCTCCTTTCTTATCTCACTTTTAACCACTCTATTAATGTGGGTTCCCGTAAATCCCGTTCCCACACTCTCCACCAGGAAAACAATTACGATACTTCGTATTATGAAATAGCATATATTATTCATTAGGCCACCGTGATCGTCAATTTCGTGGTTCCATGTTTTCTCAGTTCCTCTCACCACCATTTCAAAAACAATGCGCGCCCCCGCCTCCCCCCGCACATCCGCGCATGCGCCAAGGGAACTCTTGGTTCTACTCATTTTCAAAATACATTTTGACTCCTATCGCACATAAAACACCTATTAGGACGCTTTAAGTTTCGGAAAATTAAAATTTTCCACAACAACCTGAGAAAAAGACTGATTTACGAAAATTACCCTTGTGGCCATTTTTTTCTCTTATATGGGACTAAGTAAGGTGTTTGTGACTCTTGGTGCCGAGAGACAAGCTTTACTAATTTTCTGTTTCTCCTTTTCTTTAAAAAAACTTATCCTTATTTCTCAAAAAAAATAAAGTTTGGTAGTTCTGGATATTGCAAAAAAATATGCCCTGTTCTCAACACATAACTCCCAAAGTATTTGGAATTTTTCCAAAAAAATTTATAAACGGCCAAAATAGAGAAATCATTAATTCTACAACTTTGGTGAGTATTATTTTCCATTTAATTTCTCAGTAATAAAGGAAGAATTTTGGACTTAGGTTGAATAAGTTACTTCCTAGATATCGGCGGGGAGCGCCGGCCGGCCCCCGTCTCAAAAAAAAAAAAAAAATAAAAATTCGCGAAAATCGCGCGTTTGTTTGGGTGGTTGATATTTCTAGTTAAACTGATGTTTTATAGTGACAAGTTATCCTTCCAAAACACCGTTTTCTCTTACTCAGAGATCCAAAGAATATGATAGGAAGGGGTAACTCAAATATTTGAAATATTTCCCCGATGGTCTTTCTCCATATTATGCTTTTATTTTATTCAGTCTAGAGTATATAACATGTTTGTATGTTATTTAGAGTGTTATTAGATCATATTAGATCAATTCTGATTAGACAAATAAGCCGTGAGTTGTTGATATATATGCGTATTAATGGGTGATCCTGCTGGGCTCTCTCGGGAGCGGGAACACTGCGAGCGTTTCCCATTGGTCCCGGTGGTATCACTGAGTCTGCGGATAAGTCCACTACTGTTTATGATGCCAATTAGTCAGTATTATATTAGAAAGTAATTTATGCAAGAAAAAGGCGTTAAAGAAACAAGGAAAACAACTCCAAAAAATATTTGGCCCATGAGCAGACTCGGTTCCAACTTCATTGTCACCATACCATGATATAAATGAACTATAATTTTCTTGGTAGAAACGGCGTCTAGAACAATCAGTTGTCCAGATATCTTGCTGTCAATTTTGTCAAGGTTGGGATACCAAAGCAATCATAGTACTAGATGGGAGACGGAGCACAACTTTGTAGTACCACACAGTCATTGGCCAGGGGCTTCAAACACCCTTTTATTGTACAGCAATAAAGAATGGAACCAGACTACCCACACATGTCAAAGCCAGTCATAGCATGAACCAGTTCAAGAAGAGTGCCAAAAGGTGTCTGATGAATGTAGCTACAGAAAGGGAGGGGAATGATTTTCTATTTTTTAGCTAACATACGTGTAAATTTTACCTTATTCCTAGTAATGACCCTCGTATTGTAGATAGTCTTAATGACCCACGTGTAGTAGATAGTCTTTTTAGTAATAATAAGATGTTATCTTCATTGTAGAATAATAAGGGTAGGGGTGCAGTAGTACCCAGCCGCAGCAAGCAGCAACAAGGCTGCTCCTATATCTTGCCGTCCCCTAGGCCTATCCGAACTCCAGTGATGGCCAAATTGCAAGTACTGCTTCAACAACATGCAAGGAACCTATAGTGACATAAAAACTGACGGTGACGACAACGAAATGGACTAAACATGACAAAAGAGGGATCGGCATTCAAGTACCAGACCTGCTGCCAGACGTGAACCAGACATGAGACGTTTTCCACTAATGAAATAACTGACCTCCATATCAACTGCACCAGTGTTCAACGGGAAGACAACATGGCAGAAAACCTGATCAACTAAACTCCAAGGAAATGACAGGTCTGTAGGACTTTTTTCCTCAGTGCCAAATGAGGGAAAGATTTGAGCATTTAAACATGGCTGACCGGCATTCAAACAGCAGCTACTGCCAGACGTACAACTAGCGAAGTGAAATTCTCATCTTTACTGATGTTCACGCGACACAGCCAACATGGCCGACGCGGCAGGTTGTGTAGCGGGCTAGCTGCGGGATTTTCAAGGATAGCTCCTGGTCAAAGAGGCTGACCAGGTCCCTACTTAACAGAACTCAGTGTGAATGCTTTGAGAAGATACCAGAGCAGCGAACGGACTTCCCAGTGCATCGTTTCAGCGTAAATAGTTGAAGTGTTGTGCAGAAGGTTTGGTGTTGTTGAGTCAGGACCAGTCAGCGCCTCCCCCCCCCTCTCTGCTGGGGGGGAGGGGGAGGGCGTGTGTAGTAAACAGTGACCCTCTCATAACGCCTCACTCCTGCCCGTCTCCCCCGCCTCACCCACCCAACTCCCAGCGCCACCCCATCTATAGAGGGTACTTCTCCCCTAACCCACGATGTCAGCGATGGCACTGCAGGGAGTGCCGGGCTCACAGGAACTTCCACTACAGGGACAGCATCGTGGAGTTCGACTGCGAGGCAGCTGCCAGGTGTGCCACAGGCAGTGTGTACTCAGTTCCTCAAGCTTCAACATCCGTGCACACGAGGGCCTGGGATCTTCAGTCAACTTGGCGTCCACCAGGACGCTGACATGTCCTAGGGGGCTCTCACATCGGGCTGCTAACGGAGTCACTGGCTTCTTGGACCTCTTGGGGAGGGTCGATGGTGCTCGTGCAAGCAGCAGATCCCGAGGCAACTTGCTGCTGTTTGCAATGGCTGTCTACCGAGGAGAGACAGGCACCTAGCAACATCTGTTGTTGGGGCAATGGATGAATTCCCTGCTATGTTTGTTAACTGCTCATTACTCTGTAATTTGTCTATGATTGTAATCATTGATAATGTGTTTATCTTTCATTCCTTTTGAAACTTGTCTGATTTTGACCGCTCTCCCTGGGCTCATTCCCTTTGTAAATTTTCTGTTTAAATGTGTTTATGTTTCATTATTGCTTTTCAAGTGTGCCCAGCTCTACGGAGCTCATTACCTTTGAAACTTGGGTATGATTAGACCAGATCTAGTTCTTACCTTTGAATTGCCAGCTATAAAAAACTTTGGGCCCAGCCCCTGGACCAATTATGTACCTCTGTAATTTTTTTGATACCGCCCACAGGATGGGTATGGGGTCTAATAAACATATTAAACTGAAACTATGAGTTCTCTGTTGACAGTAGCTCATATCTGTACCCCCAATTCACCTGTACCGTGTCCCAGAGGGAAAAACACAGGGATATCGTAAATCAACAGTAAAAAATAAAGGTTTAGGTCGGATTCCCTCGTCCCCGTCGGGGAAAGAAGTAAAATAGTTAAACGTCAAGGTTAATATTTTAGTAGCTGCCTATATTCAGCTCCCCAGTGTACAGTGGGAATCATAGCAAAAAAACACCAAATTATCTATAAGCTAAAAGGAAAGTCAGGTTGTAGGTGGCGTTACTCCCCTCAGTGTTTTAAAAATGGCTGAGTCAGCAGAACAGGTCAGGAGACAACAACACCACACAACCCCCGATAAATGGAATTGAGGGGGATTTGGAAGGATAAAACCATTGATTAAACCTTTCTGGTCTTCCAGAATGGAAAGGAGCTAGAGGTTAATTGGTGAAGTCAGACTGTGAAGTGAGGTGGGGGGGGTTTGTGAAGTTAAGGGAAAAGTGAACAGTGAAGAGGAAATTTTACTAGTAATTCAGTGTGATTGCTAAAGCAGATACTAAGTGTACTAGGGACTGGAAAAGAGAAATAAATATTATTGTATATGAGTAAAAGAGCGAAGAGTGAAAATGGCAGGCATTAGGGGGGTACAGGCTGCCATAATTATATTTATCTTTCTTCTTCAATTCCATGAAGAAAGAAATCAGTCATGGGGGCTGGAAAAGGTGAATGGAGTAACAGCGCCCTGGACAGTAAAAGCCCAACAGCTGCCATCCTACCAGAAAAGTAAACCTCACTATCGCCGCAAGGTATGGCAACACCGCATACCCAAACAGTGGCACACGGCTCTTATTGTAGCGCTCTTAAGTGGTGATATCCAAATTAATCCAGGACCTCAAACTATTGTGCAGAGGCAAAACAGTCAGATAAATGACGGCGATAATGACGGTCTAGTAGCTAGGGATGATAACCTTAACTCCATATGTAATGCATACATAAGTCAATGTGAGACAATACAGCCATTATTATCTCAAACACTACCAAACAGGTGCATACACTGTACTAAAGTACGAAATGAAAAAACAGAAAAGGCACCTTATGTAAAATGTGTAAGGGGTGGGTGCATGTTTGGGTGTATGTACAATTATAGCAACGGTGCCAGAATTCATTTTGTGTGTAACAAATGCACTTTGGCACAGTTACCCTTTAGCAGTGATGCATTGATTTACCTAATTTTTTAAAACAAATGACCCATTGCCATATATTGATGATTATGATTGTTTTATGAAAACAGGCCTTCACTTTATTCATGTCAACGCAAGATCACTTCTTCCTAAATTTGGGAGAGATTAGGATTCTAGCTAACAAAATTAAGGCGGCAGTTATAACCATCTCTGAATCTTGGTTGGATGACACGGTGACTGACGACGAGGTCAAAATAAAAAGGTTCAATATAAAACGCTTAGATAGGAACAGAAAGGGTGGTGGAGTATGTGCCTACATTAGAAAAGACTTAGCTTACAACCCCAAGACCTGATTTAAATAACAATAAACTGGAGATTCTATGGGTTTGAAGTGCTGCTTCCCAAGACCAAACCCCTCTTAGTAGGAACTAGTTACCGCCCTCCTAACCAGACCTTTTTTAGAAGACTTTTCCAGAGTCTTGTCCGGAGTTGAAAAAAATTGCGAGATCAATAATATGGGCGACTTCAATATCTGTTTTCAGCAGTAAAATAATGGGCTATGCAAAAGGTATAAGCAAATTTAGGTTTAAATAGTTGACACAATTACCTAAACACCAACCCGGATTCACACCAGTCTCAGCCACCCTAATTGACCACTACTTCTGTAACTGCGTGAGAACATTAGTCAGTCACGCGTTCTTACACAGGGCTTAGTGATCATTTCATCATTTACTGCACCAGGACAAATCACTAGGGCTAGGATAGGCCTACAAAGGACAATAAAAATGAGGCAACTAGATACTACAGTAAAGGAAAAACTGGTAAATAGGCTACACAATTGTGACTGGACAGAGATAACAAGTTGCACGGACGTAAACGATGCCTGGGAAAAATTCAAAACAATGTTCACTACCATCCTTGATAATATTGCACCAGTTAAAGAGGTTAGGATTAAACGAAGAACTGAACCCTGGATGACTACTGTTATATTAGATAAATATGAAAATTCAGAGACCAGCGGATATACTTTTGTATCAATCAAATCACATATTACTCGGGTAGATAATTTCCAGTAGATCCTTCATGTGTTAGCTCAAATCACCGACCAGTATCGTTTAAATAAGTGACCCACTGATCAGATCAGATAGACTGGTCCGAACCCTTGACTGGTCTGAACCCTTGACTGGTCCGAACCCTTGATGAGTCCGACCCCTGGATGGTTTTCAAACGGTTTCGTTGATGCATCCACTAGAGTTGATTAATAGAATATTTCAGAGGTTGTAGTAGAATTGCAGTAACGTGAAATCAACCATTCAAATCTTTAGAAGCTGTGTGTAGTCTGTGGTCAGCTCAAACAAACGGGCTTCCACATGACATAAATTGTATTTCTGTGGATAATGGTGTCACGCCCTGTGCAGATATCCAAGAACTAGCTTCAAGCAGTATTTACAACAGGGAAGTGTTTTTTGGGTATGCCCAACTGGATAAATTGTGGACTAAAATCACAAGGGTATTAACAGAGGTCCAACATCAAGTGCTTTCATAGATAACCTGGAAGCTTTCTACAACAGATGGGAACATAAAAACGTCGGGCTGAATGGTAATGCCCTTGATATCGGCCATGGCTAGTCAGAAGAAAACTGTTAAGGCTGGAGATGATGTCTGGTGGTAGTCAGTAAATGGGGGGTGCTGATCGTGCTGTCCGGGGAGACAGTAATGGGGAAGACTGGGAGGTGCTGTTCTGGAGGACAGTAGAATGGTTGATTGATGCTGGAGGTGCTGTCTGGGAGGACAGTAAATGGTGATGCTGGGGAGATGTGTCCTGGGATATCAGTAATGGGGAAGGGAGATGTGTCTGGGAGACAGTAATGGTTGAAGCTGAGATTTTGTCCGTTAGTCGGAATTATACGGCAGGAAGAATACATATGAATGAACCTCATAGGTAGAGGACAGGAGCCATAGTACGGGAAACAAGTGTAGTCAAAGATAAGATTAAAACCAATATTGCAAATAGAAATACCGCAGGAAATAGCAAACAGAGGGACTCACTGCATAGTGAGGTATAATTACCAAAAACAAATGGTGGGAGCTCAATTGTTGGTGCTAGGGCGGATAGAAGTAAGAACAGGGAAATCATGACCAACTAGGGAATACAGTCACTGAAACCCAAGGCAAAACGGGTAAACCAAGCTGGCACATACTATGCACTTCGGTATATAGCAGGCATGGGAAATCTGGAAAAACAGATGGACGTGCAACTATGACACCCTATGGAAAGCCATCCCCATTATGACAACAGGAGGTAAAATGCAAAATCCCTTCCTTTAAGCTTTTTCACCTTGAACTGTGTACCACTTCAGTAAGGAAAGCCTGTGCTATAACCTTAAATTGCAGGCCATACATCTAAAGGGGACAAGAAGATACAAAAACATCCAGGCCATGGGAAAACCTGGGTCGCCACAGCACACTCAAGAGGTGAGTGACTGAGGTTTTATAGTGCCAGGAAGGATAAAAAAACTGGCAGGAAATGCAGAAATCGTACCACCAAATCCAGTCTTCCTGGAGTGGAACCACAGTCGATGCCTCCACTCCAAACCATCCCACAGATACAGATACTAAGGCCGGAAAAAAAATCCCCCCAGTAGTACAAACAATACCACCAGTCGATAACATTCTTCTTTGCAAATATACAGGGTCTAAAGCCAGCCACAAACAACAAAATACTTTCATCGGGACTGCTTGCCAAAGGCACAAGGCAAATTGTTCGTGGCTTTCACTGAGACCACATAAAGGATCTTGGACAATGAATATATGGATCCCGGTTACAACCTATACAGATGTTATGACAGAGTGAACAGGCAAAAGGGGGGGGTTGGCTGTACATTGCCAGAAGTTCACTTCGTTTGCACAGAATGCCCTAAATGCTCAAATGATGTAGTGGAAGTTTTAGCAGTAAAGGTCGAGAAACCAAAACTAGTCATTGTGGATAGTCTACAAAGCTCCGGATGCAACATCCAGCATTCCAGGACAGCTGTTAAAAATGACCATCGTCTGGAAAACCTTCCAGAAATCCTGCACCCAACATCTATGGCCTTTTTTGTCTCCCCTGGGGGATTCAACTTAAGGCACCTAAAATGGACCCCCGCTTTTAGAGGGAATATAGCAAATATATAGTTGCATAATAACACCAGGAGCGCAGAGCTCTGATGAAAACTCACACTCACGCGAGCTTTTAAAAGCTCTGCACAAAAATTCAATTTAAACTCAGCAAATTAATTGAGCTTTAGACTGGAGAATTACACTTAGGCCTCATCTTCACTAAACCAATGATGATCTATATGAAATATCACCATATCAAAAACAATCTCACTCAGATCACAACATATTGAGGTTCAGTCATGTATGCGCGGATGCCCCAGACGAATAGGAGATTAGGCACGAGGGAGCATTCACAAATTCCACTTCAATAACAAAAAACATGACGTGGGAACAAGTAAACCAAGTCTATACGATAGAAGCTGGGAAGATTTATACTAAAGCAACCAGACCCCAACTTATGCTAGAAAGATTAACTCGGTAGCCTCGATGTATGCACAAGGGCTTGATTCCGCTAAGAAAAAAGGAGAAGGAGTAGATGTAAAACAGAAAGTGACAGGCGTCCCTTTACAGGCGACGAGAAAGAATAACAGAGCGGCTAAACGTGGTAATATATCTGAAATGCGTAGGGAGGACACTGGTCATGAGAATAGCAAGCATCGCCCAAACTTAGCTAAAAGAAATCCTTTAGGAGTCAGGAATGCGGAAGCAAGAACTAAAAGCCATAAAATGAAATCGAAAGAAAAATCCCCAAAGTATTTCTTCTCCTATGCCAAATCAAAAATCCCCCCCAGGAACAAGTTAAGTATTGGGCCCTACTTACACAATGCAGGGTCCTACACGGATGACAACAAGGAAAATGGTGGCTACTTCAAGTCCCAATATGATCAGTTTTTTAGACGGCCACTAACCAGACAGAGAGTCGAAGATCAAAATGAATTTTTTATGAGAGAGCCATCAATTTTGTTAACACAAGCCTATCCGATTTTATCCTGACGCCAAATGACTTCGAACAGGCGATAAATGACATTGCCATGCACTCGCCCCAGGGCCGTCATGGAACTCTGTGTTCATCAAGAAACTGCAAGAAGCCCTATCACGAGCCTTTTCCATCCTATGGAGAGGGAGCAGGACACGGGGGTCGTCCACAGTTACTAAAAAAAAACAGACATAGCCCCACTCCACCAAAGGGGGGCAGTAGTAAAGCACAGCAAAGAACTACAGACAATACAGCACTAAATCCCATATCCATAAAAAATCTTTGAAAGGTTCCTAAGAAGCACGATCCACACGCATATCTAGAAACCATCAGATTTCACAACCCAGGCAACATGCGGTTTCGAACAGGTCGCTCCTGTCTGTCCAACTATTGGACCACTACGACAAGGTCCTAACTGCACTAGAAGACAAAGAAGAATGACAGATGTTTAATATATACAGGACTTTGCCAAAACCTTCGACAAGTGTGACCATGGCGTAATAGCGCACAAAATGCGTGCTAAAGGAATCAAGGAAAAGTCTTATAATTTCCTCACTAACAGAACACAGAGAGTAGTCGTCAACAGAGTAAAGTCCGACGGCAGAGAGCTACGGTGAAAAGCTCTGTTCCACAAGGCACAGTTATCGCTCATTTCTTTTTTTGTTTCTATCGTATATCCGACTAGACAAGGATGTTCAGCCACAGACCGTGTCTTTCCTTGGCAGATGACACCCGAATCTGCACTGCAGTGTCTTCCATTGCAGACACTGCAAAGCTCCAGGCAGACTCAACCAAATTCATTCATGTGGGGATGCAGAAACAACAATATAGAAGTTCACGATGTGAGAAATTTCAATTACTCAGATATGGTAAACATGAGGAAAATTAAAATTCGTCAATCAGAGTACAAAACAAATTTGGGCCACAAAATAGAGCGAAACACCAACGTCAAAGACCTGGGAGTGATCATGTCGGAGGATCTCACCTTCAACGACCATAACATTGTATCAATCGCATCTGCTAAGAAAAATGACAGGAGGATAATGAGAACCTTTCAAAAACTAGGGAGGCCAAGCCCTTGATGACACTCTTCAGGTCACTTGTTCTAGCTAGGTGGAATATTGCTGCACACTTAACAGCACCTTTTCAAGGCAGGTGCAATTGCTGACTAGAAATGTACAGAGCACTTTCACGGCGCGCATAACGGAGATAAAAACACCGCCAATTATTGGGAGCGCTTGAGGTTCCTAAACCTGTATTCCCTGGAACGAGGAGAGGAGAGATACATTATTATATACACTGGGAAAATTTCTAGAGGGGACTAGTACCGAATTGCACACGAAATCACCCCCATACGAAAGCAAAAGCTTGGCAGACGATGCACCATCCCCCACTGCAAAGCAAGGGGTGTCACTCGCACGTTAAGTGACAATTACAATAGTGTCAGGGGCCCGAGACTGTTCAACAGCCTCCCAGCACACATAGGGGGATTACCAAGACCCCTGGCAGAGCCTCAAGACTGGTCTGGACAAGCACCTAAAAGTCTGTTTCCGGAATTCAGCCGGGCTGTGGCTCTGTATGTGGGTTTGGTGCAGCAGCAGGATCAGCCGGGTTGATCAGGCTCCTGATCACCAGGAGGCCTGTCTCCTGAACGGGGGCCGCGGGGGCGTTGACCCCCGGAACTCTTCAGGTAAACTCCAGGTAAGAGATTTAAGCAAAAGACAGGATATCTGCAGCACTCAAATGATTCCCAAAGGGTGAGGAACAGAGTACAGAGACTGATTAAAAGGAGCAAAGGCAAAGCCTATTGCTCAAAAATTGAAGAGTTATAAGCATACCCAGAAAGCGCTCGGCAACAACATAAAACAGTTGGGGTTTTATAGCCATAAGCAGTTAGATAGGTCTAACATAGTACTCAACTATCGATAATGAGGTATGCACACGAAAATCTTAAGTGGCAAATTGCTTTTAATTCCTACTACACATCTGTTGGCATCAACACTAGTAAGTAAACTACCAGCTGTATCAAAAATACCTTTAACACAGATCCTGATAAAGTTTCAAACCATACGTATACCAATAAAAGGAGTTAACCCAAACCGTTGTCAACTAGTATGTGTATCTAGTACTTCATTCAAAAAGAACATATAGCCAGGGTTAAACCACTAAGAGCACGGCCTGATAACATCCCATCTAAGTTCTTAAAAGATGTGCTTCTGAAACTGTCAATCCCTATTGTCACATAATAAAATCTATCAATCACCACTATACCGTACGGAGGGGTTCAAGGTGGCAGAGTTACTCCTATCTTCATGAAAAATACATAGGTCTGATTGTAAGCACTTATAGGCCTGTTAGTATACTCAGTTAATATCTAAAATTCTGGATGGGCGGTGTTATCTCATAAGTAGTTATGTTACCTTAATGAACCAACAGCTCATTCTCCATAGCTATCATGGCTTTAGAATGATCCTACTACCGACCCCTTCCCTTATTAATATGATGGATTACCTGAGAACTGAAATGTCAAAGGGGAACCTCATAGGTATGGTCACCTTAACTGCAAAAGGCCTTCGATACTGACAACCACAATATTTATTAAGAAACTTCAAGCTATCGGTATAGGTTCTTGTAGACTGGTTTACGTCCTACCTCAGCAAACAGGAGACAAATAGTCAAAATCAACAAATGGAATCAGAACCCTGCGATAACATGATGGGATTTCCCAAGGTTGTATTTTGGCGTCCTTATTATTCTGATGTTATGTCATTTTTTGCTATGCCTATCAGTGACAAGATGCAAACTCCAACTGTATCAGATGACAGAGCTCTGTTAGTGACAGGTAAGACCCACAAGATATTGCTTATATTTTAACACTGGAACTGGAGTCCTGCAGCCAAATGGTTAGTAGACAACCAACTATCATGACACTAGGGAAAACTGAAACCATCTCTTTGGCACGAAAATAAACTGAGAAGGGTAAATAATTTTAATGTTCAGTGTAATGGGCGAGCCCATCACTTTGGTTTCTCAGTAAAATATCTGGGAAATCCCCTTTGAACAATGCCATGTCAGGAGAATTGATAGGGAAACAGTGTTAGTAAAGAAGCGAATGCCAGACGGAAGTTCTGTAGAGACATAGAACAGTGTCTACCTACTTGAGGCTTCGCCCCCCCCCCCCAGGACCCTATGTCTAGCCTTGATAACAATGGTACTCTGCCTTGACAAAAAAAAACTGGAAAGATAGAGTGCAAATCACCCAGACCAAAATCGTAAGATTCTTCCTGGGGTGGACACCTAGAGAACATGTAGGGCCACAGGATGAATTACAGCAGTTGGATATGCTGAATGTTGAAGACAGAGTAAAACAACTGAAGCTAAATCATGTTTATAATAATTGCTCACAAACAGTGTCCAGAATATCTTGCTGTCCAATTTTTGTCAAGGTAGGGAACAAAAGATTTCCTAGTACTAGGGGGAAGAGAGCATAACTTTGAGACCTCACAGTCATTGGCCAGGCGTCACAAACCTTTTATTGTACAGCATCAACAGGAATGGACACAGATACGACATGTCAAGCCAGTCTTAGCACGAACCAGTTCCAGAAGAGTGCCAAAAGCGTGTCTGAGAATGTAGCTACAGTAAGGGAGGGGACTTGATTTCTATTTTTTTAGCTAACATACGTGTAAATTTTACCTTTATTCCTAAGTAATGACCCTTCGTATTGTAGATAGTCTTAATGACCCTCGTGTAGTAGATAGTCTGTTTAGTAATAATAAGATGTTATCTTCATTGTAGCATAATAGAAAAATATTAAAACTTTATATTATAATAATAAGGTAAAAGGACCCCAATGGAAAGAATTTTTAGATTTTGCACCGAAGTGGCTAGTTTTATGTGGCACCCCAAATCCATCTGTGGACCGGTTTAGCGCGAGGGCATATGGGATACACAAAAGGCTAGGAACTAGGCCCCAAAGGGTTAAACGGAATAACGTATGGATTTATATCTAACTATCTTTAGGTCACTTATCTGTTACAAGCAAATTTAGGAAATTTGCTTAGGATAGCTTGTATCTTATTTTCTTTAATAAGATATCTTGACATGTCACATAGGTTATTATACTGCTGTCTCTGTATTCCTCAATAAGTGGAACAATTAAGCACATAGTGTTTCAAGGAGTGACCATATGCTGATCACATAATTTACATTTATTTTGATCATCATCTGTGTCTCCCAAACCCCCAGAAGTACTTGTAACAAGCCTAAGCCGGGCCCAAACTAACAACATCAGTCAGTCTGTTCACATTGCAAGTTGCTCCATAAACATACTATCTACTTTTCATTTTTATCATAGTGGGTTATAGATCTACTCAGCTTCTAACTGCATTCCTAAACAATCTTTTTCATTATTTACTTCTCTCCTAATATTATTCCTAATGCTAGACACAGTTATACCAAAGTTATATTCTACATTCTCCTTCTCGAAAACTCTTCTTGGCTAACATATCAACTTTATCATGAAGGAGTAACCCAAATGTGTGATGGGATCCATAGCAATTGTACATTAATTCCTTTGTCCCTAATTTTTGAGTATCTATACCTGGCTTCCCCAATGAGCATTTTGTTGGAGTCATTATATGAGTCAAGAGCCTTCAGTAAATGACATAAAATCAGTAATGATGATAGAGTCAAGCTCAGTGTCATGGGTTTTAGCTTTAGCGCCATTAGGATTGCAAACAATCAGTTTGCAGTGTAGACGCCCAGTTGTTAATTTTTTAGCCTAACTCAACAAATTTATTTCGTTCTTAACTAGGGAGGTGGGAACAAGAGCAGATGCAGCCCTGCCAGAAGACTCCTGTTTAGATCCATCAGTGTATATAACTTTTTGATAACTTGTTACTACCAGCTAGGTGAGAAAAATTTTTTCTTGAGCAGTTGTCTAACAAGAGATTTAAGGAAGGGATTACTAGCAAAGAGCTTCTTTTGGGGGGGACTGTAGGTATGTGAAATTAAATGAACAAATCTTCCATGGAGGGGGGAAATGCTCTTGTTGCCTACAGTGATACAGTTCATGTAGGGTTTTAAAACTTAATGCAATTGCACGTTTTCACAATCCATTTAGACTGTGTGTATTTACCTCTAGACACTTGGTAAGATTCACTGTGACAGTGTCTGGTTCGTTTCTCAACATTCTAATACCCAGTACAGTGTTAAAATTTTAACAATCCTACACTGATACTAGAAATACCAAGCTCCTTCCCCATGTTAAGAACTTTTGTAGATCTGGAACAGCAAAGAATAATCCTGAGAGGGTTCATTTTGCTTAACTCCAAGGGTCGGAGAGAACTTTCTCTAGCTAATATCAACATGGGGCAGCTAATCAATTAAGGACCCAAATAGGCTATGTACATCATTCTCACGAATTTTCACATTTGCACCATAGTTGGGATTGTAGCCAGCAAAAAGCTTTGAGAGCATTTAGCTAGCTTTACATTTCTTGTTTAGTTGTGGTATAGTGGATTTGTTAAAGGGTACATCTACACCAAGATATCTGTAAGTTTTAACGTAGCTAATGATTTCACCCTGCAAATAGATGGGTGGGGGATGTCGTTTGCTTGTTTAATATCTTAGTTTTAGAGGAAGATATTATGAGGCCTAGTCGATTACAAATTGCTTGAAATTCATTAAGAATGGTATTCATCTTCTTATGCCCTGTTGTATGGATCATGATATCATCAGCATAGCTATAGCTATAGTTTAGGTGAGGCAGGTAGAGCATTTAGGAGAGCATTAATCAGAATATTAAATAGCATGGGACTAAGAACTCCTCCCTGCGGTGTACCCAAAGACATTTCTTTAGAATCATTCTGAAGCCTTGGTTAAAAGGACAGAGGATACTCTATTTGACAGGGATTTCCCATTATCCAGCAGAGTAAACTACCACCAATATTCATTTTGGCTAATTCATGTAGTATAACGGTTCTGTTCGCAATATCAAATGGGAGATTTTAGATCAAGAAAAAATGTAAAACTAGTAGAGGTGTGTGCAGTGAGAAAGGTGGAAATACAGTTCTGCACACTTTTACCTTTCATGAACCCATAGAGGTAGGGGGAAAGTTGATCTCTGATTCTGTAGTACAGTCTGTTAAGCATCATTCTTTCAAAAGTTTTACAAAGACAACTAGTTAAGGAGATCGGCCTAAATGTATCAGGCTGTTGGGGCTTAGGGATAGGCACAATGAGACTATTGGTCCAGGAAGTAGGAAGAACGCCCTCAATGTAACTGAGATTATACAGTGCCAACAAAGGGTTATCAGGCACGTGCCTTAGAGTTCTGAGAATATCATAGGTTATACCATCCTCTCCAGAATGGAAATAAGTCACTCTGTCTAACTTTTTTGGGTTATCCCAGGTTCTGTACACATATGCTGCTATGTATGATAATTCTATGTAACTGTATTTGTGTATACCTGAATAAACTTACTTACTTACTTACTTATAACATTCTTTCTGGTGCCATTGTGTTGCCAAAGAGTTGAGCTATTTTTCAGTATATATAACTCAATTTCCATATTTTTTCGATTTTTGGGTGAGCGCGCGCGGAAATTTGCCCTACGGCAAATGGTCTGTCAAGACATGAACAGAGTACTGATAAATAATGTCTCGGAAGTGCTTTAAAGACCATACTATTGCTAAAGCTTCTTGCTCAGTTACTGTATAATTATGTTCAGCCTTCGTAAGGACTCGGCTAGCAAATGCAACTGCGTTGTACTTGCCATCATTTTTCTGAGCTAGTACGGCGCCTATGCCAATTGAACTAGCATCAGTTGTCAAATAGAAGGGCTTAGAAAAATCTGGAAATTTCAAAATTGGAGCAGATGTTAGCTTTTCTTTTAGAGTTTAGAATGCTCTTTCTTGATGGAAGAAAAATTGGCAATGAAAGGTCTATAAAAACCTACTAGGCCCACAAAGGATCTTACGGCATCAGCAGTTTTGGGAGATGGAAAATTTAATACTGCAATTACTTCACTTTGATCAGTGGTGTGAAGGCTTACTCAGCCCTGTAACAACTTCAGACAGTATTACCAAGGCTGGCCCTGCCTCAGGAAAATTAATGAATAGAAAAAGAAATAATAATTCACAAAGATAAACACTATTATTTAGTAATGCCGCAGCCGCAGCAAGCAGCAACAAGGCTGCTCCTATATCTTGTAGTCCCCTGGGCCTATCCGAACTCCAGTGATGGCCAAATTTGCAAGTACTGCTGCAACAACATGCAAGTTAACTATAGTTACATAAAAACTGACGGTGACGACAACGAAATGGACTAAATATGACAGAAGAGGGACCGGCATTCAAGTACCAGACCTGCTACCAGACGTGAACCAGACACAAGACGTTTTCCACTAAATGAAATAACTGACCTCCATATCAACTGCACCAGTGTTTAACGGGAAGACAACATGGCAGAAAACCTGATCAAACTAAATCTCCAAGGAAATGCCCCGGTCTGTAGGACTTTTTCGTCAGTGCCAAACGAGGGAAAGATTTGAGCCTTTAAACATGGCTGACCGGCATCCAAACAGCAGCTACTGCCAGACGTACAACTAGCGAAGTGAAATTCTCATCTTTACTGACCCTTCATTGTTGACAGTAGCATCATATCTGTACCACCATCATATCACCTGTACCAGTGCTAACGAGAGGGAAACACAGGAGACATCGTCAAATCAACAGTATAAAACTCCAAGGTATAGGTCGGATATCCCTCAGTGCCAGCCGTGAGAAAGAAGTGAATAGTTAAACAGTCAAGGTTAATGTTTTAGTAGCTGACCTATATTCAGCGACCAGTGTACAGTGAGAGAATCATAGCAAAAAAAACGCCAAAATATAACTATAAACTCAAGAAAGTCAGGTGGTAGGTGGCGTTACTCCCCTAAGTGTTTTAAAAATGGCTGAGTCAGCAAAACAGGTCAGGCAGTCAACAACACCACAAACCCCCGAAATGGAACTGAGGGGGATTTGGAAGGATAAAACCATGGATTAAACCTTTCTGATCTACCCGAATGGAAAGGAGTTAGAAGTTAATTGGGGAAGCCAGGGCTGTGAAGTGAGATGGGGAAAGGGGGGTGTGTTTGAAGGGTTAATTGTAAGGGGTTTTGTGAAGTTAAGGGAAAAAGTGAGCAGTGAAGAGGTTTTTGAAGAGGAAATTTTACTAGTAATTCAGTGTGATTGCTAAAGCAGATACAAGTGTACTAGGGACTGGAAAAGAGAAATAAATATTATTGTATATGAGTAAAAGAGCGAAAGTGAAAATGGCAGGCATTAGGGGGGTACAGGCTGCCATAAATTTTATTTTATTTCTTCTTTAATTCCCTGAAGAAAGAAATCAGTCATGGGGGTTGGAAAAGGTGAAAAGAGTAACAGCGCCCTGGACAGTAAAAGCCCAAATTGCCATCCTACC